>JBBGZY010000942.1:0-600000 GCA_037952925.1 Lithobates clamitans
AAAGACAAGAAAGAAAGAAAGAAAGAAAGAAAGAAAGAAAGAAAGAAAGAAAGAAAGAAAGAAAGAAAGAAAAAAAGAAAGAAGGAAAAAAAAGAAGAGATGGAAGGAAAGAAAGGAGAAAGAAAGAGAGGGGGATGGAGGAAGAAGGAAGGAAGAGAAAAAGAAAGAATGTCAAAATAATGGAAGGAAAGAAAGAAAGAAAGAAAGAAAGAAAGAAAGAAAGAAAGAGAAAGAAACATGGAAGGAAAGAAAGAAAGAAAGAAAGAAAGAAAGAAAGAAAGAAAGAAAGAAAGAAAGAAAGAAAGAAAGATGGAAGGAAAGAAAGATGGAAGGAAAGAAAGAAAGAAAGAAGAAAGAAAGAAGGAAAGAAAGAAAGAAAGAAAGAAAGAAAGAAAGAAAGAAAGAAAGAAAGAAAGAAAGAAAGAAAGAAAGAAAGAAAGAAAGAAAGAAAGAAAGAAAGAAAGAAAGAAAGAAAGAAAGAAAGAAAGAAAGGAAGGAAAAAAAGAAGAGATGGAAGGAAAGAAAGGAGAAAGAAAGAGAGGGGGATGGAGGAAGAAGGAAGGAAAGAGAAAAAGAAAGAATGTCAAAATAATGGAAAGAAAGAAAGAAAGAAAGAAAGAAAGAAAGAAAGAAAGAAAGAAAGAAAGAAAGAGAGAGAAAGAAAAGAAAGAAAGAAAGAAAGAAAGAAAGAAAGAAAGAAAGAAAGAAAGAAAGAAAGAAAGAAAGAAAGAAAGAAAGAAAAAGATGGAAAGGAAAGAAAGAGAGAGAAAGAAAAAGAAAGAAAGAAAGAAAGAAAGAAAGAAAGAAAGAAAGAAAGAAAGAAAGAAAGAAAGAAAGAAAGAAAGAAAGAAAGAAAGAAAGAAAGAAAGGAAAGAGAGGGGGTGGGGGAAAGAATGAAGGAAAGAGAAAGAAAGAGACAAAAAGAATGGAAAGAAAGAAAGAGAGGGGGATGGAGGAATAAGGGAGGGAAAGAACATCCCTACATCAGTGTACTCACTGGGAGGCAGGAGGGACTGGAGGGATGGATGGATGGATGGATGGGATCAGACTCCCTTTTGCTGGGCTTCAGCATGAATCTTCCCGCCCACACATCCCCTTCTCTGAGGCAGAGCAGAGAACACTGCCGAGGAGAGTGGGCGGGGCAGACATAGGAGGGGAGGGCGGGAGGAGGAGGAGCAGAAGCTCTCTCTCCTCTTCTGTTTGGCTGTGCGGGCAGCAGGGGGAGGGGGGAGATCTGTCAGAACAGGCTCACTGGGCGGCTCTCCCTATCTGTGATCCGGAGCTCCGATCACACATCTCGCCCTGCCTGTCTGTTATCTCTCCCTGTAGCAGAGTGAGGGGACTCAGGACGGAGATCTCTGCTGCTGAATGAGGCGGCTCTCTAACTAGGTAAACTAGCCAGCTGTGCGAGGCCCCTATGACTGCGAGGCCTGAGGCCACCGCCTATTTTGCCTAATTAGAGAGCCGCCTCTGGGTCTCACGTAAAGTTCCGCTACTATCTCCTCTTTTTTCACTTTAAATTACTGGGATGGAGACTTGCCAATGCATTTATTGGTGTGGACAGGTCACAAACTCATTTCACTTCTGCTATATCTAAGAATTGTGTGGAAGACACCCGCTTTCCCATGACCTGATCAATCCACCTTCATCTATTTACATTTAAATCCCATTCTTCTGTCATATCTTTTTCTTTATATTAGCTATATATTTTATGAATTCTACATGCATATTGATTAAATTTAGTGCATAAAATCCCTACCCCTGTTGCATATTGATTAAATTCAGTGCAAATATTTCCTTTTTCTGTTGCATATTGATTAAATTCAGTGCTATTCCTTCCCATTTTTATTCCCCTTTATCTTATTAATATGATAATTTTTTACTGCCTTATCCGCCTTGTTTTGTTGCTGGGAGGTGGTGCTGGTGTCTTTCTTGTCCCACATCCGGGTTGCGATGCGCCCAGTACGCGACCTGTGACCCATCCTACATTATGATGGAGGCGTGCCGCGACCTTGGCGCATCAGCGTCATATTTCCACATCCGGCATGCGGTAGCTTGTGACACCACATTGCGGGAGTCAGTAGGGTTTCCACCCTGGCTTTGGCGACATGGGGACGGGAGGTCACCGCGATCTATGCATCGCGGAGGGAGTTCTCCCTCCCCCTTCAATGCCGGTCATTACACCCCCACATGACATTGACGTGAGCACGCCCCAGCCCGCGGCATATAGCAGTTGCCTTGGACTGGCTCACTCCAGGCATCGCCGCGGCGGAGGAGCGACCTATCCGCTTTGCACCTGCACCATTCAGGTACACACATCTATCCTTCACACTCTCTTTTCACTACTCTGCCATTATGTTTTCTTATACACACACATTCCTTGTCTTTCACACTCATTCTCCTCAATACCATTCATGACCCACTACACTTCCATCTGTTTTTGAGTAATTCACACACACATTCACACACTCCTCGATATGCAGTCTCCACTGAAATATCTATCCTCTGCACATACACACATATCCACTCCTATCCCTCCTTCCTTCCACTTTCATACATTTTTCCTTCTTTTTTACAGCCCATCCTGTGCTCAGCGGCCTGGTTGCACTTTTTCCACCTGGTGGTGTTCACACATTGGGGTGTTACGGTCCTTTGGCAGCTGTGGCCCGTGGGCAGGGCCAGATTAAGAGCAACATGGGCCTGGTGCTAAGGATTTTGGTGGGCCTTTTTATGGAAATAAATAAAATGAAAACACAAACAATTTTTGTTAAATTTAAATTAAAGAGAGAGAGGGGTGTGAGAGTGGTTAAGAGAGAGGGGGGGGGGGGTGATAGCGAGATGGGGGGTTGAAAGAGAGGGGATGAGAGGGAGGGGGAAAGAGAGAGAAAGTGGGTGAATGAGTGAGAGAGAGGGGGTGAGAAAAAGGGGAATAGAGAGAGGGTGAAAGAGAGAGAGGGTGGTAAGGGGTGAAGGGGGTGAGAGAGAGAACAGGGTGAAAGAGAGGGCATGAGAGAGAGAGGGGGTGAGGGGGGTGAAAGAGAGAGGAGGGTGGAGTGAGGGGGTGAGTCTGTGGAGGCACAGCATAGTACATAACACGGGGTGGGAGGAATAGCACAGTACATTACACAGTTGGCACGGCCTAATACAGCACATTACAAGGTAGGCACAGTTCATTATATGGTGGGCACCACACATGACATGGTTGGTACTGCACAACACAGCACATTGCATGGTGGGCACAAACACAGCACATGCACACGGTGGGCACAGGACCTTATATGGTGGGCACAGCACATTAAATGGTGGGCACAGCTGAGCACATTACATGGTGGGCACTGCACATTACAAGTGGGCACTGAACAGCACATTATATGGTGAGCACAGCATATTATATGGTGGGCACTGCACATTACACGGTGGCACTGCCCAATACAGCACATTACAAGGTAGGCACAGTTCATTATATAGTGGGCACAGCACATGACATGGTTGGTACTGCACAACACAGCACATTGCATGGTGGGCACAACACAGCACATGCACACGGTGGGCACAGGACCTTATATGATGGGCACAGCACATGACATCCCGGGCACAGCTGAGCACATTACATGGTGGGCACTGCACATTACAAGTGGGCACTGAACAGCACATTATATGGTGGGCACAGCATATTATATGGTGGGCACTGCACATGGCATGGTGGGCACTGCACAGCACATGGCATGGTGGGCACTGCACATGCACATGACAAGGTGGGTACTGCATGACACCACATGACATGGTGGGCACTGCACGACACAGCACAGCACATTACATTGGGAGCACAGCACATTAAAATGGTGGATACCACACATGACATGATGAGCCCTGCACACCACATTCCATTGGGCACATTGGTGGGCACTGCACGACACAGCACATTACATTGTGAGCACAGCCCATTAAATGGTGGACACAGCACATGACATGGTGAGCCCAACACAGCCCATTCCATTGTGGGTACTGCACGGCACATGCCATGGTGGACAATGTACAGCACATTACATGGTGAGTACAGCACATTAGATGGTAGGCACTGCATGGTGCAGCACATGACATGGTGGCATAACACAGCACATGACATGGTAGGCACAACACAGCACATGACATGGTGGGCACTGCACAGCAATTTACATGGTGGGCACTGCACATGACATGATGGGCACTGCATGGCACAGTACATTACATGGTGGGTACAGCGCATTACATGGTGGCACTGCATGGCACAGCACATGACGTGGTGGGCACAGCGCATTACATGGTGGGCACAGCACATTACATGGTGGGCACAACACATTACATGGTGGGCACTGCATGGCATAGCAGATTTCATGGTGGGCAATGCAACTGCACATTACATGTTAGGAACTGCACATGACATAGTGGGCACTGCTGAACAGCACAGTACATTACACAGTGGGCACAACACACTACATGCTGGGCACAACACATGGCAGGGGTGGGCACAGCACAGCACATGACATGGTTGGAACTGCACATGACATGGTGGGCACTGCATGGCACAGCCCATGACATGGTGGGCATTGCACATGACATGGTGGGCACTGGATGGCACATCACATGACATGGGCACTGCACATTACATGGCAGGTACAGTGCATGACATGGTGGGCACTGCATGGCACATCACATGACATGGTGGGCACTGCACATTACATAGCGGGCATTGCAAGGCACAGCCCATGACATGGTGGGCACTGGATGGCACATCACATGACATGGGCACTGCACATTACATGGCGGGCACAGTGCATGACATGGTGGGCACTGCATGGCACATCACATGACATGGTGGGCACTGCACATTACATGGTGGGCACTTCACATTACATGGTGGGCACTGCAAGGCACAGCACGACATAGGGGACACTGCACATCACATGAAGGGCAATGCAATGTACAGCACATGACATGGTGGGCACTGCACATTACATAGTGAGCACTGCAATTTACAGCACATGACATGGTGGGCACTGCACATTACATGGAGGGCACTGCAATGTACAGCATATGACATACTGGACACAGCACATTACATGGGGGGCACTGCATGGCACAGCACATTACATGGTGGGCACAACACATTACATGGTGGGCACTGCATGGCATAGCAGATTTCATGGTGGGCAATGCAACTGCACATTACATGTTAGGAACTGCACATGACATGGTGGGCACTGCTGAACAGCACAGTACATTACACAGTGGGCACAACACACTACATGCTGGGCACAACACATGGCAGGGTGGGCACAGCACAGCACATGACATGGTGGGAACTGCACATGACATGGTGGGCACTGCATGGCACAGCGCATTACATGGTGGGCACTGCAAATTACATAGCGGGCATTGCAAGGCACAGCACATGACATGGTGGGCACTGCACATTACATGGGGGGCACTGAATGGCACAGCCCATGACATGGTGGGCATTGCACATGACATGGTGGGCACTGGATGGCACATCACATGACATGATGGGCACTGCACATTACATGGTGGGCACTGCAAGGCACAGCACGACATAGGGGGCACTGCACATCACATGAAGGGCAATGCAATGTACAGCACATGACATGGTGGGCACTGCACATTACATAGTGAGCACTGCAATTTACAGCACATGACATGGTGGGCACTGCACATTACATGGAGGGCACTGCAATGTACAGCATATGACATACTGGACACAGCACATTACATGGGGGGCACTGCATGGCACAGCACATTACATGGTGGGCACAACACATTACATGGTGGGCACTGCATGGCATAGCAGATTTCATGGTGGGCAATGCAACTGCACATTACATGTTAGGAACTGCACATGACATGGTGGGCACTGCTGAACAGCACAGTACATTACACAGTGGGCACAACACACTACATGCTGGGCACAACACATGGCAGGGTGGGCACAGCACAGCACATGACATGATGGGAACTGCACATGACATGGTGGGCACTGCATGGCACAGCGCATTACATGGTGGGCACTGCAAATTACATAGCGGGCATTGCAAGGCACAGCACATGACATGGTGGGCACTGCACATTACATGGGGGGCACTGAATGGCACAGCCCATGACATGGTGGGCATTGCACATGACATGGTGGGCACTGGATGGCACATCACATGACATGGTGGGCACTGCACATTACATGGTGGGCACTGCAAGGCACAGCACGACATAGGGGGCACTGCACATCACATGAAGGGCAATGCAATGCACAGCACATGACATGGTGGGCACTGCACATTACATGGAGGTACTGCAATGTACAGCATATGACATACAGGACACAGCACATTACATGGGGGGCACTGCATGGCACAGCACATTACATGGAGGGCACTGCAATGTACAGCACATGACATGGTGGGCACAAGAGAGCACATTACATGGGGGAGCAGCAGTCTGTCCCCTAGCACAATAATTACACATCTCCCTAACAAATGTACTAACCTTATCATAACAGCATGGGAGATGTCCTTCCTCCCGGGCTCCTGCTGGTTAGAACATCAGCGCCCCTCCCCCAGACAGCTCCCAGACACAGAGGATCTGTGTGAGTGTAACAGACCCTGTGATAGGGGTCAGGCATCAGCAGAGACAGGACTCGGCTGCAGTGACTAACACTTGTCTCCTCCATGTGTGCACAGAGGGCTCCTCTTCCTTCACGAAGGCACACAGATATCGATAAGCCACTGCCATGGGCCTATTTTGAGGGAGGGGCCTGGAGCTGCAGCTCCATCAGCCCCTATGTTAATCCGGCCCTGCCCGTGGGCTGGGGGGCATGAACTCTGCCTCAGCCCCAGGTGAGACTTTGTTGACCCAGACCACTTACGTATCCCAGGACATTGGTTGTCACTGACTAATGTATTATATGTGAGTATTATTGAGACATATGTTTCTTCTGTACTTACTTTCTATCTATCCATAACTGATTATGGACTAATAGATGTTCTATTGTTTTAATTCTTAGTTAATTTGCAGCTGACTCCTGATGATTGGTAGAAAGCCAAGAAACGCGTAGAGTTACCAACTTATGGATGCACATATTGTTTCACTATATAAGAACAACAATATTTCTTTTTTCTGTAATTGCTTCTATTACATGAATCATGTTCATTGTCTTACTGCCTGTATATGTCAAACTATGTTGTATGATGTATTCTATGAAGTATGTCTTACGCTAATTTTATTAAAATATTTTGTATCATTTACATCTCGAAAATCTTTGGAGATTATGGTATCCCAGGCTATACGCACATTTATGGACATTATACTATCTTACCAACTATAGATGTATTAATTGCTTCAGGTCAATTTCTTTTGATCCTGAATAACTAGTCTTTATACCCATTGACAGGTCTCACGTAAAGTCCCGCTACTATCTCCTCTTTTTTCGCTTTAACTTACTGGGATGGAGACTTGCCAATGCATTTATTGGTGTGGACAGGTCACAAACTCATTTCACTTCTGCTATATCTAAGGTTGCAGCACTTTTAGTCTTTTGTTTCAATGTTTCTCCTTAGATAATTTTATTTAAAACAGCAACGCTGTTTATATAGATATTTTGCCTTTTGCTTCATAATATTTTTTAGTAACAATATTGTTTACCTTCACTGTTATTTCACTTTAGAAAAAAGATAATAATTTGGGGTTAGCGCAGATTACATGTGTTACACCTGAATATAAAGTGTTAGCTAGAGTTTAGCCTCAATTTGTTAGTGTAGCTAAATCTGCAAGTACATCTAATGTCCTGTACACACGACCGGTTTTGCCGTCGGAATAAATTCTGAAGGTTTTTCCGACGGAGTTCCAACTGAATTCCGCTCAAGTTGTCTTGCATACACACGGTCACACCAAATTCCGACCGTCCAGCGCAAGAAGGTCACGGATTCCCAGCGATCAGGAGCTGCAGCAGATGACATTTATGTCCCCAGGCTGTGGTACTATGAGAGACTGCGATTTCTGTCAGACCAGACTGAAGTCAGGGAATCCCTCTTCACTCTTCCTTCCACCCTTCCTTCCACCCCAGCTGAGGCTTCCGATGTCCAACCTGGGACTTCCAGCCAGGAAGAAGTGGAGGAGCCCAGCTGGAGCCAGGTATAGAATTCTTCTACAGATTTCTGGTCATAAAATAAATGATGTTTACTAGATTGTTATTATTGATCACTAATTGCTGATTTAATAAATTGTTTGACATATCAATAGACATTAGTGGGCAAAAATAATTGGGACAAGAATGAAAAATGATGGGCTCAGAATGATCATCAGTTATATTTGTTAACATTCAATTTGCAACAGTCATGAGGTGAAAATTGTGTGTGATTGATGACTAAAAAACTAAAACTCTGTCCCTTTTTCATACACAGGAAGACCTCAGCCAGGACGAGGCTGTGGAATGTGCCACACAGGAGGAGGCTGTAGAATGTGGCAGCCAGAAGGAGGCGGGGGTTAGTGGCAGCCAGGAGGAGGTGGGGCTAAGTGGCAGCCAGGAGAAGCCTGGGCCCAGTAGGAGCCTGACAGAATTGCAGGTTCCTCCCCTCCGCCTTCCAACCAAAAGACCCAGGAAGGGGAGTCACGTGCAGGATTCAGCACTCAGGCTGATTCAGAAGGCTTCTGCGTCCCTCAGAGCCACCCCCACTCCTGAAGAGGCCTTTGCCTGCATGGCTACCACCAAACTGCAGGGCATGCAGGAGGGCCAATGCCTCCTGTGTGAGGACCTTCTTTATAAAGTCTCAACTAAGGGGGTGAGGGGCGAAATCACACCCAATACCCACCTAAATGAGTTGGACCATCCTCCTCCTCCCCCTGCTCCTCCTCCTCCTGCCACAACTACACCACCACAGCCACAGTGTGGAAGGAAGCATGGAAGGAAGACCAGAGAGTGATGACGTGGGTTCAGTCTGGTCTGGCCAAAGATGCAGTCTCTTATATGACCACAGCCTGGGGACATAGATGTCATCTGCTGCTTTCATGATCTCTGGGACTTCTGGACCAGACTGCACTCCCTTATATATGGACTCCTCAGGCCACCAATTTTGCAGTAAAATAATTGATGTGTGCTCTGGGGGCCAAAGGCTTCACCAATTTCTGCTGTTTCTCCAGCGTTGCCTCCCTCTTTGTTTGGTTGTGAGCCCTTAATAAAGGTTTTTTTGTTTCAATTATACTCGCCTATGTGTGTTTTCCTTCAAAAAGGACAGTTTGTTTGTGAGTAGGCAGGTACATTTCAAAAATCCAATGTGAAATTAACAAGGGACACCAACACCAAACAATCTCCTTGAGATTAAATAATACAAAATAATAATGGTGTTGTGGTAACTTGACACCCAAAAATATTCAGGATGTTAAATAAATAATAAAAAAAAAATAACAACCAGATCAGCCCCCCCCCCAAAAAAAAAACCACATCAGGCTTGAAAAAAATAAAAAGCACAAAAAAAAAAATGATATAGATTTTTGGTCAGATGTGACAAATCATAATATATTGAGGGAATCACGATAAATAATAAAGAAATAAGTTTTTGAGAACTCTGTGTGAATATCAGCAGCAAAACTACTTCGTTCTTCCTGCATTATAAAGAAGAAGAGAGTACGCTGTATTAAACAATTTTAAACATTGCAGCCTGACGAAAGTGCTCTATCCATTCTGAATGCTAATTTTACCAGACCAAGCTGTTCCGTCTCGGAATTTCTTCTGAGCATGCGTGGCACTTTGTGCATCGGGAATTGTCCACACACGGTCGGAATTGACGCGATCGGATTTTGTTGTTGGAAAATTTTATAGCCTGCTCTCAAACTTTGTGTGTCGGAAAATCCGATGGAAAAAGTCTGATGGAGCCCACACACAGTCGGAATTTCCGACAACACGCTCCGATCGCACATTTTCCTTTGGAAAATCTGACCGTGTGTACGGGGCATAAGTGTATATATATTTGTACACCGAGTCTCTTGGAAATAGTCCAGGAAAGGTCAGAGAGGGAAGAGGGGAATAGTGACCTGGGGTGTGCCGTGGTCAGTATGCCACTAGATTTTAGTTAGGGGTATCAGAGTAAAAGGGGGCTGAATACAAATGCACGCTACACTTTTCAGATTTTATGACAAAATGTGGAAAATGTCAAGGGGTATGAATACTTTTTCAAGGCACTGTACCAAGTAGTGATTGTAGCTCCTTTCTTGAACATGCTTGGGAGATCGTAGATGCATGGCTACGGTCTCTAAATTCTAGCTAATTTGTCTGCAGGCAGACTAGCCTGGGTGTCCAACGTAATCCCCAGGAAGGTGAGTGCAGTAGCTGGGCCTTCAACTTCTTAACTGCCACTGGGATGTTAAGTGCAGGAAAACTGCCATGAGCTTCTGTAGATTGGCAGGGGCTTGTTTAGGACTTTTAAAAAGGAGCTAATCATCTAGATAGTGGATGACCTTCTGACAGAGTTCTCTATGCGTGAGAATCCAATTTAGTGCCTGGATGAAGATATCGAACCGTCAGGGGCTACTTTGGACCGGAAGGTAAGTATGGTAGAAAAATAATTCAGACCTCTCCACTTGATACCATGCCACTGCCCAAGGGAAGGCAGTGTGTGGAGAAGCTTGAAGGCATCAAAAATGTCAGCCTTAGACAGCCAAGCCCTTTGCCTGTACTCAGATACTGTATTGCCTGTTGAACTGATGCATATTTGAGAGAAAATTCCTCAGATAGGATCAAGGAATTCAGACTAGGTATGTGAGAAGTTGTAGCCAAATTGACATCTTTACTGTCTAGAATTCCTTTCTTTATATTATTGGTATAAAATGTGCCGGGGTGACCGAGAGGGTACTAGCACCCTTACCTAAGGCTAAAGGCACAGGGGCCCAGGCAGAGGGAGCCTTGGGAACTGCTCCAGAGAATGGTGGGTGGCTCCGGGGTCATAGCTGGTTGGTTCTCCAAAACCTCGACCCTGGCTCATAACTCATGAAAGGAGGTCACCAATGAACTCAGGGTAGTGTGAATTTGTGAGAGAGTAGTAGCGACTGAGCGTAGGGTGACTTGCTCCACGTTGGTGCACTGGGGAATAAGAGACTGAAAAATTTGACCTTATGAGCCAAAGCTGGGTACGAGATACCCCTGCATTGTAGTACGGCCATGAGTTTGGGGATGGTCCAGGATCTCAGAGTCCATGCTGTTCTGAACCCCTGGCAGGAGATGGAGGGCTGGAGGCAAATTGTTCAATATCCTCAGCCTATGACATGACCTAAGTAACTAAGAACAAATCTGAGGTTGAGTTGCCTGTGGTGTAGCAGGCAAATTCGAAACATAAAATCTGGCCTTGGATACTTGAAAAAAACGTGTCAGGTATGAGAGTTGTGATATGTCTTAACGTATGACGTATGTGTTAAAGGATGAGGCGACTTGACACCGAACAAACCAATTAATGAACGAACAACTCAATCCGTTAGTACCAATTGTAGCAGTGTAACGCCATAAGTGACAGGATAAGTGATGTATGTACAACAATATATATACGCATTTCTATTTTTCCTAATGTATAAGCGTGAGTTTATGTGGTGCAATGAGTGGACTCACTATGGTGATAGTGGGTCAGTTAAATGAAACATTCATGTTTGGGACTAAAAACATGTCAGTCTTTAAATATGATAGAGGCCAAGTTAACTAAGGCATGGCAGGCAAATTAGAAACATAAACTCAGGCCTTGGATACCTGAAAACGTGTCAGATAAGAGGTATGAGAGTAGCGATATGTGGTAGCGTATGGTATATGAGTTAACGGATTAGGAGATTTGCCACCAAGCAAGCCAATTAAAAATATACATCTCAATCTGTTAGCCCTGTAAACATGATGGGTGCCAACTGTTAGCGGTGTAACGCCATGAGTGACAGGATAAGTGATGTATGTACAACCAATATTACTTATCCCCCCCCTTTTTTTTTTCTTTTATAAGTGTGTGTTTATGTGGTGCAATGAGTGGACTCACTATGGTGATAGTGGGTCAGTTAAAAGGAAAACTCGTGTAGTATGGGACTGAAAGCATGTAATTCCTTGAGTGTGATAGAGGCCGACTTTTGGGTTGTGTGATGAGAAGCCAAAAGTGAACATATTATACTGTGTGACTATAAATGCTGAGGAAATTCCCACCTGTATTGACTGCATTGAAATTCAGCCTAATGCCGTGTACACACGGGCGGACTTTTCAGCATCAAACATCCAACGGTCTTTCCGACGGACTTACGACAGACTTACGAACAAACACACTTGCCCATGCACGAATGGAATAAAGTCCGTCGAAAGCACGTTCATTTTGAACGCTTTTACCGGCGAGATTGACACCTTGCGAGCCCCGTCACGGGAGCCACCCCTGAGCTGTCTCGTTCATCAGGAAAGGAAAAATGTTTTTTCCTTTCCCAATGAGCAACAAGCATTGCTGACATTAAGGCCGGGTTCACACTGGTGCGGGGATCCGACTTGGATCCCCACCAATACCAGGCACTGTGTTTGGTATGTATCTTGAGGGGGAACTCCACGCCAAATTTTAAATGAAAAAACCGGCATGGGTTCCCCCTCCAGGAGCATACCAGGCCCTTAGGTCTGGTATGGATTTTAAGGGGAACCCCCTACGCATGGGGGTCCCCTCAGAATCCATACCAGACCCTTATCCGAGCATGGGGTGTGGTCACCGGGTGATGTCACCCGGTGCCCCTGCCCCTTATGACATCACAGTCCCGGGGCATGATGAGACTGTGAGGTCATAAGGGGGGAATCAGAAGAGACCCCCGAAGTCGGAAAAAGACCCCCGGAGCTGCCTAATAAATTACTTTAAAAACCTGTCTAGTGTGTTTTTTTATTGACACTTTTTCCCCCCAGGTGAATGGGTAGGGGTACAATGTACCCCATACTCATTCACATAGGGATGGTGGCCGGGATCTGGGGGCCCCCCTTATTAAAGGGGGCTCCCGGATTCCAATAAGCCTCCCACCCGCAGACCCCGACAACCAACAGCCAGGGTTTTCGGGAAGGGGCCCTTGTCCTCATCAACATGGGGACAAGGTGCTTTGGGGTGGGGGGGCTACAGGGCACCCCCCTTCCCCAAAGCACCCACCCCCCATGTTGAGGGCATGCAGCCTGGTACGGTTCGGGGGGGGGGCTCGCTCGTCCCCACCCCCTTTTCTGACCGGCTGGGCTGCGTGCTCGGATAAGGGTCTGGTATGGATTTTGGGGGGACCCCCATGCTGTATTTTTGGCGTAGGGGGTTCCCCTTAAAATCCATACCAGACCTAAGGGACATTGTCGCTTCCCTCTCGCTGCAATAGGAAAATGTGTTTTTCCTATTGCAGCGAGTGCGAGATTTACAGCACCCTGTCGCCGAGAGCCAGCGCGATAGGATCGCGCTGGAAACATTCTCACGGGCAGGTGCTGTAGCTGCCCTTGCGTCGTATTTGGTCCGTCGGACCAGCATACAGACGAATGGATTTCCCGATAGGAACTGGCTCTGGCAAAGTTCCAGCGGGAAGATTTGAAACATGTTTCAAATCTAAAGTCCATCTGATTTTCGACCGAAAAGGTCCGTCGGATTCGTTCCGGCGGACAAGGTTTGGTTGAAAAGTCCGGCCGTGTGTACACGGCATTACAAGTCCTGTTGATATGTAGTAACAAGAACTATGGAAAACAAAACAGGAAGCCACCACCCGGTCCAAATATTAAGGACCTTGGTAAGTAACAAAATCTTCCCACAGTGTAATTGTCTAATTGACCCAAAATAGATGTGAAAAGAATGACTATTACTTGACAAAGTATTGTAACTACCAGCTGGTATATGGAAATAGCTACCAGATGACTGGGTGACATAAGAACTTTGTTTGAAGCTGTAATAAGCCATATCGACATACACTCGTGTATGTCCATTCCTTAATGTGACCTGTACCGGAATTTACCTAAACTATGCATGACAATCTAATTGAAATTATGGCTTTTATAGAAGAAAAGCGTATGATCTGAAATTAACCTAAAGACTATGAAGGACCTGATTTAAGAGTCTACCGAATACAAATGACATGAGCATAGCATAAGGTGAATGTCAGTGGCGGCCCGTCCATAGGGGGCGCATGGGCGCAAGGGCGCTGCCCCCCCACCCAGCAGAGGCAAAAAAAAATAAATTTTTTTTTAAAAAGTCCCCTTTAAAAAAAAAAAAAAAAGGTTCTTTAAGTGCACTGTGTTCGGGCGCCAGACACAGTGCATTATGGGAAGCGCCACGTCAATGCAATCACAAGCATGCGTGGCACTTCATTTGTGGGCTATTAAGCTGCTTTGTTTAAGTAAGGATTAGGCAGGAGAGGAGAGGAGCGGAGCATGCTGGGATTGATGTTGTGCACACCATGTGACTAATGCCCCGTACACATGGTCGGATTTTCCGATGGAAAATGTCCGATCGGAGCGTGTTGTAGGAAATTCCGACCGTGTGTGGGCTCCATCGGACATTTTCCATCGGATTTTCTGACACACAAAGTTTAAGAGCAGGATATAAAATTTTCCGACAACAAAATCCGTTGTCGGAAATTCTGATCGTGTGTACACAAATCCGACGGACAAAGTGCCACGCATGCTCAGAATAAATAAAGAGATGAAAGCTATTGGCCACTGCCCCGTTTATAGTCCCAACGTACATGTTTTACGTTCAGAACGATCGGATTTTCCGACAACTTTGTGTGACCGTGTGTATGCAAGACAAGTTTGAGCCAACATCCGTCGGAAAAAATTCTAGGATTTTGTTGTTGGAATGTCTGAACAAAGTCCGACCGTGTGTACGGGGCATAAGACCGGGAAGCAGAGTGAGTGTACAGCTCCTAGACGGGGGATAGAGGAGCTGCCTATTGAAGTGTGATGGACGATGAAAAGCGAACTGACACATACAGAGGACAGTGTGTGCAGGTAAGACCAGAGAATGATCAGCTTCGCTGTTTGCTGTATATAGAAAGGGATTGTGTGGGTGAAGGATAGAGCAGGGAGGAAAACCAAATAAATAAATGTAAATAAAGAGCTCTGGAGAAAGGGAGTGATTATAGCCCAACCTGGCTACACACATAGTACTAGTTTTGTTCCATGTTTGGTTTAAGGGCAAATAGCAGTTATTAAGGAGGGGATTTTTATACACAGTGACTGTGTATTTATTTTATTCCTAAATTTTACGTTTTGAAAAAACATGCCTGTGCACATATAGTTGCATATGAGGCTGCATTAGATCGGGCACAGTGAGACTGCATAAGATGGGCACAGTGGCTGCGTTTGATGGCACAGTGGCGGCAATTGATGGGCACAGTGGCTGCGTTTGGCACAGTGGCTGTGTTTGATGGTACAGTGTCGGCAATTGATGGGCACAGTGGCTGCATTTGATGGCACAGTGGCTGCGTTTGATGGGCACAGTGAGGCTGCAATTGATGGGTTTTTTTACAATTTGAAAAAACATGCCTGTGCACATATAGTTGCATATGGGGCTGCATTAGATCGGGCACAGTGAGGCTGTATTAGATGGGCACAGTGGCTGCGTTTGATGGCACAGTGGTGGCCATTTATGGGCACAGTGGTGGCAATTGATGGGCACAGTGGCTGCGTTTGGCACAGTAGCTGTGTTTGATGGCACAGTGACTGCGTTTGATGGGCACAGTGGCTGCATTTGATGGGCACAGTGGCTGCGTTTGATGGGCACAGTGAGGCTGCAATTAATGGAGTTTTTTTTTCAGAATTTTTCAGTTTGTTTGCGCCCCCCCAAGAATTTTGAGCACCAGCCACCACTGGTGAACGTTAATGTCCTGTACTCTTGAACCTTAATGATCCATGTTGCAAGGTGTAAGTTGAATGTATTGAGACATGTGTCAACTAGAACTAATACGGCTGCAAATATTTCCGACAAGTAACAAGTGAGATGCAGAGTACTAAGTAAAGAGCTCAGGGAGGTAAAAAACTGGAAATTCAAAGTAAAACAAGTGACAATGATTGTGTATAAGGATAATCAGTACTACGTGTAGATTAGTTGAAGGTATAATAGATAAAATGGAAAAAAAACTAATAATAAGAAATCCCTTGGTAAAAAATAGATTTATTGTGACATACAGATGCTAAATTGAAACCCAGTGAAACAAGGAATATACCAGGATCGGAGCGAACCAACGACCAATTCCGGAACAATCAAAATTTCCAAAAAGTAGTACGGACTACCGCGGTGTAGGAAATCGAGGCAGTGTCGGCGTTCTGACATCAAGCAAGCAGAAACGTGAAAGGTAACCTCGACGGGTTAAGTGGGTTGAGTGTGGGTATTAATGGAGGGAGACTCTTAGAAATTCAGGCTGACCTATGGTCAGCCTTCATACATATATTATATATATTTATTATGTTCATTATTTTTAGGTGTATGTGTACAGGGAAACAATTAGGAATTAATTACACATTAAGAAATAGCACTTCCTTATTTGAGTATATACAGTATCTCACAAAAGTGAGTACACCCCGCACATTTTTGTAAATATTTTATTATATCTTTACATGTGACAACACTGAAGAAATTTCACTTTGCTACAATGTAAAGTTGTGAGTGTACGGCTTGTATAACAGTGTAAATTTGCCGTCCCCTCAAAATAACTCAACACACGGCAATTAATATCTAAACCGCTGGCAACAAAAGTGAGTACACCCCTAAGTTAAAATGTCCAAATTGGGCCCAATTAGCCATTTTCCCTCCCCGGTGTCATGTGACTCGTTAGTGTTACAAGGTCTCAGGTGTGAATGGGGAGCAGGTGTGTTAAATTTGGTGTTATCGCTCTCACTCTCTCATACTGGTCACTGGAAGTTCAACATGGCACCTCATGGGCAATAACTCTCTGAGGATCTGAAGAAAGAATTGTTGCTCTACATAAAGATGGCCTAGGCTATAAGAAGACTGCCAAGACCCTGAAACTGAGCTTCAGCACTGTAGCCAAGACCATATAGCGGCTTAACAGGACAGGTCCACTCAGAACAGGCCTCGCCATGGTCGACCAAAGAAGTTGAGTGCACATGCTCAGGGTCATATCCAGAGGTTGTCTTTGGGAAATAGATGTATGAGCGCTGCCAGCATTGCTGCAGAGATTGAAGGGGTGGGGGTCAGCCTGTCAGTGCTCAAACCATACGCAGCACACTGCATCAAATTGGTCTGCATGGCTGTCGTCCCAGAAGTAAGACTCTTCTAAAAATGATGCACAAGAAAGCCCGCAATCAGTTTGCTAAAAACAAGCAGACTAAGGACATGGATTACCGGAACTTATTTGGTTCAGATGGTGTCAAGCGTGTGTGTGCCGGCAACCAGGTGAGGAGACAAGTGTGTCTTGCCTACAGTCAAGCATGGTGGTGGGAGTGTCACGGTCTGGGGCTGCATGAGTGCTGCCGGCACTGGGAAGCTACAGTTCATTGAGGAAACCATGAATGCCAACATGTACTGTGACATACTGAAGCACAGCATGATCCCCTCCATTCGGAAACTGGGCTGCAGGGCAGTATTCCAATATAATAACGACCCTAAACACACCACTGCCTTGCTAAAGAAGCTGAGAGTAAAGGTGATAGACTGGCCAAGCATGTCTTCAGACCTAAACCCTATTGAGCATCTGTGGGGCATCCTCAAAGGGAAGGTGGAGGAGCGCAAGGTCTCTAACATCCACCAGCTCTGTGATGTTGTCATGAAGGAGTGGAAGAGGACTCTAGCGGCAACCTGTGAAGCTCTGGTGAACTCCATGCCCAAGAGGGTTAAGGCAGTGCTGGAAAATAATGGTGGCCACACAAAATATTGACACTTTGGGCCCAATCTGGACATTTTCACTTAGGGGTGTACTCACTTTTGTTGCCAGCGGTTTAGACATTAATGGCTGTGTGTTGAGTTATTTTGAGGGGACAGCAAATGTACACTGTACAAGCTGTACACTCACTTCTTTACATTGTAGCAAAGTGTCATTTCTTCAGTGTTGTCACGTGAAAAGAATAAAGTAGACTAAAATATTTATAAAATGTGAGGGGTGTACTCACTTTAGTGAGATACTGTGTGTATATATATATATTATTTATATATATATATATATATATTATATATATTATTTATATATATATATATATATATATATATATATATATATATACATATATATATATATATATATATATATATATATATATATATATATATATATATATATATATATATACATATATATATATACATATATATATACATATATATATATACATATATATATATACATATATATATATATATATATATATATATATACATATATATATATATATATATATATATATATATATATATATATATATATATATATATATATATGTATATATATATATATATATATATACACACACACACAGTGAGGCAAAAAGTATTTAGTCAGCCACCTATTGTTCAAGTTCTCCCATTTTAAAAGATGAGAGAGACCTGTAATTGTCATCATGGGTATACCTGTACTATGAGAGACAAAATGTGGAAACAAATCCAGACAATCACATTGTCTGATTTTTGAAACAATTTATTTGCAAATTATGGTGGAAAATAAGTATTTGGTCACCTACAAACAAGCAAGATTTCTGGCTCTCACAGACCTGTATCTTCTTCTTTAAGAGGTTCCTCTGTCCTCCACTCATTACCTGTATTACTGGCACCTGTCTTAACTTGTTATCAGTATAAAAGACACCTGTCCACAACCTCAAACAGTCACACTCCAAACTCCCCTATGGTGAAGACCAAAGAGCTGTCGAAGGACACCAGAAACAAAATTGTAGACCTGCACCAGGCTGGGAAGACTGAATCTGCAATAGGCAAGCAGCTTGGTGTGAAGAAATCAACTGTGGGAGCAATAATTAGAAAATGGAAGACATACAAGACCACTGATAATCTCCCTCGATCTAGGGCTCCACGCAAAATCTCACCCCATGGGGTCAAAGTGATCACAAGAACGGTGAGTAAAAATCCCAGAACCACACGGGGGGACCTAGTGAATGACCTGCAGAGAGCTAGGACCAACGTAACAAAGGCTACCATCAGTAACACACTACGCCACCAGGGACTCAGATCCTGCAGTGCCAGACGTGCCCCCCTGCCTAAGCCAGTAAATGTCCGGGCCCGTCTGATGTTTGCTAGAGAGCATTTGGATGATCCAGAAGAGGATTGGGAGAATGTCATATGGTCAGATGAAACCAAAGTAGAACTGTTTGGTAGAAACACAACTCGTCGTGTTTGGAGGAGAGAGAATGCTGAGTTGCAACCAAAGAGCACCATGCCTACTGTGAAGCATGGGGTGGCAACATCATGCTTTGGGGCTGTTTCTCTGCAAAGGGGACAGGACGACTGATCCGTGAACATGAAAGAATGAATAGGGCCATGTACCGTGAGGTTTTGAGTGCAAACCTCCTCCCGTTAGCAAGGGCATTGAAGATGAAATGTGGCTGGGTCTTTCAGCATGACAATGATCCCAAACACACTGCCCGGGCAACGAAGGAGTGACTTCGTAAGAAGCATTTCAAAGTCCTGACCTAGCCAGTCTGCTGATCTCAACCCCATAGAAAACCTTTGGAGGGAGTTGAAAAAGTCCGTGTTGCCCAGCGACAGCCCCAAAACATCACTGCTCTAGAGGAGATCTGCATGGAGGAATGGGCCAACATACCAGCAACAGTGTTTGACAACCTTGTGAAGACTTACAGAAAACGTTTGACCTCTGTCATTGCCAACAAAGAATATATAACAAAGTATTGAGATGAACTTTTGATATTGACAAAATACTTATTTTCCACCATAATTTGAAAATAAATTCTTTCCAAATCAGACAATATGATTGTCTGGATTTGTTCCCACATTTTGTCTCTCATAGTTGAGGTATGTGACAAAGTGAAAACTCGAACAACTGCGCCCTCCTTGAGTTCTCCCCACTGCGCTCAACGCCAAACAAAAGGGTGTTATCCCCCTGTGAACAAAGTGATGTAATAATAAATGTGCCCTAGTAAGGTTGATCCAAAGCAGCCACTTTAAATATAAACTGAAAAAACCTCTATTGCTTCCAAGAGCCCATAGGAGACCCCTGCAAATCAATATAAGTGGCGCTAATAACAAGGATGACACTACCTAGTGTTCAAAAAATGTTAAACCCTTTGTGCTAGAATGATCTAGTGCAACTGCGTGATAATATAATGTACCATACATAGAATAATCTTGTGACAGACCTAGCCGGAAAAGAGGCTTTTGGAGGGGACTGAATGCCAGCCTCCTGCAAGCCGATTATGATAAATGCCCTGGTATTTGGGGGGACGGTGCTCTTTGTGAGCTGTATGCCTGGGGACCCTGGAGGTGGCATTACTTTAGATTCAGGTCCAGGTCCCCCAAGACACACAGACTCTGGGGACTCTGGATATGCCATTGTGATGGGAGTCACTAATAGGGGCACAGGGTGAATGAGAACCCCACTATGATCTGTGCTAGTCAGAGACTCAATGCTGTATATGTGTGTATATATAAAGTGTGCTGTCTCGTGTTGTGTACTGTTTGCTGTGCTAGTTTTGGGTGGGGCTGTATTCCAATGTTCTATTGTGTTTGTCTGCCTTGGATCACAGGATGTGTATTGCTGTGAGGAAAGAGGGAGGGGGGATTCCTCCAGCTGCCCCCCTGTTAAGACTGTTTACTGATGAGAAGTTAAGCACACCTGACCTGTGTGTCCATTGTCATTGGACAGTTTAACCCGCCCTGTTTTCCAAGGGTGGGGGGGGGGAATGTTTTGAAGTGGGATCTGTTTAACATGTGTTTTTTGGAATAAAGATTCATTCCTGCTTGAAACCTGAAGACAGAGCCGTGTCTCGTTTTTGGGGTGGATTATTTGTATGGGTTCCTTGTTTGGCTGATTGGAGTGTTCGGTAGCTGCCTTTGTGTTTGGGTTTGAAATGTCCTAAACGACTTTAACCCCTTTCATACTCGGGGTGTCGTTACAAATCTATACCGAAAATTGTATCAAACATAAAATTATATAACGTGATAATGCAGGATTATGATATATCATACACAAAGCAATTTAAATCACAAATTGTATGAATAGTGAAGACATATAAAATGTAGGTATTTAATCCATGAAAAGTCCATAGAGAGAACACCGTGAAGAAAGTGTGCAATTTCTGAAAACAGTCCACCAATTCACTCAGTGCCAGTGATTCTTCTCCCCTTGAACTCAACACTCACCGACTCAATATGCCTCACACTCTCGTGTTTTGGCAATTAAGCATGATCATCTAGATGGTCAGATGAAAAGTGAAAGCTCCGAATTTCATTTATCCCAGTGTCATCTCATTCCATAAAAAATAAAGATACTCAAATAGTGTGATACTGTAAAACATATAAAATTTATTCAACTTAAAAAACTTCAATCATTGCACTCACATAAAAACCTCTTGAATCAAGCCAAAATCACACTGCAAATCAAATCTCAATCCTCCTCTGTGAAACGCCCAGCACCACGGTGAAGGTCGCGGCGGACCCAAGGTAAGCGTTAGACAGGTTCTCACCCCCGCTCACTGACGCTCTGCAGATCTAGCACGGATCTCCCGCTGACACACGGAGATAGGAAGCAGCTCCTCTATCTAGTACGAATCTCCCGCTGATACACGGGGATGAACAGCAGCATTCTATCCGTCACTCTCTGCTATAGATTGATGCCGTACAGCCACGCCCCGACATGTTTCGTCACACCTGACTTAATCATGGGATTGGCTGTACGGTACGGCACCTCCTACTCTTATACCCCGCACTTCTATCAACGTAACAGGTTGCAATTACACTTCCGCATTCCCAGGTGTCCCCGCGGCCCTCAAACAGCAGCGCTGGGCCGATCACATCATCCAGGAGACACTTCCATTACAAAGCATCATAGAATGTATCAAAATATAACAGAGTGTAATGCATGAACTAAATTCCAATCATAAAAATAAGCCATACAATGCATAAACAGAACTTATAATAATATGTGATAATCACAGATTGTGTGGCTATCGATGTATGTTTGCTATATACCCTAATTAATCAATACGGACCATAAATCATATAACATATATGAACATCCATATAGAGATATTGCACTTCTATATTAGAACTAGCACTTCTATATTCAAAGTTTGTGCTCAGCCTAAACAATACCCGACCTGTCCAATTAGTCTAAACATTCCCATAGATCATCCACAATCTCAATAAAAGTTAATAAGAGATTAAATAAAATTGAATCAAGCACAATTCCTACAAAAATATAATATAGTGTACACTTAGTGGATCTTATATAACCCATTCATTGCTGATCAATGTCTAAGCCCTCTAGTGGTAAAGTTAAAAACTGCACCCTTTTGGATCTAATATCAGTTTAGTCCGGAATTAATCCGCACAATTACCACCCCCCTGTGGAAAACAAGACCTCACATCCTCAAAATTGGGCTACATCCGTACAGAAAAAATGCAGCACAACCTGGAAAATGCAGGCACAGCAACCTCTTTTAACCAGTAGCCAAAAATAATTTAAATTAACAGGAATATATCCCAAAAAATGTTTTTTTGGTTGTAGTAATCAGAAATCATTAATGAAGCAGTTCAAGTCTACTTCAATATTAAGGCCCCTAGGGGCAAGGCACTTCAGACGAAATATCCATAGGGTCTCCCTTTGTGAGAGGTCCCTCACCCTATTTGACCCTCTCCATGATGGATATACACAATCTATCCCACAAAATTGTGCTAAGGAGGGATCTTGATTATGTTTGTCTCTGAAGTGTAACGATACACTATGGTGTTTGAAGCCATTTTTAATGTTCGTGAGGTGTTCAGATATTCGAGCTCTGAGTAATCTTTTCGTCCGTCCTACATACAATAATCCGCATGGGCACCATAATAGGTAAACGACATGCGAAGGATTGCATGAGATGTACTCCTTTATCTCAAAGGTTTCCTGGTCTGCACTGGTGACACTTGTCATCCCCCTGTTAGAGACCCTTACAGTTCTACAACACACACACTTTCTGCATGGGTAAAACCCTTTTAGGTCAATCCTTAAAGTTTGTTGACCTGGTGGGTCCAAGATTTTTCTTACCACCTGGTCCCCAAAATTCGGGGCCCGTCTATAGACAAATTTGGGTTATGAGGGTAAAATTTGGCCAAAATGTCTATCCCGACCCAAAATGTGCCAGTGTTTTCTAAATATAGCCTCAACATCCCTGAATTGGAAATGGAAGCCTGTAATGAACCTGATTTGATGTTGAACACTACCTCCTGGTGAATGTCCACTGCCAAAACACTGGTCTCTAGATGTATGTGCTACCTCCTGTATTGTGTTATCTAACATCTGTTCTTGGTAGCCCTTCTGCATGAATTTGTCCTTCAATACTTTGACTTGGGTGTGGTAGTCCTCCAGCTCGGTGCAGTTTCTTCGCACCCTAAGTATTTGTCCCTTTGGTATATTACGGATCCAAGTGGGATGGTGTCCACTCGTTTAACTATTGCGATCCGTTGGCTTAAAATAAATTTTGGTGTTCAATCCGTTTGCCTTTCCTTCTATAGTTACATCTAGGAAATTAACAAAGGTGTCGCTAATTTGATAGTCTAATTTAATACCATTGGAGTTATTATTCAAAAACTCCAAGAATTCAATCACTGACTCCTTTGATCCTTCCCAAATAAACATCAAGTCGTCTATAAAACGACGGTAGAACTTCAACTGGGGTCTTTGGGTACTAAAAACCCGCCTGTCTTCCCACTCAGCCATAAACAGGTTGGCGAGGCTGGGAGCATATTTAGCTCCCATAGCCACGCCAACCTGTTGTGAGAAGAAGAAACCGTGGTACCAAAAATAATTATGGGACATGCAAAAGTCCAAAGCATGTCCCAAAAATCGTTTCTGCATGAGGGATTTCATCCCTCTTACTCAATGCCCAATTCAGTGCCAGCAGCGCATCCTCATGCTGTATGATGATATACAGCGAGGATACATCAGCCGTTACCAAATAAGTTTCTACTTCAGGGCTAATCACCACTTCCCTCAAGAGTTGTAACAGGTCTGATGTATCCTTCAAATATGCTTTGGTGGTTGTGACGCTGGGCTGCAGAAATCTGTCCAAGTATTCTCCCAATCGTGCCGTAACAGAACCAATCCCGTTCACAATTGGGCAGGCTGGTGGTGTTTGTGTGTTCTTGTGAATTTTCGGCAGTGTATATATGATTGGGATCCTACACACTGAGGGCACTAGATAGCGTTTCTCTTTACCACTCAATGCGTTGATCTGGTAACCCCATTCAACCAACGCATTCAGTTGTGTTTTATACGTTTCCGTTGGATCAAACCCCAATTTTTTGTATGTAATTCTGTCCCCCAAGAGTTCCATGAGCTGGTTATGGTAAAATACTTTATTCATCAGGACCACCCCACCCCCTTTATCTGCAGGGCGAATGATAATATTTTTCTTATCTTCCAATGACTTTAATCCATCTTTAATATATCCCGGGTTTACCCTCTTCTTGACAGGGAGCTCTTCAATGTCTTTCAACACCAAGTGCTTAAATACCTCTATGAAGTGGTTGTTTGATAGTTGTGGATTGAAGATCGATTTGTTCCTCAGTCCACTATCAATTCTCTGCCCTCCTCCATTTGCCCTGATCCCTGACTCAACAGGGTGGCTAAGAAAATACTTTTTTAAATTAAGCGTTCTGATGAATTTGTGTGTGTCTATATATGTTTCAAATTTGTTCATCACTTTCCTAGGGGCACATTTGAGACCAGTTTGTAGTATATTTAATTCTTTCTCATTCAACTCAACTTCACTTCACTACTTGGACAGATTTCTGCAGCCCAGCATCACAACCACCAAAGCATATTTGGTAACGGTTGATGTATCCTCGCTGTATACCATCATACAGCATGAGGATGCGCTGCTGCCACTGAATTGGGCATTGAGTAAGAGGGATGAAATCCCTCATATGCAGAAACGATTTTTGGGACATGCTTTGGACTTTTGCATGTCCCATAATTATTTTTGGTACCACGGTTTCTTCTTCTCACAACAGGTTGGCGTGGCTATGGGAGCTAAATATGCTCCCAGCCTCGCCAACCTGTTTATGGCTGAGTGGGAAGACAGGCGGGTTTTTAGTACCCAAATACCCCAGTTGAAGTTCTACCATCGTTTTATAGACGACTTGATGTTTATTTGGGAAGGATCAAAGGAGTCAGTGATTGAATTCTTGGAGTTTTTGAATAATAACTCCAATGGTATTAAATTAGACTATCAAATTAGCGACACCTCTGTTAATTTCCTAGATGTAACTATAGAAAGAAAGGCAAATGGATTGAACACCAAAATTTATTTTAAGCCAACGGATCGCAATAGTTAAACGAGTGGACACCATCCCACTTGGATCCGTAATATACCAAAGGGACAAATACTTAGGGTGCGAAGAAACTGCACCGAGCTGGAGGACTACCACACCCAAGTCAAAGTATTGAAGGACAAATTCATGCAGAAGGGCTACCAAGAACAGATGTTAGATAACACAATACAGGAGGTAGCACATACATCTAGAGACCAGTGTTTTGGCAGTGGACATTCACCAGGAGGTAGTGTTCAACATCAAATCAGGTTCATTACAGGCTTCCATTTCCAATTCAGGGATGTTGAGGCTATATTTAGAAAACACTGGTACATTTTGGGTCGGGATAGACATTTTGGCCAAATTTTACCCTCATAACCCAAATTTGTCTATAGACGGGCCCCGAATTTTGGGGACCAGGTGGTAAGAAAAATCTTGGACCCACCAGGTCAACAAACTTTAAGGATTGACCTAAAAGGGTTTTACCCATGCAGAAAGTGTGTGTGTTGTAGAACTGTAAGGGTCTCTAACAGGGGGATGACAAGTGTCACCAGTGCAGACCAGGAAACCTTTGAGATAAAGGAGTACATCTCATGCAATCCTTCGCATGTCGTTTACCTATTATGGTGCCCATGCGGATTATTGTATGTAGGACGGACGAAAAGATTACTCAGAGCTCGAATATCTGAACACCTCACGAACATTAAAAATGGCTTCAAACACCATAGTGTATCGTTACACTTCAGAGACAAACATAATCAAGATCCCTCCTTAGCACAATTTTGTGGGATAGATTGTGTATATCCATCATGGAGAGGGTCAAATAGGGTGAGGGACCTCTCACAAAGGGAGACCCTATGGATATTTCATCTGAAGTGCCTTGCCCCTAGGGGCCTTAATATTGAAGTAGACTTGAACTGCTTCATTAATGATTTCTGATTACTACAACCAAAAAAACATTTTTTGGGATATTTTCCTGTTAATTTAAATTATTTTTGGCTACTGGTTAAAAGAGGTTGCTGTGCCTGCATTTTCCAGGTTGTGCTGCATTTTTTCTGTACGGATGTAGCCCAATTTTGAGGATGTGAGGTCTTGTTTTCCACAGGGGGGTGGTAATTGTGCGGATTAATTCCGGACTAAACTGATTATAGATCCAAAAGGGTGCAGTTTTTAACTTTACCACTAGAGGGCTTAGACATTGATCAGCAATGAATGGGCAGTCTAAGGTTATATAAGATCCACTAAGTGTACACTATATTATATTTTTGTAGGAATTGTGCTTGATTCAATTTTATTTAATCTCTTATTAACTTTTATTGAGATTGTGGATGATCTATGGGAATGTTTAGACTAATTGGACAGGTCGGGTATTGTTTAGGCTGAGCACAAACTTTGAATATAGAAGTGCTAGTTCTAATATAGAAGTGCAATATCTCTATATGGATGTTCATATATGTTATATGATTTATGGTCCGTATTGATTAATTAGGGTATATAGCAAACATACATCGATAGCCACACAATCTGTGATTATCACATATTATTATAAGTTCTGTTTATGCATTGTATGGCTTATTTTTATGATTGGAATTTAGTTCATGCATTACACTCTGTTATATTTTGATACATTCTATGATGCTTTGTAATGGAAGTGTCTCCTGGATGATGTGATCGGCCCAGCGCTGCTGTTTAAGGGCCGCGGGGACACCTGGGAATGCGGAAGTGTAATTGCAACCTGTTACGTTGATAGAAGTGAGGGGTATAAGAGTAGGAGGTGCCGTACCTTACAGCCAATCCCATGATTAAGTCAGGTGTGACGAAACATGTCGGGGCGTGGCTGTACGGCATCAATCTATAGCAGAGAGTGACGGACGGGACGCTGCTGTTCATCCCCGTGTATCAGCGGGAGATTCGTACTAGATAGAGGAGCTGCTTTCTATCTCCGTGTGTCAGCGGGAGATCCGTGCTAGATCTGCAGAGCGTCAGTGAGCGGGGGTGAGAACCTGTCTAACGCTTACCTTGGGTCCGCCGCGACCTTCACCGTGGTGCTGGGCGTTTCACAGAGGAGGATTGAGATTTGATTTGCAGTGTGATTTTGGCTTGATTCAAGAGGTTTTTATGTGAGTGCAATGATTGATGTTTTTTAAGTTGAATAAATTTTATATGTTTTACGGTATCACACTATTTGAGTATCTTTATTTTTTATGGAATGAGATGACACTGGGATAAATGGAATTCGGAGCTTTCACTTTTCATCTGACCATCTAGATGATCATGCTTAATTGCCAAAACACGAGAGTGTGAGGCATATTGAGTCGGTGAGTGTTGAGTTCAAGGGGAGAGGAATCACTGGCACTGAGTGAATTGGTGGACTGTTTTCAGAAATTGCACACTTTCTTCATGGTGTTCTCTCTATGGACTTTTCAAGGATTAAATACCTACATTTTATATGTTTTCACTATTGATACAATTTGTGATTTAAATTGCTTTGTGTATGGTATATCATAATCCTGCATTATCATGTTATATAATTTTATGTTTGATACAATTTTCGGTATAGATTATTCTATGTATGGTACATTATATTATCATGCAGTTGCACTAGATCATTCTAGCACAAAGGGTTTAACATTTTTTGAACACTAGGTAGTGTCATCACTGTTATTAGCGCCACTTATATTGATTTGCAGGGGTCTCCTATGGGCTATTGGAAGCAATAGAGGTTTTTTCATAGTTGAGGTATACCTATGATGACAATTACAGGCCTCTCTCATCTTTTTAAGTGGGAGAACTTGCACAATTGGTGGCTGACTAAATACTTTTTTGCCCCACTGTATCCATATATATATATATATATATATATATACACACACACACACACACACACACACACACACACACACACAGATACATACATAGACAGATATACAGTATAAATATAGGCGTGTGCGCAGGGAGTGCACACCCTAATTACTATGTGCTGTGCTGATTCCCCCTACTGCCCGGGCTCCCTCTCCCTGCCCCCCCCCCCCCTCCACTGCTGGCTTCCCTACACTCTTCTACCTCTGTTTCAAGATGGAGAGCAGGGGAAGGGGCTAGTAAATTTGTAATTTACCGGCCCCTTCCTTTTCTAAATGAACACACTCACTCACTGTGTCCATTTATAACTGAAGCATAGTAAACTGTTTAATATGCTTCGGTTTGTGAATGAACAGGAAGCCACTTAGCATAGAGCGCTTCCCATTCATTCACTGTCCTGTGCAGCTGAGGCTGCAGAGAAAAGCATGTGTGTTTGAGCTTTGTGGTTCACACCCTAATGCAATAGGCTGTGCACACCTATGAGTATAAATATGTTCAGTTAATCATACACATACTAAGATATATACATACACACTCAGAGTCACACTTTAAGGTCATCACAGAGGACAAGGGGGCACTCTTTACCTCTAGAGGAAAAAAGATTTAATCTCCAAATACGGATAGGTTTCTTCACAGTAAGAGCTGTGAAAATGTGGAATAGACTCCCCCAAGAGGTGGTTCTCACAAGCTCAGTAAATTGCTTTAAAAAGGCCTGGATTCTTTCCTAAATGTGCATAATATTACTGGGTACTGACATTTATAGGGAAAATCTGATTGCCTCTCGGGGGATCAGGAATGATTTTTTTTCCCCTGCTATAGCAAATTGGATCATGCTTTGCTGGGGTTTTTTGGCTTCCTCTGGATCAACTGTGGGTATAGGATTGTGTATATGGGATTGTATTTTTTTTTTGCTTGAACTGGATGGACTTGTATCTTTTTTCAACCTGACTAACTACAGTGGGGATGGAAAGTATTCAGACCCCCTTAAATTTGTCACTCTTTGTTATATTGCAGCCATTTGCTAAAATCATTTAAGTTCATTTATTTTCCTCATTAATGTACACACAGCACCCCATATTGACAGAAAAACACAGAATTGTTGACATTTTTGCAGATTTATTAAAAAAGAAAAACTGAAATATCATATGGTCCTAAGTATTCAGACCCTTTGCTGTGACACTCATATATTTAACTCAGGTGCTGTCCATATCTTCTGATCATCCTTCACCTTCATTTGAGTCCAGCTGTGTTTGATTATACTGATTGGACTTGATTAGGAAAGCCACACACCTGTCTATATAAGACCTTACAGTTCACAGTGCATGTCAGAGCAAATGAGAATCATGAGGTCAAAGGAGCTGCCTGAAGAGCTCAGGCAGAATTGTGGCAAGGCACAGATCTGTCCAAGATTACAAAAAAAATTCTGCTGCACTTAACGTTCCTAAGAGCACAGTGGCCTCCATAATCCTTAAACGGAAGACGTTTGGGATGACCAGAACCCTTTCTAGAGCTGGCCGTCCAGCCAAACTGAGCTATTGGGGGAGAAGAGCCTTGATGAGAGAGGTAAAGAAGAACCCAAAGATCCCTGTGGCTGTGCTCCAGAGATGCAGTTGGGAGATGGGAGAAAGTTGTAGAAAGTCAACCATCACTGCAGCCCTCCACCAGTCGGGGCTTTATGGCAGAGTGGCCCGACGGAAGCCTCTCCTCAGTGCAAGACACATGAAAGCCTGCATGGAGTTTGCTAAAAAACACCTGAAGGCCTCCAAGATGGTGAGAAATAAGATTCTCTTGTCTGATGAGACCAAAATAGAACTTTCTGGCCTTAATTCTAAGCGGTATGTGTGGAGAAAACAAGGCACTGCTCATCACCTGTTCAATACAGTCCCAACAGTGAAGCATGGTGGTGGCAGCATCATGCTGTGGGGGTGTTTTTCAGCTGCAGGGACAGGACGACTGGTTGCAATTGAGGGAAAGATGAATGTGGCCAAGTACAGGGATATCCTGGATGAAAACCTTCTCCAGAGTGCTCAGGACCTTAGACTGGGCCGAAGGTTTACCTTCCAACAAGACAATGACCCTAAGCACACAGCTAAAATAATAAAGGAGTGGCTTCACAACGACTCCGTGACTGTTCTTTAATGGCCCAGCCAGAGCCCTGACTTAAACCCAATTGAGGATCTCTGGAGAGACCTCAAAATGGCTGTCCACCAATGTTTACCATCCAACCTGACAGAACTGGAGAGGATCTGCAAGGAGGAATGGCAGAGGATCTCCAAATCCAGGTGTGAAAAACTTGTTGCATCTTTGCCAAAAAGACTCATGGCTGTATTAGATCAAAAGGGTACTTCTACTAAATACTGAGCAAAGGGTCTGAATACTGAGGACCATGTGATATTTCAGTTTTTCTTTTTTAATAAATCTGCAAAAATGTCAACAATTCTGTGTTTTTCTGTCAATATGGGGTGCCTTGTGTACATTAATGAGGAAAAAAAATGAACTTAAATGATTTAAAAAAATGGCTGCAATATAACAAAGAGTGAAAAATTTAAGAAGGTCTGAATACTTTCCGTCCCCACTGTATGTAACTACTGTATATAGATACACGTATGCTCAGTTGCATACATGTGCACACACACACACAGATATACACATATATACACACATATATAAACACTGAGATACATACGCTCAGTTATATATATTGTTCATACACACACACACACACACACACACACACACACACACACACACACACACACACACACACACAGATATATACATATATACACAAATATATAAACACTGAGATACATACGCTCAGTTATATATATTGTTCATACACACATTATATACACACACACAGTATCCCACAAAAGTGAGTACACGCCTCACATTTTTGTAAATGTTTTATTATATCTTTTCATGTGACAACACTGAAGAAATGACACTTTGCTGCAATGTAAAGAAGTGAGTGTACAGCTTGTATAACAGTGTAAATTTGCTGTCCCCTTAAAGTTACTTAATTCACAGCCATTAATGTCTAAACCGCTGACAACAAAAGTGAGTACACCCCTAAGTGAAAATGTCTAAATTGGGCCCAAAGTGTCAATATTTTGTGTGGCCACCATTATTTTCCAGCACTGCCTTAACTTCTCCTCTTGGGCATGGAGTTCACCAGAGCTTCACAGGTTGCCACTGGAGTCCCCTTCCACTTCTCCATGACAACATTGCGGAGCTGGTGGATGTTAGAGACCTTGCGCTCTTCTACCTTCCGTTTTGAGGGTGCCCCACAGATGTTGAATAGGGTTTAGGTCTGGATACATGCTTGACCAGTCCAGCACCTTTACCCTCAGCTTCTTTAGCAAGGTAGTGGTCATCTTAGAGGTGTATTTGGTGTCGTTATGTTGGAATACTGCCCTGCGGCCCAGTCTCTGAAGAGAGGGGATCATGCTCTGCTTCAATATGTCACAGTACATGTTGGCATTCATGGTTCCCTCAGTGAAGTGTAGCTCCACAGTGCCGGCAGCACTCATGCAGCCCCAGAACTGGTGGTTGATAGTTCGGAATCTGAAGAAGGTGAAATTCTTCCTTTCAGGAGTTTGGAAGAGAATAACAATTAATGCCAGTCTCTCTCTCAGGTGGTTTAAAAGTGACTACAGTTCAGTGGACTTGGTCTCCACAGGAGAGAATTAGGCCCTTCAATATCTTGGGGGTGTGTTTGGGGTCGTTATGTTGGAATACTGCCCTGCGGCCTAGTCTCCGAAGGGAGGGGATCATGCTCTGCTTCATTATGTCACAGTACATCTTGGCATTCATGGTTCCCTGAATAATGGCCGCACTTATGCAGCCCTAGACCATGACACTCCCACCACCATGCTTGACTGTAGGCAAGACACACTTGTCTTTTTGTACTCCTCCTCACCTGTTTGCCACCACACAAGCATGACACCATCTGAACCAAATAAGTTTATCTTGGTCTCATCAGACCACAGGACGTGGTTCCAGTAATCCATGTCCTTAGTCTGCTTGTCTTCAGCAAACTGTTTGCGGCTTTCTTGTGCATCATCTTTAGAAGAGGCTTCCTTCTGGGATGACAGCCATGCAGACCAATTTGATGCAGTGTGCAGCGTATGGTCTGAGCACTGATAGGCTGACCCTCCCCACCCCTTCAACCTCTGCAGCAATGTTGGCAGCACTCATACATCTATTTCCCAAAGACAACCTCTGGATATGACACTGGGCACGTGCACTCAACTTCTTTGGTCGACCATGGCGAGGCCTGTTCTGAGTGGAACCTGTCCTGTTAAACTGCTGTATGGTCTTGACCACCGTGCTGCAACTCAGTTTCAAGGTCTTGGAAATCTTCTTATAGCCTAGGCCAACTTTATGTAGAGCAACAATTCTTTTTCAGATCCTCAGAGAGTTTTTTGCCATGAGGTGCCATGTTGAACTTCCAGTGACCAGTATGAAAGAGTGAGAGCAATAACAAATTTAACACACCTGTTTCCCATTCACACCTGAGACTTTGTAACACTAACAAGTCACATGATACCGGGGAGGGAAAATGGCTGATTGGGCCCAATTTGGACATTTTCACTTAGGGGTGTACTCACTTTTGTTGCCACCGGTTTAGACAATAATGGCTATGTGTTGAGTTATTTTGAGGGGACAGCTAATTGACACTTTTATACAAGCTGTACACTCGCTACTTTCTATGTGTGTATGTGTGTATATAAGGACTTATAAAGGACTTTGAAAAAGCGCATGCGCACAAAACATGTAAGCCACGGTCGTTATGGCAACCTAGAGCTTGTGGTCCACCCCGACATCCTGTTTTTTTTTTGTATCAAATACTTTTTATTTGGAAAATATATTTATCACCAAACAACAATATTTACATAATTTAGTAAAAAAAAAGGACAAAAGGCATAAATAAATATAATCAACTATTTTCCCTTTTTTCTACTCCCTACCCCTTCCTTCACCTCCCCCCACCCCTACCCCTCCATCAATTCCTACCTCACTACCATCCTACATACAACAACCTTTCTTCCTTCATTCACTCCCTCCCGCCATTCATATCCATAATGCATTCAATTGGGGTGTTCTGATACCAGCCATAGTTTCCATATATTATCATATTTCTTCATATTGCCCCTCTTCCCATAGATACATTTCTCCTTCCCAATCACATCATTAACCTCTTTCATCCATTCTGCAACCGTCGGGGGGGTCTTTTGCCTGCCACCTTCGAGCAATTAATTTCTTTCCTTGAAACAAGCATCTAACTATTGCAGTCTGTGTATCTTTTGACATGCCCTTTTTCTCCATCAGACCCAAAAGACACATCCTAGCCTCCATGCCTAGTGATGCTCTAAACACAAGGTTTATTTTATCGATTATACCTTTCCAATATCTATAAAGCCTAGGGCATCGCCAGAACATGTGTAATAAATCACCCCTCCTGTCCCCACACCTTTGACATTCGGCATCAGGCCTCTTTTCAAACATATGCAACTTCAAAGGCGTGTAGTATGACCTACCTATATATCAAATACAGATGAGATACACCCTGGGAAGGGGAAAGAGAGGTCCTGGGCCCCAATGCCAAAACGTAATTCCATTATTCCTCCGTTATTGAACCAACATCTCTCTCCCATTTAATCCTATTTTTAGATTCTACTACTCCTTCCTGGCCCGCCATTCTTATACTCCCATACATCTCAGAAATCAAACCTTTAGAAGCACTGGTATTTACCAGTTTCCTGAACAAGGGCATATAACACCATACTGGCTCATTCCCGCTAAATTGTGCATCTAGGGCATGCCTGACTTTCAAATAACTATAAAATAGTTGGTTAGGGACCGCATACTCTTTCCTTATCTCCTGGAACGACTTCAGCCTACCTGCCCTGTATAATTGTACCAAGCAATGGATACCCCTCCTATCCTATTCTTCTATTTTCCCCATCACTTTAAGCTCTTTTAGATTTTTATTATCCCATATCGGAGAGAACTCAGAGAATCCGGCATAACCCAACATGGTCTTAACGGTCACCCAACTTCTAACCATTAACTGAACTGTGGGACAATTGGAGCTGAAGGAATTCGCTTCAAACGCCTCTACTATCGTATCATGACTAATGTCATTCATCAGTATATTACTTCCTACTCCCCTTTCTTCTGGCATATTACTACCCCTCATGTGCTGCATTTGTGCTGCAAGGAAATAACTCCATGGATCTGGCAATGCTAAGCCCCCGCCTCTCTCGGCCACCGCAGCGTCTGCAAACAAATTCTTGCCACAGCTTTTTTTCCAAATTAACTCTCTAAACACACTGTCCAATTTCTTAAACCAGTGTTTTGGGATCCATACTGGAGAGTTATGTATTACATATAAAATTTGCAGCATCCATACCATCTTAATTAAATTGCACCGCCCGGCAACCTAGAGGTTAGAGCAAATGATTTCTGCTTGTTGATTGGTTGCACTAGATTAATGTACAGTATTACTGCTCATTGATTGGTTGCTAGAGGCTACAGCACATCATCTCCTCACTGCAGGGGGGCATGATATACATATGAATGCCGCCTTTATTTACCTATCAATGCCCCTGGCCGCAGCTATTTACTTATGAATGCCGCCGCTATTCACATATGGATGCCCGTTATTTACATGTAAACACATGGTCTGCAGGTGAGTCATCTGTACACAACAATAAGGCAGAGCTGGGCAGCATTAGTACCAGCACTTCACACTGAGATATCGGGACACAGCACAGGACTAAAACTTCAAAGGACAAGGGAATTTAAACTGGGATAGTTGGCAAGTATGAGGCAGCTGCTGTGGGCCCCACAACAATGACAGGGCCCAGGGCAGCTCCCCCTTTTGCCCTGCCTTAAAGACAGCCCTGGCCCTACCTCCTCACAATATTGGAAGAGCTTGCCCTTAGGTACCCCTCCAAGAGCACCCCTCGTGGGAACCTATCTATATTATTGTTCATAGTCATATTAAAATCACTTGCCACTATAACTGGCACCCCAGGTTTATCAGCTATAAATTTTATTAAACCTGGTTACCTTCTCTTCCGGCATGACGTCCACGTCATCCTGTGCGCCCGGCTCCAGCCAGCCCGTTTGGCTTTCCTGGCTCCAATCCCCAGCGCTGGGTACTACAATACACCTTCCGCAGCACAGCGGGGTAGACACCCTTGAGCAGCTATCGAGCTGATAGCTGTTAATTTGGATTCCCCGCTAATGTGGTTCATCTTGGATACCCGTTCAGTCTGACCACAGGTTTATAGTAGAAGCTGATTGGTTGATGTTAATCCCTCTCCACCCGGATGTCACAGTGGTACTGTGCTTATATTTTTTTACATTTATATCTACAATGACCATTTGCTTTTTATGATTGCCTCTGCAACCCCTGCAAATTTTTATCATTGACAGTTGTTTTTATTTCTCAGAAATGCAACAAATAAATTAACTTTTTACTTGGCCAAAGGTCTGCAGGTTTTTATGCTTTACTCTTATGCCGCGTACACACGATCGCACATTCGACAACAAAATTCATGTTTTTTTTCCGACGGATGTTGGCTCAAACTTGTCTTGAATACACACGGTCACACAAATGTTGTTGGAAATTCCGAACGTCAAGAACGCAGTGACGTACGACACGTACGACGGCACTATAAAAGAGAAGTTCAATATCAAGTGCGCCACCCATTGGGCTCCTTCTGCTAATCTCGTGTTTATCTTGTGTTAGTAGAAGTTTGGTGAGAGATGAGTCGCACTTTTCAGCCTCGTGCTTTTCAGATCGTTACTGCTCTTCAGTTTGTGCTTGTGGTTTTGTATCTGGTTTTCAGTGCGTGTAGTCAGTGTTTGTAGAAGTTTGGTGAGAGACGAGTCACACTTTTCAGCCTTGTGCTTTTCAGATCGTTACTGCTCTTCAGTTTGTGCTTGTGGTTTTGTAACTGGTTTTCAGTGCGTGTAGTCAGTTCGTATTTGTTTTGCAGTGCGTATTTTAAAGTACGTATTTGATTGACAGTGCATTCTTGTCCGCTCGTTTCTGATTTTCAGCTCACTCTTCTCAGGCCTTTCTGTTTTTCAGTGCTTTCTGTTAGGTCGGTCTGACCAGCCGACCATTTTGAAGCCATGAGGACCCTCACCCCAGACCAGAGGTTTTTTAACTACCGGCTGGCCAGAGCCAGAAGAGTGGTGGAGAACGCTTTCGGGATAATGGCCAGCCGATTCTGTCTATTCCTTACAGAAATCAACATGGCGGAATATAAACTTAACCATATAATGCTTTCATGCTGCATTCTCCACAACTATTTAAGGAGAAATTCAATGAACTATGTGGCCTCAGTTGGGCCTGAGGCCGGACTTCAAGAACCATCCTGGCTTGCCCCCCCCAAAGCTCCCACGAAGTAAGACAGAAGTATGTTGAGTACTTTGCGGGTAGGGGGGCCATTGATATGCCAGAAAATGTTTAAGAAACATTTTAAAAATAAAAATTTTAGTTAAACTTAAATAAGATTTCCTTTGGTTTACTGCTTGTGTTTCTTTTAGCTGTCTCCTAGGTTATCCAATGGGCTTTTCTTTTTGGCCATTTTCTTCAATAGTGCAAATGTAATTTATTTGATACATGAGGTGACAATCTCTTCTTCAGCAAACTATGTTGTGGGTCTGCTACGCACACACCTTGTTTTTTTGTTAATGTATGTAATGCATTACTGATAAAAAATATTCATCATTTTTAGCACCATGAATTAATTTGTGGGAGTTACGAAAATGGCCTCATTTTTGCAAATTATAAAGCACTGTGGGAGTTATTTACTAAAGGAAAATCCACTTTGCACTCCAAGTGCACTGCAAAAGTGCACTTAAAACTGCACTGAAAGTGCACTTGTAGTGCAAAGTGGATTTACCTTTAGTAAATAACCCCCATTGTCACTGTAAACACCAACTTAGTCCAAAAACTGCTATTGAGCATTGAAATAAGAAGCCACAAATTGTTGAGTAGAAAACTTTTTACTCTAGGCATATTCACATGTGCGTTAGAAAAGGGTTTTTGAACAAACCGTCATATTTTTGTAATAACATTTTTGGTTTTGACAGTACAAATAGCCTTTTTTGTGTTAAACAGGCATGTTTAAAACCATAAAACAATACACAACTCAGGAACTTACAACAACATTGATAAATTGAAGGCAATATCAGACATTAGTATGTCCAAACTGTATTGATATTGCCTTCATCAGATGGGGTGATGTCACCCCTGTGAAAACCAAATTTTCAAGATGCACACAAATTGAGAGTCAAAATGGGGATTTCCCTCCTGATCCCAGGCCTAATGTCAACATGTGCTAGCTCCCATTATGGGGTATCAATGGACGTGTTTCGGGAGTGCAACCCCTTCCTCTCAGCTACTTGAGTTGCGAGGAAGGGGTTGCACCCACAAAACACGTACATTGATATCCACGATGGCAGATAGCACATGTTGACACACTGTGTGCATTTTCAAAATTTGTCTTTCAATATACTTCAAAAAAAAGATTAAACATTTTTAAAAATATCAACAAATGGAGAAATTTAGGTGTGTTTTAGATTCTGCCTAAAACATCAATGATGTTTTTGAGTCTTTTTTCAAAATCATTGATGTCTTCCTTGATCTTCTGTAAATCCTGATTGCACCGATGAGAATGTGTGCACTTGCACTTGTGAAATGAGTTTCTTCTTCCACAACATCCACATCACCTAAAATAAAAAAAAACACACCATGTATTATAAATATGCAGGCATACATCTATTACCTGAAGCTGTGGTCTCAGATACTCACCTGTTGTGGTCACTATTTCGCCCACTTCATAAACCTCTCCTTCCTCCACATCCTCTGGTTGTGGTGTTGGTATTTCCCCTTCTTTAGGAGGTGGGGGGTCCCTGGTGTCCTCTGATGTCCTGAGTCTTTTCTCTCCTATGTGAATACAAAAAAGGTATACTTAGCACACAGATATTTGAGGGCAGAAATAGGAATCTGAAACATTGCTTGGAAGTGTCGTACAAATGTCTTTTTGGGCAGAGTTCCAAGTTGAAGACATTTTTTTCCATTTCTAAAGCTGGAATACTTACCCTTTTTGTAAAATTTTCACACATGGAGACACCCCTAGTATCCACTGGAGCACCTGTGTGGGACACCCTAAAAAGTTTGTTCTTGTGTTCCACACTAGTGCTCCTGTGTCCAGATGTGTAAACAGCTGCTGAGTGTTCTCTCCTTACACTAAATCAAGTTTACATTTTCATTTTACAAACCCATCTAGACAACAATGTACTAAACTGCTTTTAATACAAATAGGCATGAACAAATGTAGTTAACCTGTATCTACCAAAAAACATCGTATTAGTGGGCGAATGAACGATGTTTACTACGAACGATTACTGTGCCCACAAACCTGAAAGTTGCCATTTTAAACTTACAACAGTTAAGAAAAGCACGTGGAGCAGCACGAACGTAATAATAATAATAATAATAATAATAATAATAATAGAAACACAGGACAAATACTTACTTTTTAGAAGCAGTTTCCTGATCTTTCTATACTGATCCTGCTCCCTCAGTTTCAGGTCTGACCAGCGTTTCCTCAGTTGATCCTTGGATCACCGTACCCCAAAATACTTCTGCCGACTTTTCACAACTTTAGCCATGATCTTGGCCTTTCTCACATTTGGTTTAGGTAAGGTCCATGCTTTCCATCATAGTCGGCCCTCTTCAAGATGTCCACCATCTCCACCATCTCGACAAAGGACATATTTGAGGCCTTAAATCTCCTCTGGGATCAGGACGTTTGTGGCTCCGGGCTTTCATCGTTGCTGCTCTCCTCTGCATGCACTTGCTCTTTCTCCCCCATGTCCTCTCCCACTGCGCCGAAAGAGAAGGGGCGGGGAATAGACTAGAAAGAACGCCAGGGGAGGGCGGAGTTTCACGCATGCACAGTGTATATAAAGCGTAACACGTGTGCATCGTACGTACGATCTGTGAGCGGAGGAAGGAGTATCGGAAGCGCCGATCCTTAGAACAAAAGGTACAATTTTAACTTGGTGCATCAGTGGCCTATACTGCTTATAGATTGAGGCCTATATTGGGGCAAGATTAGGAGAGTTTAGCCTGACATTAGGGTTTATCTTGTGTTGTGTCTTGCAGAGAAAATTGATCTATTCAATGATGATTTATCCCCAATATTTATAATATATAATATTTATAATATATAATACAATTTATCCCCATATTCATTGATATGTACAGGGAGCTGCCCTGTCTGTGGCAGGTAAACCACCACTTTTATAACAATAAAACAAAGAGGAAGGCAGCGCTGGATCAATTGCTGGAATTTGTGAAGCCGGTGATCCCCACGGCAGACATCCCCTATTTGAAGGCCCTAATTGGTGGCATTAGGAGCACTTATAATAGGGAGCGCAAGAAGGTCCAGGATTCCCAGAGAGCAGGAGCTGCAGCAGATGACATTTATGTACCCAGGCTGTGGTACTATGACAGACTGCATTTTCTGGCAGACCAGACTGAACCCAGGCCAGCACTCTCCAGTCTTCCTTCAAAGCTTCCTTCCACCCCAGCTGAGGCTTCCAACATCCAACCTGGGCCTTCCAGCCAGGAAGTGGAGGAGCCCAGCTTGAGCCAGGTATAGCATTGTTCAACATACAGTGATGACGGAAAGTATTCAGACCCCCTTACATTTTTCACTCTTTGTTATATTGCAGCCATTTGCTAAAATCATTTAAGTTCATTTTTTCCTCATTAATGTACACACAGCACCCCATATTGACAGAAAAACACAGAATTGTTGACATTTTTGCAGATTTATTAAAAAAGAAAAACTGAAATGTCACATGGTCCTAAGTATTCAGACCCTTTGCTGTGACACTCATATATTTAACTCAGGTGCTGTCCATTTCTTCTGATAATCCTTGAGATGGTTCTACACCTTCATTTGAGTCCAGCTGTGTTTGATTATACTGATTGGACTTGATTAGAAAAGCCACACACCTCTCTATATAAGACCTTACAGCTGACAGTGCATGTCAAAGCAAATGAGAATCATGAGGTTAAAGGAACTGCCTGAAGAGCACAGAGACAGAATTGTGGCAAGGCACAGATCTGGCCAAGATTACAAAAAAAAATTCTGCTGCACTTAACGTTCCTAAGAGCACAGCAGCCTCCATAATCCTTAAATGGAAGACGTTTGGGACGACCAGAACCCTTCCTAGAGCTGGCCATCCGGCCAAACTGAGCTATCGGGGGAGAAGAGCCTTGGTGGGAGAGGTAAATAAAAACCCAAAGATCACTGTGGCTGAGCTCCAGAGATGCAGTCGGGAGATGGGAGAAAGTTGTAGAGAGTCAACCATCACTGCAGCCCTCCACCAGTCGGGGCTTTATGGCAGAGTGGCCCGACGGAAGCCTCTCCTCAGTGCAAGACACATGAAAGCCTGCATGGAGTTTGCTAAAAAACACCTGAAGGACTCCAAGATGGTGAGAAATAAGATTCTCTGGTCTGATGAGACCAAGATAGAACTTTTTGTCCTTAATTCTAAGCTGTATGTGTGGAGAAAACCAGGCACTGCTCATCACCTGTCCAATACAGTCCCAATAGTAAAGCATGGTGGTGGCAGCATCATGCTGTGGGGGTGTTTTTCAGCTGCAGGGACAGGATGACTGGTTGCAATCAAGGGAAAGATGAATGCAGCAAAGTACAGGGATATCCTGGACGAAAACCTTCTCCAGATTGATCAGGACCTCAGACTGGGCCGAAGGTTTACCTTCCAACAAGACAATGACCCGAAGCACACAGCTAAAATAACGAAGGAGTGGCTTCACAACAACTCTGTGACTGTTCTTGAATGGCCCAGCCAGAGCCCTGACTTAAACCAAATTGAGCATCTCTGGAGAGACCTAAAAATGGCTGTCCACCAATGTTTACCATCCAACCTGACAGAACTGGAGAGGATCTGCAAGGAGGAATGTGAAAAACGTGTTGCATCTTTCCCAAAAAGACTCATGGCTGTATTAAATCAAAAGGGTGCTTCTACTAAATACTGAGCAAATGGTCTGAATACTTAGGACCATGTGATATTTCAGTTTTTCTTTTTTAATAAATCTGCAAAAATGTCAACAATTCTGTGTTTTTCTGTCAATATGGGGTGCTGTGTGTACATTAATGAAGAACAAAATGAACTTAAATGATTTTAGCAAATGGCTGCAAAGAGTGAAAAACTTAAGGGGGTCTGAATACTTTCTGATTTTACAAAGTTTTTTACATATCAACAGACAGTAGTGGCCACAAATGATTGGGATAAGAATGAAAAATGCTGGGGTCAGAATAATAGTCTTTTCTATTTATTAACATTAAATTTGCAACAGGCATGAGCTGAAAATTGTGTGTGATTGATGAATCAAAAACTAAAACTATGTCCCTTTTTCATACACAGGAAAGACTCAGCCAGGAGGAGGCTGTGGAAAGTGGCAGCCAGGAGGTGGCCAGGCCCAGTAGCCTGCCCGAATCCCAGGTCCCTCCCCTCCGCCTTCCAAAAAAAAGTCCCAGCAAGAGGAGTAACCTGGAGGAGGCTGTACTTAGCCTATTTCGGAAGGCTACTGCAGCCCTCAGAACCCCCCAATAATCAAGACGACTATGCCTACATGGCAGCCTGCAAAATGCAGGAAATGGAGAAGGGCCAATGCCAGATCTGAAATTTGGTTTGTCGGAAATTCTGACGGAAAATGTCCGATGGAGCTTACACACGGTCGGAATTTCCGCAACAAGCTCCCATCGAACATTTGTTGTCGGAAATTCTGACCACGTGTACGTGGCAATAGAGCACTGCTTCTTTGTTTTAGTACACAGCCAATAATGTCTAAACCGCTGGCAACAAAAGTGAGTACACCCCTAACTGAAAATGTCCTGATTGGGCCCAAAGTGTCAATATTTTGTGTGGCCACCATTATTTATTTTCCTGCACTGCCTTAACCCTCTTGGGCATGGAGTTCACCAGAGCTTCACAGGTTGCCACTGGAGTCCTCTTCCACTCCTCCATGATGACATCACAGAACTGGTGGAAGTTAGAGAACTTGCGCTCCTCCACCTTTCATTTGAGAATGCCCCACAGATGCTCAATAGGGTTTAGGTCTGGAGACATGCTTGGCCAGTCCATCACTTTTACCTCAGCTTCTTTAGCAAGATAGTAGTTGTCTTGGAGGTGTGTTTGGGGTCATTATCATGTTGAAATACTGCCTGCAGGGAAGTTTCCGAAAGGGGGCGATCATGCTCTGCAGCGAATGGTCTGAGCACTGACAGGCTGACCCCCCACCCCTTCAACCTCTGCAGCAATGCTGGCAGAACTCATACGTCTATTTCCCAAAGACAAAATCTGGATATGACGCTGAGCACGTGCACTTTCTTTGGTACACCATAGCGAGGTCTGTTCTGAGTGGAACCTGTCCTGTTAAACTGCTGTATAGTCTTGGCCACTGTGCTGCAGCTCAGTTTCAGGGTCTTGGCAACCTTCTTATAGCCTAGGCCATCTTTATGTAGAGCAACAATTCTTTTTTTCAGATCCTCAGAGAGTTCTTTTCCATGAGGTGCCATGTTGAACTTCCAGTGACCAGTATGAGAGAGAGCGAGAGAGCGGTAAAACCAAATTGAACACACCTGCTTCCCTTTCACACCTTAAACCTTGTAACACTAATGAGTCACATGACACCGGGGAGGGAAAAGGGCTAATTAGGCCCAATTTGGACATTTTCACTTAGAGGTGTACTCACTTTTGTTGCCAGTGGTTTAAACATTAATGGCTGTGTGTTGAGTTATTTTGAGGGGACAGCAAATTTACACTGTACAAGCTTCACACTCCATTCTTTACATTGTAGCAAAGTGTAATTTCTTCAGTGTTGTCACATAAAGATATAATAAAATATTTACAAAATGTGAGGGATGTACTCGCTTTTGTGAGATACTGTATATATTGTGGAAGTGTGGTACCCCACCAGGGTGATGACGCAGGATTCTCAACCATGCAGGTTGAGGGGCCCCGGGGCCTTTGCTTATTTGGGAGGAAACTGGCTTATCAGTTTCCTCATTGCTTAGAAAAGTCCACTTTGGGACCTGGAGCCTGGGGATTTCTTAGCGATCCGGATGGGATGAAATCCCTAGTCCTGGGTCCTGATATTGTGAACCATCAGCTCATTCATTGGTCAGGTGTATGTTGGTCTTTTTGTAGACAGCAGACCATGGAGGAGTTCAGGTGTGCATGTCTGCACGGTACAGTCTGTCAGGCTGACAGAGGGCCCAAGCCTGTGAGCTGGAGCAGCAGGGAAGTTGTGTGGGAAAAGAGCTGACGGAGGTAGAGCATTTGTACAGTAACACAGGGACGCATACCTCCCAACCGTCTGATTTGCCGGGAACGACCTGGAAATTGGTCCTTGTCCCGGAGTCCTTGCAAATCAGAGTCCCGGATCACCCGCGGTGTGTGCGGGGTGTCTAGGCTCCCACACGCCGAGCGGCGAGCACACTGTATGACAGTCGCCAGCCGGAATCTCTCCTCACCGGTCTGGCTAGTCACTACCTCTGACACACATACCCAGTGCAGATTGGAGTGCATGCTCCTTGCCCCCTCCTCCTCCGATGTTTTGCTTTACTGTAGAGAGGAAGAGGCAAGGAGCACGCACTCCACTCTGCCAGAACCGCCATCTGAGGTTTGTGTGACACATGCCGGAAATCTCCGCCCACTGATTGCTGGGCTCAAGAGTGGTGATACAGCTACCTGCTGTCAGCCTGAAGGTACCTGAATATGGGTCCTATGTGACTGGGGGGAGGGGGGCTATCCTTGGGGAGTGTAAAGGGGGGAAAGATTAAGGGGGGAAAGATTGGGGTGGTGCAAGAGTAAAGGGGGATAGACTGGGGGGGGATTTTGGTTAAGAAGAGAAATGGGGGGCTTGACCCCCTTCCCCCTGACCCCAGATCCTCCATCCTGACCCCTGTACCCTGCCCTACTGACCCCTGGTCCCGCTGGACACCTGTACCCTGCTCTACTGACCCCAGGTCCTTTGTCCTGACCCCTATACCCTGCCCTACTGACACCTGGTCATCCTGACCCCTGTACCCTGCTCTACTGACCCTGGATCTTCCTGACCTCTATACCCTGCCCTACTGACCCCTGGCCGTCCTCTACTGACCCCAGATACTCCGTCCTGACCCCTGCCCTACTGAACCCAGATCCTCCGTTCTGACCCCTGTACCCTGCTCTACTGACCCCAGGTCCTCCGTCCTGACCCCTATACCCTGCCCTACTGAACCCTGGTCATCCTGACCCCTGTACCCTGCTCTACTGACCCCAGATCCTTCGTCCTGGCCCCTGTACCCTGCCCTACTGACCACCCTTTTATCCTGCTCTGCTGACTCCTGTACCCTGCTCTACTGACACAAGATCCTTCATCCTGACCCCTGTACCCTGCTCTACTGACCCCAGGTCCTCTGTCCTGACCCCTGTCCTGCGGACCCCTGTACCCTACTCTGACCCCAAATCCTCTGTCCTGACCCCTGTACCCTGCTCTACTGACCCCTGGTCCTGCTGACCCCAGGTCCTCCGTCCTGACCCCTATACCCTGCCCAACTGACCCCTGGTCCTGCTGACCCCTGTACCCTGCGCTACTGACCCCAGATTCTCCATCCTGACCCCTGTACCCTGTCCTGCTGACCCCTGCCTCTGCTGACCTCTGTACCCTTCTTTACTGACCCCAGATCCTCCGTTCTGACCCCTGTACCCTCCTCTACTGACCCCTGGTCGGGCATTTCTGACTCCTTAGCACCCCCTGCAGGCACAACAGGTACTTCCTCACTGTTGCCAGAGGTGACTGCAAACACTTTTGAACAATAATCTGGGCTTGCAGACAAAGACTTCTGCCCATTAGCAATATCTCCAGAAGGTACTCAACTGAAAATGGCAACACCTGTTGCGCTGATGGGAAAGACTGTTGCTAATGAAGTAATGAGAAAAACTGACTATGTGACTGCACACTGGGGTGGAAATGACCCCAAATGATAGATCCACTGTGTGTGTGGAAAATGACTTGCCTTGCTACAGTGCCCTGTCTAGTAGGGAGGTAGGTGTTAAAATTGAATGCCACAATGGGATGTGTAAAACTGCTAACATTGTGTTGGCTAAAGTTGATGGTCCAGTTGCTAATGGGCTAGTGCAGCTCACTAGAGATAAAAACATTGCTATGGTTAAAAGGATAGTTCACCTTTTTCCAAAAAGCCCTGCCTATGCAGGTAAGGGATATTTGTAGATTAAAGAGGTTGTAAACCTCCATGGGGAAGTTGTACATATAGGTAAGACTTTCAATATCTTCTAAACGTGCGCCGTCATGTCACCAGTGAAGGAACTGCCACCTGTGCCGTTTCTTCAGGTGAGTATGATGTGACCGGTGGCTCCTACGCACCGCAGGAGTGACGTCACGCGGCTCTGGCCAGTCACAGAGCCAGAGTCCACGGCCCCAGAAAGAAGACGGCGAAGATGGATGTGGCCTGCAGCGGGGATGACTTCGACTTCGTTAGCAGGTAAGTGTCACACAATGTGCTAGTATGCAACGCATACTAGCACGTTATGCCTTTACTTTGCAGGGAAGGAGAAAGGAAGACAAACGGGGTTTTCTTCCTCTTTAAAGCTGTGTAGCTCTGACTAAAGAGGAATAATACCCTTGCTAGCTTCACTGGAATACTCCCAGGATTTTGCTAAAGGCCGTCAACACGATTGGAAAATCATAAGTAAAATTTGGTCCGATGAAAGATCTGCCGATTTTTTCTGATCGTTAGTATGGTGCTTTCGACAACTGATTCTCAATTTTCAGACAAAAAAACCTGGATGTACAGGCTCTAAAATTTCTGTCGGATGTGAACATAACATCCGATTTTCATTTATTAGTACAGAGCAAGACTAAACGATGCCCAGAAATGAAAGAACACATACAAAACTATTTAACAAATTACATCACTTCTGAAGTTGAATTCTGTCGTACGAGAATTTTTGTATGTCAAGTAGGGATGGGCCATACACCCCCCTGTTCAGTTCGCAGCATGCGAACAGGCAAAAAAGTAATTCGAACACGCGAACACCGTTAAAGTCTATGGGACACGAAAGTGAAAAATCAAAAGTGCTAATTTTAAGGGTAATATGCAAGTTATTGTCATAAAAAGTGTTTGGGGACCTGGGTCCTGCCCCAGGGGACATGTATCAATGCAAAAAAAAGTTTTAAAGACGGACATTTTTTCGGCAGTAGTGATTTTAATAATGCTTAAAGTGAAACAATAATAGTGAAATATTATTATTTTTTATAAATTATACAGGATTTATATTCCTTTAAATTTCGTATCTGTGGGGCGTCTATAGTATGCCTGTAAAGTAGCGCATGTTTTCTCATATTTACAACAGTCCGAGAGCAAAATGACATTTCTAAAAGAAAAAAGAGTCATTCAAAAGTACTAGCGGTAGCGCTGGCAGCTATAATGAATTGTCGGGTCTCTGCAATACTCATAAAAGTCATTGAAAAAAACGGCCTGGGGTTCCCCACAGTGCATTACCAAGCCCTTTGGGTCTGGTATGAATATTAAGGGGAACTTCGAACCAAATTTTTTTTTTTTAATGCGTGGGGGTCCCCCCAAACTCCATACCAGGCCCTTCAGGTCTGGTATGGATATTAAGGGGAACCCCGTGCCAAAATTAAAAAAAAAATGGTGTGGGGTGTCCCCCTCAAAATCCATACCAGACCCTTCAAGTCTGGTATGGATTTTAAGGGGAACCCTGCGCCAAAATTTAAAAAAAAAATGGCGTGGGGGGTCCCCCTAAAAATCCATACCAGAACCTTATCCTAGCACGCAACCGGGCAGGCTGCAGGAAAAGAGGGGGGGATGAGAGAGTGCCCCCCACTTCTGAACCATACCTGGCCCCCCTGTGTGAAATGGTAATGGGGTAGTCAAAGTGTCAACAATGTTAAAAAAGACAAGAGACGGTTTTTGCCAAATCCTTTATTAATGTCTTCTTCTTTCCCCACTTCTTCCATCTCCTTCTGGTCTTCATTTGGTTTTCTTCCTCCATCTTGTTCTTCCCCCACTTCTTCCTCCGATCTTCTGTTTCTTCCTTCGGTCTTCTTGTCAGCATCTTCCTCCCCGCTTCGTTCTCCGGACGATCCGCATCCATGGGAGGTTCCCGGGGTGCGACACTTCTGTTCTTCAGACAGTTCTTATATAACTGAGGGCGGGGCCACCCGCTGACCCCACCCCCTCTGACACACGGGGACTTCCCTATGGCTTTCCCCATGATGTCAGAGGGGGGCGTGGTCACTGGGTGGCCCCGTTTTCAGTTATATAAGAACTGTCAGAAGAACAGAGGCGTCACACAGTGGGAACCTCCCATGAATGCGGATCGTCCAGAGAATGAAGCGGGGAAGAAGAAGCCAGAGAAAGATGCGGACGAGAAGACTGAAGGAAGAAGCAGAGGATCAGAGGAAGAAGAGGAAGAAGCGGGAAGAACAAGATGGAGGAAGAAAACCGAATGAAGACCAGAAGAGTATGGAAGAAGAAGCGGGGAAAGAAGAAGACATTAATAAAAGGAATTGTCAGAAACCGTCTATTGTCTTTTTTAACATTTTTGACACTGACTACCCCATTACCATTTCACACAGGGGGGGGGCTGGGATCTGAGGGTCCCCTTGTTAAAGGGGGCTTCCAGATTTCGATAAGCCCCCCGCCTGCATACCCCCACAACCACCGGGCAAGGGTTGTGGGGATGAGGCCCTTGTCCCCATCAACATGGGGACATCCTCCCCATGTTGAGGACATGTGGCCTGGTACAGTTCAGGAGGGGGGGGGCTCTCTTGTTCCCCCTCTTCTCCTGTGGCCTGCCAGGTTGCATGCTCGGATAAGAGTCTGGTATGGATTTTTAGGGGGACCCCCACGCCATTTTTTAAAAAATTTTGGCGCGGGGTTCCCCTTAAAATCCATACCAGACCTGAAGGGTCTGGTATGGATTTTGAGGGGGACCCCCACGCCATTTTTTTTAAAATTTTGGTGCGGGGTTCACCTTAATATCCATACCAGACCTGAAGGGCCAGGTATGGAATTTGGGGGGACCCCCATGCATTTTTTTTTAAGTAAAAATTTTGGTTCAGGGTTCCCCTTAATATTCATTCCAGACCCAAGGGGCCTGGTAATGCACTGTGGGGGAACCCCAGGCTGTTTTTTTTCAATGACTTTTATGAGCATTGCGGAGACCCGACAATTCATTATAGCTGCTAGTACTTTTAAATGACTTTCTTTTCTTTTAGAAATGTCATTTTGCTCTCAGACTGTTGTAAACATGGGAAACATGCGCCACTTTACAGGCATACTATAGACACCCCCCAGGTATGAAATATAAAGGAATATTTCACTTTTATTGTTTCACTTTAAGCATTATTAAAATCACTGCTCCCGAAAAAACGGCTGTTTTTAAAACTTTTTTTTTTGCTTTGATACATGTCCCCTGGGGCAAGACCCAAGTCCCAAAACACTTATGACAATAGCTTACATATTAAGCTTCAAAATTAGCACTTTTGATTTCTCCCATAGACTTTTAAAGGGTGTTCGGCGGCTTTCGAATTTGTCACGAACACCCCAAATTATTCGCTATTCCGCGAACGGGTGAACAGCCAATGTTCGACCCGAACAGACAGCCCATCCCTAATGTCAAGTAACCTCTTCACTTTCGATAGGAGACTAGCAGCATACAAAAAACGGACGAAAATTAGTCCGATAATCTGATCGTAAATACCCGGCTTTAGTGAGACCTAGTCATCACTGTTCACCTCCACCATCACAGGAGTGAGCTCTTTCTCTGATTCAAACCCCCTAACATACTCTCTCTCCCCTGATGCAGTAGCTCCAAGCTCAGCATTTTGAGAGCTCACTCCTGTGATGGTGGAAGTGGGCAGTGATGACTAGGCCGCACTTAGCAAAGTCCTGGGACTGGGAGTACTTACCAACGTCCTGGGAGTTTTCCAGTTAGGCTTCATTATGTATGTAAATGGCCTACACCTATAGTAAGAGTTGCATTCAACTTAAGTCAGAGCTGCACAGTTTGTCTTTGTTTGCATACGCAGTTTTGTGGTAAAGGTGAACTAGCAATTTAAAGATGTGTTATCTCCCCTAGCGAGTATGACAAAGGCCACAGAGGTGTCCCTAGAAACCGCCAGGGAGCTCTGCATTTTGGAGCCGGGGCAACTATGATGCCGCTCTGATGGATAAGAGGGTACTTGAACCCGGTGATAACAAGATGTTATATACTAAAACTGAAATGTTTGAAAATACTAATGGTAGAAATGGGTTAATGCAGTCTGGCAATGACAGGTATGACAGTGTTCATGCTTTTAATGATGTGCCACCAGAGCAATGTGGTGAGAATGTGGTAATGCAGCCTGCTCTGGTTTAAAAAAAAAAAAATATTGCTACAGTCTAGTTTGAACCAAAGTGACATGTGCAGTGTGTCTGTTGCTGGGCCACACTGTCCCTCTGTCTCCTTGTGCAGTTGGAGCAGTACCGCTTGGTACCTCTGATGTGAACGCATAGATAACAGACTGGAGCAGATAGGCAAAAAGCCTGTTGGAAAAGGTCTCTGTTGGTAAGAGTGGAGCGGACATGATTTCTGCAATGCCAGATGAAGGACCTGCAGAGCAACTTATATGCAAGGGTGCACTTGCTGCTGCAGATGATGTCGCTTACAAGATAGAAGTGGCAAGTAAGGGCAAATGCACAGAAGAGGTCATGTCCATGATCCACAAAGGGTCTAATGATGTGGTAATGGAGGATGCCGTGCCAAATGAGCCAATGTTGGTGGAAACACCAGAGGGCATAGGTATAAATTAAGTGACTGTGGTCACAGGTCCAAATTTTATTTTATGATAGTCAGTTGCTGGAAGAGAGTCATGTCCCAGTGGAGTTGGTGGATAGTGAAGTTGCCATGAGAGACAACCACTTTTCTGTGCGCGATTCCTCTTCAGACACTGTGCTGCCACACAATGGTAAAATGAACTATGACAAATGCATTGATATTTCTGACAATGATGAAAAATGCAGTGCATTGGCAATTTTTTATGGTTTGGTTACCATGGGTGACAACAAAAATAATGATAGTTAAATGTGATATGCTTGCTGCTAATCTTTGAGATGAATAGTATGACAGACACAGAAGAGGTAAAAGGTGCAGCAGAATTGGGCCCCCCTACAGGTTCAGGAGGGTAATTCTGGAGACTATTTACAGAGGTCCAGGAAACAATATGTCCAAATGGTAATAATGAAAGGTCTGAGTGAATTAGTCCAAAGCTCAGCAACGTGGCACTAAAGGAAGCTGGTTTCCCAATAAAGAGCGCCCCCATTTATCACTAAACAAGTGTTTAAAAACTTGGTTCTTTCCAAATTAAATAAAGGGAAAAGGAGGTGGTGTAGCGGAAATTAAGGGAACACTTTGTAACTTTAAGGGTATCAGACCCTTAAAGCTCAGATGTCAACCACATGATCAGGCGGTTAACAAGATTGGTAAACTCTCTAATGGCAAGGTGGCTAGCGTAGTCCCAAGGAAAATAGGAAGACAGCGCTTTTGGAAGCGCACTCGTAAAAAAAGGCATGGGGGTGTCTTTGTTGAACCCAAATGAGTAACAGGGGGACACAGAGAAAGTCACCTGAAAGGACAGGATTTAGCCCATGTGGGTGGTAGCTTGCATAGTCATGCCAAAGTGAGGTGGTTGTTCTTGTGTGTTCCACCCCCTACTGGGTCGAAACAAGTGGAGGGACATGTGGTTGTGTGGTACCTCACCAGGGTGATGATGCAGGATTCTCAACCAAGTAGGTTGAGGGGCTCCAGGGGCTTTGCTTATTTGGGAGGAAACTGGCTTATCATTTTCCTCATTGTTTAGAAAAATCCATTTTGAGACCTGGAGCCTGCCAATTTCTTAGCGATCTGGGTGGGATGAAATCCCCAGTCCTGGGTCCTGATTTTGTGAATCATCAGCTCATTGATTTTCTTCAGGTGTATGTTGGTCTTTTTGTGGACACCTGACCATGGTTCTGGGCTCCACCCTCCCGAGGAGTCCAGGTGTGCAAGGGAGAAGCGTGCATGTCTGCTTGGTACAGTCTGTCAGGCTGACAGCTGGCCCAAGCCTATGGGCTGGAGCAGCAGGGGAAGCTGTGTGGGAAAAGAGCTGACAGAGGTACAGCATTTGTACAGTAATGCAGGGATTCTGTGTGAGAGGGTCAAAAGGACTGAGGCACAAAGCCTGAGCATTGGTGCTGCTGCTAAGGAGAGCCAGGTTGCTTGGTATTTTCTGTTAACATTGTTGCAAGTTGAAACCCCTGCAAGGGAATTCTGGATGGACATTTTCTCTTAATAAAAGTGGGCCAACAAGCCCTAAAACGGCATATCTGGTGTGTCTCCGCTCATTGGAAAGCTCTAAACTAAAAGCTAAACAACCCCCAAGTATCACAAATTATATATATATATTTTTTATTAGGGATGAGATCATAGATGCGACCTATCACAACATACTACACATAATTCAAGCAATGACTAGCCTCCATCCCTAATATGTATACAACAAAAAAGAGAGGAAATGGGACTTTATATGAAGCAAGTCATTGGATAGTTTATTAAGAAATAGCAGATTACATTAAGAAAAGTATCAATCTGTAATACAGGATACAATCCGGTGTAATACATTTGCATTAATATGAATATAAAACAATTGTACAGAAGAAGGTACAGAGTAATAAATAAACATCTTAATTACAAAAGGACACTCATCCATTCATAAAAGTTCAATGAACATGATCGATTTTACATGGTAGACCAAAATTGTTTAAAGCATCAGTTTGATATAACTCGACGCACGTTTCATGGCTCTTGCCAATCATCAGGAGTAGGATGATCTGAAAGTAAATCAGTAATGTTTATAAGTTTATATGTTTATATGTAAAGGAGGGTAAATAATAAAAAATAAAATATTAACAAGGTGTGGTAGGTCGCTGGGATAGTGGGTATTTTCTACCCTAATTTGGCAATATCATAGATGCGACCTATCATAACATACTACACATAATTCAAGCAATAACTAGCCTCCATCCCTATTTTTTATTATTTACCCTCCTTTACATTTCCTCTTCAATGAGATTTTCCTTTTTATACCTTCATATTACATTACACATTCATAACTCCATATTCCGATAAGCCCCCCACCTGCAGACCCCCACAACCACCGGGCAAGGGTTGTGGGGATGAGGCCCTTGTCCCCATCAACATGGGGACAAGGTGTTTTGGGGGGCATGTGGCCTGGTACGGTTAAGGAGGGGGGGCGCTCTCTCGTCCCCCCTCTCCTTCCTGCGGCCTTCCAGGTTGCGTTCTCGGATAAGGGTCTGGTATGTATTTTTGGGGGGACCCCACACCATTTTTTTTTTTTTTTAATTTTGGTGCGGGGTTCCCCTTTTTTTCCTTTGAAATGTCATTTTGTTGTCAGACTGTTCTAAACACGGGAAACATGCGCCCCTTTACAGGCATTCCCCAACAGTCCCCAACTCGTGTTATTCTCTCAGAGTTTGTTTTGCGGCTTGACTACCGCTGCATAGGAGTCTGCCGTATACATATATTTATATATATGTCATCTGGAGTGTTTTTCTGGAAGGTTTTTTTTTTGGATGTTTTTAATAAATGAACTTGATTTTATTACACCATGGAAATCTATATATTTTTTTCTCCCATGAGGGATTCATTAAGGATCACGCTTAACCTACCTGTAGTCAGAGGTCTACTTCTGGAACAACACTAATGCCCTGTACACACGGTCGGATTTTCCGATGGAAAATGTCCGATCGGAGCGTGTTGTCGGAAATTCCGACCGTGTGTGGGCTCCATCGGACATTTTCCATTGGATTTTCCGACACACAAAGTTGGACAGCAGGAGATAAAATTTTCCGACGACAAAATCCGATCGCGTCAATTCCGACCGTGTGTGGCCTGTTCCGACGCACAAAGTGCCACGCATGCTCAGAAGAAATTCCGAGACGGGACAGCTCATTCTGGTAAACTTAGCGTTCGCAATGGATACAGCACTTTTGTCACGCTGCAATGTTAAAAATGGTTTAATACAGCGCACTCTCCTCTTCTTTATAATGTGACAAGAATTAAGTAGTTTTGCTGCTCATATTCACACACACTTCTCACAAAGTTTTATTTGTGTTTTTTTTAGTGGGATTCCCTGAATATATTGTTATTAGTTGTCACATCTGACAGTTTTATATACCGTATTTATCGGCGTATAACACGCACCGGCGTATAACACGCACCCCAATTTAGGAGGGAATTTTAAGGAAAAAAAAACTTTTAGGAGGGAAGTTGAAGGGAAAAAAAACTTACATTTAAACGCCCATCATTGCAGCCTTCTCAGTGCAGCCATGTCAGTGCAGCCTTGTCAGTGCAGCCATGTCAGTGCAACCATGTCAGTGCAGCCTTGTCAGTGCAGCCTTGTCAGTGCAGCCATGTCAGTGCAGCCTTCCCCAGTGCAGCCTTGTCAGTGCAGCCTTGTCAGTGCAGCCATGTCAGTGCAGCCTTCCCCAGTGCAGCCTTGTCAGTGCAGCCTTCCCCAGTGCAGCCTTGTCAGTGCAGACTTCCCCAGTGCAGCCTTGTCAGTGCAGACTTCCCCAGTGCAGCCTTGTCAGTGCAGCCTTGTCAGTGCAGCTTTCCCCAGTGCAGTTTTCCCCAGTGCAGTTTTCCCCAATGCAGTTTTCCCCAGTGCAGTTTTCCCCAGTGCAGCCTTCCCCAGTGCAGCCTTCCCCAGTGCAGCCTTGCTAAAGTGATCCCAGCCATTCTGGGCTTCAAAATCGCCGACCGCGATTTGAAAATGGCGCCGCCGGCGCCGAAATACACAGAGCCGAAAATGAACGACAGCCGCCGGAAAGAGCCGAGGACCGGCACTGTGTATTTCGGCGCCGGCGGCGCCATTTTCAAATCGCGATCGGCGATTTTGAAAATGTGACAGGTCGGATCGCAAGGGATCGGCGTATAACACGCACCTGCGATTTTCCCCTGGTTTTAAGGGGAAAAAAGTGCGTGTTATACGCCGATAAATACGGTATATATTTTATTTTTTTTTTGGATTTTCAGCCTTTTTTTTTCTTTAATGTTTGGATTTTTTTCAAGGCTGATCTTTGTTCTATGTTATTTTTATTTTTACTCCAGAATATTTTTGTGTTTGTTTTGTGTGTCAAGTTACCCCAACACCATTGATATCTTGTATTATTTAATCTCCAGGAGATTGTTTGGTGTTGGTGTCCCTTGTTCATTTCACATTGTATATTTGAAATCAGGCCCGGATTTACTCCCTTTGCCGCCCCAAGGCCGGGTCCTTCAATGCCGCCCCCCCCCCCCACACACACACACACACACATACCATGTCCTTTATCGATTATTTCTACAATAGATCAATTAAAAACACATCTCCATACACGAGAACACTGAAAATAACTGGCTTTAATTGTACAGACTAAAAATACTTCAGGGTAAGCGCGCGAGGGGTAAGGATTTTTCGCAGGCAAATTTTCAAGGCAATGGCTGGTGTTAGCGCTTCAATCATCCCCGGCACCATGGTTGTTATGGTGTCAGGATAATTGAAACACATTATTTCTATCATTACATTGTAATATAAACTGAAATAGTTCAACTCACCATAATGCAGAATCATTGGGAGCCCTGAGCGTGTCACTTGCCACCATCTCTTGTCACTTGCCACCATGCCTGCCACCAGATGGGGATGTCACTTGCCATGCTGCCTGCCACCAGATGGGGATGTCACTTGCCACGCTGCCTGCCACCAGATGGGGATGTCACTTGCCACGCTGCCTGCCACCAGATGGGGATGTCACTTGCCACGCTGCCTGCCACCAGATGGGGATGTCACTTGCCACTATGCCTGCCACCAGATGGGGATGTCACTTGCCACGCTGCCTGCCACCAGATGGGGATGTCACTTGCCACTATGCCTGCCACCAGATGGGGATGTCACTTGCCACTATGCCTGCCACCAGATGGGGATGTCACTTGCCATGCTGCCTGCCACCAGATGGGGATGTCACTTGCCATGCTCCCTGCCACCAGATGGGGATGTCACTTGCCATGCTCCCTGCCACCAGATGGGGATGTCACTTGCCACGCTGCCTGCCACCAGATGGGGATGTCACTTGCCACGCTGCCTGCCACCAGATGGGGATGTCACTTGCCACGCTGCCTGCCACCAGATGGGGATGTCACTTGCCACTATGCCTGCCACCAGATGGGGATGTCACTTGCCACGCTGCCTGTCACCAGATGGGGATGTCACTTGCCACGCTGCCTGCCACTGGATGGGGATGTCACTTGCCACGCTGCCTGCCACCAGATGGGGATGTCACTTGCCACGCTGCCTGCCACCAGATGGGGATGTCACTTGCCACGCTGCCTGCCACCAGATGGGGATATCACTTGCCACGCTGCCTGCCACCAGATGGGGATGTCACTTGCCACTATGCCTGCCACCAGATGGGGATGTCACTTGCCACTATGCCTGCCACCAGATGGGGATGTCACTTGCCACGCTGCCTGCCACCAGATGGGGATGTCACTTGCCACTATGCCTGCCACCAGATGGGAATGTCATTTGCCACGCTGCCTGCCACCAGATGGGGATGTCACTTGCCACTATGCCTGCCACCAGATGGGGGTGTCACTTGCCATGCTGCCTGCCACCAGATGGGGGTGTCACTTGCCATGCTCCCTGCCACCAGATGGGGATGTCACTTGATACGCTGCCTGCCACCAGATGGGGATGTCACTTGCCACGCTGCCTGCCACCAGATGGGGATGTCACTTGCCACGCTGCCTGCCACCAGATGGGGATGTCACTTGCCATGCTCCCTGCCACCAGATGGGGATGTCACTTGCCACGCTGCCTGCCACCAGATGGGGGTGTCACTTGCCATGCTGCCTGCCACCAGATGGGGGTGTCACTTGCCATGCTCCCTGCCACCAGATGGGGATGTCACTTGCCACGCTGCCTGCCACCAGATGGGGATGTCACTTGCCACGCTGCCTGCCACCAGATGGGGATGTCACTTGCCACTATGCCTGCCACCAGATGGGGATGTCACTTGCCACTATGCCTGCCACCAGATGGGGATGTCACTTGCCACTATGCCTGCCACCAGATGGGGATGTCACTTGTCACCAGATTGGGATGTCCCTTGCCATGCTGCCTGCCATCAGAAGGAGGAGGAGGGCGGAACAGCGGTGCGGGCAATGAGAGATGTCATCTCTCTCCACCGCCGCCGCACCACTGACATTACTAGATACTCTCGAATTTTTTAAAAATGGCGCCACACGGCGCAATCACGCTACTGCACATGCGCCGCCCGGCCGAGCGCTTACAAACTTTCCCGAGCCCGGCCGGCTTCGGAACGGCGCATGCGCAGTTGCGTGGTCAGCTCGCGGCCATGTTTTCTATGGGCACTGGTGCCCATAATAGACAGCACGAAAGGGGGGGCGGCCGCGAAGTCGCTGCAGGAGTGGCGCCGCCCCTACACCACTGCCGCCCCGAGGCCTGGCCTCGGTGGCCTTGTGGCAAATCCGGCCCTGTTTGAAATGTACCTGAATCCTTACAAACCAACTGTCCTTTTTTGAAGTAAAACACATAGGAAAGTATAATTCAAAACAAAAATCCTTTATTAAGGGATCAGAACCAAACAAAGAGGAAGGCAACACTGGATCAACAGGAGAAATTAGCGAAGCCTGGGACCCTCACGGCAGACATCAATTCTTCAACATCAAACTTGGTGGCCTGAGGAGTCCATATGTAAGGGAGGGCAGTCTGGTCCAGAATTCGCAGAGATCCGGATAGCAGCAGATGACATCTGTGTCCCCAGGCTGTGGTACCACAAGAGGCTGCATCTTTTGGCCGACCAGACTGAACCCAGGGCAATCACTGTCTGGTCTTCCTTCCACGCTTCTTTCCGGGCTGTGGCTGTGCAGTTGGAGATGTGGCAGGAGTAGTAGGACCTGGAGGAGGAGGACTGGGAGGACCTGGAGGAGGACTGGGGGGACCTGGAGGAGAGGGAGGAGGAGGACCTGCAGGAGGAGGAGGAGGACCATCACAAAGGTGTGTCTGAGGTGTCATTTGGCCCCTCATACCTTTCTCAAGAGCCTCCAATATGAGGACCTCACACATGACTTGTTGGCCCTCCTCCATCCTCTGCATTTTATATGCAATGAAGGCAGCAATGTTCTCCTCCATGGTGTGGGGTGCTCCCAGGACCTCTGTAGCCCTCCAAAAGAATCCTATAGCAGCCTCCTCTAGGGCACTCCTCCTACTGCCACTTTCTCTTTTCAGGGGGGGTGGAGGGACCTGCAGATCAGCCAGCCGGCTCGGCTCGGCCACCTCCTGGCTGAGACTTCCCTGTGTATGAAAAAGGGACATGGTTGTAATGTTTTGCATCATCAATCACAATCATAAATTAGTATTCCCAACTAACATCTAGTTAACATCATTGATTGGACAAGCAGAAATATTTAGAGGAATGCTATAACTGGCTCAATCTGGGCTTCTCCACATGTGGCCTGGAAGGCCCAGGTTGGGGCGTCAGAAGCCTCAGCCGGGGGGGGAAGGAAGCGTGGAAGGAAGACTGGAGAGGGATGGCCTGGGTTCAGTCTGGCCTGCCAGAAAGTGCAGCCTGTCGTAGTACAACATCCTGGGGACATAGATATCATCTGCTGCTCCGGATCTCTGTGAATCAAGGACCTTCTTGCGCTCCCTTAGATATGTGCTCCTCAGGCAACCAATTAATATCTTTAAATAGGTGATGTCTGCCGTGGGGATCACCTGCTTCACAATTTCACACAATTGCTCCAGTGCTGCCTTCCTCTTTGCTTCGTTCTTGAAATGGGGGTGTTTAATCTCCCACAGACAGGGCAGCTCCCTTAGCATCTCTAGGAATACTGACATGAAGTCATTATCTTTGAGTAGCATATCCATGTTCACTGCAAGACACAACACAAGACAAAGCCTAATGTCAGACAAAACTCTCCTAATCTTGTTACAATATAGGCCTCAATCTAGAAGCAGTATAGGCACAAGTTTGTCTCTTACCTTCGTTCTTACGATCGGCGCGCCCAATGCTCCTTACTCCGCTCACAGATCGTGCGTAATACGCACGCGTGTTACGCTTTATACACACTGCGCATGCGTGTAACTCCGCCCGCCCCTGACGTTCTTTCTAGTCTATTCCCCGCCCCTTTTCGTTCGGCGCAGTGGGTGAAGAGCATGATGGCGGAGTTAGAGCAGGTGTGTGCTAATTATAGCAACGAGGAGGAGGAGGAGGAAAGCCCGGATCCGGACACGTCCCGATCCAGAAGGATATGTCCTTTGGGGAGATGTTGGAGATGGTCGACATCATGAGGAAGTCCGACTATGACGGGAAGTATGGGCCTTACCCCAACCCCAACATCAGAAAGGCCAAGATCATGGCGAAAGTGATCAAAAGCCTTCACAGGAATTTCGGGGTACGAAGATCGAAAGATCAGCTCAGGAAGCGGTGGTCGGACCTGAAGTTAAGAGAGCCAGAGCAGTACCGAAAGATCCGGAGAGTGCTGCAAAAAAGTAAGTAGTTGTGCTGTGTTTGTATTCTTTCTGTCTTTATTGCGTTCGTGCTGCTACATATGCTTTTATTAATTGTAACGTTTAAAAGGGCAACTTTAATGTTCATGGGCCCATTATTCGTTCGTATCAAACATTTTTCTTTCGGCCTCTAAAACATAATTGTTTAGGCCATATGCATTTTCCCACATTTTTTTGGGCCTACTTGGATGCCAAATATTTGTTTGTGTAGATGGGTTTGTTACTAGAATGAAATGCCAACTAGATTGTGTGTAAGGAAAGGACACTGAGCAGCTGTTTTCACATCTGGACACTGGAGCACTAGTGTGGGACCCCAGAACACCATTTTTATTAGGGGGGCCACACAGGTGCTCCAGTGTATACTATAGGGGGGGCTACATCTGTGAAGCTTGTACTAAACAGGTAAAGTATTGCAGCTTGACAAAGGGCAATAAAAAATATACATCTTGGAACTCTGCTAAAATAGACAATTGTACCCCACTTCCAAGCAATGTTTCCTATTTATAGTTCTGCCATCAAATATCTGTGTGCTAATTATACCATTTTTGTTTTACATAGGGGAGAAAAGACTCGGAGGACACCCCTCATCCGAGGAGACCACAGACCCCCCACCTATGGAAGAAGGTGAAATACCCCAAACCCAAGCTGAGCAGGAGGAGGAAGAAGATGTGGTGGAGATTGGCACCACAACAGGTGAGTGTCTGCGACCACAGGCTCAGGTAAAAGAGATGGATGGTGGCAGATTTTTGAGACCTGTTTTTTTTTTTTTCTTTCTCTCTTTTTAGGTGATCGTGATGTGAGGGATAGAGAACGTTTCACATCAGAAAGTGCCCAGATCCTGATCGGGGAGATCATGGGGTGTAATGCCGAACTGCAAAACATCCAGCAAAAAATCAATGATGTTATTAAAAAAAATAATAACATCATTGATGTTTTGGGGTGAATTTAAAACCCCACAAAATCACTTTTTGGATTGTGGTCCAATCTTTTAAATTTTTTTGCAATGTTTTGAAAAGCCAAATTTGGAGGATGCACACAGTGTGCCAACATGTGCTATCTGCCATCACGGGAGATCAATGGAAGCGTTTTGGGGGTGCAACCCCTTCCTCAATTATAAAGTCGCGTTGAGGAAGGGCTTGCTCCCCCAAAACAGGTCCCTTGATCCCCCCTGATGGCAGATAGCACATGTTGACATTCGTAAATTGGTGTGCATCTTCCAAATTTGGCTTTTCCAGGGGTGATTTCCCCCCATCTGAACGCTATATCAAACCCAGTTCCTAAATACTGATGTCTGATATAGCTTTCAGGTTTTACCTAATGTGAACTTTGTAAGTTCAAGTTTTTTGGCTTTCTTGTTGGTTTTACACAGGCCTGTTTTATCTGAAATGGACATTTCGAATTTTGCTAATGCTAAATTGTTATACAACAAACATGTTGGTTTGTTTTAAAAACCTTTGGTAAATGCACATGTGATTGTGCAGGTATAAAAAAGTGGTTTACTCAAGAATGTGTGGATTATTGTCTCAACACTACAACACTTTTGGGGTGATGTAATAGCTGTTTTATGCAAAAATGGGGGTTATTTCCTAAGGGCAAATCCTCTTTGCACTACAAGTGCAGTTTCAGTGCAGTTGCAAGTGCACTTGTAGTGAAATGTGTTTTTGCATTTAGGAAATACCAGCCAACAGTGCTTTGTATAAGGTTACCCAATCACAACATTTTCTGCACTCAAAACATTTATGTCAGGGTCAGCTAAAACAAACACAAGCAGTAAATGTCCACAAAAAATTTCTTTTTTTTTATTATAAAAAGGCTTCACATATTGTCTGGCATATTGATGGCCCCCCTATCCGCAAAGAACTCCAGGTAGCGTAACCGGACATCACGGGCACTCAGGGAGGGCAAGCCAGGACGGCCACTTTCAAGCGCCGTCAGTGTGGTTTGATGTAGGATTCCGGCCTCAGGCCCAACTGAGCCAGCATAGTTGGCCGAATGTTTCCGTAAAAAGTTATGGAGAACACAGCACGCAAGTATTATATGGTTCAGTTTATACTTCGCCATATGGATAGGTGTCAGAAATAGGCGGAACCGGCTGACCAGGATTCCAAATGTGTTCTCCACCACTCTTCGGGCTCTGGCCAGCCGGTAATTAAAAACCCTCTGTTCCGGGGTGAGGGTCCTCATTGGGAATGGCCGCATCAGGTGGTCCCCCAGCGCAAATGCTTCATCAGCAACGAACACAAATGGGAGTCCTTCCACATTGTCCTCTGGAGCTGGCAAATCCAAGCTGCCATTCTGGAGACGCCTGTAAAACTCCGTCTGGGCGATGACTCCACCATCGGACATCCGGCCATTCTTCCCCACGTCCACATACAAGAAGTCGTAATTAGCCGACACCACCGCCAACATCACTATACTATTAAACCCCTTGTAATTATAATAGTACGACCCCGAGTTGGGTGGTGGGACGATGTGGACGTGTTTCCCATCAATTGCCCCTCCGCAGTTAGGAAAGTCCCACCGCTCGGCAAAGTGGGAGGCCACAGTCTGCCATTCCTGTGGCGTGAAAGGAAGCTGTTGAGGAAAAAACAATAAACATTACTATTTTTACTCTGAAACATGGCAAGCAGATTATACACAAACATTATGGGGCAACCTCCAGATAGCATTTATTAAGGGGAATTTAACAACACCAAAGTATAAGGTACACCTATCATATTCCCCCCCCTCATGGGCTATTTCTAACATTATAGGGGGTGTGTGGAAATCTTGGACAGGTAACCCTCTTCACTTCATTGAGAGATGAATGCCTAAATAATGGGTATTACTTGGAACAGCCCCTCCTTAGTTACACTATTGGCAGACCACTGGACAGGTAAGAAGTGTCTGAATACAAAGATATAAATACACACTGTACACATTTGAGGACATTTGGACATTCTGCTATTACCTATCAAGATAATAATAGGATACAAAAACTTTAAACAGTACCATTGGAAAGTATACAGGCAGGCCCTTGCACTACATGCTTTGGGGAATTCATCCATAAATCTGACCAGTAAAGAGGTGGGTATAGTGTGTATGGGTTTGGCAAAGTCAGCAGATAGATGATTGAGGATAGAGAATTTGGATCAGCTGACTTAGCAGTTGGGGGAGGGAGGGTTACTGAAAATGATTTGGGGACACCACAAAAAAAAGCCTCTGGCACTCTGCCTGAATTTAAAGCTAAAATAACATTTCCAAACATTTTAGGGGGTGTTTGGAGTAAAGCACTACTATGGAGCTGATAAAATACATTAAGTGACTGCTTGAGGTGAATATAGGGCAGGAGACACCATGCTGGGGAGGTTATTGAAGGGCAAATATGTATGAAGGACATAAAATAATAATTACATAAAAATCCAGCATGCATGAGGACAAAGGGGACATTCACAGCATATTACAATCATGGTAATTAGGGAATGAGGAAAGAAATACAATATATTATCAAACATTCAATACAATAAAATGTGATATTAAAGGATAAAAATCTTACCTTCATATACTCCTTCTGCAGGACCTGGATGATGGCAGAACAGGTCTCTGGGATAATGATCCCCAGAGCCTGGGGGAAGATGCCTGTCGAGAACTTCAAGTACTGCAGGCTTCTCCCTGTGGCCAAATACCGCAAGGTAGCGACCAACCTCTGCTCCGGAGTGATGGCTTGCCTCATGCAGGTATCCTGCCTGCTGATATAGGGGGTCAGCGAAGCCAACAAATGGTGAAACACGGGGTCCGTCATCCTGAGAAAGTTCCTGAAATCATCAGGATTATTCTCACGGATCTCACGGAGCAAAGGCATATGAGAGAACTGGTCACGCTGAAGCAACCAATTCTTGGCCCATGAACTCCTCCCCACCCTGTTGATGGACTGGACTTGTGTAAATGGTCAGGACCCCAACACCAAGCCCCCGCACAGCACGAACTCTACGAGTACGCATACGAAACATGGCTAGAAAACGGTCGGCTGCTCAGAACGAAGTAACAGAACGCACTGAAGAACAGCAAGGCCTGTGAAGAGCGACCTGAAAAACAGTAACGAACGAACAAGAATACAATGACTACCTAAAGTCACGCAGAACTTGCTGCACGCACTGAAGAGCAGATACAAACCCACAAGCACAAACTGAACGGCAGAAAACGATCTGAAAGCCACGAGTCTGAAAAAGCGCGAATCGTCTCTCACCAAACTTTTACTAACACGAGATTAGCAGAAGGAGCCCAAAGGGTGCAGCGCTTGGTTCTGAACCGGCCTTTTCTAGTCTCGTCGTACGTGGTGTACGTGACTGCGTGGTTGGCGATCGGAAATTCCGACAACTTTGTGCGACCGTGTGTAGGCAAAACAAGTTTGAGCCAACATCCGTCGGAAAAAATCCTAGGATTTTGTTGTCGGAATGTCCGAACAAAGTCCGACCGTGTGTACGCCCTATAACAGCTACGGTGGTGGACTGGTTGCAGTAACTACATCTATATGCTCATTGCCCCGCTGGGGTGATTGGATTTGGTGAGTGGGGACCCTTGAGGGGTAGGTTTGTCATATGAACCTATTATGGGACTGGGGACACAAGTCTCTTTAACCACCTCTGTCTGAGCCCGGGTCAGGATTTCTGCTGTTTCCTGGTCCATGCTCGGCCCTTCCATCTCATGTGGTTTGTCCACTGGTGCAGAATATGCCCCCTTCACAGTCACTGACAACTGACCAGCACCATCTTGGAAGCACAATAGAAATCTCTCCTGCGCTCAGGTGTCTGGTTCCTCAATAAGTGATGTCACCAACTTCATACAGTAGTATCTGCCGTCTTGCAGCCCTCCTCAGAATAATGGGTATTCACAGGCTAAAGAAAAAAGTAAAAAGGATGGCGCACCGACCTAGTGCATTACCACTGGTAAAGCTTTATTAAAGCATAAAACAGAAAAGTGTATACTCACAAACGAGCATGGATAACAGGCATTAGCAATGTTACAGGTTTGCAGTTCTGAACATCAACAAGTCAGGGCCTGACATCAAGTGGATATAGCGATGGCTGACGTGTTTCAGGGGAGGACCCCCTTAGCCTCTTAACCTACCTATTTGAGAATCCTGGGCGACAATAACTAGGACAGGGCAGTGGCGTAGCGTGGGGGGTGTGGGGGAGTGCCGTGGCCCCGGGGGCGACATTTAGGGGGGCGCAATTTCGTGCCACCTCCTAATTTTAATCTCCTGTGTCCCCCGCGCTCTGGCCACCATGTTAATTGTTTGGCGCCCCGTGATTGGGCGTATGGGGGTCATGTGCGGCGTGGGGCTGGCCTATCCGCGATCACAGTTACTCCTGGAGTCCCGCCTCCACACATGACTCCCATACGCTCAATCACAGTGCGCTGGGAAACAATTAACACGACGGCCGGAGCGCGGGGGAGACAAACACTGGAAAGTGTGAGCCGCCGGGGCCGCTGCCTTCGCCTCCTCCTCCTATCCTTCGGACCGATGCAGGACAAGAAGGTAAGGAATGGATAAGGGGGGGGAGAGAAGAGAGAGGAGCCGTATATGGAGTGTCAGTGTAGGAAGACTGTAGGCGGGACAGTATAGTGTACAGTGTAGTATAGTGTAGTGGTCAGTATAGTGGTCAGTGTAGTATAGTAGTCAGTGTAGTATAGTGGTCAGTGTAGTGGTCAGTGTAGTGGACAGTGTAGTATAGTGGACAGTGTAGTATAGTGGTCAGTGTAGTGTAGTGGACAGTGTAGTATAGTGGACAGTATAGTATAGTAGTCAGTGTAGTGGTCAGTGTAGTATAGTGGTCAGTGTAGTGGACAGTATAGTGTAGTGGACAGTATACTATAGTAGTCAGTGTAGTGGACAGTGTATTATAGTGATCAGTGTAGTGTAGTGGCCAGCGTAGAGTAGTGGTCAGTGTAGTGTAGTGGACAGTGTAGTATCGTGGTCAGTGTAGTGTAGTGGACAGTGTAGTATAGTAGTCAGTGTAGTGGACAGTATAGTGGTCAGTATAGTGTAGTGGACAGTATAGTGGTCAGTGTAGTGGACAGTATACTATAGTAGTCAGTGTAGTGGACAGTGTATTATAGTGATCAGTGTAGTATAGTGGTCAGCATAGAGTAGTGGACAGTGTAGTATAGTGGTCAGTGTAGTGTAGTGGACAGTGTAGTGGTCAGTGTAGTATATTGGACAGTGTAGTATAGTAGTCAGTGTAGTGGACAGCGTAGTGTAGTGGTCAGTATAGTGTAGTGGACAGTATAGTGGTCAGTGTAGTTCTCAGTGTAGTATAGTGGTCAGTGTAGTGGACAGTATATTGGTTAGTGTAGTGTAGTGGACAGTATAGTATAGTGGTCAGTATAGTATAGTGGTCAGTGTAGTTCTCAGTGTAGTATAGTGGTCAGTGTAGTGGACAGTATATTGGTCAGTGTAGTGGATAGTATAGTAGTCAGTGTAGTGTAGTGGACAGTATATTGGTCAGTGTAGTATAGTGGACAATATAGTAGTCAGTGTAGTATAGTGGTCAGTGCAGTGTAGTTCTCAGTATAGTGGTCAGTGTAGTATGGTGGACAGTATAGTATAGTAATCACTGTAGTGGACAGTGTAGTATAGTGGTCAGTGTAGTGGTCAGGACAGTATAGTGTAGTGGACAGTAAAGTGGAGAGTATAGTGTAGTGGTCAGTGTAGTATAGTGGTCAGTGTAATGGTCACTGTAGTGTAGTTCTCAGTGTAGTATAGTCGTCAGTATAGTGTAGTGTAGTGGTCAGTAAAGTGGACAGTATAGCGTAGTGGACAGTATAGTGGTCACCGTAGTGGACAATATAGTGGTCAGTGTAGTGGACAGTATACTATAGTGGTCAGTGTAGTGGGCAGTATAGTGGACAGTGTAGTGGTCAGTGTAGTGTAATGGTCAGTGTAGTGGACAGTATGGTGGACAGTGTAGTGGTCAGTGTAGTGGACAGTATAGTATAGTTGTCATTGTAGTGTGTAATGGTCAGTAAAGGAATCAGGTTGGTCAGTGTTGAAATAAAGTAGGTTAGTGTAGTGGTCAGTATAGGAATCGGGTCGTTCAGTACTATTGTATTTTAAGGGACTCGGGGAGTGCTCCGGGACAGGGACATATATAAACACACACTTTAAAAAAATGTAAGGAACACTTTGAAAACACATCAGATCTCAATAGGGAAAAATATCATGCTGGATATCTATACTGATATGGCCTGCGTAATGTGTTAGGAATGAAAGTATGGCACATTGTTTGATGGAAATGAACATTATCAACCTACAGAGGGCTAAAATCAAAGTGAAAAAATTATGCAGTAGGCTAGTCCATTTTGCTGAAATTTCATTGCAGCAACTTAAAATTATACCTGCAAAAACTCATTTCAGGGAGGTGATGCGCCGGCGCCCCCCCCAAGTAAATGCAGCCTGATCAGTACCAATTAAAGTTTGCAGTTTTTGACATACATAGGCATTCTATGTCTTGTATTTTTCTTTTTTTACTAGTAAGGCTGCTTTCACATTGAGACGCTTTACAGGAGCTATAGCGCTAAAAATAGTGCCTGTAAAGAACCTCTCCTGTGTCTCCAGTGTGAAAGCCCGAGTGCTTTCACACTGGAGCTCTGCGCTTGCAGGATGGTAAAAAAAAGTCCTGCAAGCAGCATCCTTTGCAGCGCTGTAGGATCGGTGTATACACTGCTCCTAAAGCGCCCCTGCCCATTGAAATCAATGGGCAGCGCCGCCAAACCACCGACACAGCGGCGTTTTGTGGGTGGTTTTAACCCTTTCTCAGCCACTAGCAGGGGTTAAAAGCACCCCGCTAGTGGCCCGAGTAGTGCCACTAAAACAATGGTAAAGCACAGCTAAAAAAAGCAGCTCTTTACAGCCGATGCCCCAAACGCCTCAGTGTGAAAGCACACTAAATGTTTTTTGAATGAGTATTGTCTGCGTCAGAAAGAAGGGAGAGTGCAAAACTGTAAGTGCTGGAACATGGAAACTTCAAGTTAAATTTGCAATAAAATGTATAATGTCATATTATGGCAAGTTCTCCTGCCAAATCCCCAGCACTCAGCTCTTCACAGAGTAATCTGCTAGGACTGCCATTGTAACATCAAATATTATAAAAACTTATGCCATAATCGAATGAAAACTTCTATTTGCATTATACATTAGTAGGGATGAGCCGAACACCCCCCGGTTCAGTTTGCACCATAACCTGCGAACGGACAGAAAATGTGCGCAAACTTTAGAACCCCATTGAAGTCTATGGGACTCGAACGTTCAAAATCAAAAGTGCTAATTTTAAAGGCTAATTTGCATGGTATTGTCCTAAAAAGGTTTTGGGGACTCGGGTCCTGCCCCAGGGGACATGTATCAATACAAAAAAAAACCTTTTAAAAATGATATTTTTTCGGGAGCAGTGATTTTAATGATGCTTAAAGTGAAAAAAAGTGAAATATTCCTTTAAATATCATACCTGGGGGGTGTCTATAGTATGCCTGTAAAGTGGTGCGTGTTTCCCATGCTTAGAACAGTCCCTACACAAAATGACATTTTTAAAGAAATAAAAGTCATTTAAAACTGCTTACGGCTTTAATGTAATGTCCGGTCCCGGTAATATGGATTAAAATCAGTGAGACAAATGGCATGGGTACCCCCCCCAGTCCATTACCAGGCCCTTTTGGTCTTGTATGGAAATTGGGCATGTGCAATTCGTTTCGTTCCGAATTCGTTTTTACAGAATTTCAACAAATTCGTTAATTCGGGAATATCCGAATTAACGAAAACCAGTTTAACTAATTTTTTTCGAATATTCGTAAATTCGATAAAATTGGACATTCGTAAATTCGGGCAATCGTACATTCGTATATTCGCAATTTACGAATGTACATTCGTACATTCGTACATTAGTAAATTAGTGAATTCGTAAATTTGTAAATTCGAAAATTCGGAAATCTGAAATAATAGTTAACTAATAATAACTTAACTATTAGTAAATACTAGTAACTTTTAAATTATAGGTATTGTAATTTCCTTTCAAATTTGGCTGTTAGTGAACGTAACACATACACATTTATCCGAAGTCATGAATGATCTGAAAAAACGGAATGGAACGTAATGAATTAATAATAATAAACAACAATAATAATAATAACAATGTTTTATTATTATTATTTATTATTAATTTGTTCCGTTTCATTTGTTTAGATGCAGCATTCATTTTGAATCATTCGTAACTTCAGATAAATTCGTATTTGTTCCATTCACTGACAGTCAAATTTGAAAGGAAATTACAATACCTATAATTTAATAGTTAGTTACTATTTCAGATTTTTGAATTTTCGGGTTTTTGGATTTTCAAACTTCGAATTTACAAATTTCTTTTTTTCCCCTTTTTTTTTTTTTTTTTTTGCTTCTCACAACACATAACAAGGAATTGAAGGGACTAAAGACACCAATCAGAATAAGGGGGGAACTCACTATAAATATATATATATTTTTTTTCACAACACATAACAAGGAATTGAAGGGACTAAAGACACCAATCAGAATAAGGGGGGAACTCATTATAATTTCTTTCTTTTTTTTTTTTTTTCTCCTTCTCCTTCCTTTCGCTCCTCGCATATGTAAATGTCAACTGCTGGGACAGGGGGGAAAACGGTGGTAGGTAACGAAGGATGTAATGTGTAGTATGTTTCTATTGATTGAACAAAGGGGTATTGAATGTTGTATAAATGGTGTATATATAAATGAAATAAACAATAAAATTTTTGATTATTAAAAAAAAAGAACAGTCCCTGCACAAAATGTAATTTTTAACGGAAAAAAAGTCATTTAAAATTGCGGGTTTAATGTAATGTCGGGTCCTGGCAATATGGATGAAAATCAGTGAGACAAATGGCATGGGTACCCCACAGTCCATTACCAGGCCCTTTGGGTCTTGTATGGATATTAAGGGGAACCCCGCACCCAAATTAAAAAAAAGGAAAGGCGTGGGGCCCCAGGCCCTCTGAACAGCAGTATACAGGCGGTGCAAACAAGACAGAGACTGTAGGTTTGTTGTTAAGTAGAATCTGTTTGTAATTTTAAACTGGTACATTTTTAAAGTGTAGCTCCAGCCAAAAAATCTATTTTTAAGCTTTTTGGAAAACATAGGGAAGGGTTATCACCCCTCTGACATTTGTTTTGCTGTCTGTGCACCTCTTCAGAAGATTTTTCCTCACTTTCTGTCCCAATGACAAATGTTTTTTGACAATTTGGGGTTTTTAGTGAAACAAGGATTGGTGATAAAGCATCAGTGGAAAAGAGACACGTTTTTCCCATATTAACTCTTACAGGAGAGAATTTCCCTTCCTAGGGGTAGATTTCATCTCACTTCCTGTTGTCTCCTTCCGTTTGCAAGTAGGAGTCATTTGTAAGTTGGATGTTTGAAAGTAGGGGCTTGCCCTATATACTCTGCAGAAATTGGGGCCTTAGGTGTTGGTGTTGCCACAACACTGTGAGCCCTCACAGTTACTCTTGGTGGGTGCAGGAACGGGTTCTGCTGTGAAATATTAGATCAAGAATTGTAATTACATGATCCTGTTGAACAGGGTCAGAAAAATTGAGCCTTTGGTGGTGGTGCTGGTGCCACAACACTGTACTTCCTTACAGTTACTCTTGGTGGGCGCAGAAATGGGCCCTGCTGTGAAATATTAGATCAAGAATTGTAATTACATGTCCCTGTTGAACAGGGGCAGAAAAATTGGGCCTTAGGCACTGGTGCCACAACACTGCAACCCCTCACAGATACTCTAGTTGGAGCACAGGAATGAGCCCTCCTGTAAAATATTTCATCAAAAATTGTAATTACACGCCCCTGCTAAACAGGGGCTGAAAAATTGGGCCCTAGGCACTGGTGCCACAACACTGCAACCCCTCACAGATACTCTAGTTGGAGCACAGGAATGAGCCCTCCTGTAAAATATTGCATCAAAAATTGTAATTACACGCCCCTGTTAAACAGGGGCTGAAAAATTGGGCCTTAGGCACTGGTGCTGGTGCCACAACACTGCAACCCCTCACAAATACTCTAGTTGAGTGCAGCAACGAACCTTCCTTGCAAAATATTGCATCAAAAATTGTAATTACACACCCCTGTTAAACAAGGGCTGAAAAATTGGGCCTTAGCCACTGGTGGCGGCGCCCAGAACCAAAAATATTCTTACAAGCTATCAGCACGATCATTGAGGAGGAAGAGGATAGTCACTCAGCATAACAGGATAGTCACACAGCATCAGCATAGGCAGTCTTGAAGGGATCTGACATTTAAAAAAAAATTATTCGGTTACATCAGCATCAGGTGCTTGGTAGCTGGTGGTGATCCAAGACTGATTCATTTTTATGAAGCTCAGTCGATCGACCGAGTCGGTGGACAGATGCACCCTGTGATTGGTTACAAAACCTCCAGCAGCACTGAATGTGCGTTCCGAAAGAACGCTGGATGCAGGACAGGCCAGTAGCTCAATTGCATACTGTGCAAGCTCTGGCCAATGATCCATCCTCAAGACCCAGTAACCCAGAGGATTTTCGGTGGGAAAGGTGTCCAAGTCAGATCTTGCACCTAGGTATTCCTGCACCATGTAAAACAGACACTGGCGATGGTTGCTGGAACCGATCATACCTTGGGGCTGCGGACTAAAAAATTGTCTGTACGCATTGGTCAGACGGCCACCTTCTCCACCGCTCCTTCTTTGACTGACCGAAGCCTCAGCAACACGTTGTCCAGGAACAGGAGTTTGTAACCTCCCAGTCTCTGGGAACGCGTTGCACAGACCTTTCTGCAAGGCCTCCCGAAGATGTTTCATCCTCTGCTCTCTCTGCGACGGCAAGATAAGGTCCGCAACCTTACCCTTGTAACGTGGATCAAGGAGGGTTGCCAGCCAGTATTGATCCCTCTCCTTGATACCACGAATACAAGGATCCTACCGCAGGCTTTGCAGGATCAGGGAGGCCATGCAGCGTAGGTTTGCTGAGGCATTCGGTCCGGAGTCCTCTGGGTCACTAAGGACGACATAATCCGCAGCCACCTCCTCCCAGCCACGTACAAGTCCATGGGTTTCTTGGGACTGTAAATGATCCCTTAAAGACTGCTGCTGATGCTGAGTGCCAGGCTCCACCTCCATGCTGACACATTCCTCCTCCTCCTCCTCCTCCTCGTCCTCTTCCTGTGCGATCGGCCCGCAGGAAGACTGTCTAGATAAAGGGGGCCTTGAGAGCTAAGGAAGTCCTCCTCTTCCTGCCTCTGTTCTGCCTCAAGTGCCCTGTCCATTATTCTACGCAGCGTGTGCTCCAACAGGTGGAAAAGGGGGACAGTGTCACTGATGCATGCACTGTCACTGCTCACCATTCTCGTGGCCTCCTCCAATGGTGACAGGACAGTGCATGCATCCCTGATCATGGCCCACTGGCGTAGGGAAAAAAAACAAGCTCTCCTGACCCTGTCCTGGTGCCATAGTCTCACAGGTACTCATTGATGGCCCTCTGCTGCGTGTGCAGCCGCTGCAGCATGGCAAATGTTGAGTTCCACCTGGTGGGCATGTCACAGATTAGGCGGTTCTTGGGCAGGTTAAATTCCTTTTGGAGGTCAGCCAGCCGAGCACTGGCATTATATGACCGGCGGAAATGCACACAGACTTTCCTGGCCTGCCTCAGGACATCCTGTAAGCCCAGGTACCTGCCCAAGAACCGCTGCACCACCAAGTTAAGGACCTGAGCCAAACAGGGCACATGGGTCAGTTGTCCCTGTCGGAGGGCAGAGAGGAGGTTGGTGCCATTGTCGCAAATCACCATTCCTGCCTTAAGTTGGCGTGGCGTCAACCACCTCCGAACCTGCCCCTGCAGAGCTGACAGAACCACTGCCCCAGTGTGGCTCCTGTCCCCCAAGCACACCAGCTCAAACACCGCATGGCATCTTTTGGCCTGCGTAGTTGCGTAGCCCCTTGAACGCCTACGGAGCACCGCTGGTTCCGAGGACAAAGCACAGGAAGAGGCCATGGAGGAAGAAGAAGAGGAGGGGGTGGAGGAGAGAGGTGTGTCAGAATCACCAGTAGTAGCATTTTGGAGGCGTGGTGGCGGAACAACCTCCAACACTACTGCACCTTGTTCTGCATCCTTCCCAGCTGCCAGCAGAGTCACCCAATGTGCCGTGAAACTTACGTAATGTTCCTGTCCATGACTGCTGGACCATGAGTCAGCGTTAATATGCACCTTACCGCTGACCGCCCTGTCCAGCGAGGCACGGACATTGCCTTCCACATGCCGGTAGAGAGCCGGAATCGCCTTCCGTGAGAAAAAGTGGCGTTTGGGTACCTGCCACGGAGGAACCGCACATTCCACAAACTCACGGAAGGGGGCAGAATCTACCGACTGAAAAGGTAGCAGTTGAAGTGCTAGCAATTTAGCCAAGCTAGCATTCAACTGCTGGGCATGTGAATGGCTGGGAGCGAACTTCTTTCGGCGGTGCAGCAGCTGGGACAGGGAAATTTGCCTGGTACAATCTGACGTTGGTGTACCGATAGCAGATTGCCTACAAGTACTTGCCTGTGACACACCTAATTCTATACCTTCATTCCTCTCAGTGCAGGTCTCAGAGAGGACTGAAGGTATAGTGGGGTTGGAGATCTCAGCTGATGAGGAGCAAGGAGAGGTCCTCTTTGTTCTTTGGTGTGGGTCTTTTAGGTATGCTTGCCAACGAACTGCATGACAGGTCAATATATGTCTGGTCAAGCATGTGGTGCCCAAGTGGGAGATGTTTTGGCCACGCGAGATACGCTTGAGACATATGTTGCAAATAGCAGCGGTGCGATCTGATGCACTTGTCTCAAAAAAGGCCCACACCAAAGAACTTTTGGAATAACGCACAGAGACAGCAGCACCCTGCACAAGCGGAGCTTTGCGGTGTGATGCAGTCAGTGTGCTGCCTTTAAGCTGGCCCCTGGAGGGCATCTTGCCTCATTGGTATTGTGCCTCCTCCTCCTCCCCCTCTCTCCTATCAGGCACCTACGTGGAGTCAGTGACCTCATCATCCCCTCCCTCCTCATCACTGGAGCAAACCAGGCAGTATGCTGCAGCAGGGGCAGCGTGACTGCCAGATTGCTGTCCTTCTTGGGCACCCCCTCTGTCTGGGCTCATGTTACTGCCTTCCTCTAGCTGAGTACCATCATCGGAGCCTTCAAAACACTGGGCATCCTCCTGGAGCATGTACCCAACACTGTGGTCAAACAGTTTGCGGGACTCCTCAGGAGCACATGGTGAGGCTAGGGAAGGAGTGACTGATTCCATTGAGCCGAGGGAAGAGGCTGGGTTGGCAGCTGCTTTGCCAGACAAAGTACCCTGAGCATAGGTGAGAGAGGACGAAGAGGATGAGGACGGCTTGTTCATCCACTCGACCAAGTCTTCCGCATGTTGCAGCTCAACATGGCCAGATGTCGAAAAAAAGGCCAAGCGTGTCCCACGGCCACGTGCTGATGAGGATGCACCATGTCCACGACCAGCACTGTTGTCTCTAGACATAGAGCCTGCTTGCCCTCTTTTATTGTCTTGTGACCGTCTACCTATCCTTGTTGGCCTTCCAGACATACTAATGGCCTGCAGTGAGATGTAGCTGCACTAAGCTAGGATATAATACCGTATTTATCAGCATATAACACACACTTTTTTCCCCTTAAAATCAGGGGAAAATCGTGGGTGCGTGTTATAGGCCGATGCCCGCCAATTCTGGTTGATTGGAGCAATTGCGGCTATCGCCGCCGACATACACAGCCGTGTGTAAATTCAAATATGGCGCAGAGACTGCAGGGACTCGTGGGAGCCGAGATACACATACTCGAGTGTCCTCGGCTTTTCTCGGCGCTGCTCACAGTCACGCCCAGTCCCGCCATCTCGGCTCCAACGAGTCCCTGCAGTCTCGGCGCCATATTTGAATTTACACATGGCTGTGTATGTCGGCGGCGATCGCGGCGATCAATTAACCAGAATTGGCGGGGATCGGCCTATAACACGCACCCACGATTTTCCCCTGATTTTAAGGGGAAAAAAGTGTGTGTTATATGCTGATAAATACGGTATTATATCCCAGCTTAGTGCAGCTACATCTCACTGCAGGCCATTAGTATGTCTGGAAGGCCAACAAGGATAGGCAGACGGTCACAAGACAATAGAAGAGGGCAAGCAGGCTCCATATTTGAATTTACACATGGCTGTGTATGTCGGCGGCGATCGCGGTGATCACACAAGGCTGCACTGGGGGCAAAGCTGCACTGGGGGCAAGTCTGCACTGACAAGGCTGCACTGGGGCAAGGGTGCACTGACAAGGCTGCACTGGGGGTAAGCTGCACTGACAAGGCTGCACTGACAAGGCTGCACTTGGGCAAAGCTGCACTGACAAGGCTGCAATGGACACTGGGGAAAGGCTGCACTGACACTGACAAGGCTGCAGATGGACACGATTAAGCTACATTGATGGGCATTTTAATGTAAGTTTTTCTTCCTTTAACTTTACTCCTAAAAGTTTTTTCCTTAAAATTCCCTCCTAAACTTGGGGTGCATGTTATACGCCGATAAATACGGTATATATATATATATATATATATATATATATATATATATATATATATATATACTGGTACTGCAGCTAGCAAAATCAACTACCTGCCTGTAGTATTATTAGTTTGAGAACACCACCAATCTTCTACAGGTAGCTTTAGCTGAACACTGTGCAGAGATCACACTACACTAACTTGTAGCTTTAGCTGAACACTGTGCAGAGGTTGCACTACACTAACTCGTAGCTTTAACATTTAAATAATGTAGCTGCCTGCGGTAATGATAGGATCAGGAAAACACCACCAACCTTCTACAGGTAGCTTTAGCTGAACACTGTGCAGAGGACGCACTACACTAACGTTTAAATAATGTAGCTGCCTGCGGTAGTGATAGGATCAGGAAAACACCACCAACCTTCTACAGGTAGCTTTAGCTAAACACTGTGCAGAGGCCCCCCAAAACACCTTGTCCCCATGTTGATGAGGACAAGGGCCTCATCCCCACAACCCTGGCCGGTGGTTGTGGGGGTCTGCGGGCGGGGGGCTTATCGGAATCTGGAAGCCCCCTTTAACAAGGGGACCCCCAGATCCCGCCCCCCCCCTGTGTGAAATGGTAAGGGGGTACAAAAGTACCCCTACCATTTCACTAAAAAACTGTCAAAAATGTTAAAAATGATAAGAGACAATTTTTGACAATTCCTTTATTTAAATACTTCTTCTTTCTTCTATCTTCCTTCATCTTCTGGTTCTTCTGGTTCTTCTGGCTCTTCTGGTTCTTCCTCCGGCGTTCTCGTCCAGCATCTCCTCCGCGGCGTCTTCTATCTTCTTCTCCTCGGGCCGCTCCGCACCCATGGCATGGGGGGAGGCTCCCGCTCTTCTCTTCATCTTCTTCATCTTCTTCTCTTCTTCTTTTCTTCTCTTCTTCTCTTCTTCATTTTCTTCTCCGGGCCGCTCCGCACCCATGCTGGCATGGAGGGAGGCTCCCGCTGTGTGATGGCGCTCCTCGTCTGACAGTTCTTAAATAACGGGGGGGGCGGGGCCACCCAGTGACCCCGCCCCCCTCTGACGCACGGGACAGGACGGGACTTCCCTGTGGCATTCCCCGTGACGTCACAGGGAAGTCCCGTCAAGTCACCGTGCGTCAGAGGGGGGCGGGGTCACCGGGTGGCCCCGCCCCCCGTTATTTAAGAACTGTCAGACGAGGAGCGCCGTCACACAGTGGGAGCCTCCCTCCATGCCAGCATGGGTGCGAAGCGGCCCGGAGAAGAAAATGAAGAAGAGAAGAAGAGAAGAAGAGAAGAAGATGAAGAAGATGAAGAGAAGAGCGGGAGCCTCCCCCCATGCCATGGGTGCGGAGCGGCCCGAGGAGAAGAAGATAGAAGACGCCGCGGAGGAGATGCTGGATGAGAACGCCGGAGGATGAACCAGAAGAACCAGAAGAACCAGAAGAACCAGAAGATGTCCCTCATCAACATGGGGACAAGGTGTTTTGGGGGGCTACCCCAAAGCACCCTCCCAATGTTGAGGGCATGTGGCCTGGTACGGTTCAGGAGGGGGGGGCGCACTCTTGTCCCCCCCTCTTTTCCTGCGGCCTGCCAGGTTGCGTGCTCGGATAAGGGTCTTGTATGGATTTTTGGGGGAACCCCACGTCATTTTTTTTTTTAAATTTTGGCCGGGGTTCCCCTTAATATCCATATCAGACCTGAAGGGCCTGGTATGGAATTTAGGGGGACTCCTACGTCATTTTTTTTTTTTAATTTTGGTTCAGGGTTCCCCTTTGGGGAATTCCCATGCCGTTTTTATCAATGAACTTCTATGTGTATTGTCGGCAATGCAATAGCCGCGGTAGTTTTAAATGAGTTTTTTCCTTCAAAATGTCATTTTGCTGTCAGACTGTTCTAAACACAGGAAACATGCGCCTTTACAGGCATACTATAGACACCCCCCAGGTACGAAATTTAAAGGGATATTACACTTTTATTGTTTGACTTTAAGCATTATTAAAATCACTGCTCCTGAAAAAACGGCCGTTTTAAAAAAATTTTTTTGCATTGATCCATGTCCCCTGGGGCAGGACCCAGGTCCCCAAACACTTTTTATGACAATAACTTGCATATTAGCCTTTAAAATTAGCACTTTTGATTTCTCCCATAGACTTTTAAAGGGTGTTCCGCGGCATTCGAATTTGCCGCGAACACCCCAAATTGTTCGCTGTTCGGCGAACTTGCGAACAGCCAATGTTCGAGTCGAACATGAGTTCGACTCGAACTCGAAGCTCATCCCTACTGAGGGTGTAGGACATAAAGAACAGTCAGCCTCGGGTAGAGCAAACCGGGGATGCTCTAAAATCACATTCCAATTCACCTGCATATACAAGCAGCACCCAGTGGCAGGAAGGGAGAAGTGCACATCTAGAGGGAAGCCAGGGGTGCTGTCTATTTGATAACACTGGGAAGGAATTGGCAGCATGTCAGCTCAGTAACGTTCCGCCAGTCGAGCTGCTTTGCCTTTCTGAGTAAAAGGGTCAGCCGGGAGATCGCCCGGCACTCACGGGTGTCTGTGAGCCGGCATCCAAATGCGGGAGTCTCCCGTGATTTGTGGGAGACTTGAGATGTCTGGGTGTTGGATGGACTGAAACATAATGTCCCAAAGGTTTTCTATTGGATTTCGGTCAGGTGAGTGTGGGGGCCATTTAATGGTATTTATTCCTTCATCCTCCAGGAACTGGCTGCATACTCTCACCACATGAGGCCGGGCATTGTTGTGCACCAGGAGGAACCCTCTGTGTTGCTCTGTGTATACAAAAGAGCATGGGGGAGCTCATGTCCATAATGGGGGTGGTATTGACACAGCCCCTAACGATCCACAATAGCTCAAAAGTGATATGGTCCAGAAATATTTAGACAGAATAAAGGTGGATAAAGCACCTAGACCTGATAGCATTCACCCACGGATCCTAAAAGAATTGAGCTCTGTAATTTCAAAGCCATTGTATCTAATTTTTAGGGACTCATTAATGATGGGAATAGTACCACTGGATTGGTGCAGGGCGAACGCGGTGCCTATATTTAAAAAGGGATCAAAGGCTTTACCAAGTAACTATAGATCTGTTAGTTTAACTTTTATAGTCGGGAAGATACTGGAGCGTTTAATATAAGACCACACACGTTCTTGCTGGAAAAAAACACTTTAAGCAACGGACAGCATGGATTCGTGAAAGACAGAAGTTGTCAGACAAACCTGATTTCTTTTTATGAAGAGGTAAGTAAAACCTTGGACAGTGGGGTGGCTGTGGACTTGGTATACTTGGATTTTCAGTTCCCCACACGCGGCTCATGTGTAAGGTAAAGTCTACAGGCCTGGAAATATCAGCTTGTAAATGGATAGAAAACTGGCTAAAAGACAGAATTCAGAGAGTAGTGGTTAATGATTCTTATGCCCCGTACACACGGTCGGATTTTCCGACGGAAAATGTGTGATAGGACCTTGTTGTCGGAAATTCCGACCATGTGTATGCTCCATCACACATTTTCCATCGGATTTTCCGACACACAAAGTTTGAGAGCAGGCTATAAAATTTTCTGACAACAAAATCCGTTGTCGGAAATTCCGATCGTGTGTACACAAATCCGACGGACAAAGTGCCACACATGCTCAGAATAAATAAAGAGATGAAAGCTATTGGCCACTGCCCCGTTTATAGTCCCGACGTACGTGTTTTACGTCACCGCGTTCAGAATGATCGGATTTTCCGACAACTTTGTGTGACCGTGTGTATGCAAGACAAGTTTGAGCCAACATCCGTCGGAAAAAATCCTAGGATTTTGTTGTCGGAATGTCCGAACAAAGTCCGACCGTGTGTACGGGGCATAACTCTGAATGGTCTAAGGTTATCAGTGGTGTACCCCAAGGTTCAGTGCTGGGACCCTTAATTTTTAATATCTTTATAAATGATATTTGGTCTGGGATCAAAAATAACATTTCTGTCTTTGCAGATGACAACAAGCTATGCAGTGGAATAACGTCCTTACAGGATGTCTCCAATTTACAAGCCAACCTCAATGCACTGTCTAATTGGGTGACTATGTGGCAGATGAGGTTAAGGCTGGGTTCACACTGCTGCGGTGCGGGAACGCAGCGAATTTACTGCGGGTTCCCGCACCGCACCAACTCGCACGGCAGTTCACACTGCCATATGCGAACTGCTGGGGAGTGTCATACAATGTTAATGACACCCCCAGTTCAGCCCGCATATCGCAATGCGAACTGACAATTCGGACATTTTCGGATCGCATAGGTGTGAACACCCATGCGATCCGATTTTGGTCCGAACAAAAAAAAGGGTCCTGTGCGAGTTTGGACCGAATGCGGTGCGATATCAGCCATACTATCTGTATGGCTGATATCGCACAGCACAGACATCGCATGTGATGTGAACAGCAGTGCGCTGCGAATCACATGCGTTAACCTGCTACGGCAGCAGTGTGAACCCAGCCTTAATGTTGAGAAATGTAAATACGGAAAGGTTTCTTCACAGTAAGAGCTGTGAAAATGTGGAATAGACTCCCAGCAGAGGTGGTTCTGGCCAGCTCAGTAGATTGCTTTAAGAAAGACCTGGATACTTTCTCAAATGTACATAATATAACTAGGTACTAACATTTATAGGTAAAGTTGATCCAGGGAAAATCTGATTGCCTCTTAGGGGATCAGGAAGGAATTTTTTCCCCTGCTGTAGCAAATTGGAGCATGCTCTGCTGGTTTTTTTTTACTTCCTCTGGATCAACTGTGGGTATAAAATTGGGTATATTGGATTGTACGATATTTTTTATTTTATTTATTGTTTTTAAGGTTGAACTGGATGGACTTGTGTCTCTTTTTTCGACCCGACTAACTATGTAACTATGTAACTATGTAACCCAGGACCCACTGCACCAGCGAAGGGTCTGACAATGGGTCCAAGGATTTCATCCCAATACCTAATGGCAGTCTGGGTGCCATTGTCTAGCCTGTAGAGGTCTGTGCGTCCCTCCATGGATATGCCATCACTGACCTACCTCCAAACCTGTCATGCTGAATGATGTTACAGGCAGCATAATGTTCTCCATGGCTTCTCCAGACCCTTTTAAGTCTGTCACAAGTGCTCAGGGTGAACCTGCTCTCATCTGTGAAAAGCACAGGGCGCCAATGGTGGACCTGCCAATTCTGGTGTTTAATAGAAAATGCCAATCAAGCTCATGTTGCCAGGCAGTGAGCACAGAGCCCTCTAGAGGACGTTGGGCCCTCAGGCCCCCCCATGTCTGTTTCTGATTGTTTGGTCAGAGACATTCTCACCAGTGGCCTGCTGGAGGTCATTTTGTAGGGCTCTGGCAGTGCTCTTCCTGTTCCTCCATGCACAAAAGGAGCAGATACCGGTCCAGCTGATGGTTTAAGGACCTTCTATGGCCCTGTCCAGTTTTCCTAGAGTAACTGCCCATCTCCTCCATGTTCTTGAGACTATGTTGGGAGACACAGCAAATATTCTGGCAATGGCATGTATTGATGTGACCCCCTGGAGGAGCTGGACTGCCTGTGCAACCTCTCTAGGGTCCAAGTATCGCCTCATGCTACCAGTGATGACACTGACCCTAGCCAAATACAAAACTAGTGAAAAATGGTCAGAAAAGATGAATAGGGGAAAAAAATGTCAGTGGCCTCCACCTGTAAAACCATTCCGGTTTTGGAGGTTGTCTCATTGTTGCCCATCTAGTGCACCTGTTAATTTCATTAGAAATTAATGTGGAAAAAATGTAAAATCATGTAGAAAAATGTAAAAAATGCATTGGGGTGGCAAAAATATGAATGCAATCTATACACTGGGGGGAGAACCTCTGGGGGAATCTAGGATGGAAAAGGACCTGGGGGTCCTAGTAGATAATAGGCTCAGCAATGGCATGCAATGCCAAGCCATTGCTAACAAAGAAAACAGAATATTGTCATGATTTAAAAGGGGATCAACTCCAGAGATAAAATGATAATTCTCCCGCTCTACAAGACTTTGGTCCGTCCGCACCTAGACTATGCTGTGCAGTTCTGGGCACTAGTCCTCAGGAAGGATGTACTGGAAATGGAGCGAGTACAAAGAAGGGCAACAAAGCTAATAAAGGGTCTGGAGGATATTAGTTATGAGGAAAGGTTGCGAGCACTGAACTTATCCTCTCTGGAGAAGAAACGCCTGAGTGGGGATATGATTTCAATTTACAAATACCGTACTGGTGACCCCACAATAGGAATAAAACTTTTTGGCTGAAGGGAATTTAACAAGACACGTGGCCACTCATTAAATTTAGAAGAAAAGAGTTTAACCTTAAACTACGTAGAGGGTTCTTTACTGTAAGAGCGTCAAGGATGTGGAGCTCCCTTCCACAGGTGGTGGTATCAGCGGGGAGAGCATTGAAAGTTTCAAAAAACTTTTAGATAAGCCCCTGAACGACCACAACATACAGGGATATATAATGTAATACTGACATATAATCACATACATAGGTTGGACTTGATGGACTTGTGTCTTTTTTCAACCTCACCTACTATGTAACTATGTAACCTACTATGTTTAATTCAACTAAGTTTAGAGTTACAGAAGAGGTCTTGCACTAGAATTATTGCTCTCGGTCTAACGTTTGCAATGATACCTCACATGTGTGGTTTGAAAGTCATTTACATATGCAGATGCAACCTACATATGCATTCGTTTCTGCATGCAAGCACGAGGAGACGGGGGCGCTTTATTTTTATTTTTTAACCACTTTAAGACTGGGCCTATTTTCAAACTTGTTGTTTATAAGTTAAATATGTTTTTGTTTTTTTTGCTAGAAAGTTACTTAGGGGGAAAAAAAAAAAAAAAAAAAAAAAAAAAAAAAAAAAAAAAAAAAATATATATATATATATATATATATATATATATATATATATATATATATAATGTACAGTGATACAGTGGGGACGGAAAGTATTCAGACCCCCTTAAATGTTTCACTCTTTGTTATATTGCAGCCATTTGCTAAAATCATTTAAGTTCATTTTTTCATTTTTTTCCTCATTAATGTACACACAGCAACCCATATTGACAGAAAAACAGAATTGTTGACATTTTTGCAGATTTAAAAAAAAAGAAAAACTGAAATATCACATGGTCCTCAGTATTCAGACCCTTTGCTCAGTATTTAGTAGAAGTACCCTTTTGATCTAATACAGCCATGAGTCTTTTTGGCAAAGATGCAACAAGTTTTTCTCGAATCGTCTTCCAGGGCAGCATTTGAGAGATAGGCTCCTCCTCCCTGAAACAGGAAACACATTAGTCCACCATTATAAATTTCACAGTCTTACCTGCATGCCTCAGTTGTTTGTGTTTCCTCCGGACTCACAGGAGCTGCAAAAGAAACGTTTGTTATTTTACTTCAGTCTCTGTGCTAGTTGCAAGAGACTCCCTGCCAGCATCCCATCTAGCCCAGCGGGCCTTGGGAGGGCGAGCAGGGGCAGCATATTTGAGCAGTATTGCTCTGCCTGAGATTTCACCCCTACAGAGGGGTCTGCAATCATCCCCCCAAGCTGCAATAATGCACTGACATTTCCCCCATGCCGCTGCTCAAGGGACCTGCTGCAGTTTTTTCACCAGGGAACTCCATGTGCAAACTCTGGCAACAAACTCCCAGACATGAAGAGCGTACAGTGGTGTGGGTGCATGGATGCCTCACCCCCTGATTACAGCCGCTGCCGGACCGGTAGGTGCCTCACGGCTTATTTTTTGTTCCTCTCCTACCCCCGTGATGTCCGCACCCGCCGCCCACTTGATTGCCATTTTTTTTGCCACGATCGGCGTCCTCTACACACCGCAAAACAAGCCTTTCCTCATGGAGGCTTGGTGGAGTGTACCAATATGGCGCCGGAGACACTTCCGGGTTAGCGGCCATTTTCCTGGAGCCTTCTTCCAGGGATACAGAATGGGCTACGGTTACATCACTTCCAGGGGCGGGAATTTAAAAAAAAAAAAAGATTTTTAATAATAGCAAATATATCAATATACATGCATACTGCAGCAGAGTCCCCCTCCCTATTGGGCCCAGAAGGGAGGATACCAATTGCAGCGGCATGTGCATGTATATCCACCAACCTGCACGGGGTCAGCTGGGGGCGGGGCCGGAGCTTAAGCAGGAAGCAGTTAAAAAGGCCCCTCTAAGCAGAGGATCCTGGTGGCTGACCATGTCTGATGCTTCTCCACCCTGCCCTGCAGATCCTGCAAGCCAGGACAGCTCCAAGGTAAGCCAGAATACTCAAGAGTCACCTCTGTCTTAACCTTACTGTAAAACTGCCTACTTACAGGCAGCCTTTACCTGCCTACCTCATGGGGACCTTTTTTGTGCTTGATTTCAGGCAAAGACCCCTGAGGAAAGGGAAGTGGAAAGCAACAAAACATGTGCTTTGTGCAGCCACCAGTTTTCCCCAGAAGGGGGAAAAAACCCTATATCAAAAATGTATAGACAAAATGGTGGCCAAAGAATCGCAAGGGTATCTGAAAGATCTGCTCAGCTCTTTCAAGAAAGAAATACAGAGCACCATGGCGCCTCTACGCTCAGCTTTTAAAAAGTTAGAAACTTCATCAAGCGTCAGTCAGACCAATACCCCGTCTACCACCGGATATGCGTTCCTTCGGGTAACAGGGAACAAACAGAACAAGAGGATTCGGATGAATCCGAATCGGAGAATGAACTTTGCTCAGACTCCGACGAGGAAGATGCGGTTTCAGAGGGCAACTTTATTTCTATCAGGGGATACGAATAGCCTTCTAAAAGCCATAGTGGACACGCTAGGTATTAAAGAACATAAATCCGCAGAACTCACAATACATGACAAGATGTATAAAGAGCTACAACCCAGAAAGCCTAGTACATTCCCTGTACACCAAACTCATAAAGATATCTTTAAAAAAAAGAGTGGGAAGACCCAGAGAAGAAACTCTTCATGCCAGCCACAGGCAAATGCAGACCCGTTTGCAGGGGCTAAATGCCCCAAAGTGGATGCTTCTCTGGCAAAAGTCACAAATAAATCTGAATTGGCCTTTGACGACACCGTTACCTTAAGTGACACCATGGAATCTGGCAATAGCTTCCACCTGCACAGCCCAGACTTTATCAATCTGGCTAACCCAGCTTCAAGAACTTCTGGAGAGTGACACAGTGACTGTGTCACTCAGTACACACTACACACAGTGAGTGACTCCGGTTTCCTCCCACACTCCAAAGACATGACATCCTTCCACGGGAGACATTTATGGCGACAATAGACCTATAGGATGCCTACCTACATGTCCCCATAAAGGAGGGTCATCCAAAAATTCCTGAGGTTCACAGTACAAGGGCCAGCAACTACGCCGCACCCTCAATACACAGCTCTCCTTTTCGGCATCTCCTCTGCACCAAAAATCTTCTCAAAGATAATGGCAGAAGCGTTAAAAGGTCTAAGACAACTAGGTATTGGCATAATACCATATTTAGACGATTTACTGTTCTTTGCGGACTCAGCAGAGGCCCCAGAAAGCAACCTGTGCACAAGTATGTCCTATCTGCAAAACCGGGGATGGATAATAAATGCAGAAAAGTCACAGATGATCCCAAGCCAGTATGTGGTATATTTGGGCTATATACACTGGACTCCAGACTAACGAAAACCTTCCTAATGGAAGAAAAGAACGAAAAAATCACACAGGCAGTAACCTTCCTAATAAGGACCAACGCCAAAACATTCAGACAAGGTATGACCGTACTAGGACTGATGACGTCTTCTATTCCAGCTATCACCTGGGCACAGATTCACATGAGACCTCTACAGAACTACATTCTGTCCCAGTGGAATGGCAGCCACTCATCCCTAGACAGGTCCTTTCCTGTTCCAACCACAGTCAAACTAACACTACAATGGTGGCTCAATCTACTTCGATACATCTAAGGACGCAAATGGGCCCAATCCAAGCCAATCGGTATCACCACCGATGCCAGTGCCCTAAGCTGAGGGGCACACTTGGAGGGCCTCTGCTCACAGGGAATATTGACCTCCAAATGGTCCCAAGCCTCCTCAAGCATGAGAGAGCTAAAAGCGGTGGGGGAAGCATTAAAAGCGTTCAAAACCAGCAATACAGGGGAGAAACGCAAAGTTACAATCGGACAACGTCACGACTGTGGTATACCTAAACAGGCAAGGTGGGACAAAGTCCCGAAGCTTGATGAAGCTGACGGAGAAAATCCTACTATGGGCAGAATCAAACAAAGTCAATATCAGGTATCTATCTGAAAGGAACAGACAATACACTGGCAAACTTCCTGAGCCGGAAGACCATAAAACAGACGGAGTGGTCTCTGAACCAAGTGACCTTCGCACAAGTCACTCAAAAGTGGGGAGTACCCGAGGTAGATCTATACGCCTCCAAAGCGATTGCAAAATCACCAACATTCTTCTCTCTGGACCCCATAGATGGCAACAGCGGCGTAGAGGCCTTCAACCAGAGATGGGTATGGCAACTATGCTATGCATTCCCTCCAACTGCCATAATACCAAGGGTGATTCAAAAAATAAAGGCAGAGAGAGAACAATGGTGATACTAATAGCACCGCACTGGCCACAAAGGGCATGGTTCAGCCACTTGAAAAACCTCAGCATCCAGCCTCAGCTGACACTGACGGACAAGCCAGATCTCCTAACACAGGGCCCAGTCAACCACCCGAACCACAGAATCCTGAAGCTTTCGGCCTGGGTACTGAAGGGGTGAGACTTCAGAACAAAGGATTGTCAGACAATGGGATCGATACCATCCTAAACAGCAGGAAGCCCGCAACTAGGGCGATCTACGAGGAAGTGAGGGAAAAAAGTTTGTCTCCTGGAACAGAAACAAACCATATTCCAAAAGAGGAATAATCCCAACAATCCTGGATTTTCTACAAGATGGAGCAGACAAAAATATTTCCCCAAGTACGCTGAAGGTACATGTTGCAGCACTCTCTCCTCATTCATAGACACAAGACTAGCAGAGGACCCGCTGATAAAGCGATTCCTGATGTCACTCAAAAGAGCTAGACCAGCCAAAATGAATAGAACTCCAACTTGGGACATGCCAAGAGTACTTAGAGGATTTCTTTCTCCTCCATTTGTACCGATGGAAGATAGCTCAGACAAAAACCTCACCTTAAAGACTACTTTTTGTGGCCCTAATATCAGCCAGAAGAGTGAGCGAAATCCAAGCACTGTCTATAATGGAACCATACTGCCTAATACATTTAGACAAAATAATTCTCTCTCCAGACCCAGCCTTTCTAACCAAGGTCCCCTCAACATTCCATAGAACCCAAAATATCATCATACTTTTGCTTCCAAAAACTATGGCTAGCGAAAAGAGACACACTCACAACAAACGCGATGTAGGAATCATACTTCGAAAGAACGAAGGATTGGCGAAGAACGACCTCCTTTTTTGTCCTTTTATGCAGGAGTCAACAAAGGGAAACAGGCTTCCAAGAATACCATCAGCAGATGGACAAGAATGGCCATACAGACAACCTATGAGGCACAAAGCCTCACTCCGCCAAGCGGGATCAGAGCACACACAACCAGAGCCTGGGCTACCTCGGTCGCATAGAAAGCAGGGGCAACTCCGGAGCAGATTTGCAGGGCAGCGACATGGTCGAGCTTCAGTACCTTCGCAAGGCACTACCGCATAGACCAGCTGTCTGACCAAGACCAGGCACTTGGTCGCAAGGTGCTCCAGTTTCTATCCCCACACTAGTAAGTATTGCTTGATACATCCTCTCAGATGCTGCCCTGGAAGACGATTCGAGAAAATAGAGTTAGGTACCTGGTAACTCTTTTTCTAAGAAGTCTTCCAGGGCAGCACTAGTTCCCACCCTTGAAAAGACAAATACCAGGTACAACGGGGGAGCTTTTAAGATTTACTGAGATTTCCTTCGGTGCTTTAATACAACTGAGGCACGCAGGTAAGACTGTGAAATTTATAATGGTGGACTAATGTGTTTCCTGTTTCAGGGAGGAGGAGCCTGTCTCTCAGATGCTGCCCTGGAAGACTTCTTAGAAAAAGAGTTACCAGGTACCTAACTCTATTTTCACACCTGGATTTGGAGATCCTCTGCCATTCCTCCTTGCAGATCCTCTCCAGTTCTGTCAGGTTGGATGGTAAACATTGGTGGACAGCCATTTTGAGGTCTCTCCAGAGATCCTCAATTGGGTTTAAGTCAGGGCTCTGGCTGGTCCATTAAAGAACAGTCACGGAGTCGTTGTGAAGCCACTCCTTTGTTATTTTAGCTGTGTGCTTAGGGTCATTGTCTTGTTGGAAGGTAAACCTTCGGCCCAGTCTGAGGTCCTGAGCACTCGGAGAAGGTTTTCATCCAGGATATCCCTGTACTTGGCCACATTCATCTTTCCCTCAATTGCAACCAGTCGTCCTGTCCCTGCAGCTGAAAAACACCCCCACAGCATGATGCTGCCACCACCATCTTTCACTGTTGGGACTGTATTGGACAGGTGATGAGCAGTGCCTGGTTTTCTCCACACATACCGCTTAGAATTAGGGACAAAAAGTTCTATCTTGGTCTCATCAGACCAGAGAATCCTATTTCTCACCATCTTGGAGTCCTTCAGGTGTTTTTTTAGCAAACTCCATGCGGGCTTTCATGTGTTTTGCACTGAGGAGAGGCTTCCGTCGGACCACTCTGCCATAAAGCCCCGACTGGTGGAGGGCTGCAGTGATGGTTGACTTTCTACAACTTTCTCCCATCTCCCGACTGCATCTCTGGAGCTCAGCCACAGTGATCTTTGGGTTCTTCTTTACCTCTCTCACCAAGGCTCTTCTCCCCCGATAGCTCAGTTTGGCCAGACGACCAGCTCTAGGAAGGGTTCTGGTCATCCCAAATCCCTTCCATTTAAGGATTATGGAGGCCATTGTGCTCTTAGGAACGTTAAGTGCAGCAGAATTTTTTTTTTGTAACCTTGGCCAGATCTGTGCCTTGCCACAATTCTGTCTCTGAGCTCTTCAGGCAGTTCCTTTTAACCTCATGATTCTCATTTGCTCTGACATGCACTGTGAGCTGTAAGGTCTTATATAGACAGGTGTGTGGCTTTCCTAATCAAGTCCAATCAGTATAATCAAACACAGCTGGACTCAAATGAAGGTGTAGAACCATCTTAAAGAGGGAGTCCACCTAAACCGCCAAAAAAAAAAATATTAAAAGCCAGCAGCTACAAATACTGCAGCTGCTGACTCTTAATAAATGGCCACTTACCTGTCCCAGGGTCCAGCGATGTCGGCAGGCGATGCCGAGAACCCACTCGGTTCTCAGCAGCTGCCGCCGCCATCCTGGGTGAGGGAATCAGGAAGTGAAGCATTGCGGCTTCACTTCCCGGTTCCCTACTGCGCATGCGCGAGTCGCGCTGCGCATCGTAACTGGTCCCCGCTATCTCCCATGCTTGGGGGTTTTAACACCCTAGAAAATAAAATGGAGGTCATTGCAATACTTTCTGTCACACCGTATTTGTGCAGTGGTCTTACAAGCGCACTTTTTTTGGAAAAAATACACTTTTTTGAATAAAAAAATAAGACAACAGTAAAGTCAGCCCAATTTTTTATATTATGAAAGATGATGTTACGCCAAGTAAATTGATACCCAACATGTCAAGCCTCAAAAATGCGCCTGCTCGTGGAATGGTGACAAAATTTTGTCCTTAAAAATCTCCATATGCAAGCTTTAAAAAATTCTACAGGTTGCATATTTTGAGTCACAGAGGAGGTCTAGGGCTAGAATTATTGTTCTCACTTTAACGATCACGGTGATACCTCACATGTGTGGTTTGAACACTGTTTTCCTATGCGGGCGATATTCACGTATGCGTTCGCTTCTGCACGCAAGCTTGGCGGGACAGTGCTTGTTAAAAAAAAATTTTATTATTATTATTTATTTTACTTTTTTATTTTTTATTTTTACACTGTTCTTTAAAAAAAAAAATTGTGTCACTTTTATTCCTATTACAAGAAATGTAAACATCCCTTGTAATAGAAAAAAAGCATGACAGGGCCTCTTAAATATATGATCTGGGGTCAAAAAGACTGCAGATCTCATATTTACACTAAAATGCAGTAATAAAAAAAAAAAAAATGTTGTTTGCAAAAAAATGTCCCTTTAAGAGCTATGGGCGGAAGTGACGTTTTGACGTCGCTTCCACCCTGCAATGGTATGGAGCCGGGTGAGGCCCATCTTCCCCTCACCCAGAGTAACACAGAGGGGACACAATCCGATCAAGCAGCTGAGGGCACTGGAGTGTGGCGGAAGGGGGTGACCCTCTCCCGCCACTGATAAAAGTGATCTTGCCGTGAATCCGCCGCTGAGACCACTTTTATCTGAAAGAGGACCGCCCGCTGAAGAAGTGTATACCAGGGTTATGGCAGCTAGCTTCTGCCATAACAACGATATTCCACTTCAAAGTGCCGCCGTATAATGACGGCGGGCAGCCGTAAGTGATTAATTGTTTATATTTAATTTTTTTTGTTTTTTTACACTTTCCCTTTTTTTTGATCACTGTTATTCCTATTACAAGGAATGTGAACAATCCTTGTAATAAGAATAGGGCATGACAAGTCCTCTTTACAGCGAGATCTGGGGCCAATAAGTCCCCAGATCTTGCCTCTAAACTGGAAAGCCTGAAAGCAAAAAATAAATAAAAATGATCTTGGTTTCCCAGCCGAAAAAAAGGGCAGTATTTAATTCTGACGAGACCAGATGGGATGTCATAACATCGCACACGGCCTCCGAAGGTCATAGAGATTGCCGGAGACCATCTGGTCCCTGGTATTCTCTATGGTAAATGGCCACCGCCGGCCGATTCATTCTCCGGCTCGCCGATCGCACATGCCAGTAGAAGCACTGTAGGTCGGCGAGAACAGCCACTATGATTGTTTTTCCTGTGCAGGAAATTTACGGCAGAAAGAAAAACAATATCTGAATGATGCCTGCAGCTGCAGGCATCATTCAGATATCTCCACTGAAATCCCAGGACGTCATATGACGTTCAACGGTATGAAAGTGGTTAATCAATGGAAAGTGGTGTTTGGTGCACTTTAAAGATACAAAGATACACTACAATATACTGCGTTAAACCTGCAATAATGCACTGAAATAAACTGCGTTAAATGTGCACTAACACACTGCAATATACTGTGGGAAACGTGCACTAACACACTGAAATATACTGCGTTAAATGTGCACTAACACACTACAATATACTGCAGTAAACATGCACTAACGCACTGCAATATACTGCGTTAAACGTGCACTAACGCACTGCAATATACTGCGGTAAACCTGCAATAATTATACAGTGCTAATGAATGGTGCTGCACTGTTATGCCCTGTACACACGGTAGGATTTTCCAACAACAAATGTTCGATGGGAGCTTGTTGGAAATTCTGACCGTGTGTAGTCTCCATCGAACATTTTCCGTCAGAATTTCCGACAAACAAAATTTGAGATCTGGTTCTCAAATTTTCTGACAACAAAATCCGTTGTCGGAAATTCTGATCGTATGTACACAATTTTGACGCACAAAATTCCACGCATGCTCGGGATCAAGCAGAAGAGCCGCACTGGCTATTGAACTTCAATTTTCTCAGCTAATCGCACGTGTTGTACGTCACCGCGTTCTTGACGTTCGGAATTTCCGACAACATTTTTGTGACCGTGTGTATGTAAGACAAGTTTGAGCCAACATCTGTCGGAAAAAAATCCATGGTTTTGTTGTCGGAAAATCCTATCGTGTGAACAGGGCATAACAATGAAACTGCACAACATACATAAAATGATAAAAACTCAAAGATACATATACTGCGTACTAAAATATACCGCGTTAAACATGCAGTAACGCACTGAAATATATTGCATTTAACGTGCACTAACGCACTGTAATATACTGTGGTATGGGGAACAAGGATACTATCAACATTCAACTAGAACTGAACCAAGAGAAAATCAATATAATTCCAGAAATGACCCCAGAAACTCCTACCAACAACCTCATAGGGATCAGCCAAGGGATTATCGGTATGATCAGGATAGGAGAGATCATAGGGACTATCAACAGAGCAATGGTGAATCTCGAGTCCACCAGTCCAATGGTAATAGGAATGGGACCAGAGAATACGACCAATACAGATATCCTGATAGGAGGAGCCCATTGCCTACCACCAATAGATACGAGCCTCTTAGAAATTACATAGAGGAAGAACAGTCAAGATCTTTTTTAGATTTCCGCAGAAACGAAGATCCCCCACCCCTACAGGAATATACAAACAGAGAAAGAAGTCCAAACACCATAAAAGGGGATGCAGAGCAGGATGGCAAACCCAAAAGAAAAAGAGAGTACTAGGGGAAGGCATCTACAACCTCAGCGGCAAAGAGCTCACACGAGCGGAATTAATCACACTGGACAAAGGCCTTAAATATGCACCAAAAAAGAATCTGGACAAATTCCAGATGTATATTGACATACAAAATACACCAGGAAATTGAATATCAAGAAATACTTATTATCCAGACCACCATCTACATTGAACAAAGGAGTGGAACTTGGCAGAGGAGTACAGCATAGTGATTTAAGAAATAAGTCACTATTCAATCCACCCTCTACAAATAATGAACATATTGAGGTGTTTAAAAAAATGGTGATCAAAGACCTGGAGCAACTCAAGTTCAGTAGAATCTCGGAATCCCAGCATATACAACAAGGTATAAAACAATTGGAAGCAAATAAAGATATTATAATTAGACCGGCTGACAAAGGGGGCGCCATTGTAGTACTAACAAAGGAATACTACCACCAGGAACTGATGGGACAACTTAACGATAATAACACATATCTGAAACTCACTAACAATCCTACTAGAGAATACAAATGAGATCTGTCCTCTTTGATTCAAAAAGGAATCAACAAAAATATTCTATCCAAAAAAGAATCTAGATATTTAGTACCGGATACATGTAGAGTTCCAATCATTTACACCATCCCGAAGATCCATAAGAATGCTGAGGCACCACCAGAAAGACCCATCATTAATGGGATTCAATCTATCAATGCAAGACTAGGGGAATATGTGGACAAATTCTTGCAACCCCTAGTACCTAACACTAAAGCTTATCTACGTGATACCAAACATTTGTTACAAATATTAAAATCTCTGACCCTGGACCCTAATGGAAGATATCTGTTAGCAACTGCTGATGTTGCTTCACTGTACACAATAATTGAACATAGCGATGCAATAGAAGCATCTAAATGGGCTATGGATTCATTCAGCCATCTCATTTCTAAACAGAAAAGATTTCTTCTTAGAAGCCTGGCCTTTGGTATTCAACATAACTACTTCTGGTATAATGACAATTATTTTCGACAACTAACGGGTATTGGGATGGGAGCTAAATATGCCCCAAGTGTAGCCAACATATTCATGGCAAAATGGGAGGAGGATGCCATCTTTTTAAATACTCCAAAGGAACTGGTTCTATATAAAAGATTCATAGACGATTGTATTTTTATTTGGAAGGGTGATGAACTGAGTTTAAGATCCTTTTTCCAACGTTTGAATATGAACCAAAAAAATATTAAACTTGAACATCAAATTAGTGAGACTAAAATCCAGTTCCTTGATCTTGAAATAGAACTAACAGCCAATATCATCAGCACAAAAACTTTCTTCAAACCGGTGGAAAGGAACAGCTATATACCAGTAACGAGTTGCCACTATGAGCCATGGTTAATCAACATTCCGAAGGGCCAGTTTATTCGCTTACGGAGAAATTGTTCAGAAAATAATGACTATCTTAAACAAGCTCAGTGGATAGGTAAGAGGTTTGAAGAAAAAGGGTACAATAAATGTTTTATAGAAGAAAAAATAACAGAAGTCAATCAAACCTCAAGAGAAGCGCTGATCCAAGATAAAATCAAGGTAAATGACAAAACAGATGACATACCTCTGATAATGGACTTCAGTATACAACACAGGAGGATGGAGAGGATTATAAAAAGACATTGGTCTATTTTAAAAACTGATACTACTTTGGCAAATATACTCCCAGAAAAACCGAGATTCATTTATAGACGAGCTCCAACTCTAAGGGACATCATAGCTAAAAATGTACCCAACCCACCCAAGAGAATAACTGATTTAACCTTTTTTCAGGGTAAAGGATTCTTTCCCTGTAAAAGGTGTTATGCCTGCATAAATACTAATCAAAATGGATACAAATGTCAGAAATGTTCTTCAACAAATACTGGACAAGAATTTGAAATAAAGGATTTTATATCTTGCAGGACTGAGGGGGTGGTATATGCTTTACAGTGCTCCTGCTCCCTCCAATACATTGGCAGAACGAAGCGACCAATGTGGAAGAGAATAAGAGAGCATATCCAGAACATTAGAAAAGGCTATCCAAAACACAGTGTTTCAAAACATTTTGATAGGTATCATAATAGAGACCCTAGGGGTCTCCAATTCTGGGCTATTCAAAAGTATAAGGCTCATTGGAGGGGTTCCCATAAAGTGAGGGAACTCAGCAAGAATGAATCCAAATGGATATTCCAGATGGGTACATTAGAACCCCATGGTTTGAACATTGAATTCGACCTGAATTGTTTTATTTCAGATTTTTAGAGGTTTTTCAGATTTATATATATATATATATATATATATATATATATATATATATATATATATATATATATATATATATATATATATTTTTATGGTATATATTTTATTTTAATATTTTTTATTTTTTATTTTTATTTATTTTTTGGTCCAATATTCTCATTATTTGTCCAATACCAGTTTTTTCTGAGTGGCAATATTTGGTTCAGTTCTAGCATATAAATAATGGTCATCATCCATTTTTGCAATATTCTATCGTGGAATTTTTAGATTTTAATTTTATATTTTAATATTATTTCCCTATTTCATATCTTATTTTAATTTTATATATGTAGATTTTATATATATATATATATATATATATATATATATATATATATATATATCATGTCATGTCATCTTGTTTACTCCGTTTTTCCATACATTTATGAGCAGAGCATGTGGATACCCCATTTTTGTGATATCATGGGGCACTGGTCAATTATCAAAACCAGTAAAGACAATGCTTTGCCATATACTCCCTCTGTGAGATGTTATACCAATTGTGACCACTGGAGGGAGTTGAAGAATTAAACGTGATTAGAGATATCAATATATATATTTTTTACTTTTTACACACTGCGTTTTTTACACATTGAATCGTGGTTTTGATAAACCAACGATATTCATATGAATTACATGTCTAATAAGAGTAGGTTTTAACAGGATTGAAGTTTATGCAGGAAGCAGAATGATGACAAACTCATGCTGCAGCCATGGCAACCACTCTGCTGTTGTGCTATAAAGCTGAGTCCGTCAGAGCTTGTATTATCCTTGAAAAAGTCACGTGACTGTGATGTAACGCGTGGGAGGAGCCAAGGAAGCTCTGTGCAGATCAGCAGTTTCACACAGTGTACTGCACTGAATCTGCTCCTGTCTAAGGCGGCTGACTGCTATAGTAAAACCTGCATATGCCTTATCATTATAAGGCACACGTGAGTGGATTGAAGTTTGCCTGTGTACCTTGGTATCCTAACTATTGCACAATGATTGGTTTTTTTTCTCTTATCTGCCTGTTTATGATTCTCACATTGGTTGTGAATAGAAGCAAAAAACACATTGGTACTATCAATGAGCACCTTAATTAAGCAAGTGTTTTTAAACAGCTTTGCTAGTGATCAAAAGCTCTATACCAATCAGGATTCTACACCTGTATAATTGAACCTTCTGAATACATCCCTATATATTTATTTTTATGTGGATTTTTTATGTGAATTTTTTACACATTTGGTGTCACTAATTTTTTATAATTTTACACTATTTTGATTGCTGGATTTTATAGGAATTTTTACTCACCGCTGGATTTATTTGACTATTTATATTTATTTTTATATATTCATTTTCATGCACATTGTGAAGCGCTTCAAATATCATTATTTATTCTTTTTAAGTGACTCTGAAAACACTCTCTTTTAAAAGCAGCCTCACTTGGTTTTATGTGTAATTATCAGCTATTTAGCATCACAGCGCTTTGTGTTTTATATATATTTTAATATACTGTGGTAAACATGCACCAATGCACTGACTGACCTACAATAACGCACTGCAATATACTGTGGTAAATGTGCAGTAAGGCACTGAAATATACTGCAGGAAACCTGCCCTGACAAAATAAAATTACGCTAAAGTTAAAGTGAATGGTCACACTACACTCATACTGCACTATCACTAGATTCACACTTAACTGATACTTTACATTTACAATAGAATCACAATAGCCCACTATAGCACACTAACTCGCTAGTAGCACTGAACATAGCCCTGCTCTATCTATGTCCACGCAAATATCACACTGTAAATGGCCGCTATGGGAAGAATATTTTTATAGTGTGGGGTGAGACTAAGAGCAATGAGTCATGATTGGATAGAGCCCTCATGACATGTCCAATCATGGCTCTGACAGTGCTATGTGCCCTGATTTGGCAAAGCTTTCATTACTTCAGCCAATCAGGGCTTCCAATGCACTGTGCCACAGCGCTGTGCATTGTGGTTGTTCGGCGGGCCGAACAAATGGTTGAACGCCCTGATAATTCGGGTGTTCGTCGAACAGGCGAACAGCCAATGTTTGGCCAGAATTCATGCTTGGGCCGAACCACTTGCCCAACTCTAGTGTTGGCATATTCCGCTACATTGCTGCCTATGTGCGAGTTTAATGTGTATCTTCCCAAAGAGTCTCCCTTACTTCCGGTTCCGGCAACGCATGGAAAAGCAGTAATTCTCCTCAGCTCCCACCACCCGGTCCGTTCTTCTGCCTATAAAACCGGCCCTGACACCCATCGCCACCAGCATACCGCACGCAGACCATCCTTCTACCCCCTCCCACATGCCGCGAATGGACCGCTTTGTGCAATAAAAAGCCTGCGAGTACCGCTGGCCCAGCGCCAAATCGAGGTCGGGGATGCGGCCTTGCTCTCCAGTGCGGCGGACGCACCCGACATGTTGCTCAAGGTGTTGCTGCAATTTTAGCCCCCACCATCTCAGCCTCTGTAGAAAAAGCTGTAACCGCAGGTATGCAGCAAATCTAAAAAGTGCAAGGAGAATGTGGCTCTCACCTCAATGAAGCTGAGGAAAAAATAGCAAGCATAGAGGAAGAGCTCTACAAGGCACAGGCTACTGAGGAAGCCCAGGATAAGACAAATCAATATGTCTTACAGAGATTGGAAGATTTGGTGAACAGAACGAGATGCAGCAATCTGCGATTTGTAGGAGTGCCAGAATCGCTACAATCCTCTCCCATAGCAAACTTCTGCTCTTGTCACATACCCGAAGCCCTAGGTCTGCCTGAACCAAGCACGGTCAAAAGAGCACATCGCCTGGGGGTGTACTCCTCCGAACGTTCTTCCCCACATACAATTATTGCCAAGTACCTGAACTATGCAGATAAAGCAGCCATTTTACAGAAATACCGGCAAGCCAGAAGCGTTCAAATTGACGGCAATAACATTCTGATCTTCGCCGACTATTCAATCGATGTTTCCAAGAAAAGAAAAGCTTTCCAGCACGTATGCTCAGCACTTCATCAACAACATTTAACATTCACTTTGGCTTTCCCAGCTACCCTCCGACTCAAGGCACCCAATGGGGACCAACTCTCATTCCAAGACCCATCAGAAACAGAAAAGTTCATGCGTTCTCTACACCAGGATGCACAACCCAACTTTCAATCCAAGGCAACTCCGATCCCTAGATCCCTGGATCAACGCAGTCCACGCAAGGACTCGCCTAAACGTCTTAAATCCTCAGGATCAAACATTCGCTACAATCCTCGCTGACTCTTTGGTTTTGGTGCTTATATGTTCACCACTCTGGTAATATCAAGAATACACAGAATACACCTTCTTCTATTCCTCACATGGTGTTCACTAGAATTGACTACATCTTTGGCACTGATACTGTGATTCCTCTGATCTCGGAGATCCACGAGATCACCATATCAGATCATGCCTCAGTATCAATTTCTGTGAACGATATGAGTTCTAAAACCAACCCTCGACTGTAGAGCTTCCCATCATATCTCCACAATAATGCTGACTTTCAGACATTATGGACAAGGCGTGGAGGGAGTTTGCCATTGCCAACTCCTCATTGAGATATATTGGCAATTCAATAAAGGCAATTTCGCAGGTGGACAATGCAAAAGGACTGTTAGATTCCAGGGTGCTGCCCATGTTTGAAAACCTACCCACTATCCAAACTATGGCATATCTCATGACATGATAGATTATATAATTTGTATATTGGTAAAGCTATTCCCCCTCTTTCTTAGGTAAAATATTTTTTTTTGTTTACAAACTTTTTATTAGGTACAAAAAAATGGTACAAAACATTATATCATAAGTTCAGAGAAATACAGTATATAAGTCATCGTTATTATGGTTTATGATAAAATAATACAATGAATGAACAATTATTTCTTATAATTAATAGGATCTGTAATTAAATAATCAGGTAGTAATTTAGAATATGGTCTTGTTTTCTTTCCTTGTGATTTTGGTTAAAGAAGGATTCTTTATCCAGGATTTAAGAGGTGGTCTGAGTGCGTAAACCAAGGGTTCCATTTCTTTTCAAGTAGATGAGTGGTATTGTATAAAGTGTGGAAAATTTTTTCAATGAGGTAAATATTATTAATTCTAGTTTTCACTCTTACACACATAAAATCCCTTTTAAACTCAGCACAGCTCGTAGACATATGGAGGATACAACATCCTCTAGAGCAGTGGTTCTCAACCTTTCTAGTGCTGTGACCCCCTGATAAAATTTCCCACGTTGTCGGGACCCCTAACAGTAAAATAATTTATGTAGCGTGGGTTGTCAGCACCCAAGGAAAGACAAGTAATTTGCGCCCCTAACCCACGGACATTTAGCGCTCTCTGAGTCCCTTCCACTCGTACAGTATTAAAACCCCTTATGGTACATTTTGGGATGTACCACTCTTTCTCTTTGTTCTTCTTTCTTTCCCTTTTATCTCTCCCTATCCTAATTTCTGAGAGCCATTATAAAATTAATCTCGAGAAAGGAAAAGACCCTCTAGACCTGGGTTCATACAGACCCATTTCCCTATTAAACTTGGATGTCAAGATCCTTTCAAAAATAATTGCCACTAGACTTGCCAATATCGTCCCTTCCTTAATCCATCCAGCGCAGTCAGGATTTTTAAAAGGAAGAATAGCTTTGTTAAACATCTGCAAGGTGCTGCTGGTTTTAGATCATGCAATTAAACACCGGGAGGGGGATTTTGCCATTATCACTCTGGACGTGGAGAAAGCTTTGGACAACGTCAGCTTTGACTGGCTCTCTCTAGTCCTGTCAAGACTGGGCCTCACAGGTCCATTTAATCATGTCATTAAATCCATGTATACTGTACCCACGGCCAGACTGGTAGTGGCAGGTCTCCTCACTGAAGAATTCTGGCTATTTAAAGGAATGAGGCAAGGCTGCCCCTTATCACCTTTACTCTTTAACCTGACACTGGAACCCCTCTCTAGATTCCTAAAAACTGAGGCATCTTTGCATGGAATCCACTTAGGTGAACATGAGCTGAGATCTGCTCTTTTCGCAGATAATGTACTCATATTCTCAGGCAACCCCACCTCCAACATGTTCACCATTAAACAAATCTTTGATGACTTTAGACTATGCTCGGGTCTACATATCAATTACAATACAAATGAAATTCTTCCTTTAGGCCCCATTTCCAACCCTCCCTGATTGTCACTCTCGCCCTTCACCATAGCCAAATCTCACATCACCTATCTGGGTATTAAGATTGGTAAAATCCCTTCTTCTCTGTATACCTTAAACTATCCACCTCTAATAAACAAAATCACCCAAGAACTGGAAAACTGGATGGATCTGCCTCTCCTGCTCCTGGGGAGATGCCATTTGTTTAAAATGGTTAGTTTCGCGCGGCTCCTCTACCCACTCCAAACCATACCTTTACTCTTAAAACATAAAGACATCCAGCTTTTGAATAAAGCCATCTCCAAATTTATCTGGGGACAAAAGAGGCAGAGCATAGCACTGACTAAGCTACATCCCCCCAGGGCCAAGGGAGGCATTGGTTTACCAAATATTAGAGTTTATAATCTAGCTTGTTTATTAAGGATAGGCCTAGACTGGATACAACAGGCATCTCGAATCCGCAATGGCTCACCTCTACTCTTTGGTAGCTCTACTACACGGCCAATGGAAAACTGTACGTCCAGACTTACAACATAACCTTCTCCTACGTGACACAGTCATCGCATGGAGAGAAGTACAAAAAAGTGAAAAATTATCCCCTTTCTTATCCAGGCACTCGCCTATCCAAGGAAACCCTTGCTTTTCTCCGGGAATGGACCACCAAATCTACACTTTATGGTTGAGGAACGGTCTCAAAAATGTTTCCTCCCTCTGTGATATGGATACAGGTCTACCACATGCATTCTCAGTCATAGCTCGGAAGTTCGCTCTACCAAATTCTCACATATTCTACTTCTGGCAATGTGTCAACTTTATCCGCACCTCTTGTAGGGAAGGAGACAAGAGATTTAGATCATCCATTACAGACAGATTGCTGCATGCTGGTTCAAATACCATCTCTGCCATTTACAAACCTCTACTATGCAAGATCACCCCTTCCATCGCATCTTCCTCTGTTGCGCACTGGGGCAAAGACTTTCCTGATCTAGAGCTAATTGACAAACTGTTGCAGGGATACAACAAAGTCCTCCAATTGATACCTTGTGAATACTGGAGGGAAACTCAGATGAAAATACCGCACCGCGCTTATATACCTTTCCTCATGGACAAAAGCAATCCCCAGTCTCTCCTTTGCCCTCTCGGCAATCATTCAAAACCTACTTTAACACACCGCTTCTGGTCATGTTCATTCATCTCCTCTTTCTGGGAACAAATCATATCCTTCATACAAGGTATTACCCTGCTGCATCTCCCTAAAGACCCCCTGCTTCTGATCTTTGGTTACTGGGACAAGCAACTTCTGACTTGGTCTTCCAATGCTGATCATCATCATAAAGAGTGGATCCCCATCAGCCTCTTCGCGGCTAGGAAATCAATTCTAAAAAATTAGACTTCTCCATCCTATCCAACAATATCTCTCATCAAACAAGAGCTACTGCTGCAACTCCACAAGGAAAAAATTACTACGGATTTCAACCACCCGGGCACAAAGCAGCGCTTCTTCTCACGATGGGGGGCTTTTATGAACACAACAATACACCCAGAGCCACTCAAGTCTCTTCATAGCCCTTTCTTTTACTATAAGAACCTCCTGTCGCAAAAGGATAATGATGTTACTCCCTGAGCTTTATTTCATTCTTTATACCCCCCCAAACACCTACCGGGTATGGTTCGCTACTGTTTCACTCCTAACTAGCAAATGTCTGACTTACAGGATCAACTCTCTACCTTTGCCTGATTTAAATAGTTTTCCAATTATACACCTTAGGAAAGGTGTCACAGGGCGCCCCCCCTCCTTTACTTCCTTCATTTTCTTCCTCTCCTTATTTCTTCCCCAACCCCCAGCCCCCCCCTTCACAATTTAGTTTTCTTGTTATCTGAATGATCCATCCAGTTCTGTATTGTGGTTTACTAGTTATTGTCACCGGTTTCATGCTATATGTCTTCTACCTATGTTGAAAATGTACTATCTCTGGCAACGCGGGGTTCCTCCCATTGCCCACGATATTTATCTGTATGTTGATTTCTTCAATAAATTCTTTTAGAAAAAAAAAAAGTCTGCCTTGGTGAGGCCATTGAGGATGTAGAGCCCTAGACTCTAACACAAATCCAGCAGTTTCTTCCACTCTTGTTGATTGTCTGTATTGTCTCATGATAGTAATTTGCAAAATCCAGTATGTACGTGTTGCCATCAGAAGTTGTATAGTCTTTTTCGCTTCCTGTTCTAGCATTGAGGTCTCCAAGGAGGAGCACTTGCCCTTTCAAAACATTTTTTTTAGAAAATTTTCCTTACAAAAGCAAACACAAAAATTACACATTAAAAAAAAAGAAGAAAAGGGAGTACAATATTTAATAATATAAATTGTTCTGGTCTTTTCCTAATTCCTTCTCTCTATTACCCATCACCAAACCAACTCTGAACGCTAAGTTCCTATATACTTTGTTCATTGTTAATTTCTCGCCTCTACCACTCTCTCAGTATATAAGCATTTTTTCACCAATAGATCAAAATCTAGAGTCCTAGATGTGAAATATAACATGGATTGCATGGATTCCCTGTATTCATATCAAACAATTTATGTAAATGTGTTAAACTCTGGTTTGCCCATCTGTGAAAAGCTATGTATGTTGTTCCCCAGAAAATACTGGATTACTTCTAATAGAGGGATATTTTGTAAAATATGGAGATTTATAAATATATTTTCCCACTTCTCTCCACACCACCACTGTATCTCTTATTGAGATATATTGGCAATTCAATAAAGGCAATTTCGCAGGTGGACAATGCAAAAGGACTGTTAGATTCCAGGGTGCTGCCCATGTTTGAAAACCTACCCACTATCCAAACTATGGCATATCTCATGACATGATAGATTATATAATTTGTATATTGGTAAAGCTATTCCCCCTCTTTCTTAGGTAAATTATTTTTTTTTTGTTTACAAACTTTTTATTAGGTACAAAAAAATGGTACAAAACATTATATCATAAGTTCAGAGAAATACAGTATATAAGTCATCGTTATTATGGTTTATGATAAAATAATACAATGAATGAACAATTATTTCTTATAATTAATAGGATCTGTAATTAAATAATCAGGTAGTAATTTAGAATATGGTCTTGTTTTCTTTCCTGAGTGATTTTGGTTAAAGAAGGATTCTTTATCCAGGATTTAAGAGGTGGTCTGAGTGCGTAAACCAAGGGTTCCATTTCTTTTCAAGTAGATGAGTGGTATTGTATAAAGTGTGGAAAATTTTTTCAATGAGGTAAATATTATTAATTCTAGTTTTCACTCTTACACACATAAAATCCCTTTTAAACTCAGCACAGCTCGTAGACATATGGAGGATACAACATCCTCTAGAGCAGTGGTTCTCAACCTTTCTAGTGCTGTGACCCCCTGATAAAATTTCCCACGTTGTCGGGACCCCTAACAGTAAAATAATTTATGTAGCGTGGGTTGTCAGCACCCAAGGAAAGACAAGTAATTTGTGCCCCTATCCCACAGACATTTAGCGCTCTCTGAGTCCCTTCCACTCGTACAGTATTAAAACCCCTTATGGTACATTTTGGGATGTACCACTCTTTCTCTTTGTTCTTCTTTCTTTCCCTTTTATCTCTCCCTATCCTAATTTCTGAGAGAGTGGTGCGGGCTTTACGAGCAGCCCAGGATTTGGTGACCCCTGGCAAATCATCATTCGACCCCCGACCCCCAGGTTGAGAACCACTGCTCTAGAGAGAGACTACAGTTGTTACTCCGTAGCTCATAAATCCTATAGCCTTATCGATTACTTTTTAATCTCCCAATCATTACTGGACATACCACTCAAGGCCTCTATAGGAAATATTCTCTGGTCGGATCACGCACCCGTATACCTCAGCCTAGCCCATCCACCGAAATCCTGCACCCGGTCCTCGTGGCGACTTAATGACAATTTACTGACTGACTCGGTATGTGTTGCAGCGGTTGAAAAAACGATTAGTGATTTTATTGCAGATCATCGCCAAGATGATACTAGCCCCCTCATTAAATGGGAAGCCCTGAAGTGTGTACTTAGAGGGACACTAATCCAGCATGGCTCTCGGTTAAAAAAAGCTAGAATGGCTGATATCTCACGCCTCTTATCCATGATTAAAATACTTGAAGCTACACATAAGCAAGACTCAGACCCTGCAACATATACCGACCTATCTAATGCACGTAGAGACCTGCTTCGTCTACTCGATGCTAACTCTCTTATAGCCAGAGACCGAGGACGTAACCGACATTACGCTCTAGCTAACAAATGTGGACAACACCTCGTGAGAGTTCTTCATCCTCGTCCCCCACGCCGACCTATACCTCAAATCTGTACATCTGACCAACGAAAAATTAATAACCCCAATGGCATTTCTGATGCATTTAAACAATATTACTCAAACTTATACAATCTCCACACCCCAAACAGGGTGACCCATACTAACGACACACACCTATCCTCCATGCAGGACTACATCTCTGACACAGCTCTACCACATCTAAACCCTGAACAGACATCTGCCATGGACGACCCTCTTACAGTAGCGGAATTTACTGCCGCTATCAAAAGCCTGAAAAATGGTAAATGCCCAGGCCCCGATGGGTTCTCCCCGAGATTTTATAAATCCTTTGCTCATCATCTGACCCCATTGTTAGCTAGCGCATTTAACTCTATAGACGATACCCATCTCCCCTCCAGAGACCTACTAGCAGCTAATATTTCAGTAATACCAAAACCTGGCAAAGACCCCTCTCAATGTAGCAGTTATCGCCCCATTTCACTCCTTAACCTGGATATTAAGTTCTACGCCAAAGTCCTGGCTAACCGCCTATCTCCTATCTTACCTTCACTCATATATAAAGACCAGGTGGGATTTGTCCCGGCCCGAGAGGCTAGGGACAATACCACAAAAACCATTCACCTCATTTCCTATATCTGAAAACACAATCTAAAAGCTTGCCTGCTTTCGTTTGATGCCGAGAAGGCCTTTGACCGGGTCAACTGGGATTTTTTACGCCTCTCTTTGCAACAGATAGGCCTTGGCTCCACCTTTGTTTCTAGGGTCATGGCTCTATACTCACGTCCCTCGACGTCAGTCCTGGTCAACGGTTCTTCCTCCGCTTCATTCCAGATTTCAAACGACACACGACAGGGCTGCCCCTTGTCTCCCCTCCTTTTTGTTTTGGTGATCGAACACCTAGCCCAGGCCATTAGACAAAATACATCCATAATGGGAATTCAGACACCCTCATCTGAACATAAATTTCGCTTTACGCAAATGATTTATTAGTCTACATACAACAACCTCATACTACTCTACCCTCACTGATGCAGGAATTTCGTAGATTTGGACAGTTTAGTAATTTCAAATTGAACATGTCTAAGGCTGAGGCCTTAAACATATCATTATCTAGTACTACCCTTACCCAACTACAGACTAACTTTCCCTTCCATTGGGGTTCCAGGGGCATCTCTTATTTAGGGATCACGATTCCTGCCAATCTTTCCTTTTATATGCTTTAAATTATATACCCCTCCTAACCCGAATTAGGAAGGAATTAGAATCCTGGAACCCCTCTACACTAGGCTTAAAGTGAGAAGATCTGGATGCCGCACACCGGATGTAGTCAAAAACTTCACTTTATTGAAAAGATGGGATCATCAAAATAACAAGACCATCATGCAGAAAGTACAGGTTGGCTGACGCGTTTTGTACTCGGAGCTGAGTGCTTACTCATAGCTAGCAAATATTAAAAAGACTAACTCTTATATAGCTCAAAGGGATATCACATGACCACCCAATTAGGTGATCATTGAGCCTCAGCTGGAAGCTAATTTTATGAAATCTCGGCATCTGCTGACTAATCAGTGTGTTAACTAATAAAAAAATGTTTCAAGACCATAACATATGAATTAATAACAAAAAATGTGGACAGGAATGTGTGTACATGTGTGTGTTAACAAAAAATAATAATGTGCATCCTTTCTTAATATATGTGTGTGTGTATAGATAAACGTACTTCTGTAAATGTACATAAGTATATAGTGGTGGGTGTAGGAAAAAAGGTTTTTCTTTATAGAAAAAATATTTCAATTTAGAATGAAATGTGAAGATATGATGTTGTTCAAACAAGGTGCAAAAAATGTAAAAACGAGAAAAAACATATGCATATATATATATGTGTATGTAAAAAAATAAATAGAATAAATCTATATGTGAGCGAATAATGGTGCGGTTCGTGTATGTAAAAGAACGAAATATATAATCATGATAATATGTGTGTATCGCATTGGAAAAATGAACATTCCAATGAGTGTTCACATGTGGGAGTAAATCTAACACAGACAAAAACTGTGAGTACCATTGGTATTGTGAAGTGTGAATAAACTAAAATAAAATAAGCCGCCAAAAAGAGAATTTAAGTTAAAAAGACTTATGTATATATGTGTGGAGTGTATAATAAAAAGATATATCCAAGGAATATATGAAACCTAAATAAATCAATGGAATTAAAAAATGGATTTAAAAATGGAATCAACTCAGCTAAAATGATGTCCTAGTGCTTGTATCTACCGACCGCGATAATAGATGATAAGACGAGGTCGGTCTGTGTATGGGAGTATCAAAAGAGATGGAATAAAGGAAACTCTCTGTAATGTGCCGGACTAGTAAAGATGAAATATTCAACATTGTGACGTGGAATATTGTGTGGTGAACCCGCAGCTGCTAGCAAGGTATATGTGAGACCCTATAATGTTAGAAATTAACTGCGGGATTCAAAGCCATAGAATCCCGCTGATCAGGGTTGCCCCAATCTGATCAAATAGTAGTGGTATATGCAGGGTCCCAGTAGACAAACCTATAGCATATAATCCTAGATGAAGAGCCTGGCCGCAAGCGGGGTGTATGTAGGACTCTGGAAATGAAATAGCGGTGTTCAAAGCAATGGAATTCCGCCGATCAGTGTCACACTAAATGATTAAATGTGATGTTATAAAAGTAGTAATGAAGGTTAATGTGGGGTCCCAGCCAGTCACCCAAGGATAAGGTATCACAAAAGAGCACAAGTGGAGTCCCGCAGACCAGACAAGAGTATTGCTAGACTGGGATGATAGACCCCGTCTGATAAAACAATTAAGCTGGAAATATGATAATCTGTAATCAATCTCGGGTGCCTCATGTGAAGATATGCCTTAGTATGTACATGTCAGCAAATGCCAAGACCTCCAAACAATATACATATTAAATGATACATATTATAAATCCACTGATACAATGCTCATATGTTGATACCGGCAAATGAAGTAATTAAAAACAAGCACATAATGGTCGACGTGGATCCAATCTATGAAGGCGATAAGAAAAATGTCATAATGCTGAGCTCTAAAAATAAACAAATTACATATTCATATTGTAACATTGAACCTGCAAAACAAACACTAAACACTGACAATACAATATATGCAAGCTTGTGTGCATGAAGATAAGCTCCGTATGTCTGAATAGTAATCCCAAGGTGTCTATAAAAATATAGGCAACTGTGTGTACAAAATGAAAATAAATAAATAAAAAAGTGTGCATACATTTGCATAAAAACCTAATATGTGTATTAGGTTGTTCCTACACTACTAAAGAAATATATAGAAAAAAGGAGTTTTTCATATATACCGTATTTATCGGCGTATAACACGCACTTTTTTCCCCTTAAAATCAGGGGAAAGTCGCAGGTGCGTGTTATACGCCGATCCCCTGCGATCCCGTGGTGTCAAAACTTCAAAATCGCTGACCGCGATTTGAAAATGGCGCCGCCGGCGCCGAAATACACAGAGCCGGTCCTCGGCTCTTTCCGGCGGCTCTCGTTCACTTTCGGCTCCACTCGTAGTCCCGAGCGGAGCTATCCGAACCTACTCGGCTAGGTTCGGATAGCTCCGCTCGGGACTACGAGTGGAGCCGAAAAAGAACGAGAGCTGCCGGAAAGAGCCGAGGACCGGCTCTGTGTATTTCGGCGCCGGCGGCGCCATTTTCAAATCGCGGTCGGCGATTTTGAAGCCCAATATGGCAGGGACAGGGGATCGACGGCTGCAATGGGGCAAGGCTGCACTGGGGAAGGCTGCACTGGGGAAGGCTGCACTGGGGAAGGCTGCACTGACATGGCTGCACTGACATGGCTGCACTGACAAGGCTGCACTGACAAGGCTGCACTGGGGAAGGCTGCACTGACAAGGCTGCACTGGGGAAGGCTGCACTGACATGGCTGCACTGACAAGGCTGCACTGGGGAAGGCTGCACTGACATGGCTGCACTGACATGGCTGCACTGGGGCAAGGCTGCACTGAGAAGGCTTCAATGATGGGCATTTAAATGTAAGTTTTTTCCCTTCAACTTCCCTCCTAAAAGTTATTTTTCCTTAAAATTCCCTCCTAAATTGGGGTGCGTGTTATACGCCGGCGCGTGTTATACGCCGATAAATACGGGTATATATAATAAGAGTGAGTAAAGAATGAAAGCAGTAATTGTAAGTAAAATTATAAATACTGATAATACAATCATGAAAATGATTATCAAAGAAAAATGGGAGAGAAAATAAAAGTAAAAATAATAACACAGAAATGTGTAGAAAAATAAAACTTTGAGATTAGATATGTTTGTATGTGGACCACAATGGTCGGTAGATGGAAAAACTCTTATCATGGCACTGTCTGGCTGGGGTATGGAACAAGAGAAATAGAAAATGGCTGACAAAGCGTGAAAGATAAAAAAATAAAAAATGAAAAATTCTTTATGGACACTTATGATGGTGTAAGTGTTATGGCTATGTTCAAGCAATGTGTTTAGATAATTACTCATAAAAATAGGAAACATCCCATTCAAAATTGAGGCCCAGAGGGATTCTCGTGTTTAAAGAGAATATCCAATATACTTCACGTTTGCAAAGCAATTGGAACCTATCTCCTCCTCTAGTGGGGGTAACGACTTTTTCTATACCCTGAATATAAAGACTTGATACGTCTTTCTGGTGTACAAAGATCCAGTGTTTTGCCACGTTGGTTAATCTATCCTTTTCAATGTCATATAGATGGTCATATAGACGATCCCTAAGGCGGCGTGTTGTCCGCCCGACATACTGGATCTGGCAAATGTTACAAGTGATCACATATATTATAAACTGGGTGTTGCAGTTTATAAATGAAGTGATATTGAAAACTTTGCCGTTTGTGCAAGATTGAACTTGCTTGCCTTTTTTTATATGACTACAGTAATTGCACCCCTTTTTGCCACATTTGTAATTGCCCTTAAAGTTTAACCAATTGGCTTTCATTTTTTCAGATACTACTAGACTGGGTGAAAGGAAACTCCCCAGGGTAGGAGCCCTGCGGGAGACCACTTTAATACCCTTGGACAGTATATTCTTATATGCAGCGTCATTATACAAGATAGGAAGATATTTGGTAACTATTTTCCTTATTTGGTTAAATTCTGCACTGTATGGTGTAGAAAATACTGGAGTAGTGATAGAAGGGAAACTAGTATGGGGTTTATCTTGTAATAATGTGTGTCTAGGGATAGCACTCGCTCTGTCAAGTGCTCTATTGACTAGGGCTGTACCATACCCCCGGTCCCTAAAACGCTGGGCCATATTGTGTGCTTCTCTATGGAAGTTTTTAGGGGTGCTACACAAGCGTTTGAGCCTCAAAAATTGTCCATACGGAACACCTCGTATGGTATGTTTGGGATGTGCTGAGTCTGCTCTAAGAAGGGCATTCCCAGCAGTGGGTTTCCTATATAGAGTGGTATCCTATATAGAGTGGTATGAGGTTGTAAAGTACCTGTAAATTTCAAATTAAGGTTATTATTATTGAAATATGAAAGCCAGGTTTCTAAATCAGTATCTGCATCCGATGTGATAAACAGGAGGTCATCAATAAAACGGCAGTAAAAAACCGTATCTAGTCTGCGGGGGCTATCATGTCCAAAGATGCGAGACCTCTCCCACCAACCCATAAAAATGTTGGCGAGGGAGGGCGAAAATTTGGCGCCCATGGAGGCCCCGCACCTTTGGAGATAATAGCCCCCGTCAAACATGAAAAAATTATGTGTGAGTAAATAATCCAACGCCTGTAAAATGAAATCTTGTAAAATGAGTGAAAATCTGCCTGATTCTCTGAGAGCCCAAGCAACTACCTGAATACCTAAATTGTGCGGGATGCTAGAATAAAGACTGGTGACATCACAACTGATCCACCTATACCCACTCTCCCATCGTAAATGTTGTAATTTATTTAGCAGCTGCTTAGTGTCTCTCAAGTAGCCCGGCAGGCTGGTAGCCAAGGGCTGTAGCTGGGAGTCCACCCATTCACCCAAGCGTTCATTAAGTGAACCGATTCCTGCTACAATAGGTCGGCCCATTAAAGGCTGAAGTCCTTTATGGACCTTAGGTAAATGGGGGAATATGGGCATGACCGGATGTTCAGGGATAAGTTTCTCTTTATCTGAATGTGAAAAGATACCTGCCGATACCGCTCTGTCTAAAAGAGCAGAAAGTTTGTGTTTAAAGGGGAGTGTAGGATTAGATGAAAGTAATTGGTAGGTCTGTGTGTCAGATAACTGACGTGAAGCTTCCTGTGTGTACACGTCAGTGTCCAAAACAACTACTACTCCCCCCTTATCTGCATTCCTGATAACTGTGCTGGTATCTGCTGTTAATATTTTCAGAGCTGATCTCTCGTTTTGTGTCAAATTATCTTTGATGGGTTTTCTGTGGCAGCTGTGAGCCAGGCGAGTTAATTCCCCCTCCACCAACCTCTGGAATAAATCAAGATCCTTGCCCCTGGATGCCACTGGGTAAAAGTCAGATTTAGATCTGATTATTAATTTTTGCTGTAAATCAGTGGGATCAACGGGGGGTGGATCTGATTCATCTGCCAGTGCTATTAAATCATGCAGTGCACAAACTTCATTAAAAGAAATGGGTGAAGGGGGAGACTCACCTGATTCGCCAGAGCTCCCTGGGATAGCCTCTTCTCTGGAACAACCAAAGTGTTTTTTGAGTGTTAATGAACGGGAAAACCTGTTGACGTCCAGAATTGTGTGAAATAAATCAAAATGTCTATTTGGACTAAAATTTAAGCCTTTTGATAGAAGACTGAAATGTTGAGTACGGTAGAACTCATTTCTTCATTTTGCCTCTCAGGCTGTAATGTGAATTGTTTGGAGTTCTTGTGTCTCCTGCCGCCCCTTCTTGTTTTTTTATGGACGATTTCTTTCTCTTTGTGTAACCTGACCTGCGAGGGGTTCCAGCGTTAGAATGGTTTTTGCTTCTGTTTGTTTCCACAGAACCTGTAGATATGTCAAGAGAGGAATCTGATATAGTACGTGCCAGGGTGTTGTCGGCTAAATCACTTTCTTGGTCAGAGAAACTGACCTGTTTGCCACGGTTTCTCCATGAACGATTGTGGGCAAACAATGTTTTTTTCCAAGTATAGACTTTATTGCTCTCATAATCATGTTTATCCCGGGCCATTTTACCTCTCTTGCTGGCGATCACTGATTTTTCCATTTTGTCTAATTTGTTACTCAAGCGGCTATCCAGGTCTGTAAAGGCTGTCAGGTTTTGTGAGGAGGCAAGTTCAGTCTGGATTAAGGACATATCAGACTGCAGTACCTCCATTTCTTTGGTTTTAGAGGCAATGAGAATATTCATTAGTTTGAATGAGCATGTATCCAGGGTGTCAGTCCATTCTTTTTTAAGATCATCATTGAACAGCTCTGAGGTAGGAAATGTTTTGATCCGTAAACCTCATGGTATGTGAGCCATTGACAAATAGTCCTTCAGAAAATTGATGTCCCAAAAGGCTCTAATTTCTCTTGCCATAATATTATTATTATTATTATTATTATACAGGATTTATATAGCGCCGACAGTTTACGCAGCGCTTTACAACAACATTAGGGCAGACAGTACAAGTATAATACAATTCAATACAGGAGGAATCAGAGGGCCCTGCTCGTTAGAGCTTACAATCTAGGAGGGAGGGTCAAGTTATACAAAAGGGTAATAGCTGTGGGGGATGAGCTCATGGAGAAAATAATGCAGTTGTTAGATGGAGGCAGGATAGGCCTCTCTGAAGAGGAAAGTCTTCAGGGATCGCCTAAAAGTGGATAAATTTGGAGACAGTCTGACAGATTGGGGTAGGGAATTCCAGAGGATGGGCGAGGCTCGGGAGAAGTCCTGGAGGCGGATATGGGAGGAGGTGATGAGGGAGCTAGAGAGCAGGAGATCTTGGGAGGAACGGAGATGGCGTTTAGGTTGGTATTTTGAGACTAGGTTAGTGATGTAGCTGGGGGCACAGTTGTGGATGGCTTTGTAACTTATTGTTAGTATTTTGAATTTAATTCGTTGGGCGAGTGGCAGCCAATGGAGGGATTGGCAGAGAGGGGTAGCAGACACTGATCGGTTTGTAAGGTGGATGAGTCTGGCAGCAGCATTCATGATAGACTGAAGGGGGGATAGTCTATTTAAAGGTAAGCCAATGAGGAGGGAGTTGCAGTAGTCAAGACGAGAGATAACCAGGGAGTGAATCAGGAGCTTTGTGGTTTCATTGGTTAGAAAGGGACGTAGTTTAGAGATGTTGCGGAGGTTGAGGCGGCAAGCTTTGGAAAGTGATTGGATGTGGGGCTGAAAGGAGAGTTCAGAATCTAGGATAACACCTAGCACCCTGACATGTGTGGACGGGTGGATGGTTTTGCCATTGCTCTTGACAGAGAAGTCAGGGGAAGTGGCACGTGGGGGAGGAAATATTATAAGCTCAGTTTTGGACAAGTTGAGTTTGAGGAAGTGGTGTGACATCCATACAGATATGTCGGTTAGTAAGTTAGTGATGCGTGAAGAGACTGATGGAGTGAGTTGAGGGGTGGAGAGATAGATTTGTGTGTCATCAGCATAGAAATGATATTGAAAGCCATGAGAGGCTATCAGCTGACCCAGGGAAGAGGTGTAGATTGAAAATAAAAGAGGTCCAAGAACAGAACCTTGGGGGACCCCGACAGAGAAGGGAAGAGGAGTGGAGGAAGTAGAATTGTAGGTGACACTGAAGGTGCGTTGGGATAGGTAGGATGAGAGCCACTGAAGAGCACAGTCACGGAGACCGATGGAGTGAAGTTTTTTGAGGAGGAGGGGGTGGTCAACCGTGTCAAAGGCAGCTGAAAGATCCAAAAGTAGGAGTACAGAATAGTGTCCGTTGGTTTTTGCAGTTAGTAGGTCATTTGTGAGTTTTAAAAGAGCAGTTTCTGTGGAGTGTTGAGGGCGAAATCCAGATTGAAGGGGATCAAGAAGGTTGTTTTTAATGAGGTGGTCACTCAGTTGGTTGTAAACCAGGCGTTCAAGGAGTTTAGAGGAAAAGGGGAGCAAGGAGATAGGGCGTAGGTTGTTAAGATTGGTAGGGTCCAAGGATGGTTTTTTGAGTATGGGAGTGACCAGTGCATGTTTTAGAGCATCGGGGAAGATGCCAGAGGTGAGGGAGAGATTGAAGATGTGGGTTAGAGAGTGTAGGATGAGGTCAGAGGGTGACCGTAGCATTTGAGAGGGAACAGGGTCCAGGGGACAGGTAGTTAGGTGGGCGATAGAAAGGAGTTTAGCAACTTCGTCTGGAGTAGTAGATTTGAATAGAGGTAGTGTCAGTTGTATCTGTTGACATGGGGTCTTAGCTGGGGGAGATACCTGTAGAGTGGAGATTTCATCACGGATTGTATCAATCTTGTTTTTGAAGTGATTAGCGATTTCCTGGGCAGTGAGTAAATCAGTGGGGGGAGGCGGTGGAGGACAAAGTAGAGAGTTGAAGGTAGAGAAGAGTTTACGGGGATTGGATGAGAAGGTATTAATAAGAGTTGTAAAATAGGTTTGCTTGGCAGTGTGGAGGAAAGAATAGTATTTTTGGAGGGCAGATTTGTATTGGTTGAAGTCTTTGAGAGACTTAGTCTTGTGCCACAGACGCTCAAGAGCGCGACTACGTTTTTTGAGAATTTTAGTGTCATCTGTTTGCCAGGGTTGTAGGGGTCGAGGCCTGATTCTGCGTGTAGTGAGGGGAGCGAGCTTGTCCAGGGTGGAGGACAGAGATTTATTGTAGATGGATATGGCTTGGTTGGGGCAGGACAGGGGGGAGATTTTGTCATAGAGGTGGTCGGTAGCAGAGTAGAGAAGAGAGGAGTTGAAGTTGCGAAAGTTTCTACGGGTGACGGTTAGGCGATTGGAGGGAAAGGTGGTGGAAGACAGGGGGAGAGAGAAACTAATAAGGTGGTGGTCGGAGAGAGGAAAAGGATTGTTTGAGAAGTTGCATGGAGTGCATAGGTAGGAGAATACAAGGTCAAGGGTGTTGCCATCAGAGTGAGTAGAAGCCTGTACCCATTGCTTCAGGTCAAATGAAGAGGTTAGACTAAGAAGTTTAGAAGTAGCAGGAATGTTTGTATTAGCAGGGATGTTGAAATCACCGAGAAGGATTGTGGGAATTTCCGAAGAGAGAAAGTAGGGTAGCCAGGCAGAAAACTCATCAAGGAAAGTCGATAATGGTCCAGGGGGCCGGTAGATAACAGCAATTCTTAGGGAAGTGGGAGAGAATAGACGTATACAGTGGGCTTCAAATGATGAGAGTGAAAAAGAGGGAGGAGGGTGAATAACCTGGAAGGTGCTCTGGGGGGATAGGAGGAATCCCACTCCACCTCCCTTGCGTCCATTAGGCCTGGGGGAGTGAGTCCAGTGAAGGCCACCCTGGGAGAGGGAAGCAGGAGAAGGGGTGTCATATTCGTGGAGCCAGGTTTCTGTGAGAGCAAGTAGATTAAAGGAATTAGTGACAAAGAGGTCATGAACAGCAGTGAGTTTGTTGCAGACAGAGCGGGCGTTCCAGAGGGCGCAGGAGAGAGTGAGGCTGGTGTTGGCAAGAAGAGGAATGGAGACTAGATTGTGTAGATTGCGACTACTGCCAGAGGGTGTAGGGTGATGGTGATGGGTGTGTTGGGCACAGTTAAATAAAGTGGGCCCAGGGTTTGGGGAAATATCTCCAGCGATTAGGAGAAGCAGAAGAGTGAGGGAGGTAATATGAGAATATGATTTGTATGAGGGGACATGCTTCAGTATCCTGGGGGGTATGTTAGCAAGTGGGCTTAGAGTTAGAAAGAGGTGATGAGTGCAGTAATAGGGGGAGGGGAGAAGTGAGGGTGATATGTACAGGTTGTGGGGTGGAGCAGAGGGATGTAGAAAAGAGAGTTTGAGGAGAGAGGCAGCAATTGTGAAAAGGAGGAGAGGTAAAGAGTGCATGTTTCAGAGGGGTAGATGATAAAATTAGGAAAAGGGGTCACCTGCAGTCTTTTGTAGTTTGCTTTGTGCAAATCGCTGAAGTGCAAGAGCAGAAGTGTCACTTATTTTCAGAACCCCACTTCTTTGGAAGAACCCCCTGTATGTGCAGCCCCCTGTATGTGTTCCCCCGTAAGGAAGGCCTTGTTTTTATACTGTGTGTTGGGTGTGGGTTGAATCTGGCAATTAATCAATTAGGAGGGCATATTAGCAACACAGCTAGCAGGGCATAACTTTCACACCACAATCAAACTGCAAGGGGACTAAAAGGCCAAAATTGTAAAGATAAGGGAACCCATAATTTAGGTAAGACTTAATGGCTAAATAAACATTGAAATAATGTGAGCATGGCTACAGATGGAGTTGAAACAGTGGTCACAAACAGATTTACCCAATAAGCTTTTTTGCAGTCATGCAATGTTCAGTTTTAAGGTATGTGGAGATATAAACGCAGGTTTACCAAATAAGCTTTTTTGCAGTCATGCAATGTTCAGTTTTAAGGTATGTGGAGATATAAACGCAGGTTTACCCAATAAGCTTTTTTGCAGTCATGCAATGTTCAGTTTTAAGGTATGTGGAGATATAAACGCAGGTTTACCCAATAAGCTTTTTTGCAGTCATGCAATGTTCAGTTTTAAGGTATGTGGAGATATAAACGCAGGTTTACCCAATAAGCTTTTTTGCAGTCATGCAATGTTCAGTTTTAAGGTATGTGGAGATATAAACGCAGGATAATATGTTCCAGTTTTCTGAAATGTCGTATTAACAATACTCCATCGTCATCCGACACTCCTGATGTGTGTGTCTGTGACGTTTGTCTTAATGGGTTGTCAGAGGGTGCCTTTAGAGTTCTGCTGTACAAAGTTTCTGCCATGGGTGTCGAGGTAGTATTGTGATCCATAGAGTAAATAGGAAAAACTCTTCTCCCATCAATGCGGGTTAAGTGAACTCTTGAAAAAATAATAGTAACCAAGATGGTTTGTAAGATGCCTGGGAATATACTGTCCAAGGGTATTAAAGTGGTCTCCCGCAGGGCTCCTACCCTGGGGAGTTCCCTTTCACCCAGTCTAGTAGTATCTGAACAAATGAAAGCCAATTGGTTAAACTTTAAGGGCAATTATAAATGTGGCAAAAAGGGGTGCAATTACTGTAGTCATATAAAAAAGGGCAAGCAAGTTCAATCTTGCACAAATGGCAAAGTTTTCAATATCACTTCATTTATAAACTGCAACACCCAGTTTATAATATATGTGATCACTTGTGACATTTGCCAGATCCAGTATGTCGGGCGGACAACACGCCGCCTTAGGGATCGTCTATATGACCATCTATATGACATTGAAAAGGATAGATTAACCAACGTGGCAAAACACTGGATCTTTGTACACCAGAAAGACGTATCAAGTCTTTATATTCAGGGTATAGAAAAAGTCGTTACCCCCACTAGAGGAGGAGATAGGTTCCAATTGCTTTGCAAACGTGAAGTATATTGGATATTCTCTTTAAACACGAGAATCCCTCTGGGCCTCAATTTTGAATGGGATGTTTCCTATTTTTATGAGTAATTATCTAAACACATTGCTTGAACATAGCCATAACACTTACACCATCATAAGTGTCCATAAAGAATTTTTCATTTTTTATTTTTTTATCTTTCACGCTTTGTCAGCCATTTTCTATTTCTCTTGTTCCATACCCCAGCCAGACAGTGCCATGATAAGAGTTTTTCCATCTACCGACCATTGTGGTCCACATACAAACATATCTAATCTCATATATGAATATACAATATTCACTACCTTGATTGGTTTATACGTTTGACATGGACCCCTGCTCTACATACCTACTATACAAATTACGGCAGAGCAGTAATTTCCAAGGAATCATGGTCAGCAACAGATGTATGTAAAGGTTTAAATAAATTATAAAAAATGAAACATTTCTAATATTGTTTCGTGACATCCATTTTGCTCAAATGCTTTATACATTTGACCAAAAAATAAGTTTGCTTTACCCTTGGATTTATATCACGACAATATTGAGATGAAAAGTTTTATTTTTCTACACATTTCTGTGTTATTATTTTTACTTTTATTTTCTCTCCCATTTTTCTTTGATAATCATTTTCATGATTGTATTATCAGTATTTATAATTTTACTTACAATTACTGCTTTCATTCTTTACTCACTCTTATTATATATATATATATATGAAAACCCCCTTTTTTTCTATATATTTCTTTAGTAGTGTAGGAACAACCTAATACACATATTAGGTTTTTATGCAAATGTATGCACACTTTTTTATTTATTTATTTTCATTTTGTACACACAGTTGCCTATATTTTTATAGACACCTTGGGATTACTATTCAGACATACGGAGCTTATCTTCATGCACACAAGCTTGCATATATTGTATTGTCAGTGTTTAGTGTTTGTTTTGCAGGTTCAATGTTACAATATGAATATGTAATTTGTTTATTTTTAGAGCTCAGCATTATGACATTTTTCTTATCGCCTTTATAGATTGGATCCACGTCGACCATTATGTGCTTGTTTTTAATTACTTCATTTGCCGGTATCAACATATGAGCATTGTATCAGTGGATTTATAATATGTATCATTTAATATGTATATTGTTTGGAGGTCTTGGCATTTGCTGACATGTACATACTAAGGCATATCTTCACATGAGGCACCCGAGATTGATTACAGATTATCATATTTCCAGCTAAATTGTTTTATCAGACGGGGTGTATCATCCCAGTCTAGCAATACTCTTGTCTGGTCTGCGGGACTCCACTTGTGCTCTTTTGTGATACCTTATCCTTGGGTGACTGGCTGGGATCCCACATTAACCTTCATTACTACTTTTATAATCACATTTAATCATTTAGTGTGACACTGATCGGCGGAATTCCATTGCTTTGAACACTGCTATTTCATTTCCAAAGTCCTACATACACCCCGTTGCGGCCAGGCTCATCATCTAGGATTATGTACTACAGGTTTGTCTACTGGGACCCTGCATATACCACTACTATTTGATCAGATTGGGGATTCTATGGCTTTGAATCCCGCAGTTCATTTCTAACATTATAGGGTCTCACATATACCTTGCTAGCAGCTGCGGGTTCACCACACAATATTCCATGTCACAATGTTGAATATTTCATCTTTACTAGTCCGGCACATTACAGAGAGTTTCCTTTATTCCATCTCTTTTGATACTCCCATACACAGACCGACCTCGTCTTATCATCTATTATCGCGGTCGGTAGATACAAGCACTAGGACATCATTTTAGCTGAGTTGATTCCATTTTTAAATCCATTTTTTAATTCCATTGATTTATTTAGGTTTCATATATTCCTTGGATATATCTTTTTATTATACACTCCACACATATATACATAAGTCTTTTTAACTTAAATTCTCTTTTTGGCGGCTTATTTTATTTTAGTTTATTCACACTTCACAATACCAATGGTACTCACAGTTTTTGTCTGTGTTAGATTTACTCCCACATGTGAACACTCATTGGAATGTTCATTTTTCCAATGCGATACACACATATTATCATGATTATATAATTTCGTTCTTTTACATACACGAACCGCACCATTATTCGCTCACATATAGATTTATTCTATTTATTTTTTACATACACATATATATATATATGCATATGTTTTTTCTCGTTTTTACATTTTTTGCACCTTGTTTGAACAACATCATATCTTCACATTTCATTCTAAATTCAAATATTTTTTCTATAAAGAAAAACCTTTTTTCCTACACCCACCACTATATACATATGTACATTTACAAAAGTATGTTTATCTATACACACACATATATTAAGAAAGGATACACATTATTATTTTTTGTTAACACACACACGTACACACATTCCTGTCCACATTTTTTGTTATTAATTCATATGTTATGGTTTTGAAACATTTTTTTATTAGTTAACACACTGATTAGTCAGCAGATGCCGAGATTTCATAAAATTGGCTTCCAGCTGAGACTCAATGATCACCTAATTGGGTGGTCATGTGATATCCCTTTGAGCTATATAAGAGTTAGTCTTTTTAATATTTGCTAGCTATGAGTAAGCACTCAGCTCCGAGTGCGAAACGCATCAGCCAACCTGTACTTTCTGCATGATGGTCTTGTTATTTTGATGATCCCATCTTTTCAATAAAGTGAAGTTTTTGACTACATCCGGTGTGCGGCATCCAGATCTTCTCACTTTAAGCCTGTTCCCTTTAGCATTCAGCCAGCACCTGGAGCTCTTCTGCTCTGGAAATCCTACATCAATCTCACACCTGGGTCCGTGTCCGCCTGAGCGGTGAAACACCCTCTTTGCTTGTCTGCATCTAAGGATATAAACCCCTCTACACTACCTTGGTTTGGGCGTATCAATACATTGAAAATGGACACCCTACCAAAATTACTATATTTATTTCAAACCGTTCCTATTATGGTCCCTAAACAATTTTTTACGTCTCTTCGCTCTATGTCCATACGATTCATATGGCAAAATGGCATGTCCCGTATTCGTCACAACTTACTCACACACTCTAAAATACAAGGCAGAGTGGGCCTACCTGACTATGAGCTATACCATAGAGCTGCACTGTTATCCCGGGTCCTAGAATGGTTCCCTCGCCCTTTCCCCAAAGCGTCCACCACGGTGGAACAAGACCTATCCACATTGGATCTCAGGGCCTTGCTCTAGTTATATGGACGACATTTACACTTACTCTCCTCTACTTCCCCACTGACGATTGCAGCTTTACATTTCTGGTACAAGAAGGGCATACAGACTCTTCTATCCTCAGACCCTTCGCCACTCACTTCTCTATTTGACCACCCCGCACTCCCTCAAGATACAGGTTCTAACACAATAGGCCCATATTCTCGCTCTACGTGGCCAGTAGCGGGATCATTTGTAAACCCTACCTCTGGTGCACCCATCCTACCATACACGCAAGGTAATTGGCTCACAGCCCTCCGTATATCCTCCTTTTTGCTCCGACCTGTTCTCCACCTCTCAAATTCACAGACCCTTAACGGAATTCGAACAACTGTGCTCTCTTACCGAAACTCCCAGACACTTACTTTCCACCTTATACACGATACAGAATATACTGCTACATAACCGACCCCCTTCATACACCAAGAAATGGTCCACGGAGCTAGGAAAGGAATTTCATTCAGAGGACTGGCAAAAGTCATATTACTTTACGCATAAATCTTCAATATCCTGTTATGCCCAGGAAAAAAATTTTAAGCTTCTTTCCCGATGGTACAGGGACCCTCAATCCCTTAATAGAATTTTCCCCTCGGTCCCATCCTCCTGTTGGAGGTGTGGCTCAGAAAACGGAAGTTACCTACATGTATGGTGGGACTGCTCATCTATTCAATCACTTTGGTCCCAGGTTTTTTCCATTTACAGTAGTCTTTACGATCAACCCTTACCACCCTCCCCAGAAATTGCATTACTGTCCATGCTTCCTGGTTCCATCACCTCACACAAATGCTCCCTTTTACGCTTTTTCTTATCGGCTGCCAGGCAGATCATACCCTTATTTTGGAAAACCTCCACTAGACCCCCACTTACCTTATGGGTTTCGACAATGAATGACATTATGCGTATGGAGGAGAGGTTGGCCATGGATAACGATACTTTTGATAAATTCAAAACTCTATGGCTTATCTGGATTGAATATTCTACATCAGATGCCCTGAAAACCTTATTGACCACTCAAGGTTAGACACAAATATTCATCTTTAATACTCCTTGCATACATTGTCGTACCGAGGTCTGCTCCACGCGCCCCCCCCCCCCGTATCCTATCCCTCTTTTCTTCTTTCCACCCGCTTTTCTTTTCTTTCTCTTTGTTTTTCTGAACTCTAAAACTATCTCATAGTCAGTGGTTATAGTCTCTCCTAGACTAATTTATACGTTTTCATAGACAGTTCATTACTATATAATATTGCTGGTTGGTGATGGTCTCCTCTTACGCAAGACCTAATCAAACATTGTACATTGGAATAGGATATACTCAGTACTGTCTTTGTTATTGATAACTGACTGCCAGTATTTCTGTATAAATATTCTTTGATATTGTTAATAAAAACATATTTGACACTAATTCTAGTTTTCAGTTGGGTTATTGGTAATGGTGAAGATTTGCAATGGTAAGCTATAAGCCAGTGAATGGAAACACAAATTATGTGAACTAGTCTTAAGTGATGAGTGGTTAAATCTGTGATTGGAGTAAATAATAGACAATTGGGGAGGGTAAGTTTTATGTTATCTGAAATTCTGGAAGAAAATTTTTCGAGTTGCCTCCATATTAGAGATACCTTTTCAAATGCAACCTCTAAAGCATGTTTGGGGAACTGAAGGAAAAAAAGAGTGGAGTTTTGCTGGTGCATAATACCATCTTGTAAATACCTTTATTGCAGTTTCTCTAATTGTGAGTGATCTTGTGCATCTGAGTAGGTTGTTGATACAGTTAGACCATTTTTTAGAGGGGAGTAAAATATCACACTTTTGTTCCCATTTGTGCATGTAGGGTATTTTGGCTTTATTATCTATATTAATCAAGTTTGAATATATCTCAGATATTAAACCTGCTCCTCTTGGGGATCTGGAACATATATTTTCATAAAATGTGGGTGATACAATGTCTGATATTGGAAAATATGAGTTGTAGAAAGTTCTAATTTGGAGGAATCTCCTAATTTTAATATTGGGGATGTTATATTTAGTTTTTAGTGACGAGAAGGAGGTAAATGAGGCATTCTCTATACATTTTTTGAGGGTGGTTAAGTTGTTGTTAATCCACCATGTGAATTCTCCTGTGTCTTGATGATGGTTTGCTATGATATTGGGGTCGCCTATAAAAGAGGCGTGGAGAGGTGTGGAGGAATCATTGTGAATTTCTTATTGTGTAGTTTCCAAAATTGATAAGAGTGAGCTACTAGTTGGTTAAGCTTTTCTAAGGTGTGAATAGAAACTTTATTGCCCCATAATAACCCAGCTATAGAATAGGGTAGCACTGAATCCTTTTCAAATATGACCCATGGGATTTTCAGATTGTGTATGTGTCATTGGGCTATCTGGGACCATCTTGCAGCTAAATAGTATGACCAGAAGTCTGGGAGTCCCAAACTGCCACTTTTTGGGGATTTGTATAATACAGTTTTGGATATTCGTGGGTGGAAATCTGACCATACAAACTTGTTGACATCTAATTGAAATGTAGTAATCATCATCTTATGTAATCTAATTGGGAGTGCCCTAAATAAGTATAATAACTTTGGTAGAATTGACATTTTGATGGTTGTTATTTTACCTAGGAATGTTATATTGAACGATTACCATATTTTCAACGTCAATATTAATTTTTGCAACATGGGAAGATAATTTTTAGAAGATAAATTATTGGTGTCTGGGGTGAGGTGAATACCTAAATGAGGTAAAGTATCTTTAGACCATGTGAAGTTGAATGAAGTACGAATGACATCTAATTGTGATGGGGGAATGTTTATTGCCATGCCAATGGATTTTGAGACATTTACTGATAGTCCTGATAGTGAAGAGAATTTTTTAAGCGTATTCAATAGGTTTGATAAAGCTATGTTGGGTTGGGTGAGGAATAATATCATGTCATCTGCATACATACTAAGTTTATATGTATTGTTATTAGAAATATAACCTTTTATGTCTGGGTGTTGTAAAATAGCTGCAGCTAAGGGTTCAATTGCTAGTGCAAATAATAAAGGTGAAAGGGGGCATCCTTGTCGGGTACCTCTACCTACCTTGAAAAATTCTGAATTACAACCTAGTAGTTTTATCCTAGTAGAGGGGTTGTAATAAAGTGCATGGAATGCATGAATAAATTCTTCTTTAAATCCGTATTTTTGCAACACTAAATCAGGATATCTTATAATCAAGATATCTAGTTACTCTGTCAAAAGCTTTATTGATGTCAAGACTTAATAGTAGTACTGATTGAGATTTGATGTTTGCGTCCTGGATTATATTCATTACTAAAAGAATGTTGTCTGTGATCTGCCTGCCTGGAATAAATCCGGATTGGTACGGGGATATCAGAGAGGGGATTATCATTGCTAATCTATTGGCCAATAGTCTACAGAGAATGTTAATGTCATTATTTATTGCTGAGATTGGTCTGTAGTTTTGGGCTAGTGTATGGTCTTTGTTCGGTTTAGGAATTAAGGACATGTTGGCCAACAATATCTCTTTGGGAAACAGATCTCCTTTCAAGATGTTGTTGTATAGTTTCGTTAGTGTAAGAAGTTGTGGGAACTGTTTATAATAGGAGATAGGAGGAGAATCCATCTGGACCAGGTGCTGAACTTCTTTTAAGGGATTTAATAATTTGAAGAATTTCATCCTGGGTACATGGAGCATTTAATGTGTCAATCTAAGTACTGGTCAGTGTGGGTATAGGAATTTTATTTAGCCATTCTAGTGTCATGGGTGGGATTGTGGAAGTTGGTTTAGAAAGGAGGTCTGAGGTGAAGTGTGGTCTTCCTAGGGAGGGCAATGGGAGGTGAGGACGTTAGAACGTAGCGTCCGTCATGGAGGGAGGGGTCCCAGTGTGGCAGCGGGAAGCCGCCTCGAGGAACGCTCTGTGAAGCCGCCCGTGTATACATCACAAAGGGAGGAGAACCTCTGCTTGTCAGCAGGGAAGATGACAGCTACATGAAAAAAAGATACCGTTGGAGAAACATCCTAGGACACCGAGGAACGGCCGGAGCAATAAGATAAGTGTAAACCGAAAGTGATCTGTGAAACAGCTTGTAAGCCCCGGCATCCCACCCCTCCTCCTCCCCCTCGTCTCCCCTGTCTTACGAACGGCTGGATGTCTGTGAAATAGCTGTGAGCCTCGGCATCCCGTCCCCCCCTCCTCCCCCTCGTCGCCCCTGTCTCCCGAACGGCTGGCTAGAGGATTTATTGTCTGCAGTAATCCTCAGCCATTAGCACCGGAGGAACCAAAGGAAGTTTTTTTCTGAGACACAGAACCTGTAAGAGTGGAGAGTGGAGAGGGTAAGAGGTGGATGGATGAGAGAGAATTGATTAACAGCATGTGAAGTGAAAGTCTTGAAGGACAGAAGTCAAGTGTATTTTGGAGATACTGAAGTTTAAACTCTGAGTGAAAATAACTTAACTGAACATCGCTGAGAAAGTTGGTAATTGTGATAAAACATCAAGGGACTGCATTTAAAAACGCCAGGGAAGCATAAAGGAATATATGTGACCATCAGCATCATTAGTGTTGTCAGCATAAAGTAGCTGAGTTGTGGATGATGAAGGAATATATACTGGCTTAAGAGATAAATGGTTAAAGTCTGTATTAGAGCTGTGGTGGGGGAGGGGCAGAAGAGAGAGGGAGAACTACGATCAGGAAGAACCAACAAACCACCAGAAGTATAACACCTAAAAATAAATAAATAAATAAACATAACCAGCTGGGAAAACATCTAAATTACTATAAAACACAACAGGATTGACATATGGGATATCCCTAAATAGGGGTAAACCCTGGAACAGCTCTCTTACCTTTTACCTCCACTACCCATCCCCATAAACCTCTTTCGGTACCCCCTGCTCCAGTAAGACATACTGCTCCCCCCTAATTAAGGGAGAGCAGAGAATTAAGGCTGGGTAAACGGATAAGAGGGATAAGAAGGGCAAAGATGAGTAAAAGCACAAATAAAACACAAGAGGAGGCGCCCCTAAATCTCCAAAAGACAAACCAGGGGTCAGTACATTGAAGCATTACATGACACAAGGAGCCAGCCCAAGAAATATGGAAGCGGAGAAGCCGGGGAAAGCGAAGGTGGAAAATAAAAAAGGGACAGATAAGAAGGCGGGTGAGACCCCAGAACACTCCAGGGAAGATTTCATATCAGAAGGGGAGTTGGAAAGCAGTAGGATAGAGGGGAGACCATCCGAGTCTCTCCCCCCCACAAAAGGAGAGATGAATGAGATGTTACTGAGACTAGAAAAGTAGATTAAACCAGACATCAATATGATGAGAGGAGATCTGGGAAGCCTCCTGGATAGGGTAGAAGAAACAGAAAAAACAGTAGAAAATCAAAAGAAAGAACTAGAAACCCTTAAACAGCAAATGAAAATAGCACAACAAACCCAGAAGGAAATTCTCTATAAGCTGGAAGACCAGGAAAATAGAAATAGAAGACAGAATATAAGGTTACGATCAGTCCCAGAAAAAGAGGGAGAAGAGCTAAAGGAAAATGTGCATAATAGTGCTAGGCCCCCTTATAGACAAAAAGGATGAAGAACCCCTAAGAATAGAAAGAATACATCGGGTTGGATACCGGCGAAACCCAGAAGAGAGACCACGGGACATTATTATTAGATTTAGATTCTATGAGGATAAAATGGAGATCTGGAGAAAATTAAGAGGAAAACCACCCTTGACATATGAAGGAGCGGAGTTATAGGGGTATGCCGATCTATCCCAAGAAACCCTGACAAGAAGAAGACACCTCAAACCCCTCTTAGAAAAAAGGAGACAACAAAACATTAGATACAGCTGGGGGTTCCCAGCCTGCCTGATAGGATACAAAGAGGGGAGATCAGTGAAATTGCGCTTCCCCGAAGATCTAGAAGAGTTCTGTAGAAAACTGGACTTACAGATACCAGATATACCGGGCTGGATGGGGGGGGACTAGGGGGGAGGGGGAGGGGGGACTAGGGGGGAGGGGGAGGGGAAAAAGGGGGGAGAGAGGAAGAAAAAAGGAAAAAAAAAAGAAGAAATGAGGGGAGAAGCTTTCCATGTTTAGGGGAGAGTGGAGGAGGAATATTAAAAATAGGGTGCACAGATCATGAAAAATAGAGAATGGCTGATTAACACCCCTTCAAATTTTCAATCTAAGGAAGGGGTGAGAGGCTACACTGGGTCCCACACCTTGGGACAAATGAGTTTGTCAGACGCCTTGATTTTCAGGGCGCCGGACAAACTAGGGGCCCATACAGGGCCAGGTGGGGAGAGGAGGGGGAGGGTGGATGGGTGGGGATGGAGGGAGGAAGGGGAAGGGGGGGAAGGGGGGAGAGGGGACATTGGGCCCCATATTTTGGGACAAACGGGTCTGTTGGTCGCCCTGATGTTCGGGGCATGGAAAAAACTAGGGACCCACTTGGGGCCAGGAGGGGAGGGGGGGGAGGGGGGAGGATAGATAGGGGGAGGTGGTGGGAGGAAGGGGAATGGGGAGTGGGGGGGTACATTATGCATATGCCTTGATAGAAAAAGGGGTATTTCAAGGTAGGCCAGAGGTACAAAAGATAGCAAACTCAGAAAAATTACAACATTTAAATTCCTATCCTATAATGTAAAAGGGTTAAACTCAAACTTGAAAAGGCACAAAATTTTGAGGGAACTACAAACCTATGGAGCAGGGCTGGTGTCCCTGCAGGAGACCCATTTAACACATGAATCAAATATTAGATTAAGATCAAAAGAATTCCCGAATTGGTTCTATGGAGATGCAATATCAAAAAGAGCAAGGGGAGTGGCGATAGGATTGGCTAAAGGGGTACAGTTTAAATTAGGAGGTATGATGCAGGACCCAGGAGGGAGATTTCTATTCATCAGAGAAATACTTGGAGAAATAGAATGCACCCTCGCCAACATATACGCCCCTAACAAAAACCCAGTAAGTTTTCTGAAGGACACATTGGAGAAATTAATGGATTTTAGGAAGGGGGAACTTATAGTAATGGGTGACCTCAATATGTGCTTAGAACCAGAGATCGATAGTACGTCCGGGGCACAGGGGACGAATAACGGACAGATGAGGAAGATAAAACAGGAACTACATAAAAATCAATTGGTAGACATTTGGAGGGTCATGAATGGTAAAACACGAGATTATACGTTTTACTCCCCTGTGCACCGGACGTACTCTAGGATTGATTACATCTTAGTAGACCATAGACTTTTAGACAGGATAGTAGGCTCAAAAATAGGAATAATCACAATATCAGACCAGGCCCCTATTGAGATGGAGATGCAGATATACAGGGCTCAAGGGAGGCAATCACTGTGGAGAATAAATGAAGACCTACTGAAAAACGAAGATATCTCCAAAAAAATAGAGAGAGAGCTAAAGTATTATTTTGCAACAAATGAAACAGGAGATACATCGGGATCAGTGACATGGGAAGCACATTATGCCTACATAAGGGGAATAATAATAAAAGAGGGAGCAAGGAGAAAGAAGGAAAGAAAAAATAGGATGGGAAATGTTATAAAAGAAATTTTTAACTTAGAACAAGAACATAAAAAACACAGAGGACACCACCAAACAACATACCTTGCACTGATAAACAAACGGGATGAACTAAAAAAGTTGATGGAACAAGAAACAAAGGAAAAATTTAACCAAATAGCTAAAGAAAGATATGTGTGGGGAAATAAGGCGGGAAAACATCTAGCCAGAATGCTCAGGAAAAAAAAAGCCCTATACTTTATAGGAAAGATACAGGATAAACATGGGAAGATGGTTTATGAAACCAAAGAGATTGGTGAAGTATTTAAAAACTACTATAGTGAACTATATACGGAGGAGATGAATGGAGACCAGATAAGTGAGGAAAATAAAAACAGGAAGATAGAGGGATTCTTAAAACGTGCCAAATTAACCAAGATTACAAAAAATTCTAGAGAGGCCCTGGAGAAACCAATAACAGAGGAGGAGATATATAGAGCAATAGCAGATAGTACACAGGGGAAAAGTCCGGGTCCGGATGGGTTCACCACATATTACTACAAGAAATTTAAAGACATACTAGTTCCGAAAATGTGTAAGTACATGAACGGGGTGGGAAGTGAGTTTGAACTAAGTAGTGAGGCGCTTTTTGCTACAATCACCGTAATCCCCAAAGAGGCCAAAGACGCGACTTTATGCGCTAGTTACAGACCGATATCATTGATTAACGTAGACACAAAAATATATTCAAAAGTACTGGCCAGGAGGATAAAAGAATTGATGAATGGGGTGATTCATCTGGACCAAGTAGGCTTTATAGCAGGAAGGGAGGGAAGAGACAATGGGGTGAGAACCCTATTGCTGCTCCAGAAGAGAAGGGAGGAGGGACTCCCAGGCCTGCTCTTGTCAAGTGATGCCGAAAAGGAGTTTGACGGGGTGGACTGGGAGTTCCTGTTTAGAACCCTAGAAATAATAGGAATAGGCCCAAAGATGATAGGACGGATCAAAGCACTTTATAGAAAACCCAAGGCGGCCATTAAGATCAACGGAACCCTGTCGTCACCTTTCGAGATGAAGATAGGGACAAGACAGGGATGCCCCCTGTCCCCCCTTCTCTTCGTGTTGGCCCTAGAACCCCTCCTTGCAACAATTAGAAATAACCCTGACATTGAAGGATTTAAGGTGGGAGAAGAGGAGCACAAATTGGCCGCTTATGCGGACGATGTGCTCTTCTATATAAGTAACCCTGGAAATACATTACCAAGATTGGTTAAAATATTAAAACAATATGGCGAAATAACAAATTTTAAGATTAATATGGGGAAATCGGAAATTCTAAAGATAAACGTGAGTAAAATAGGAGGAAAAACTGAAGAGAGATTTCCAATTCCGCTGGAAAAAAGAGATCAAATATCTGGGAATAATGCTCTCGAACTCCCTGGAAAAGATGTATAGAAAAAACTATATCCATCTCTTGGATGAAATAAAGAGGGAAGGGAAAAAACTCCAGACAAAACCTCTTTCATGGATGGGGCGTATTAACGCCATAAAAATGGTCCTCTTGCCTAAGATCACGTATAAATTCCAAATGTTACCTATTAAACTCCCACAGGAATATATTAGAAAACTGAAGTCAATAATCTCTAATATAATATGGAAAAACAAAAGATCAAGAATATCTCTCAAGACCCTAAAACAAGATAAAGACAAAGGGGGCCTTGCGGTCCCGGATATCCTAAAATATTATAAAGCAATAATTTTATCAAGAGCAATAGAATGGGCTAGGGATAACCAAGAAAAAAGATGGGTGAATATAGAGAATTATTATAGTAAAACACATTTAGGATCTATTATTTGGAACCCTCCGAATCACAGAACGGTAGATGAGGAAATGCACTGTTTGACAAAAATAGTTTTAAAGACATGGGATGTAGTATATAAACAGTTAGATAAGATTTATAATTCTCCCCTGATAGAATTAAAGGAGAATGAGTTTTTTGCACCAGGGAAAAGAGATATAGGTGGGAACTGGATAAAAAAAGACAAAGTACAGCTTAGAGAAATACTTAAAAAAGGGAAAATTGTCACAATTACTGAATTGAAACAAAACACTGACACATGGGTGATAGATGAATGGAGGTACATGCAATTAGACCGCTTCGTGAAAAATTTACCTCAACCGATAAGATCCGGAGAAAATTTGACAGCGTTAGAAAAATTATGTTGTTCGGAAAAAACAAAAAACACAATATCTAAGCTATATAAATTAATATTGAAAGAAGAAGAAGCAGAGGTACCCACATTCATCAAAAAATGGGAAAAGGAATTGGGAACACAAAAAGACACGAGCACGATTAATAAAATGTTATTTTTGGCCCATAGCTCAGCGGCGGATATAAAAACGGCCGAGATGAATTATAAATGTATGGCAAGGTGGTACGCAATGCCAGATAGGATAAGTAAGTTCCAACATGGGAAATCGGCAGAGTGTTGGCGGGGCTGCGGAGGGATGGGTACTATGGCTCACTTATGGTGGAGTTGCCCGGTAATTAAAAAATATTGGAAAAAAATCTTGAGCTCGATAAAGGAGATTACAAAAATTGAGGTGAAGGAGGATCCGTGGGTGGTTCTCTTCCACGGCATAGAAGGGAGTGTGAAACAATATAAAGCATCTCTGGTTCCACATTTATTAAACGCAGCAAAAAGATTAATCCCCAAAAATTGGGGGGGAAAAGAAAGTCCGGAGATGTGGGACTGGATAAATGCCGTGGAGGAGACCCACACCATGGAGCAGTTTTCTTTGTACAAAGAAGAAAAGAGAGAAGTAGACAAATGGAAATGTTGGAAGGAGTTTAAAAAAACATGGAGTTATGCAGAAAAAATCAGGATTTAACTACCTACCAAATAGATCATAGGCATTGCACAAGGGTTAGGGGGGGAGAGGGGAGGGGAAAGGGAGGGAGATGGGAGGGAGGGGGGGCTATATATGTATACAGTTTCTTTTTTTTCTCACTTAGATATGTGAAACAGAGAGATTTATAAATAAAGATAAAATATTAGAGAAGGGGAACTAAGGGCTGAGCCTCATCAGGTGAGGTTAGGTTTTATATAATTATTTTCTTGTAAACCCCTGTTGTGTCCTTCCGTTGAAAACAAAATAGATACGCCACAGTGATGAAGAGATGAGAAGAGACATATATGAGCGAGAAAGCTGAATTAGTCTCTCTAGGAATTTTCTGAAGTGGCAAAAGAAAAAGAAAAAAGAAAGGAGGTCTGAGTAAAATTTGGTGAATATGGAGAGTATCTCTTGCGGGTGAGTGACCAGTTGGTTAGTATTATTCTTAAGTTTGTAGACATGAGTAGGTTTGATTTATTTAATTTACGGGCAAACATTGTCGAGTATGTGTTACTTGATAGGAAAAATGTTGCTTTTGACCGGCGAAGTGCCTTTTCAGCTTTAAACGTGAGTAAGGAGTCTAACTCAGTACGTTTTTGGGAGATTAAGGTGTAAATTTCTGGGTCAGGTGTGTTGGTGTGTTCCTTATATTGTTTGTGAAGTTCTTTCATTAGAGAGGAAATCTTATTCCATTTCTCTCTGTTATTTTGTGCTGCTAGTTTGATGAGGCGGCCTCTCAAAATCGCTTTATGTGCTAGCCATAGGGTAGTAGGGGACATATCTGGTGTGGAGTTAGTGGTGAAGTGGTCTTTAATAGCTGAGGCTATCTCGTGTTGGTGTTTGGGGTCAGTGAGTAAAGATTCATCAATTCTCCATGAGTATGGTGTTGAAGAGAGTCCTATGAATTGAGTGACGAGTGTAGTGATATGATGATCTGACCAGGTGCATCGGTGTATTGAAGCTTCATGTGTGTTGGCCAGGATAATGGGAGTGCAGAAAATGTAGTTCATGCGGGAATATGAATTGTGAGGGTGTGAATAGAAGGTATATTCACATGCTCCTATATTAACTGCTCTCCATGAGTCAATAAGTTGCATTTCATTAATATATCTAGAGGTTGTATTTGAAAATGCTTTTGAGGATTGGTTTTGTTTACTGCGGTCTAGATTTGGTTGTATTACCGAGTTGAAGTCTCCTCCCAGTATTATATGAGGTGAATGATAACATTGTAACGTGTAAAAAAATTGTGTGAAAAATGTGGTTTGTGAGTCATTCAGTGCATATACATTGGCGATCCTCAGTTCTTTACCTGATAAGTTACCTTTGATAATAATAAATCTACTGTCTTGATCCTTGTACACCTGTTGTACTTCAAGGGGGAAAGATGGATAAAAATAGCTACCCCTTTTGTTTTGGTGAATGATGAGGTATAGAATGATTGATTATATGCTTTGTGGAAAAAAGTTGGGCGATTGTCTTTCATGAAGTGAGTTTCCTGTAATAGGATTATTTTAGCATTTCATTTCTTATACTGTATGGATGCCTTTTTCCTTTTATTAGGGGAGGTGACTCCCTTCACATTAGGTGAAATAAACCTAATGGTCATGGTGGTAGTTTAGCTATTTGGGGGTCCATCGGAAAGTTTATATGACAACCATATAGTAAGGTTTCTATGGTTGGACAGGTGTGCAAGGATTTGGACAGAAGTGCATTTCTCTTAGGTAAATTGAAAATAAGATAGTTTAGAAATGTTGTACCATAATAGTTATTACATGTAGGAGCAAATATTTTCATTGTAAGATATTTTAAATGTACCCTAATTTTGTAGTAAAAAAGTAATATGGGGTTGAGAGAAAGGTAATTCTCCAACCGCCGGCAAATACTCAAGAGACCAATACATCCCAATCTCAGTCAAATGAATTTAAAGTCAATAAGACTAATAAAAAGATAAATATATATAAAAAATGAAAAATGGAAACCAATTGGATAGAATCCCAAAAAGTGGTGAATGGTAAGCGAGTGAGTGGGGGTGATTCATGTCGGCATACGGGCAGGAAGCCACATCAAATGTAAACATATTATAAACTGTGAAATTATTATTTTAAAAACGAATTGCATTTAAGTGAACTCCAAAATTTTCGTCATGCCTATAATAGGCATAAAGTGCCTTTTCTCATTTTATATCTCCTTCCCCCCCATCTTTCTAAAAGAAACGTGTAACATAACAGAGTATCAGGGTTTTGTAAGAAGGGAAAAAAAGAAAAAAGAGAAAAAAACCCCCCAAAAAACTGTTTGAACTATAATTATATAATATGAACGTATAAATGAAACTGGTCATTGTATAAAACCATCGGGAAAAACAGAACCAAAGATCATAACTATTGAAAAGTCTTCAACCTCCCTGAGTAGTAGATCCAGGGCTTTTTTTCAGGGGGAACTTGGTGGAACTCAGTTCCACCACCTCTGGCTCAGACCTTTGGGGGGGCCTGCTCACCACAATCACTTGTAAACAAAGAAGTCCAGTTTCTGTGACAGCTCTGCACTCTGTGTGTAACCCCCCTGAACTCTACACTCTGTATGTAATGCAATCCTGGTATTTAATGCGCCTTTAAGACCCTCCTACTGTTTGTGAAATTTGACTGACCACATCCACTATTTGATGTGATTTGGAGGGTGTGTGTGGGTGGATGGGTTTTGGGGGGTCGTGGTTGAGTTCCAGCACCTATTGTTTGAGAAAAAAGCCCTGAGTAGATCCTTTGAAAGATTGTGTATTCTTATGTTTCGGGGCAACAAAAAGCATTGATTGCTTTTCAAGCTAATAAAGTCTGAAGTAGTTTCTAGAGGAGTTCGAGAAGGGAGAGTATAAGGTCACTTATGCACTAGGGAACTTCCAATTTTGATTATGGAGAGTTGAAGGAGAAAATGGTAGGAAGCTGTAATCCCTTGAATTGTCGTAGGAGGTCTGCAGTACTGTTTAAAGTCATTAGGTGTCAGTTTTGGACCTTTATTGGGACATGTAGAATAAATCAGGTAATACTGAATGGGGCCTACTTACAGTTCAAGTTTAAGGCTGTAGATGTCAGTGTTGACTTCTCAATGGGCTGAAGAACATTTAGCTGTAAAAGATAATGGTTAGTACATACAGATAGTATAGCCAAATTAGTCTATCCATTACAGCTATAAGGAATGTAAGGTGAGTCCAAAAGGACCATATATTTACTCCGGAGTTCAAAAAAACAGAGAAATAAAAAGTAGAAAAATAAAACTAAAAACTGGGGGTGAAAAATGAATGCTTGAAAAAGTTTCTGATCATTCCCAATAAGGAGACATTGTTAATTAGGGCTCCATTGTCCAGCTTGATGTCTGGATCTGTGTCTTTCTCTATGTAGTGAAGGAGTGTTCCATATTGGGGCCGGACGGGGAGTAGAGGGGGTGCGAGGAAGCTTATTAGGGTTTACAAGACCCAATTTAACCAAGATATCCTGACCTTCAGGGATAGAAGTGGCAATATATGTTGTGCCATTGTGAGGGATGATCAGCCTGAGGGGAAAACCCCATCTACAGGGGCGTAACTAGAAATCACAGGGCCCCATAGCAAAATGTTGTATGGGCCCCCCCCCCTAAAAAAAAAAAATAACTAATGCTATTGAAAAACAGATTACCACACTCACATATAATAAGAGCTTTAAAGTGCTGCTGTCAGTGCTCCCTTATCTCAGTGCTGGTGTCAGTGCTCCCTTATCTCAGTGCTGGTGTCAGTGCCCTTATCTCAGTGCTGGTGTCAGTGCTCTCTATCCTGGTGCTGGTGTCAGTGTTCTCTATCTCGGTGCTGGTGTCAGTGCTCTCTATCTTGGTGCTGGTGTCAGTGCTCTCTATCTCGGTGCTGGTGTCAGTGCTCTCTATCTCGGTGCTGGTGTCAGTGCTCTCTATCTCGGTGCTGGTGTCAGTGCTCTCTATCTCGGTGCTGGTGTCAGTGCTCTCTATCTCGGTGCTGGTGTCAGTGTTCTCTATCTCGGTGCTGGTGTCAGTGTTCTCTATCTCGGTGCTGGTGTCAGTGTTCTCTATCTCGGTGCTGGTGTCAGTGTTCTCTATCTCGGTGCTGGTGTCAGTGCTCTCTATCTCGGTGCTGGTGTCAGTGCTCTCTATCTCGGTGCTGGTGTCAGTGTTCTCTATCTCGGTGCTGGTGTCAGTGTTCTCTATCTCGGTGCTGGTGTCAGTGCTCTCTATCTCGGTGCTGGTGTCAGTGCTCTCTATCTCGGTGCTGGTGTCAGTGTTCTCTATCTCGGTGCTGGTGTCAGTGCTCTCTATCTCGGTGCTGGTGTCAGTGCTCTCTATCTCGGTGCTGGTGTCAGTGTTCTCTATCTCGGTGCTGGTGTCAGTGTTCTCTATTTCGGTGCTGGTATCAGTGCTCTCTATCTCGGTGCTAGTGTCGGTGCTCTCTATCTCGGTGCTGGTGTCAGTGTTCTCTATCTCGGTGCTGGTGTCAGTGCTCTCTATCTCGGTGCTGGTGTCAGTGTTCTCTATCTCGGTGCTGGTGTCAGTGTTCTCTATTTCGGTGCTGGTATCAGTGCTCTCTATCTCGGTGCTAGTGTCGGTGCTCTCTATCTCGGTGCTAGTGTCGGTGCTCTCTATCTCGGTGCTGGTGTCAGTGTTCTCTATCTCGGTGCTGGTGTCAGTGTTCTCTATCTCGGTGCTGGTGTCAGTGCTCTCTATCTCGGTGCTGGTGTCAGTGCTCTCTATCTCGGTGCTGGTGTCAGTGCTCTCTATCTCGGTGCTGGTGTCAGTGCTCTCTATCTCGGTGCTGGTGTCAGTGTTCTCTATCTCGGTGCTGGTGTCAGTGTTCTCTATATCGGTGCTGGTATCAGTGCTCTCTATCTCGGTGCTGGTGTCAGTGAGGGAGGTAGCAGTGGAGAAGCCAATTAGCAGGCAGTGCCAGCTCAGGATGCGGAGCACCCGGCCCACCATGGCAGAGGATCAGCCCTGGACTGGGACCTCCCCCCTCAGTGGAGCCCTGCATAGGCAGGGTGGAGGGAGGGGTCAGGGGCTGCCAATCACAGGTGGATACACTGGGACACTGGCACAGGACTGAGCTGTCCTTACTGTTAGTGACACATGATTGGGAAGAATGGAGTGGGGGGGTGGGGGCAGGGGTGGATATAAAGACCAGTCTCTGGCTGTGGCTGAGGGATGCTGCAGGAACATGGATGGGGGGGGTTGGCTCTCTCTCATAAAACAAAAATGTTGTTGGTCGCTGGCTGCAGAAAACGTTGTGGCATGGTGGTAACTTTGCCTCTCCCTGCAGCTGGAGCCCCTGATACCCCCCCCCACACTGATTGACAGCCCCAGAGAGGGGCAGCCCAGACACTTCTCCTCTCCTACCTTCCCTTCTGTCGGATCAGCTCCATACAGAGCTCGTGAGGCCTCCTCCGCGGTGCCTTCCTCTCTTGGTCAGCCAGATGCCTCCTCCGGGTGCCTTCCTCTTCCTCTCCTCGTCAGCCGGATGCCTCCTCCGGGGTGTGCGGAAACCGCCGCACCGCTGAGCACTCCAGTGGTGGGGGGGTGACGGCTGAGGGGGGGCGCGATCTGTGTCTCCCGAGCAGAGGGAATTGTGCTCACTGCTCAGGCTGCTGGAATCTCCTCCCCCTTCTCCTCCTTAAGACAACACAGCGCCGGCCCCGCCTCCTCCCCAAGACGGCTATGCTCCGACCCCTCTCTCCACTGCTTGGTCGTGCTTGGAGCTCACAGGCAGCCTGCTGCTGGTCGCGCCGTGCCCATGGTGACGTTTTTTAGCAGAGGCGGCTCTTCAACTTGCCTAATTGCCGAATTAGAGAGCCGCCTCTGCCGGGCCCTACACGGCTGCGGGCCCATAGCGCATGCGTGGGTCGCTATGGCGGTAGTTCCCCCACTGCCCATCTATATCTGATTCTGGCTGAAGAAAGAACAGTTGTGATTTCTTTCATTTTACTGCATCTGTCCAGTGTTGCTTGTGAGATATCTGGGTATATTTGTAGTTGGACTCCGTCCAGGGTAATATTTCTTAAGCTGCGTGAGGCTCGCATTATTTCCTCCTTAACCAAGAAGTCTTTCATGCAAAGAACTATATCCCTGGGGGGGTTTGTCAGGGGGTGGTTTAGCCCTTAATGCACGATGTATGCGGTATATGAAGGATTGGGGGTTTTTCTCAGGCAACAGAAACTGGAACAATTTAGTGGAGTATGCAAGTAAATCTGTGATGAATTCAGGGGCTCCTCTGTTCATGAGATTGTTCCTTCTGTTTCTGTTGTCTAAATCCTCCACATGTGCATGTAGCTGTGTAAATGCAGTAAATTCATGTTCTCTGGACAAATCATTGAAAGCTATTGCTAATTCATGATGCTTGTTTTCCAATAAATCAGTACGTGTGCCCAGTGCAGAGATTTCTTGGGAAAGGGTTGTAGTGGATTTTTGTAATTCTGTTTGGAATTAGCTCATTAATTTAGAGCATAGAGCCTCTAAACTGGTGTCCAAATCTGTTTTTGAGAGGGAAATGTACTCACTGTTCCCTGGAGTCTCCTTGTTTTGCAGCAATGGTTCTTCTGCAGGGAGAGAGGCAGCAGGTGAGGTGGACTGACGACCGGCGCCATTTTTAGCCATACTGTCCCGCTCCATAGATCTGACAAAGTAGTGGGTGAAGGACTTCTACTGTCCTCCTCGTTTCTTCTTTCTTAATGTAGGCATGCACAAGTGCTTGTGTGCAGGGATGCCTATATTCTGTGCTGTTTGTGAAGCCAAATGACCCCATTTGTGGCCGAAAGCCCTTTGAGGTACGGAGCTCTCCTTAGAAGCGACTTCCTCGATCCATGCCAGGCATGCGCCTCGAGGTAAAATCATTTTTTTAATGCAATCTGAGGTTTCTTACCCTGCCAGATGAGGACTTGCCTTAGGGATTGTAAGTGGATGGCCTTACTTTGTAAGATCTCATAGGCATCTGGTTTGAAGTATGGGGACTGGAATGGCAATGTTAGCTGCACACAGGTAGATGTCAGACTGAGAGATGAGGATGGAACTGCTTATTCTTATCCAGATGTGGCTCTCTCTTTTTTTCGGTTGTTCTCATGTTCTCTTGTAGTTCCTCCTTATATCTGACTAGTACTCCTCCTGAACACTGACCCTGTTGATGTTTCTATCCTTTTGTTTGGGGACAAAGAATTTCCTATAGCCAGTAGGTACTAGAGGTTCATCCATGTTTCCAGAAGGATTTGAAAGTCAATTTTACGTAATCTTTGTGTAGCACCCTGGGGTTTAGTCAGGGATGTTCCTCACAGATTTACTTGCTAGGAGTAGTTACCTTAATCAATTGTTATAGAGCCATTGATTTTTCCCTAAGTTTGACCTTGTTGTACTTTTCTCTTCTACCACTAGGTGGCTGGGCACTTGGTGGTACTAGATATGAGAAGGACAACTCAAGGTCAGGTGGTGGGTATATGGGGTATCTCAGCCAATGGGCAGGGGTTTTCTTGAATCCCTTGGCCTGCTGGGGGAGCCTAATATATTCGAGTGGAGTCAAGTGATCTATTGTCTGTGCCACCTGTCTGGGTGGACGTGTGTCGTACGCCCTGGGCTGCTAGGCCAGAGACTGGGCCTATCCCGGGGGCATCTGGCTGCCAGGCTATGTGAGGGCCTATCCAGAAGTAAGAGGGCAGCGCAGGGTTGGGATTGCGGCTTGCAGCCAAACCAGAAGGGATGGTTCTTCCGGCCGGAGAACCAGTTGTGATCAGAGGTAGAAGGGAAGCTGTCGCCACTAAGGGACCAGCCACCTTTACCAGGGATCACAGTGAGTAACTAAAGCAAGTACCGGAGCAGCATTCTCACCGAACGGGCACGGTGGAGAATTGGGAAATTTCAGGCATTGATCAAGTCAGGGACCTAACTAACGGAGGTGACGCTTGCAGAGCAGACTTGTTAGTCAAGCCAGGGACCGAACCGGTTAAGAGGGGTGAAGCTTAAGAAGTATTTAGAGTGCCAAGCTAGGGACCCAGCAGGAAAGTGTGAGTGACGCTTGAGGCAGATACCACCGCAAAGCTTTGAGGAGCTCCAGGGATTCAGAGTCAGTGAATCAGAGGGTCCAGTGAGAGACCAGGAGCTCAAGGGGCTGAAGAACTACAAGTAGAAGTTGTAGTGAAGCTGAGAGGACTGTTATGATTTGTGTTAGGAACTGTTAAAGACTGTTACCATAGGAGACAGCAATCCTGCACATGCAGATGTGGCGCTTTAACGAGAGCCACGTACCTGAAGTGAGGCCGAAGTAGTGGGGAGGCCTCCCTTGCACCTCGGGTCCTTGAAGCCTCTGAAGATGGAGACAGAGACTTGGTGGTCACTGAGTGGCATGTGTGCCAGGGGTGCAGAGCACCGTGCAAGCCCTAGTCCGAGATCTGAGCCAAGGTCAAGTCCAGTTTGGCAATGAAGTATAAAAGGGTTAATCAGAAGAAGAATGGTTGATATCCAAGCCGGGGTTGGTTCCAATCTAGTAGGTGAGTACAAAAGAGGCAAAGAAGTAGAATGGTCAAGGTACAAATCTGAGGTCAATGGCAAGCAACAATTAAGAGTAGTCAAATAGATTTCCAGGTCACAACAAGTTCAGACAGATCACACACTAGCACAGGAATAAGGGGGGACTGAAGATAATCCAACAATTTGGCAGTGTCTGGGCTTATATAGGGAAGTTTGAGGTCACTTCCTGTGCGCCTCCTGGGCATTTTCCTGCTTTTTTCCATCAGGTTGAGGTCACTTCCTGGTCATTTTCCTGCCTTTTCCCACCAGGTTGAGGTCACTTCCTGTGTGCCTCCTGGGCATTTTCCTGCCCTTTTCCATCAGGTCTTCTGCACAGATGTGGGTTGGCGCACTGAGGCATCTTTGGCACATGTTGGCATGGATTTCCTCTTGCGGCAACGTGCCATTGGTGTATGCGTAGTAAGCCCTGGACTCTTACAGAGCCTCCTGAAGGGGCGGCCTCCGGATGCCCGTCTGGGATGAAGCTCGCTGAAAGAACCACCGGAGAAAACTGGAGGGACTCGGGTTCCCAGGAATTCTCTTCATGGCCGAAACCCCTCCACTGTACCAGAAATTGGCGTTCGCTGCCCCTTCTACGGCAGTCCAGGGTGGCCTCCACCTCATACTCCTCAATCCCTTTAATCATAGAGGGAGGCGGTGGATGGGCCCCACGTTCCCCAAAGGGGTTCGGGGGCACGGGCTTCAGGAGGGAGGCATGGAAGACAGGATGGATCCGGTAAGTTGAGGGCAGTTTGAGTTTGTAGACAACAGGGTTGAATCGGGAAAGGACAGGGAGGGGCCCAATGAACTTGGGGCCCAATTTCTTGGAGGGACAGGCCAAATTCAAATGCTTGGTAGACAGCCAAACCTTGTCTCCCAGTTGAAGATCCAGGTCCCCCCGCCACCTTCGATCATAGATGGTCTTGTAATCCAGCTGTGCCTTGGCCATGGTATCCTTTAGGAGCTCTAAGTTGTTGTGTAGAAACTCCACTCTGTTCCAGACAGCCGGTATCGAAGCGAAAGTGGGTAGGAAAGGGGAAAAAGAAGGGTGGTACCCCAGGTTGTCGTAAAACGGTGATTGCTTAGTGGTAGAATTTATTACGTTGTATGCAAATTCTGCGCAAGGAAGTAGGGACGCCCAATTGTCTTGGACAAGGGTGAATAAACAACCTAGGTACTGTTCAAGAGTTTGGTTTGTGCGTTCCGTTTGTCCATTAGTCTGAGGGTGGTAGGCCGAACAGTAGTGGTTCTCGATGTCTAGAGCAAGACAGAACTTCTTCCAGAATTTAGAGGTAAATTGGACTCCATGATCCGATACAATATTGCTGGGGACCCCATGGAGGCTTATGATCTCCTTGATAAAAGCCTGAGCTGTTTCTGGGGCGGAAGGAGTGCCAATCATAGGAATAAAATGAGCCATTTTTGTAAGGCGGTCCACAACAACAAAAATGGATGTAAACCCATCAGAGGGTTTAGCTGTGATTGCATACTGGGCAGGAATTGACGTAAGCATGACAGTCTGCCTCGAGGGTAGGCCACCAAAAGGTTTGCAAAAGCAGATCGGTGGTTTTGGTCACCCTGAAATGCCCTGCTAACTTGTTGTCATGGCAGAGTTTGAGCACAGGAACTCTCAGTTGAATGGGCACAAACACAGCATGGTCATGGAAGAAAAGTCTGTCCTTTTCTTTCAGATGTTCTCCTGAGGGCAGTTGGTCTAGAGAGGAGGCCAGTTTAATCCTGGACGAGAGGTCATCCATAAGTAGGAAGAAATTATAGGCAGGGAGTATCGCGTCCGTCATTGGCGAGTTATCTGATAATAAGAAAAAGAAAAACTGCGCTAGAAACCTGTACGTGAAGCTGCGGCTATAAGTGAAACACACCAATAACATAAAGGAATATATAAAAAGCCGCGCATTAAAATATAATGAATCAAAATAAAAATTATGAATATAGTCCTTGTGATTAAATGTCCAAGCACAAAAAATGTGTATACAAAAAAATTTCCTCAAAAAATTCCTCAATATTCAATAGCTGATGGTAGAGGTTCAGGTAACGCAAATTCCTGTTAGATGAAATGCTTAACAGATAGCAAGCCAAATGGAGCAGGTGGCTATAAACCCAGCCTGGGCCTTTGGGGAACCAATCCCAGTATATCCTGGACGAATCGCACTTGCAGCCCAAATTGGATCCGCGAAGGTTATACCCAAAAAAATTTATAATAACATAGCGTAATACTGACACAAAATAGGTGATGGTAAAGAAAAAGAATTTTTTTTTTATATATGTGACACTCCACCAGTGATAAAATCATGTGAGATCATAAACCATCCAGTGCCTATAGGCACAAATGGAATTATAAAGTGAGTGACATAAAAGCATGCATTAAAGTGAGAATCTCCTATATGGAGAACCAGTGCAAAAACCTTCCAAAAAAAACGCTTACCAGATGTTAAAAACAAGGAAGCATGTAATCAACCACCAGATGATAAATGGAAAAAGGAGGTATCTAAGCCGCTTACCAGAAAATTAGATAGAAATGAGCATATAACTCTCCACCGGAGGATAAATGGAAAGGAATAGCCAAAGTGCAGCAAACCACATGAAAGTCCTGCTTACCAGATAGCAGACTCTATATAGACAGACTGATATAACCACAGAACCGGCTTCCTGGCATGGAGCTGCGTGGATCCATCATACCATCCATATACCAGGCTCTGACTGTCTCCCCGACCTCTTGGTTCTCACTTGTTCCTAGTAGGCTGTTTCCTGAAGCCTGCGCTCTCCCTGTCAGACTCTTCTTCCTCCTCGCTGTCCATGTGTATCCCACATCAGTTACCTGATGTGGGATACATGCGGGATAGAGCATCAGGTTTACAATTCTTGGATCCTGGACGGTACGTGATATGCATTTGAAATCACGTGAAGAAGAGAGCCCATCTGGCTTGTCTAGGTCAGAGACATTTAGCTGTACGGAGGTATTCCAAATTCCTATGTTCAGTGTAGATAAGTAGAGGGTGCGAGGCTCCTTCCAATATATATCGCCATTCTTCCAGGGCCAGTTTAATAGCAAAGAGTTCCCAGTCCCCTACATCATAGTTCCCTTCAGCTGGGGACAACTTCCTGGAAAAGAAGGCAACAGGATTCAACATGGCTGTGGTTTCGTGGCGCTGAGAAAGGACTGCCCCAACTGCAATCTTTAAAGCATCGACCTCCAACACGTAAGGCAGGGTTGGGTCGTGATGACGAAGGACCGGGGCAGAGGTGAATTGCTTCTTGAGTTTGTCGAAAGCCGTTTGTGCTGAGGGGGACCACAGGAAATGTCTGTTTTGCTTGGTGAGTTGTGTGATAGGTGAAATTATTGACGAGAAGCCTTTTATGAATCTTCTATAAAAATTGTCGAATCCCACGAACCTCTGGATGATTCTTACGGTCCGAGGGTACTGGCCAATCAAGAATTGCAGTTACCTTCTGGGGGTCCATGGATATGCCAGAAGAAATAATGAGGCCAAGGAATTTGATGGTATCTTTCTCAAACTCACATTTTTCAAGCTTGGCATAGAGTTTATGGGCTCGGAGGCGAAAAAGGACTTTTAGCATGTGGATGTCATGTGCCTTGAGGGAAGGTGAAAAACAAGGATGCCATCTAAGTACACTATCATGAAGAGGTCAAGAAAACCCCGAAAGATGTCATTCACCAAGTGTTGGAAAGTTTCTGGGGCGTTACACAGCCCAAATGGCATGACCAGGTACTCAAAATGGCCAAACCTAGTACGAAAGGCAGTTTTCCATTTATCGCCCTCTCTTATCCGTATTAAATTGTAGTCCCCCCCGTAGGTCCAATTTTGAGAAGACCTTGGCGGTGCAGAACCTCTGAACAAGCTCAGGGACTAGAGGCAATGGGTATCGATTCTTGATTGTGATACTGTTCAATTCTCTGTAGTCGATACATGGTCTTAAAGAATGGTCCTTGTTTCCCACAAAGAAGAGTCCAGCGCCAGCAGGAGAGGTAGAGGGCCGGGTGAACCCTTAAGATTGTCATCAATCTATTTTCGGAGGACTTCTAATTCAGGCTCAGAGAGTGGGAAGATCCTCCCAAATGGTATTGCAGAACCAGGAAGAAGCTCAATGGGGCAATCATACGGCCGGTGAGGTAGTAGGGATTCAGCCTCCCTCTTGTCGGGGGAGAAGAGTGTTGTCATCTGTGGAAAGGGGTTGAATCGTCAAACAAGCTCGTTGTGGGAAACAGTGGTGTAAGCAATAGGGTGAGCCGAAAGACACAACTTCAGTGGACCAATCGATCTCTGGCTGGTGCTGTCGAAGCCACGGTAACCCCAAAATAACTATAAAAATGGGGGAAGAAATCACGTCCAGCCGAAGATAGATATTCCCGATGGTCTGCTTCGGTGGTGGCCAATATAAGGGTGGTCTCATTATTGGACCCGAGGTTGGTGTGGAGCCATCTACCAGATGAACGGTAAATGGCTGGGGCTTTTTGCATAGTGGGATTCCATACTTTTTGGAGAAGTGGATGTCAATAAAGCAGCTGCAAACCCCAGAGTCAATAATGGCTGCTACTCGGATTATCCTTCCTGGTATCTGCAAAGAGAGGCAGAGAGTGAGGAGCGAGGATTTAACAACGTATGGCGAAACAGATGGGGGTTTGATTCACTTACTCGGCCTATCAGGACATCCCTGAAGAAAGTGACCCGCTCCACCACAATACAGGCATAGATTGTTCAGGCGACGGCATTGTCGATCTTCGGGTGTGAGGGGTGCACGAACTAAGCCGAGTTGCATCAGTTCTCCATCATGAATTGGGGTTGATGCGTGGGTCTCAGGGGTTCTCAGGTGTGGAGCCATGGGTACTCGTGGGAGCATCCATGTGGGATGGGCCATACCAGATTGTTCCCTGCGACGTTCTCTAAGTCTGTTATCAAGCTGGATAGCCAACTGAATTGTAGGTTCCAATGTATCAGGGAGCCCCACTCTTGCTAATTCGTCTTTGAGGGGCTAGGACAGGCCCAAGCGAAACTGATGGCACAAGGCAGCGTTGTTCCAGGCAGTGTCTGCAGCCCACTTGCGGAATTCCGTTATGTAGTCCTCAACAGGCGTTTCCCTTGTTGTTGTTTCAGCCGTGGTGGTTCATTGTGGGTCATCATAGAGCATTGCCATGGCATCGAAGAAAGAGGACAGTGAGTGCAGTATAGGACTCTCCCTTTCCAATAGCTGATAAGGACATGCCTAAGGTTCTTCTGTAAGTAAGGCTACTATGAACCCAACCTTTGTATCCTCTGAAGAGAAGGTCCTAGCCTGTAAGGTTAGTACATGTACAAGTACATAGGTTGGACTTGATGGACTTGTGTCTTTTTTCAACCTCACCTACTATGTAACTATGTAACTATGTAACTATGTAAGTTAAAGTATAGCCATCAGGCGTTCCTGAAAGCCCAGAACTTGTGGCGAACCCCTGAAAAGCATTCCAGCATAGGAACCTGTGGTTCAGGAGCTGGAGTAGAGATGGGCTGCTCCATAGCCATAACAGGTGGTTCCGCAGGGCTCAGAACTGAGGTATTGGCCATTGCAGTCAGCCGACCTTCCAGTTGATAGTACCCCTCTTGTATGGACGTCAGGGCCTGAGACACAGAGGCCACTTGTTGGCACAGGGCCTCGAAGGCAGAAGCACTCCCCTCAGTCTCAGACATGGCTGGATTATTCTGTCACGTGGGCCACGTACTTGAGGTGAGACCGAAGTAGTGGGGAGGCCTCCCTTACACCTCGGGTCCTTGAAGCCTCTGGAGATGGAGACAGAGATTTGGTGGACACCGAGTGGCACGGGTGCCTGGGGTGCGGAGCACTGTACAAGCCTTAGTCCGAGATCTGAGCCGAGGTCAAGTCCAGTTTGGCAATGAAGTATAAAAGGGTTAATCAGAAGAATGGTTGATATCCAAGCCGGGGTCGTTTCCAGTCTAGCAGCTGAGTACAAAAGGGGCAAAGAAGTAGAATGGTCAAGGTACATATGCAAAGTCAATGGCAAGCAGCAATCAAAAATAGTCAAATAGATTTCCAGGTCACAACAAGTTCAGACAGATCACACACTAGCACAGGAACAAGAGGGGATTGAAGATAATCCAGCATTTTGGCAATGTCTGGGCTGGGCTTATATAGGGGAGTTTGAGGTCACTTCCTGTGCGCCTCCTGGGCATTTTCCCACCTTTTTCCTTCAGGTTGAGGTCCCTTCCTGTGCACCTCCTGGGCATTTTCCTGTGCACCTCCTGGGCATTTTCCATCAGGTCTTCTGCGCAGGTGTGGGTTGGCGCACTGAGGCATCTTTGGTGCATGCTCAGTTGGCATGGATTTCCTCTTGCAGCAACGCGCCATTGGGGCATTCATAGTAAGCCCTGGACTCTTACAGGTGCCTTGCTGGGGCTTTTCCCTGTACAGGTGTCCTCCTATTGAAGTCTCGGAGTCTGCCAATTGAAATCGCAACTGCTTAAGGGTGTCCTGGCTGTAACCCTCTTTTTCTCATAAAGGAAAGACTGTAAAAGAAATAAACATCTCTATTGCATTCAAGAAGTGTCTGGCGCCAAATAACTTACACCTTGCACCCACTATGCCTCACAACCCACTACTTACAGAAGGATGTCAGCTATCTTTGGCCTTAGAGGTCCTCATTAGACTGGAAGAAATTAAAGACTCTGCTACATTTGCTTGAAGTCTGGGTCATTTAGTTTGAATCTGAAGGCTGAAGCTTCAGACCCTGAATGTTCAAGCTACTGATAATTATATTACGTTATTCTGTGTTTATATACATTGCAATGAGTTAATTACCTGGGACAAACCGAATTATAAGCGGTTGTCGCTGTCTTTATTGCTTTTTGAGCTTGGTCACATTAGTTTGTTGCTTAACCACTTGCTGACCGCCGCACGCCGATATACGTCGGCACAATAGCAGCGGTAGGCAAATGGGCATACCTGTATGTCCCCTTTAAACAGCGTGACCGTGTCCGCACGTCCGCACGTCCTGCGGACTTAATGTCCGCTGGGGGCCTGCAATCATGTCATGGAGCAGAAGAACAGGGAGATGCCTTTGTAAACAAGGCATTTCCCTGTTCTGCCTAGTTACATGACAGGGATCTACTGCTCCCTGTCATCGGAAGCAGTGATCGCTGTCATGTCAGTGGTAGCCCACCCCCCCCCACAGTTAGAATCGCTCCCTTGGACATACTTAACCCCTTGATCGCCCCCTAGTGTTTAACCCCTTCCCTGCCAATGTCATTTACATAGTAGTCAGTGCATTTTTATAGCACTGATTGCTGTATAAATGACAATGGCCCCAAAATAGTGTCAAAAGTGTCTGATGTGTCTGCCATAATGTCGCAGTCACAATAAAAATCGCAGATTGTCGCCATTACTACTAAAAAAAAATAATAAAAATGCCATAAATCTATCCCTTATTTTGTAGACACTATAACTTTTGCGCAGACCAATCAATACACGCTTATTGGGATTTTTTTTTACCAAAAATATGTAGAAAAATACATATAAGCCTAAACTGAGAAAAAAAAATAGTTTTTTTTTACATATTTTTGGGGGATATTTATTATAGCAAAAAGTAATAAATATTGCTTTTTTTCAAAATTGACACTCTTTTTTTTGTTTATAGCGCAAAATTAAAAACCATAGAGGTGATCAAATACTCCCAAAAGAAAGCTCTATTTGTGGAAAAAAAGGACATCAATTTTATTTTGGTGTAACGTTGCATGACCACGCAATTGTCAGTTAAAGCGACGCAGTGCCGAATCGCAAAAAGTGCTCTGGTCAGGAAGGGGGTAAATCCTTCCGGGGCTGAAGTGGTTAATGTGAAGAGGAGGGTCCTCTATTTCTCTGCTTTTGATCATCTTGACGTCCGTGTTGGTGTTTTTCTCCATTCTTGCCATCTTCTTGACTCAGTTTTCGGGTTAAATTATATTGTTGATTTTGGATTAATGGAGAGGTTTGGGATCCTCTTGTGGTTGATTTTGTGTTTGTCTAAAGCAGCGTACACACGATCGGACTTTCCGACGGGAAATGTTCGATGACAGGCTGTTGGCGGTAAATCCGACCGTGTGTATGCTACATCGGACAATTGTTGCCAGATTTTCCGTGGACAAATGTTGGCTAGCAGGTTTTAAAATTTTCCGTGGACAAATGTGTGTTGTCGTATTTTCCGCCCGTGTGTACACAAGTCCGTCAGACAAAAGTCCAAAGTACAAGCACGCATGCTCAGAAGCAAGGACGATCCCGAAGTGGTCGGTCTTGTAAACTAGCGTTCGTAATGGAGAATTAACATTTGTGACATGGCAAATTATATAGTTACATAGTTACATAGTTACATAGTAGGTGAGGTTGAAAAAAGACACAAGTCCATCAAGTCCAACCTATGTGTGTGATTATGTGTCAGTATTACCTTACATATCCCTGTATGTTGCGGTCGTTCAGGTGCTTATCTAATAGTTTCTTGAAGCTATCAATGCTCCCCGCTGAGACCACCGCCTGTGGAAGGGAATTCCACATCCTTACCGCTCTTACAGTAAAGAACCCTCTTTATGAAATCTCGAAGTGCAGCGCACATTCTCTTCTTCTTTAATGGGATAATAATGAAGCTGCTTTGCTGGTGATACTGACAGAGTTATTGCAAATTAATTTTTAAAGGCTTTTTTCTCTAGTGATATCAAGAATAATATTATTATTCTTTTCTTTTTTGGGCAAGTTACCACAACACCATTATTCCATGGTTTTTAAGATCAAAGATTATCAACTATGTTGGCGTCCCTTGTTAATTTTACATTGTTTTTTTTAAATGTAACTGCTGTAATGGAAATTTGTACGTTCTGTATATAATTGTATTCTATTTTGTATGTATTGCACACTGCCCTCACTGTGCACACAGCACTAATAATGTTTTCAGTACATGTTTACATTCTTTTGAGTTCTGATTAGAATTAGCCTGCCTATGTAACGCTACCATAAACGTACAATTGTAATATTAATGTGATACCTACGTAGTCATGTGTACAAAAACCTTCAATTGCGTCATAATAAAGCAGAACAGTTATTTGGAAAGATGCTGAGCGTATCTTTTGTGTCTGTTCCCTACTGCAGTAGTTTATTATTAATTTGGAACCACTATTCAATATGAGGATAGGAGTTGCCTATCATCAATTTAACCAAGTCAGCATGGCGAGCCAGCCAGGAGGGGATTCCAGGTGACCCAGAGTATCCGAAACGAGGAGCTTGAGACGATCTGGGAATTTCTGATAATCAGCGGGCTGAGGTAAACCTTTTGCTTACATTTGAGTTATCAGACTTCCTCGGTAAGGCATTTTCGGGACAAAGGGTACCTATTTTACTCCCCTTAATCGAACTGTATTGATTGGTAGTTATATGTTATGTTGTCCCTGGCTATTGCCCATCGGAGTGTTATAGATAAGAAAGGGAAGAATAGTGTTGTTCAAAGGTATATGTAGTACATCTGCTAGAGGGTATAGGCACACGTAGAGAAGACTAGCCAGTCATTATGGGCATTAAATTAAGTAAGGGAATGAAGGGTAAGAGACCCTCAAAAATGCCCAGCGCAAGAGGAGTGCTATATATGAACCCAAGGTGCGATTAATGGTTAAAGTGGACAGGGATCCACAATGGGTAACTGGGTTACCACTAAGGTCCACAGGGACTAAGAATCATGCAGAGTAAACAGCTAGAGAAGAAGCTATCTATGTGAGCAGGATGGATTAAGGGTGACATTAACACTAGACAGAAAGGGACATTTTCATGTTAAGTTGTGGGATGAATTTGGGGTCAAGCACTACAACTAGTAAAATCAGAAACAGAGAAATGAGAATTAAAACAGAATACTTTGTATTGTATAAATGTTGTCAGAGACGGAAGATGGGATGAGCACTCTGGCTGTCCGTCTGATCATAGAAGCTAGATATAAAAGATATCTGAACAAAATAAGGAAAGCAGAATTTAGGCAGGGAAATAATGAGAGTTAAAAGAAAGTGAGAGAATGATATGCATGTGTTGTGTACAAATGGGAAAAATGTAAGCGATTTTAGAGAGATATTGGTGTATGTGTGTGCGAATGCTGGGACCTTTAGTTTTATTGCTTGTGTGTGTCATATAACGCAGATGTGACCCCCTCCTTTGTGCTCTCCTGAAAGAATGTGGCTGAGATGAGAGGTCAGTGATAAGCTGGAAGGACACCATGCCAATTCCAGTTTTTTAGACAAAACATTTATAACAAAATCTGCCGGGTTAACAAATCTAATGGTAAACAATGTGATCACAATTATTTTTTTAATCTGTTTTCCAGACATGGTAAAATGAAGGTTACATTTAATGCCCCGTACACACGGTCGGATTTTCCGACGGAAAATGTGTGATAGGACCTTGTTGTCGGAAATTCTGACTGTGTGTAGGCTCCATCACACATTTTCCATCGGATTTTCCGACACACAAAGTTTGAGAGCAGGATATAAAATTTTCCGACAACAAAATCTGTTGTCGGAAATTCCGATCGTGTGTACACAAATCCGACGGACAAAGTGCCACGCATGCTCAGAATAAATAAAGAGATGAAAGCTATTGGCCACTGCCCCGTTTATAGTCCCGACGTACATGTTTTACGTCACCGCGTTCAGAATGATCGGATTTTCCGACAACTTTGTGAGACCGTGTGTATGCAAGACAAGTTTGAGCCAACATCCGTCGGAAAAAATCCTTGGATTTTGTTGTCGGAATGTCCGAACAAAGTCTGACCGTGTGTACGGGGCATTACCATGTATTACACAAATTGAATATCCTTTGATAGTGGAAACAGTGCATTTAAAAAAGGGAAATTAGGTAAAATTAAGTAATAATGAGTATTTATTTCTAATATGAGTTTAACAATTTTATTAATAATATAGATATATTGAAACTGGTTTAGACAACCTTTGGTTGGAAATGAAATCCAGGTTATTGGGGAAATTTGTAAAAATGGGATTACTTTAGATTAAGATAACAATTTTGTAAAAATTTTTCAATAAGCCCTTATTGAGAGAAAAAAAAGATTAAGATGAGGTTGTTATTTGGAATACAGCTGCCATAATATTTAACAAAGCCAATGGGATATATAAGAAGTTTTTCTACAAAAATGAAATTTTAAGGTTTTTGATAATAACTTGATGTGCGGTCCATGATGTCAGAGCAATAATAAATAAAATTTAAATATAACAGACCCATCAGACGAATATTTTGGATTTATGGGCATCTCTCCATGACCACAGGGTATTGTTATCATTTATTATAATATTGCCAGGAAAAAGTTGTCTTTTGAAACATGAATCTGGAGTTCTTACACAAACAGCATAATAGAAAACAAGCCATTGTAATATATTTATGCAAGCTGGACCCAGTAATGAAGGGTTCATCCTGATATATCAGAGCTGCAGCTTTTATGCAAAGGTGCTATTAGACAAAGTTAGATATTGTTTTGGTCAAACATTTAATTTTTAATTGTCCGACATTCTGTGCAGCAAATATACAGCTAACTAAATGTTTGTCTAATGAAAGGTTTAAAATATGAGTTTGTTTATGTACAAATCTAACAATGGAAAACGCGTACATTTATTCAAAAGAAAGGAAAAACCACGTGTTAAATTGATGGTGTAGGAATCAGCCGCTGTGAGTGCAGTGCAGGACACAATCCCTGAAGACCCAGACATTAAAGTTTTTGTATATTTGAGTATGCAGTTTATCACCCAGAAGGATACTCTGTATTCAAAGTAATTGGATCCTTTTTTCCCCAGCTCAAGAAGCAGAGCTCCATGTTTTAGCAAAGCCTGTGAGCTATAAAAAGAATGTATTTTTCTATATATATAGTCGAGATATAGAGAGCTTTTGGTTCCATTTGAAGGGCCAGAAGTTTGTTTTTACCTCGGCAGGTAAACCAATAAAGCATGCCAAGTTAATGTGATTGTCTGTTTTCAGCCTTCCAGCTTCTTGCTGAGGTAGCCATATTAACTTTCACACATGGAAGCAGACCAGGTGACTAAGGATGCTGCATTTACAGCCCCGGACACTTGATAGGTCTGTGCAACTCACAGATTCCACCCTAGTTCTGGCCCAGTGTAGCTGGGATCAATAATTTAACTTTAAGGACCCCAGAACGAGAAGAACAAGTGGTCCACAGGGGGCAACTTCTTATGAAACAGGACTTTGGAAAAGGTGATCATTTATGTCTGCCAGCCACTCTTTTCCCTCCAGCTTGACACATGGACCAAGTCATCAGTCACAAGCAGTTATGGCTGCCTTAGTAAATGAGCGTGGGATAGAGCCAGGGTTCACCACAGTTGTTTTTATAACATACCACTTCTTTTTTTACCTGTTACCAAAGGTGTTACCAAAAGCTGAACATCCCTTCCAGAGATTACATAAAGATATATCCAGATGCCCAAGTTAGGATCTTACGAGTATGCATTTTGTCTGTATGGACATGTTTTTTGGATGTCCAGTGGCAAATGCTACTGCAAAGGCCACAGTAAAAAGTGTTATCAGAAGTAGTTTGTAAATATAGTGTGCAGAAAGTACAGAGAGTAACAGAGAAAATCATTTTTATAGGAGAGTCCTTACTAGAAGTTTTGAGGATTTATTTTTACACCCCCTTCTGTCTACAATGTAGCGGACAAAGTAGAGTAAGAAACTAGAAAACTTTTGCCTGAATGTTTTCTTATATTTTATCAAGCCTCTAAGGGGGATGTTGGACTCTCTCCCTATGGGATTTGGTTTGGGAGTGTGTTACTCACTTGCTTATATTTTGTCTCAGCAGCTGAAGTCCTCCATTCGGATCTCACAGAGAGAATGTTGCTGATCTTTTAAGGTTGTTGACAAACTCTTTTCTTCCCAATTCCAAATCCTAAAAGTTTGGAAGGATCTAAAACTAAAGCCAGGTGACTTGTGGATTGTTAAGAGACATTTATATATAAGGAAATGTTTGGAGACTCAATACAGCATCTATTTCATGTACAGTTTTTTCAAAACTTGAAGGAAAAGTCACCTGGATCCACACCAGACACTGCAAAAATGACTAAATTAAAGAAATCTCTGTGTTTGATTTGTTTCCCTCTTGTGATCACAGTCTAGGGCACTTTTTGATTCAATTACTTTAATTGTAAGGGATATATATATATTTGAAAAGTAGTTTAGCCATGTTGAAGTCATATTTGTCTTTTGTACGTCTTCCATTTTATGTAGAATTGTCTGTGTTTACATATGCTGATAAGTCAGCATGCCCACAATTCAACTAGAAGGCCATTCTGGCCACAGGAGTGTACAGTCAGTACTCTGTAAATATGTCTTATCAATCATTTGTTTTTCACAATGAAAAGTCATTTTGTAATGAAAAAGTTGCTCAGTTATTTTTTCCACAATGGAGTTTTTTTGCCTCATGGGCCAGGACTACCTTCACTTAAGCGTGTGGAGGTTCCAGGTTAAAGGTGATAGCAGGTATGGTTAGTGATCAAAATATTGATCAAAAGAGGGAAGACTAATGGAAATTTGTACGTTCTGTATATAATTGTAGTCTATTTTGTATGTATTGCACTGCCCTCACTGTGCACACAGCACTAATAATGTTTTCAGTACATGTTTACATTCTTTTGAGTTCTGGTTAGAATTAGCATGCCTATGTAACGCCCCTTGTTACCATAAACGTACAATTGTAATATTAATGTGATACCTACGTAATCATGTGTATAAAAACCTTCAATTGCGTCATAATAAAGCAGAACAGTTATCTGGAAAGATGCTGAGCGTATCTTTTGTGTCTGTTCCCTACTGCAGTAGTTATTATTAATTTGGAACCACTAATCAATATGAGGATAGGAGTTGCCTATCATCAATTTAACCAAGTCACTGCCTACTCCCAAACTGTCATTTGAAGTAAATCACATAGTCCAGTATTATTCTCCACAATTTTTTTATTGTGCAATAAAAAAAAATAAAAATAAAATTAGACATGCTATCTGCCAATAGAACTTAACCAAAGTGCATTCTATGTATCCAAGAATATAGAAAATATACCAAATCAAATCATTATTCAACCAAAAAAATAATGTCAAAGCAATAACTCCAAGGACAATAATAAATAACATGTTATCTCCTCCGACTCTGCAACATGTCTGGTTAACGAACAGCCATTCAGAAACGAACTGAAAAGCAGGAAATGAAAAACGCAAACTGAAAAGCGCTAAATGAAAAGTGTGAAATGTAAAGCGCAAATCAACACTCACCAAACTTCTACTAACACGAAATTAGCAGAAGGAGCCCAAAGGGTGGCGCTAAAGAGCTGGAAAAACACGTAGTACGTCAGTACATTCGTGTTTGTTGGCCGACAATTCCTTGCCGTTTGTATGCAAGACAAGTTTGGGCCAACGCCCTTCGGACAAAATTCCACGGTTTTGTTGGCCAACAATCCAATCGTGTGTACGAGGCTTATGCCGCGTACACACGAGCGGACTTTACGGCAGACTTTGCCCGGCGGACTTTTCGATGCACATTAGGATGGGCTTTCTGAATGAACGGACTTGCCTACACACAATCCACCAAAGTCCGTCGAATTCGTACGTGATGACGTACGACCGGACTAAAACAAGGAAGTTCATAGCCAGTAGCCAATAGCTGCCTTAGCGTGGCTTTATGTCCGTCGAACTAGCATACAGACGGCGGACTTTTCGACCGGACTCTATTTCGACGGATTAATTTAAAACATGTTTTAAATCCAAGTCCGTCCAACTTTTGAGAAAACAAAGTCCGTGGAGCCCTCACACGATCAAATTGTCCGACCAAATCCCGTCCGCCAGGCAAAGTCTGCCGTAAAGTCCGCTCGTGTGTACGCGGCATTAGGAATAATATGTGTCAGGTTGAGGGGCGCGAGTTCTATTCAGTACTATGTCTTTGAATTCTCTTGCCAGATGGCTGACTCCTTGTATATTCTGATGTTTGCTGTCATAAAGGTGTTGAGGCATTATGGAATGAGGTTGTGCCAGGTGAATGGTAGGCTTTGGCCTAGTTTTGTCTGCCAGCTCTGTGTTTATTTTCTGAATTATATTGTTTGTAGACATGTGCATTCTTTATCCTTCAAATGCATTTTCGACCGAATTTTGGGGATTTTCGTGTTTGTTTTAACAAAACTATAACAAATGCATAGTTGCCAACAGTCCCGATTTTTCCCAGGACAATTCCGATTTTGGGACCCTTGTCCCGATCGGAGGCTGTCCAAAATCGGGATTTTGCTCAGGGAAATCGGGAATGTTTGCTTTTTAATTTTTTTCAACATCTGGCTTCAGCAAAATGGCCAGCGTTCCCCCTCGTGTTCAGTGGGGAGAGGAAGGGGGCTCAATCCGTGCAGCCAATGAATCGGTTTCTCCTCTCACAATACTAAAGCTCATGCCATGTTCCTTCTGCTGTAATAGACATGTGCTGGGGGGCGTTATGGGAGGGGAGGGTCTGCACTGGCACTGATAGTGGGGGTGGTCTGCACTGAGGGGGGCCTGCACTGATAGAGGGGGTGGTCTGGAAAAAGAAAGCCGCTCACAGGACACTCACTCCTCTCTGGTAGTGAACGCCCTCACTCAGCCTCACAGATGCTGGCTCTGCACAAATATTGGAAAGCAAGGAAGAAGAATCTGGATGGCTGCACTTCCGTGAAGAAAAAAGCACCTTTATTTTAGTAAAAAATAAGTGCAAACAAGTCACATAAAAAGTGGGTAATGTGGGATAATGTGGGATAACCACATTTCACATCAATTGATGCTTATTCATAGCTAAAAGTACTGTACTGAGGGGGGCCTGTCTGATAGAGGGGGGTCTGCACTGATAGAGTGGGGTCTGCACTGAGGGGGGTCTGCACTGAGGGGGTCTGCACTGATAGAGGGGGGTCTGCACTGAGCGGGATCTGCACTGATAGAGGGGGCGGTCTGCACTGAGGGGGGTCTGCACTGATGGAGGGGGGTCTGCACTGATGGAGGGGGATCTGCACTGAGGGGGTCTGCACTCAGGGGGTCTGCACTCAGGGGGTCTGCACTGATGGAGAGGGGTCTGTACTGATGGAGGGGGGTCTGCACTGAGGGGGTCTGCACTGATGGAGGGGGTCTGCACTGAGGGGGTCTATACTGACAGATGGGGATCGCACTGAGGGGGGTCTGTATTGAGGGAGAGGGGTCTGCACTGAGGGGGTCTGCACTGAGGAGGTCTGCACTGAGGGGGTCTATACTGATAAATGGGGGGACCGCACTGAGGGGGGTCTGTATTGAGGGAGAGGGGTCTGTACTGAGGGGGTCTATACTGATGAGGGGGGTCTACACTGAGGGGGTCTAAACTGATGGAGGGTACTGTACTTAGTGGGGGGGGGTCTGTACTGAGGGAGGAGGATCTATACTGCTGGAGGGGCGGTCTGTACTTAGTGGGGGGGTCTTTACTGAGGGAGGGGGGTCTGTACTGAAGGGGGACCACAGTTGGTGGAGGGGGGGTGACACCAATTTTTTTCCGCACTGGGTGACACCAGCTGTAGTGAGGCCACTGGCTCTTGTCTCTGCAGCAATTTAACTTTAATGTACAGGAGGGGGGTTAACTATATACAGGAGGAGGGGGTAACTATATACAGGAGGAGGGGGGGTTACGTATATACAGGAGGGGGGGTTAGCTATATACAGGAGGAGGGGGGTTAGCTATATACAGGAGGAGGGGGTTAACTATATACAGGAGGGGGGTTAACTATGTACAGGAGGGGGAGGGTTAACTATGTACAGGAGAGGGGAGGGTTAACTATATACAGGAGGGGGGTTAACCATTTACAGGAGGGGGGTTAACTATGTACAGGAGGGGTTACTATGTACAGGGGGGAAACAATGTACAGGGGGGTAACTATGTACAAGAGGGGTAACTATGCACAGCTGGGTAACTATGTACAGGGGTAACTAGGGGGAGAGGGGAAACTATGTACAGGGGGAGGGGGTAACTATGGCTCTGCCTGGGACACTGATTTAAGGACTGAGGCTGGGAACACTGGTGTAAAGACTGACTCTGCTGGGGGCACCTGATGCAAGGAGGGACTCTGCTGGGGACCCCTGATGCAAGGACTGACTCTGCTGGGGGCACCTGATGTAAGGACGGACTCTGCTGGGGGCACCTGATGCAAGGACGGACTCTGCTGGGGGCACCTGATGCAAGGAGGACTCTGCTGGGGACACCTGATGCAAGGAAGGACTCTGCTGGTGGCAGGCGACATGGCTAGTGACACGCTCAGGGATCCCACTGATTCGGCATTATGTTGAATTGAATGATTTCATTTTATATTACAATGTAATAATAGAAATAATGTACTTCAATCATCCTGACACCATAACAATCATGGTGCTGGGATAATTGAAGCGCTAACATCAGGTGTTTGGAGTATCTTTATCTGCTGATTGTTAAACTTTCTAGAATACACATATTTCTATTGTTGTGTAGGATCTAGGGCTGCTGTCCCTTCATTCCTCTCTCCTCCTTTCCCTCTCCATCCCTCATTCATTTCAGACTGTAACCACAGCCCCTTTAAACCACGCCCATTTAAGACACACCCACTATTTCACGTAAACCACGCCCATCAGTAACCGTGGCGCGCAAAGCGTGCCACAGTTTTCTTTTTTATTGCTATGCCACACCTACAAATGCATGCCCCGCCCCCTAATTATTATACGGCTCCACCTACAGCCAAAAAAGTGTCCCACGTATTTTTTTTGCAATGTTGGCAACTATGCAAACGTACAGAACCCGAAATCCGAAATATCCGAAAAAAATGCTTTGTTTTTGTATCCATTATATTTTCGTATCTTTGCGGCAACAGTTCGATATAGATAAATAGAAGATTCGACATGACGGTGACAATAGCGATCTATGTCTATCGAACCTGCGGTCGAATGTGCCTAAGGAAGTTGTATGTTTGAATTTCGATACAACACAATTCCATTGGCTGTTGGGGTAGACCGTTCGACATGAACAGAAACAAACAAGTATCGTATCATTCGATGCGATCAAAAATATGTATAATACCGTTCGACATAAAGATTCGATGAATCAGCTAAAAACGTATGATCGCCGCGAGCGGACATTTGCCGTCAAATGCTCCGCCCATAAGCTATAGAAGAATTGTAATGTTGTTTGACTAGTAATAATAATTTACAATTATAATTATTACTAGTCAAACAACAGTAGAATTCTACTAAATGTACGTTCGCAGCATCGTACAGTTTAGCTGCTTCGTCGAATCTTCTTAGAACATCAGACAGACACATAAGCCTTCTATTGACAGATTCGACCTTAATTAATTCGGATTTTCGTACAAATGCATTTTTTTAACGAAACACAATAAATAAAAAATGGATTTCGGGAGTAACTAAATACATTTATTTTTCGGACGAAACCGAAATTCCAAAACGAAATATTTCAGTGTGCACATATCTAATTGTTTGGGATGTCCTTCCATGGAAGTAGGGAGGACAGTATAACTTTGGAGTGTGGACATTTTTGCTGTGCAGTCTTTGTTAGGAAGTTATCGCGGACAAACTATTACAACTGTTTTCCCTGAATCTTGTTTTTGCCTGTTTGTATGATGATATGTTTGGGGTTGGTGAAATATGGGTTGTTGATGACTCCTGTTGCCTGTTCAATTGTTGAATAGTGAATTTTGGTGACTCTTACTGGGAAATGTCATTTGGTGTTTAGGTATTGCCCATTTGAGTCTATTATTAACTGCTTCCCGACCGCCTCATGCCGATACACGTCGGCAGAAGGGCACGTACAGGCAGAATCACGTACCTGTACATTGCCCTTTAAGAGGCAGCTTGCGATCGCTTTGTGAGCGTGTTCGTGGGTCCCGCGGACTCGATGTCCACGAGGATACCCGTGATCTTCTCACGGAGAGGAAGAACAGGGAAATGCTAATGTAAACAAGCATTTACCCGTTCTGCCTAGTGACACTGTCACTGATCACAGCTCCCTGTAATCAGGAGCGATGATCAGTGTCACACACAGCCCCTCCCCCACAGTTAGAATCATTCCCTAGGACACACTTAACCCCTACAGCGTCACCTAGTGGTTAACCCCTTCACTACCAGTCACATTTACACAGTAATCAATGCATTTTTAATTGCACTGATCGCGGTATAAATGTGAATGGTCCCAAAATCGTGCCAAAAGTGTCCGATCTGTCCGCCATAATGTCGTTAAATAACGCTGATCGCCGCCATTACTAATGAAAAAAGTTATTAATAAAAATGCCATAAAACTATCCCCTATTTTGTAAACACTATAACTTTTGCGCAAACCAATCAATAAATGCTTATTACGATTTTTTTTTACCAAAAATATGTAGAAGAATACGTATCAACCTAAACTGAGGAAAAAAATGTTTTTAATATATTTTTGGGGGATATTTATTATAGCAAAAAGTAAAAAATAATGCATTTTTTTCAAAGTAGTCGCTATTTTTTTGTTTATAGCACAAAAAATAACACCCCCAGAGGTGATAAAGTTCCACCACAAAAAAAAACTCTATTTGTGGGAAAAAAAGGACATCAATTTTGTTTGGGAGCCACGTCGCACGACCGCGCAATTGTCAAAATTGTCGAATTGCAAAAAGTGCTCTGGTCTTTGGCCAGCTAAATGGTCCATGGTTTTAAGAGGGAGTACCGCAAAAAAATTTTTTTTTTAAAGTCAGCAGCTACAAATACTGCAGCTGCTGACTTTTAAAATATAGACACTCACCTGTCCCCGAATCCAGCGGTGTCGGCACCCGAGGCCGAACCGTCCCTTGGTCCTCGGCAGCTGCCGCCACCATTCTCTCTCAGAGAATCAAGAAGTGAAGCATTGCGGCTTCGCTTCCGAATTCCCTACTGCGCATGCGCGAGTCATGCTGCGCATCCTAACTGGTCCCCGCTATCTCCTGGGACCTGGGTGTGTCCCAGCAGACAGCGCGGGGGGAACAGGAAGAGGCATAGACTCCCGTGGCAGTCTATGCTGGAAGAGGGTGCAAATACCTGTCTTAGACCGGTATCTGCACCCCCCTCCCCCCTGAAAGGTGCACAATGTGACACCAGAGGGGGGGAGGGTTCCAAAAAGCGGAGGTTCAATTTTTGTGTGAACCTCTGCTTTAAGTGGTTAAAACAATTTCAGGAGTTTGTCACCTGTTCTTGTGGTTTGATTGTCTGTGGTCTCTGGGTTATTTGATAGATGCCTGTTTGTGGTCTCAGCATTATGGGAGCTGTCTTGGCTATTGCTGGTGTTTGTCATGCTAATTTTTGAATGTTGATTAGTCTCACCAATCTGTTGTTCATTGGTAGGCATTCTGTCTGTACAAACTGTCCTCTTTGAATCTCTTTCCAGATTGTTGAACTTCATTTGTGTTTTTCTAGTGTCAGGTTTTTGTTTGAGGCCCCTATCACACCTAAACATACTGCAAAGACACCTGCTGCGCCGTGCGTTTTTTTTCCCTTTTTTTTTGTGGCATGTTTTTGGAGCGGCTGCATTCATTTGAATGGGCACTCCAAAAGCACGCCAAAGAAGCTCATGTACCAAATTTTGGCACAGATCCAGGTGTGTTTGGCATTGGACGACAATTACAGCATAATCACATCGTGTTTGGGGTGCCATTAAAAAAAAATGTCATTGCAAATGCATCCTGCATTTTGCTGCAGTTCTGGAATCGTGTGGCAGAATCATGAAGTCACAAAATCATGTGTGAACGGGGCTTACAATTTTCTTTTTATGGCTTTCCTTGTTTTTTGCTCTTTTCTCCTTCTGAGTAGACAATCTGCAAGACATCTGACCCCCTTCTGTCTAATGGGGTATGTGTTTGGGGTATTTGCTTTGTCCTGTTCCATTTTAAGTACAGAAACCTTGCTTAAAAAATTATTTTCCATATATTTTTCTTTTTTGCTTTTGGTGTTTCTACAGGGCGGTCCTTGTGTTGCTGTGTGCTGGAATCTGTCAATCTTTGATGCCCTCTGATGCTCAGTCTCTCTCTCTCTTTCTCTCTCTTTCTTTTTCTTTTTCTCTCGCTGTCTCTCTCTCTCTCTCTCTCTCTCTCTCTCTCTCTCTCTCTCTCTCTCTCTCTCTCTCCCTCTCTCTCTGTCTCTCTCTCTCCCTCTCTCTCTCTCTCTCTCTCTCTCTCTCTCTCCCCCACGCTCAATTCAAATCTGCTTTATTGGCAGGACCAAATACATTTTAGCATTGCTAAAAGGGGGATTAAGGGTTAATAGAAAGGGGATAGGGGAAGAGTCCATATAATGGATTTTCACGTCCCTCTGTCTGTGACACGCTGTCACATATTGTGCAACTCTTTTCACCATTGGCTCTGCTTCTCCTAATAGAATTTGAAGTTTGCTCTTCTCTTCTATAAAATTGAAGTCTGGGATTAGAGCATAGAGTCTCTGGAAGTGAGGGTCCCACACTGATGAGTATTTGAAACACTGTAGCAGGAAGTGGCCTCATGCTCCCGGACCCTGTTTACATAGCTGGCAGAGTCTACTTTCCCTGAGCTTGTAGGTCTGTCTGTGCCACCCTAATTTGATTTCCAGGCTGTGGGCACTCAATCTGTATAGACTCAGAGTCTGTCTCTTTTGGGGTCTTGTAGTACTTCCAAGTATGGGGCCAGTTTCTAGTATCTCTGCAGTGACTGCTAAACAGTTAATATCTTGGAGTTTGTTATTTAATTTCTCCATTCTCTAATAGGGATGAGCCGAACACCCCCCCCGGTTCGGTTCGCACCAGAACCTGCGAACGGACCGAAAATTCGCACGAACGTTAGAACCCCATTGACGTCTATGGGACTCAAACGTTCAAAATTAAAAGTGCTCATTTTAAAGGCTAATTTTCATGGTATTGTCCTAAAAAGGGTTTGGGGACTCAGGTCCTGCCCCAGGGGACATGTATCAGTGCAAAAAAAACTTTTAAGAACGGCTGTTTTTCGGGAGCAGTGATTTTAATGATGCTTAAAGTAAAAAAAAAAGTGAAATATTCCTTTAAATATTGTACCTGGGGGATGTATATAGTATGCCTGTAAAGTGGCGCGTGTTTCCCGTGCTTAGAAGAAAAAGGAAAGGTGTGGGGCCACCAGGCCCTATATACTCTGAACAGCAGTATACAGGCGGTGCATACAAGACAGGGACTGTAGGTTTGTTGTTAAGTAGAATCTGTTTGTAATTTTGAACGGGTACATTTTTAACGTGTTTAGCTCCAGCCAAAAAATCTTTTTTAAGCTTTTTGGAAAACATAGGGAAGGGTTATCACCCCTGTGACATTTGTTTTGCTGTCTATGCTCCTCTTCAGAAGATTTCACTTCACTTTTTGTCCCAATGACAAATGTTTTTTGAAAATTTGGGTTTTTTTGTGAAACAAGGATTGGTGATAAAGCATCAGTGGAAAGGAGAAATGTTTTTCCTATATTAACTCTTACAGGAGAGAATTTCCCTTCCTAGGGGTAGATTTCATCTCACTTCCTGTTGTCTCCTTCCGTTTGCAAGTAGGAGTCGTTTGTAAGTTGGATGTTTGAATGTAGGGGCCTGCCCTATATACTCAGCAGAAATTTGGGCCTTAGGTGTTGTTGTGGCCTCAACACTGTAAATGCCCCGTACACACGGTCAGATTTTCCGATGGGAAATGTCCGAATTGGAGCGTGTTGTCGGAAATTCCGACCGTGTGTGGGCTCCATCGGACATTTTCCATCGGATTTTCCGACACACAAAGTTTGAGTGCAGGAGATAAAATTTTCCGACAACAAAATCCGATCGCGTCAATTCCGACCGTGTGTGGCCTGTTCCGACGCACAAAGTGCCACGCATGCTCAGAAGAAATTTCGACACGGAACAACTCGGTCTGGTAAAATGAGCATTCGCAATGGATACAGCACTTTCGTCACGGTACAATGTTAAAAAAGGTTTAATACAGCGCACTCTCTTCTTCTTTATAATGTGACAAGAATTAAGTAGTTTTGCTGCTCAAATTCACACACACTTCTCACAAACTTATTTTGTTGTTTTTTTCTTGGGATTCCCTGAATATATTGTTATTTGTCACATCTGACATAATGTTGTTTTTTTTTTTTTTTTAGTTTTTTTGTGCTTTAAAGCCATTTTTCCTTTAGATTTTATGTTTGTATTTTTTCCAAGGCTGTTCTTTGTTTGATCTTATTTTTATTTTTACTTCAGACTATTTTTGTGTGTGTTTTTGTGTGTCAAGTTACCACAACACCATTGATATCTTTTATTATTTAATCTCAAGGAGATTGTTTGTTGTTGGTGTGGTGTCCCTTGTTAATTTCACATTGTATTTGTGAAATGTACCTGAATCCTCACAAACTGTCCTTTTTTGAAGTAAAATACACATAGGCAAGTATAATTCAATCCAAAAATCCTTTATTAAAGGCTCAGAACCAAACAAAGAGGGAGGCAACGCTGGGTCAACAGGAGAAATTAGCGAAGCCTGGGACCCCCAGAGCAGACATCAATTCTTGAACATAAAAATTGGTGGCCTGAGGAGTCCATATGTAAGGGAGGGCAGTCTGGTCCAGAATTTGCAGAGATCCGGAAAGCAGCAGATGACATCTGTGTCCCCAGGCTGTGATACCACAAGAGGCTACATCTTTTGGCCGACCAGACTGGATCCAGGGTCCTCACTTTCTGGTCTTCATTCCATGCTTTGTTCCTGGCTGTGGCTCTTCTGTTGGAGATGTGGCAGGAGGAGTAGGACCTGGAGGAGGAGGAGGACTGGGAGGACCTGGAGGAGAAGGAGGAGGAGGACCTGCAGGAGGAGGAGGAGGAGGACCATCTGTGAGTTCGCAAAGGTGTGTCTGAGATGTAATTTGGCCCCTCATACCTTTATTAAGAGCCTCCAATATGAGCAACTCACACATGAGTTGTTGTCCCTCCTCCATCTTCTGCATTTTTGAGGCAATGATGGCAGCAAAGTCATCCTCCACGGTCTGTGGTGCTCCCAGGGCCTCTGTAGTCCTCCAAAAGAGGCCTATGGCAGCCTCCTCTAGGGCACTCCTCCTCCTGCCACTTTCTCTTTCCAGGGGTAGTGGAGGGACCTGCAGATCAGGCAGCCTGCTCGGCCCGGCCACCTCCTGGCTGAGACTTCCCTGTGTACGAAAAAGGGACATTTAGTTTTTTCTTCATCAATCACAATCATAAATTAGTACTCCCAACTAATATCTAGTTAACATAATTGATTGGACAAGCAGAAATTTTTAGAGGAATGCTATACCTGGCTCAATCTGGGCTCCTCCACATGTTGTTGCCTGGAAGGCCCAGGTTAGGCGTCAGAAGCCTCAGCTGAGGGGGAAGGAAGCGTGGAAGGAAGACTGGAGAGGGATGACCTGGGTTCAGTCTGGCCTGCCAGAAAATGCAGCCTGTCATAGTACCACATCCTGGGGACATAGATGTCATCTGCTGCTCCGGATCTCTGCGAATCCTGGACTTTCTGGCGCTCCCTTACATATGTGCTCCTCAGACCACCAATTAGGATCTTCAAATATGTGATGTCTGCCGTGGGGATCACCTGCTTCACAATTTCCAACAATTGATCCAGCGCTGCCTTCCTCTTTGTTTGGTTCCTGTAATGTGGGTGGTTGATCTCCCACAGACATGGCAGCTCCCTAAACATATCAATGAATATTGACATGAAGTCATTATCTTTTAATAAGATATCCATGTTCACTGCAAGACACAACACAAGACAAAGCCTAATGTCAGACCAAACTGTACTAATCTTGTTACAATATAGGCCTCAATCTATAAGCAGTATAGGCACAAGTATGTCTCTTACCTTCGTTCTTACGATCGGCGCGTCCAATGCTCCTTCGTCCGCTCACAGATCGTACGCAATACGCACGTGTGTTACGCTTTATACTCACTGCGCATGCGTGTAACTCCACCCACCCCTGACGTTCTTTCTAGTCTATTCCCTGCCCCTTTTCGTTCTGCGCAGTGGGGGAAGAGCACATGGTGGAGACACAGCAGGTGCGTGCTAATTACAGGAACGAGGAGGAGGAGGAGGAAAGCACGATCCAGAAGGAGCAGATTTAAGGCCACAAATATGTCCTTTGGGGAGATGTCGGAGATGGTGGACATCCTGAAGAAGGCCAACTATGATGGAAAGTATGGGCCTTACCCCAACCCCAATATTAGAAAGGCCAAGATCATTGCGAAAGTGGTCAAAAGTCTGCACCGGAATTTCGGGGTACGGCGATCGAAAGATCAGCTCAGGAAGCGGTGGTCGGACCTGAAATTAAGAGAGCCCGAGCAGTACAGAAAGATCCGGAGAGTGCTGCAAAAAAGTAAGTAGTTGTGCTGTGTTCATATTCTTTTCGTCTTTATTACGTTCGTGCTGCTCCATATTGTTTTCTTAATTGTTGTACAGTTTAAAATGGAAATTTTAATGTTCATGGGACCATTTGAATCGTTCGTATCAAACAATTTTATTTTGGCCTCTAAAACACCATTGTTTAGGCCCTATGCATTTTCCAAATTTTTTTGGGCCTACTTGTCTAAGAAAAATTTGGCTGTGTAGATGGCTTTGTTACTAGAATGAAAGGCAAACTAGATTCTGTGTAAGGAGACGACACTCAGCAGCTGTTTTCACATCTGGACACTGGAGCACTAGTGTGGGACACAAGAACACAATTTTTATTAGGGTGGGCACACAGGTGCTCCAGTGTATACTATAGGGGGGTCTCCATCTGTGAAGCTTGTGCAAAACAGGTAAAGGATTGCAGGTTGACAAAGGCCAGTAATAAAAATACATCTTTGAACTCTGCTAAAATTGACACTTGTACCCCAATTTCAACCAATGTTTCCTATTTATAGTTCTGCCATCAAATATCTGTGTGCTAATTATACCATTTTTGCTTAACATAGGGGAGAAAAGACTCGGAGGACACCCCTCATCCGAGGAGACCAGAGACCCCCCCACCTCTGGAAGAAGGGGAAATACCCCAAAAACAAGCTGAGCAGGAGGAGGAAGAAGACGTGGTGGAAATTGGCACCACAACAGGTGAGTGTCTGCGACCACAGGCTCAGGCAGGGGCGTAACTAGAAATCACAGGGCCCCATAGCAAAATGTTGCATGGGCCCCCCCCCCCTAAAAATAAATAAATAACTAATGCCATTGAAAAACAGATTACCACACTCACATATAATAAGAGCTTTAAAGTGCTGCTGTCAGTGCTCCCTTATCTCAGTGCTGGTGTCAGTGCACCCTTATCTCAGTGCTGGTGTCAGTGCTCTCTATCCTGGTGCTGGTGTCAGTGTTCTCTATCTCGGTGCTGGTGTCAGTGCTCTCTTTCTCGGTGCTGGTGTCAGTGCTCTCTATCTCGGTGCTGGTGTCAGTGCTCTCTATCTCGGTGCTGGTGTCAGTGCTCTCTATCTCGGTGCTGGTGTCAGTGCTCTCTATCTCGGTGCTGGTGTCAGTGTTCTCTATCTCGGTGCTGGTGTCAGTGTTCTCTATCTCGGTGCTGGTGTCAGTGTTCTCTATCTCGGTGCTGGTGTCAGTGTTCTCTATCTCGGTGCTGGTGTCAGTGCTCTCTATCTCGGGGCTGGTGTCAGTGTTCTCTATCTCGGTGCTGGTGTCAGTGCTCTCTATCTCGGTGCTGGTATCAGTGCTCTCTATCTCGGTGCTGGTGTCAGTGAGGGAGGTAGCAGTGGAGAAGCCAATCAGCAGGCAGTGCCAGCTCAGGATGCGGAGCACCTGGCCCACCATGGCAGAGCATCAGCCCTGGACTGGGACCTCCCAACTCCCCCCTCAGTGGAGCCCTGCATAGGCAGGTTGGAGGGAGGGGTCAGGGGCTGCCAATCACAGGTGGATACACTGGGACACTGGCACAGGACTGAGCTGTCCTTACTGTTAGTGACACATGATTGGGAAGAATTGAGTGGGGGCAGGGGTGGATATAAAGACCAGTCTCTGGCTGTGGCTGAGGGATGCTGCAGGAACATGGATGGGGGGGGGGTTGGCTCTCTCTCATAAAACAAAAATGTTGTTGGTCGCTGGCTGCAGAAAACGTTGTGGCATGGTGGTAACTTTGCCTCTCCCTGCAGCTGGAGCCCCTGATACCCCCCCCACACTGATTGACAGCCCCAGAGAGGGGCAGCCCAGACACTTCTCCTCTTCTACCTTCCCTTCTGTCGGATCGGCTCCATACAGCGCTCGTGAGGCCTCCTCCGCGGTGCCTTCCTCTCTTGGTCAGCCAGGTGCCTCCTCCGGGTGCCTTCCTCTTCCTCTCCTCGTCAGCCGGATGCCTCCTCCGGGGTGTGCGGAAACCGCCGCACCGCTGAGCACTCCAGTGGTGGGGGGGTGATGGCTGAGGGGGGGCGCGATCTGTGTCTCCCGAGCAGAGGTAATTGTGCTCACTGCTCAGGCTGCTGGAATCTCCTCCCCCTTCTCCTCCTTAAGACAACACAGCGCCGGCCCCGCCTCCTCCCCAAGACGGCTATGCTCCGACCCCTCTCTCCACTGCTTGGTCGTGCTTGGAGCTCACAGGCAACCTGCTGCTGGTCATGCCGTGCCCGTGGTGACGTTTTTTAGCAGAGGCGGCTCTTCAACTAGCCTAATTGCCGAATTAGAGAGCCGCCTCTGCCGCGCCCTACACGGATGCGGGCCCCATAGCGCATGCGTGGGTCGCTATGGCAGTAGTTCCGCCACTGGGCTCAGGTAAGAGATGGATGCTGGCAGACTTTTGATACCTGTTTTTGTTTGGTTACTCTCTTTTTAGGTGATCGTGATGTTATGGATCAAGATCCTTTCACATCAGAAAGTGCACAGATCCTGATCGGGGAGATTATGGGGTGTAATTTTGAATTGGAAAACCTCAAGAAAAAAATCAATGATGTTATTCAAAAAAATAATAACATCATTGATATTTTGGGGCGAATTTAAAACCCCCCAAAATCACTTTATTTTATTGTGTGCTACAATAGGAAAAAAATTTAGACCAATGTTTTGAAATGACAAATTTGGAGGATGCACACAGTGTGCCAACATGTGCTATCTGCCATCACGGGAGATCAATGGACGTGTTTTGGGGGTGCAACACCTTCCTCAATAATAAAGTAGCGGTGAGGAAGGGCTTGCTCCCACAAAACACATCCCTTGATCCCCTGTGATGGCAGATAGCACATGTTGACATTCGTAAATTGGTGTGCATCTTCCAAATTTGGCTTTTCAAGGGGTGACTTCACCCCATCTGAACGCAATATCAAACACAGTTCCTAAATACTCATGTCTGATATTGCCTTCAAGTTTTACCAAATGTGAACATTGTAAGTTCAAGATTTTTGTCTTTCTTGTTGGTTTTACACAGGCCTGTTTTATCGTAAATGGACATTTCTATTTTTGCTAATGCCACCCCAAAAATTGTTATACAACAAACATGTTGGTTTGTTTTAAAAACCTTTGGTAAATGCACATGTGATTGTGCAGGTATTAAAAAGATTGTTAATCAAGAATGTGTGGATTATTGTCTCAACGCTACAACACTTTTGTGGTGATGTAATTGCTGTTTTGTGAGAAAATGGAGGTTATTTCCTAAGGGCAAATCCTCTTTGCACTACAAGTGCAGTTTCAGTGCAGTTTCCAATGCACTTGTAGTATAAAAAGTGTTTTGGCCTTTAGTAAATAACACCCAACAGTGCTTTGTATACGGTTACACAATCATGCCATTTTCAGGACTCCCCACATTGCTGTCATGGTCAGCTAAAACAAACAGAAGCAGTAAATGTCAACAACAATTAGCTTTTTCTTTTTTAATTGATAAATGCTTCACAAATTGTCTGGCATATTGATGGCCCCCCACCCGCAAAGAACTCAAGGTATCTTAACCGCACATCACGGGCACTCAGGGAGGGCAAGCCAGGACGGCCACTTTCAAGCGCCGTCAGGGTTGTATCATGTATAATTCTGGCCTCAGGCCCAACTGAGCCAGCATAGTTGGCAGAATGTTTGCGTAAAAACTTATGGAGAACACAGCACGTCAGGATTAGATGATTAAGTTTATACTCTGCCATAAGGATGGGTGTCAGAAATAGGCGGAACCGGCTGGCCAGGATTCCAAATGTGTTCTCCACCACTCTTCTGGCTCTGGCCAGCCAGTAATTAAAAACCCTCTGTTCCGGGGTGAGGGTCCTCATCGGGAATGGCCGCATAAGATGGTCCCCCAGCGCAAATGCTTCATCCGCAACAAAGACGCATGGGAGTCCTTCCACATTGTCCTCTGGATGTGGCAAGTCCAAGCTGCCATTCTTCCCCACGTCCACATACAAGAAGTCGTAAGTAGCCGACACCACCGCCAATATCACAATACTATTGAACCCCTTATAGTTGAAATAGTACGACCCCGAGTTGGGTGGTGGGACAATGTGGACGTGTTTCCCATCAATTGCCCCTCCTCAGTTAGAAAAGTCCCACCGCTGGGCAAAGTGGGAGGCCACAGTCTGCCATTCCTGTGGCGTGGAAGGAAACTGTTGAGGAAAACAAAAATAATTTACTATTTTTGCACATAAACATGGCAAGCAGATTAGGCACAAACATTCTTGGGCAACCTCCAGATAGCATTTATTAAGGGGAAATTAACACCAAAGTATAAGGTACACCTATCATATTCACCCCCCCCCCCCCCATGGGCCATTTCTAACATTATGGGGGGGTGCTCTTGGACAGGTAACCCTCTTCACTTCATTGAAAAATGAATGCCTAAATAATGGGTATTACTTGTAACAGCCCCTCCTTAGTTACACTATTGGCAGCCCACTGGACAGGTAAGAAGTGTCATAATACAAAGATATAAATACACACTGTACACATTTGAGGACATTTGGACATTCTGATATTACCTATCAAGATAATAATCGAATCCGAAAACTTTAAACATTACCATTTGAAAGTATACAGGCAGGCCCTTGCACTACATGCTTTGGGGAATTCATTAATTAATCTGACCAGTAAAGAGATGTGAATAGTGTGTATGGGCTTGGCAAAGTCAGCAGATAGATGATTGAGGATCGATAGAGAATTGTGATGAGCTGACTTAGCAGTTGGGGGGAGGGAGGTTTTAGAAAAATTTTAGAAAAATGATTTGGGGACACTACAAAAAAAAGCCCTTGGCACTCTGCCTTAATTTAAAGCACAAATCACATTTCCAAACATTTTAGGGGTTGTTTGGGGTGAAGCACTACTATGGAGCTGATAAAATACATTAAGTGACTACATGAGGTGAATATAGGGGCAGGAGACCATGTTGGGGAGGTAAGTGAAGGCAGATATGTATGAAGAACGTAAAAAATAATTACATAAAAAAACCAGCATGCATGAGAACAAAGGGGACATTCACAGCATATTACAATCATGGTAATTAGGGAATGAGGAAAGAAATACAAGATATTATCAAACATTAAATACAATAAAATGTGATATTAAAGGATACAAATCTTACCTTCATATGCTCCTTCTGCAGGACCTGGATGATGGCAGAACAGGTCTCTGGAATAATGATCCCCAGAACCTGGGGGGAGATGCCTGTCGAGAACTTGAGGTCATGCAGGCTTCTCCCTGTCGTCAAGTACCGCAGGGTAGCGACCAGCCTCTGCTCCGGAGTGATGGCTTGCCTCATGCAGGTATCCTGCCTGCTGATATAGGGGGTCAGCGAAGCCAACAGACGGTGAAACACGGGGTCCGTCATCCTGAGAAAGTTCCTGAAATCATCAGGATTATTCTCACAGATCTCACGGAGCAAAGGCATATAAGAGAACTGGTCACGCTGAAGCAACCAATTCTTGGTCCATGAACTCCTCCCCACCCTGTTCATGGACTGGACTTGTGTCAAGGTCAGGACCCCAACACCAAGCCCCCGCACAGCACGAACTGTACGGAACACAATGACTACTTAAAGTCACGCGGAACTTGCTTGCACGCACTGAAGAGCAGATACAAACCCACAAGCACAGACTGAACGGCAGAAAACGATCTGAAAACCACGAGTCTAAAAAAGCGCGAATCGTCTCTCACCAAACTTTTACTAACACGAGATTAGCAAAAGGAGCCCAAAGGGTGCCGCGCTTGGTTCTGAAATGGCCTTTTCTAGTCTCGTCGTACGTGCTTGACGTCAACGCGTTCTTGGCGATCGGAAATTCCGACAACTTTGTGCGACCGTGTGTATGCAAAACAAGTTTGAGCCAACATCCGTCGGAAAAAATCCTAGGATTTTATTGTCCGAATGTCCGAACAAAGTCCGACCGTGTGTACCGGGCATAAGCCCTCACAGGGCCCTGCTGTGAAATATTAGATCAAGAATTGTAATTACATGCCCCTGTTGAACAGGGGCAGAAAAATTGGGCCTTTGGTGGTGGTGGTGGTGCTGGTGCCACAGCACTGCAAGTCCTCACTCGCTCTTGGTGGGCGCAGAAACGGGCCCTGCTGTGAAATATTAGATCAAGAATTGTAATTACATGCCCCTGTTGAACAAGGGCAGAAAAATTGGGCCTTTGGTGGTGGTGGTGGTGCTGGTGCCACAACACTGTAAGTCCTCACTCACTCTTGGTGGGCGCAGAAATGGGCCCTGCTGTGAAATATTAGATCAAGAATTGTAATTACATGCCCCTGTTGATCAGGGGCTGAAAAATTGGGCCTTAGGCACTGGTGCTGGTGCCACAACACTGCAACCCCTCACAGATACTCTAGTTGGAACGCAGGAACGAGCTCTGCTGCAAAGTATTGCATCAAGAATTGTAATTACATGCCCCTGTTGAACAGGGGCTGAAAAATTGGGCCTTAGGCACTGGTGACGGCGCCCAGAACCAAAAATGTTCTTACAAGCTATCAGCGTGATCATTGAGGAGGAAGAGGATAATTACTCAGGATAGTCACTCAGCATCAGCATAGGCAGTCTTTGAAGGGATCTGAGATTTAAAAAAAAATTATTCCATTACATCAGCATCAGGTGCTTGGTAGCTGGTGGTGATCCAAGACTGATTCATTTTTATGAAGGTCAGTCGATCGACCGAGTCGGTGGACAGATGCACCCTGTGATCGGTTACAAAGCCTTCAGCAGCACTGAATGTGCGTTCCGAAAGAACGCTGGATGCAGGACAGGCCAGTAGCTCAATTGCATACTGTGCAAGCTCTGGCCAGTGATCCATTCTCAAGACCCAGTAACCCAGAGGATTTTCGGTGGGAAAGGTGTCCAAGTCTGATCTTGCCCCTAGGTATTCCTGCACCATGTAAAACAGACGCTGGCGATGGTTGCTGGAACCGATCATACCTCGGGGCTGCGGACTAAAAAATTGTCTGAACGCATTGGTCAGACGGCCACCTTCTCCACCGCTCCTTCTTTGACTGACCGAAGCCTCAGCAACACGTTGTCCAGGAACAGGAGTTTGTAACCTCCCAGTCTCTGGGAATGCGTTGCACAAACCTTTCTGCAAGGCCTCCCGAAGATGTTTTATCCTCTGCTCCCTCTGCGACGGCAAGATAAGGTCCGCAACCTTACCCTTGTAATGTGGATCAAGGAGGGTTTCTAGCCAGTATTGGTCCTTCTCCTTGATACCACGAATACAAGGATCCTTACGCAGGCTTTACAGGATCAGGGAGGCCAAGCAGCGTAGGTTTGCTGAGGCATTCGGTCCGGAGTCCTAAGGATGACATGGTCCGCAGCCACCTCTTCCCAGCCACGTACAAGTCCATGTGTTTCTTGGGACTGATCCCTTAAAGACTGCTGCTGATGCTGAGTGCCAGGCTCCACCTCCATACTGACACAATCCTCCTCCTCCTCCTCTTCCTGGGTGATCGGCGGGCACACAGGAACACTGTCTGGATAAAGGGGGCCTTTAGAGCTAAGGAAGTCCTCCTCTTCCTGCCTCTGTTCTGCCTCATGTGCTCTGTCCATTATTCCACGCAGCGTGTGCTCCAACAGGTGGACAAGGGGGACAGTGTAACTGATGCATGCACTGTCACTGCTCACCATCCTCGTGGCCTCCTCAAATGGTGAGAGGACAGTGCATGCATCCCTGATCATGGCCCACTGGCATGGGGAAAAAAAACCAACCTCCCCTGACCCTGTCCTGGTGCCATAGTCGCACAGGTACTCATTGATAGCCCTCTGCTGCATGTGCAGCTGCTGCAGCATGGCCAACGTTGAGTTCCACCTGGTGGGCATGTCACAGATTAGGCGGTTCTTGGGCAGGTTAAACTCCTTTTGGAGGTCCGTCAGCCGAGCACTGGCATTATATGACTGGCGGAAATGCACACAGACTTTCCTGGCCTGCCTCAGGACATCCTGTAAGCCCGTGTACCTGCCCAAGAACCGCTGCACCACCAAGTTAAGGATGTGAGCCAAACAGGGCACATGGGTCATTTGTCCCTGTTGGAGGGCAGAAAGGAGGTTGGTGCCATTGTCGCAAACCACCATTCCTGCCCTAAGTTGGCGTGGCGTCAACCACCTCTGAACCTGCCCCTGCAGAGCTGACAGAACTTCCCAGCTGCCAGCAGAGTCACCCAATGCGCCGTGAAACTTAGGTAACGTCCCTGTCCATGCCTGCTGGACCATGAGTCAGCGGTAATATGCACCTTACCGCTGACCGCCCTGTGCAGCGAGGCACGGACATTGCCTTCCACATGCCGGTAGAGAGCCGGAATCACCTTCCGTGAGAAAAAGTGGCATTTGGGTACCTGCCACTGAGGAACCACACATTCCACAAACTCACGGAAGGGGGCAGAGTCTACCAACTGAAAAGGCAGCAGTGGAAGTGCTAGCAATTTTGCCAAGCTAGCATTCAACCGCTGGGCATGTGGATGGCTGGGAGCCAACTTCTTTCGGCGGTGCAGCAGCTGGGGCAGAGAAATTTGCCTGGTACAATCTGACGTCGGTGTACCGAAAGCAGATTGCCCACAAGTACTTGGCTGTGACACACCTAATTCTACACCTTCATTCCTCTCAGTGCAGGTCTCAGAGAGGACTGAAGGTATAGTGGGGTTGGAGATCTCAGCTGATGATGAGCAAGGAGAGGTCCTCTTTGTTCTTTGGTGTGGGTCTTTTAGATATGCTTGCCAATGAACTGCATGGCAGGTCAACATATGTCTGGTCAAGCATGTGGTACCCAAGCGGGAGATGTTTTGGCCACGCGAGATACGCCTGAGACATATGTTGCAAATAGCAGTGGTGCGATCTGATGCACTCGTCTCAAAAAAGGCCCACACCAAAGAACTTTTTGAGTAACGCGCAGAGACTGCAGCGCCCTGCACATGTGGAGATTTGGGGTGTGATGCAGTCAGTGTGCTGCCCTTAGGCTGGCCCCTGGAGAGCATCCTGCCTCGTTGGTGATGTGCCTCCTCCTCCTCCTCTCTCCTATCAGGCACCCATGTTGAGTCAGTGACCTCATCATCCCCTCCCTCCTCATCACTGGAGCAAACTTGGCAGTATGCTGCAGCAGGGGGAGCATGACTACCAGATTGCTGTCCTTCTTGGGCACCCCCTCTGTCCGTGCTCACGTTACTGCCTTCATCTAGCTCAGTATCATCATCAGAGCCTTCCAAACGCTGGGCATCCTCCTGGAGCATGTACCCAACACTGTGGTCAAACAGTTCGAGGGAATCCTCAGGAGGACATGGTGGGGCTAGGGAAGGCGTCACTGATGACATTGAGCCGAGGGAAGAGGCCGCTGATTTTCCAGACAAAGAACCCTGAGCATGGGTGAGAGAGGATGAGGAGGATGAGGACGGCTTGGTCATCCACTCGACCAAGTCTTCCGCATGTTGCGGTTAAACGCGGCCAGCTGCCGAAAAAAAGGCCAAGCCTGTCCCACGGCCACGTGCTGATGAGGATGCACCGTCTCCATGACCAGCACTGTTGCCTCTAGACACAGAGCCTGCTTGCCCTCTTTTATTGGCTTGTGACTGTCTGCCTCTCCTTGTTGGCCTTCCAGACATACTAATGGCCTGTAGCTGCACTAAGCTGGGATATATATATATATATATATATATATATATATATATATATATATATATATATATATATATACTGATACTGCAGCTAGCAAAATCAACTGCCTGCCTGTAGTATGAGAATACCACCAACCTTCTACAGGTAGCTTTAGCTGAACACTGTGCAGAGCTCGCAAAAAACTAACTTGTAGCTTATTTAGCTGCCTGCGGTAGTGATAGGATTAGGAAAACACCACCAACCTTCTACAGGTAGCTTTAGCTAAACACTGTGCAGAGCTCGCACTACACTAACTTGTAGCTTATTTAGCTGCCTGCGGTAGTAATGGGATAAGGAAGGAGTGGCGTTCAGACGCCTTGTTTGCTGATACATGTGTTTGCTGCTACATGCTTTTTTTTAACATTGCAGTGTAAGAGTCCAGCTTTATTATTAAAATAAACCTTTAATGCTTTAACTTACTACACTATTGGAGCTCTCTTTTTCTCCCACCTTTTGCCTTTCACCCTCGGCTTTCCCCTCCCCCCCCCCCCTCGAGTGGAGGTGACGAGGTCGGATGAGGACTCTGATGGGAAGTTAGGCTTAGGTGGAACGAAGGACCCCCTGGTGGTCAAGGTTGGAACAATGGAGCTGATCCCCCTTTTTTGCATGCTGATTTATCACGTTTGGGAAGGTGGTCGTATTTAGAGTGGAACGGAGGACCCCCTGGTGGTCAAGATTGGAACAACGGAACTGACTCCCTCTACTACATGCTGATTTATTACGTTGTGAAGGTGAGGGCTCTGTGAGCTCATTCTTTGGATATATACCTCTCCCTGCCCACTGTCCTTTACTGGAACAATTTATACATGATTCCTTCTTTTGGACAATTTTTTGAAGAGTACATATGACTGTTTGAAGATCTTATTTAGAGACTATTACTACTCTCTTTATCATGCCCTGGGATTGATTCATTTATTTTTCACATTTGCATGTCTTTTATTATTTAATACAGAACATTTTAGGTTTGCTTATATATTTATTATTCTTATAGACACTGTAGATTCACTCAATTCATATTCATTTTTCATCATTTATTATTTTTTTGCTGTAGCGCGGGATCACTTTATGGTTGTTATTTATTGAGAGTGGACTGTGATACACTTTAGGTTCTGCTGCAGACAGCTGTTTTATTAGATTGCACTTTATGTACTACATGCACTTTATTAATTAGTCACTGTTCATTTACCATTTGGTTTTAGTAATTTGCATACAGCACATTTTAGTAGCACGAAGGCTCTTTTCACATTGTCAGAATAAGGAAAACACCACCAACCTTCTACAGGTAGCTTTAGCTGAACACTGTGCAGAGCTCGCACTACACTAACTTGTAACTTATTTAGCTGCCTGCGGTAGTAATAGGATCAAGAAAACACCACCAACCTTCTACAGGTAGCTTTAGCTGAACACTGTGCAGAGCTCACCAAAAAATAACTTGTAGCTTATTTAGCTGCCTGCGGTAGTGATAGGATCAGGAAAACACCACCAACCTTCTACAGGTAGCTTTAGGTGAACACTGTGCAGAGCTCGCACTACACTAACTTGTAGCTTATTTAGCTGCCTGCGGTAGTGATAGGATCAGGAAAACACCACCAACCTTCTACAGGTAGCTTCAGGTGAACACTGTGCAGAGCTCGCCAAAAAATAACTTGTAGCTTATTTAGCTGCCTGCGGTAGTGATAGGATCAGGAAAATACCACCAACCTTCTACAGCTAGCTTTAGCTGAACACCGCGCAGAGCTCGCAAAAAAAACACTTGTAGGTTTAGCTGAACACTGTGAGGAGGACACACTACACTAACTTGTAGCTTTAGCTGAACACTGTGCAGAGGTCACACTACACTAACTTGTAGTTTTCGCTGAACACTGTGAGGAGGACACACTATACCAACTTGTAGCTTTAGCTGAACACTGTGAGGAGGATGCCCTACCCTAACTTTTAGCTTTAGCTGAACACTGTGCAGAGGTCACACTAAACTAACTTGTAGCTTTAGCAGAACACTGTAAGGAGGAAGCACTACACTAACTTGTAGCTTTAGCTGAACACTGTGCAGAGGTCTCACTACACTAACTTGTAGTTTTATCTGAACACTGTGAGGAGGACGCACTAACTTGTAGCTTTAGCTGAACACTGAGCAGATGTCGCACTACACTAACTTGTAGTTTTAGCTGAACACTGTGAGGAGGATGCACTACACTAACTTGTAGCTTTAGCTGAACACTGTGCAGAGGTCTCACTACACTAACTTGTAGTTTTATCTGAACACTGTGAGGAGGACGCACTAACTTGTAGCTTTAGCTGAACACTGTGCAGATGTCGCACTACACTAACTTGTAGTTTTAGCTGAACACTGTGAGGAGGATGCACTACACTAACTTGTAGCTTTAGCTGAATACTGTGCAGAGGTCACACTACACTAACTTGTAGTTTTTGCTGAACACTGTGAGGAGGACACACTACACCAGCTTGTAGCTTTAGCTGAACACTGTGAGGAGGACGCACTACCCTAACTTGTAGCTTTATCTGAACACTGTGAGGAGGACGCACTACACTAACTTGTAGCCTTAGCTGAACACTGTGAGGAGGACGCACTACACTAACTTGTAGCTTTAGGTGAACACTGTGCAGAGGTCTCACTACACTAACTTGTAGCTTTAGCTGAACACTGTGAGGAGGACACACTACACTAACTTGTAGCTTTAGCTGAACACTGTGCAGAGGTCGCACTACAATAACTTGTAGTTTTAGCTGAACACTGTGAGGAGGACGCACTACCCTAACTTGTAGATTTAGCTGAACACTGTGCACTACACTAACTTGTAGTTTTAGCTGAACACTGTGCAGAGGTTACTAACTTGTAGCTTTAACTGAACACTGTGAGGAGGACGCACTACAATACTGTAAATAGTCTAGCTGCCTGACTGTGGTACTAATAGGATCAAAAGAACACCAGCAATTTTCTTCAGGTATCTGTAAATGCTGTAACAAGACAAGCCTGCCTGTCAGTAGGAAGATAACAGGAACAAATCTAGCTTAACTGAATACAGTGTATATATATATATATATATATATATATATATATATATATATATATATATATATATATATACATACAACACCTGGGATGCATATATATATACACAATACACTGTAAGTGCAGCTAACTCACTGACTGTCCTGCCTAATCTAGCTAACTCAAATGAAATGACACTGTCTCTCTGTCTCTGTCTCTCAACGCCGGAACACACTACACATGGCCGCCGTGCAGGCGGCCTTATATAGTGTGGGGCGTGTTCTAAACCCCCTGAGCCATAATTGGCCAAAGCCACCCTGGCTTTGGCCAATTACAGCTCTCTCTACCGATGGCGCTGTGATTGGCCAAGCATGCGGGTCATAGTGCATGCTTGGCCAATCATCAGCCAGCAAAGCACTGCGATGCCGCAGTGAATTATGGGCCGTGACGCGCCACACGAATTTGGCGTGAATGGCCCATATCATTCGCAATTTGACGAACGATCGAACAGCCAATGTTCGAGTTGAACATGGGTTCGACTCGAACACAAAGCTCATCCCTATTCTCTAACACATTTTTCTTTGGAATTATTCATTATGTTTTTTTATTTGAGATTTTCTCATACTGAATTATTGGGAGTTTGGGATAGACAAGGCGCTGATGAGTTGCTGCAGGCCGCAATGCTTGGACTAGTCCTTATTGGTCAGTAAAGCTTATGCTGTTATCAGTTAGGACTGCTCTTTTGTAGATGGTCCCAGTATGACAGCGCCCTCTTCTATACTGCGAGAAGTAAGGGAAATCTGCCCAGCTCAGACCGGCAAGAACTGTTGAAGGTGCTCCGATAGACTTGGAGGAGCTACTTGCATAAATCCAGATGAAACGTTTGTGGGGCTGGAGTCCCATTTGGATTGGTCTGGGTAGGTGACAGGACCCCAAACTTCACTGCCATAAAGAAGGATTGGGGTGATGACACTATCAAATATTCTAAGTCAGACTCTCACTAGTGGTTTAAGGTGGTATCGTTGTCTTCTGATGACATAGAAGACTCTGTGTGCCTTGTCTTTTAGGGCCTCTATGGCTGGCTTGAAACTTCCTGATTGGTTAATTTCTAGGCCGAGCAATGTGTAGCTGTTAGTTTCAAGAGTGCAGTTGTTTAACGTAAAGGAAGGGTTCTTTATTTGTTTTGTGTTCTTCTTTTAGAACACCATGATTTTTGTTTCCTTTAAGTTGTTAGGTAGTGCCCATGTGGCACTGTATTTCTCCAGTACTTCCAGGCTGTCTTGTAGGCCTTTCTCTGTTGGTGACAGAAGTAGGAGGTCATACAGCAGGAACTTCACCGTGGTGTCATGTAAAGTTAGCCCAGATGCTGGGGAGGATTCTAGAGCTGAAGCCAGTTCATTGCTGTAGATATTGAAGAGTGTTGGGCTTAGGCTGCAGTCCTGTCTGACTCCATGGGCCTACCAGAAGTGCTCTGTTTTATTCCCATTTACCTTTTACACTACAGCTGTTCTCAGTATATGAACTCTTGATAGCTGTTGAAAGAAGCATAGCAAGTAGCTTTCTAGATTGTGAACTATATATATGCATTATACCTATCTATACCAGTATGTGGCACTGCAGTGTTATAATGTGTATTCTATATAAAGGTAACCAGAGGAAGTGCTTATCTTTCCTCAATATATGTATTTGTATTGTCCCGTTTCCTGTAAGACATGATAAAGACATCCTCCATAAAAGTAAAGTATTCTCTGCATACAACAAGCTTCCAACGCATGATTTAATAACCTGCTAATAGGTTATTGGTCCCAGGCACCCAGGCATTGGAGAGGATATCCCAGGCATTAGAAAGAATACTCAGTGAGTACAACAAGTCAGTGAATACTGTATACAAGCTGATGAAAGATGGCAAGTGGTTTAGATGTGAAGTTTGCAATAGCAAAGCTAAACAATGCCAATTACCAGCTGTGGAAGATCAAACTGGAAGTGTTTTTCACCAAGGATGACTTGTGGCAAGTGCTGAATGCAGAGAGACCCACAGACGGAGAGAAGAAGGAATGGGACAGGGAAAATAGGCAGGCAAAAGCAACCATAAGCTTACTAGTGGAAGATGACCAGCTTATCCACATAAAAACAGAGAAAACAGCCAAAGGTATGTATACTTCATTACAAAAACTGTATGAGTGTTCAAGTCTAAACAGCAAACTGTTTTTGCTAAGAAAGCTGTACAAGATGAGACTATAAGAAGACCAGCAAATGTGTAATCATAGAGCAGCTGCGTGCCATTGGAGAGGACATCAAAGATAACCATATTGTTGCCCTGCTCCTCTACAGCCTTCCAGAGACATATACTGCTCTTATTAACGCTTTAGAAACCAGACCCGAGCAGGATCTAACACTAGCATATGTAATTTTTTTTTTTTTTTTACTCTTTATTTATATTTTTTAAGTACATAGAAAAAGCATATATCAACATACAGCTTAAAAAGAAAAAAGAGACAGCGCTATCTACCCCCATTAAACTAACCCCTTAAACTAAAGATCCCCCCCTCTCCCTCTCCTATCTTGCTCACTCAGAAAATAATATTTTTCCCCCTGCAATACTTAACATGTAATCTCCTCGACATATCTCCACATCTTTTTGAACATCCTCCACCCTTCCCATTTATCTTTGCGCTCTATCCCGTCTTCTGGTTCTACTTCAACCCCATCCGTACTCTCTATATTACAGATTTCGTTGACACAAAAAATCCAGTCACGTATTTTGGGGCTTTCCATTTCCTGCCGTCTCTTTGGTATCTGACTTTTTGCTACATTCAGCAAAATAGGAACAATAGATGATTGATATTGTGAAACTGACTCCGCTGTCCCATGGAACAAACACGTCCATGGGTCTTCCAATATATCTTTATTAGTTACTTCCTTTATTAGCTGTAAGATTTTCTTCCAGAATACTTTAATGATGGGACATTCCCACCAAATGTGGGCCATTGTTCCTATGACTTTACATCCTCTCCAAAATTCTGCGGATTTCTCCACTTTGTATTTACTTATTTTGTCTGGTGTCACATACCACCTTGCTAAGCACTTAAAGTTTGTTTCAATCATCTTAGTGTCTACTGAGGTACTGTGTGTCATTTTCACATTTTTTTCTAAACTGTGTTTGCTGCATTGTGTACCCAGTTCATTTTCCCATTTCTTGATGTAGGGCGGTACAGCTAGATCCTCTTTAGCCGCTAGAATTTTGTAAAGTTGAGAAACATTATTCTTTGATGTTTCTCTCTTACAGAGCTGCTCTAGCGGCCTGTAATGTTCCTAGCCTCTAATAGGCTTCTGAAGTTTCTCCACAAAATGAGACAGCTGACTGTACCGCCATGCATCAATCACCATAAAATCTGTGTCTAATCTTAACGCGTGCTAAGTGCAAATTTTACCTTTTTTAATAATGTCTTTTAATTGTGCATTTCCATTTTTTATCCAATTTCCTCCCACCTCCCTCATCCTCGGTTCAAAAAATGTATTGTCCTTCAAATATATCAGTGGTGAATTATAGTCCCAATTATTTTGTGAGTGAGTCTGATCCCATAATTTTAGTGTAACGCGTGTTAACTCAGATGTTTTTGTGCCCAGTAGTCTATATTGTGGGGAATTCCATATTATGTGTCCTAGTTGTGTACTGCTCATTGTTATGTTCAATATTGACCCATCTCTTGTCTGAGACTTCCCTTGACCATTCCATCACCCGTGAAAGAGCCACTGCAATGTAATATTTTTTAAAATCGGGGATAGCCAAACCTCCCTGTTTTTTCCCCCTACTCAGAACCGTATATACCAGGGATATGCAATTAGCCGACCTCCAGCTGTTGCAGAACTACAAGTCCCATGAGGCATAGCAATACTCTGACAGCCAAAAGCATGACACCCAGAGGCAGAGGCATGATGGGACTTGTAGTTTTGCAACAGCTGGAGGTCTGCTAATTTCAGATCCCTGATATATGCTATTAGTGTTTTTTTGCCTCACCAGACAAACCTCGCAATTATTCCTCGTAAAGCTTTCAAATAACCATGTGGGGGAGTGATTGGAACCATCTGGAACTTATAAAGGATTTTCAGCGCCAGAACCATTTTTACTGTATTAATGCGCCCGATCCAAGAGAGAGGGTGCATTGATATTTTTTTAGCATCCTTCTTAATCTCGTCAAGGAACGGTATATCATTTATTAAATATATTATCTTCAATGAGCTAGACAGTTTAACTCCAAGGTATTTTATATCCCTTTTCTATGGGAAATGAAATTCCCTGGATAGTTTATCTTCTTCTTGTTTGTCTATATTAATATTTAAGATTTCAGACTTGCTGAGGTTGACTTTAAAATTAGAGATATCACCAAATTTTTTCAAAATCCTCAGCAAGTTTGGAATCAAAATTCTTGGGTTGGTAATATAAAAGAGTACGTCATCAGCAAACTCTGCAAGTTTATGTTCCTGTTCCTTATGTCCTCAGTCCCTATCTTGACCCCCCTGCAATCCGGGTTGTTTCGTATAGTAGCCAGTAGGGGTTCTAGGGTTAGTACGAATAGAAGGGATGACAACGGGCTCCCCTGTCTAGTTCCATTTTCCATTTTGTATAGTACTTTAATCCACTTAATCAATCTTGGCCCCACTCCCATCATTTCCAGTGTTTTTATCATGAGTCCCCAGTCTACCCTGTCAAACGCTTTTTCGGCATCCATTGACAGGAATAGCCCTGGGGACTCACCGGAATTAATGGATTCAAGAAGAAGTAATGAACGTACCCCGTTGTCCCTACCTTCTCTTCCTGGTATAAAACCCACCTGGTCCGGGTGCACCAGGGTGGTCATCTTTTCCTTCAACCTGCCAGCAAGAACTTTGGCATAGAGATCTTAGTATCTGCGTTCAATAGTGCTATAGGCCTGTAGCTTGAGCACAGCGCACTATTCTTACCCTCTTTTAATATCACCGTTATTGTAGCAGCTAGCGCATCTCCCCCCATTTTCCAGTCAGTGCCCAGATTGTTCCAGTAACGGCAAAGCTTCGGGACCACGATGTTTTTATATTTTTTAAGATAATAAGTTGTAAAACAGTCTGGTCCAGGGCATTTTCCCAAAGGAGAATCCTTCAGTGCCGCAAAGATGTCCTCCTCTGATATAGGTCTATCCAGGTCAGATCTATCATTTTTAGTCAGCCTTGGCAATCCCGCCCTGTACAAAACTCCTCCACCTTCCCCTCTTCTCTATGATCCTGTTATCCCTTCTGTCTTATAGCATAGAGGACTTCGTAGTACTTCCTGAACTCTTCTGCTATTCCCTTAGTTGTGTATACCACCTCACCATTTTTATTTTGAATTTTCTCGATAAAGTTCCTTTCTCTTTTCTTTTTCACTACTCTCGCTAGATGTTTACTTGACTTATTTCCCCAAAAATATCTATCTCTTAGTAGTCTGTTGAGGGACCTCCTAGAGTCTTGCTCCATACTATCTTTAAGTTCCTCTCGTTTATTTATTACTTGATGAAAACATTCCTGGTGGGATCCATTATGTTTTTTATGTGCTTGTTCTAATCTATATATTTCCTCAATAAGATTTTCCCTTTTTTGTAATCTCTCCTTTTTTTACCAGCCCCAATGGATATAAAGACCCCCCTTATATATGCTTTATGAGTTTCCCAAAGTGTGGAGTCTGATATATCCCCTGTATCATTAACCTGGAAGAAAAATTCTATCTCCTTCTGAACTGCCTCTACCATGCTGCCATCTTTTCATAGGTTTTCGTTTTAAACTCCATGTAAAAGGTTGTCTTTGGGTCTCCGGGAACCTTATCATCATTGAAATCGGGGAATGGTCAGATAGTGTGGTTATTTCTATTTTAGTATCCACCACCTGGTCTAACAAACTGTGGTTCACTATCATGTAGTCCAGTCTTGAGTACGTCCCGTGTACGGGGGAGTAGAAAGTGTAGTCATTGGTTTTTGCATGTTGCACTCTCCAAGCATCTATAATTTGGCATTGATGGAACTTGCGCCCAATCATTTTTAATTGCGCCACACTCGTCCCCCGTACACGGGACGTACTATCCAAGGAGGGGTTCAGACAAAAATTGAAGTCTCCCGCCAGGACAACCTCCCCCGTCTTAAACGCCATCAACTTGTGCAGAACCTGTTTTAGAAATCTAATCAGGTTTTTATTGGGGCAATATACATTTGCCAGTGTAATCATTTTATTCCCAAGCTTGCCCTTCAAGAAGAGATATTGACCCTCGGGATCTGTCATTCTATTAGTCAAGGAAAACTTAGTAATCTTAGCAAACCCTATGGCTACCCCCTTGGCCCTCTTTGTGGGTGTATCACTATAGAACCAAATGGGTCTCCTGTAGGAACGCTACACCTGCTCGGTAATGCTGGAGTTCTTTTAATACTTTGTGCCTCTTCACAGGCGAGTTCAAGCTCTTAACATTGTATGATATAAATTTTAATTCTGTCATTTATTTTCAACTATTGTGGAGTTTTGTGTTGTTACCATCATCTGTCTTCTAAAGGAATTTTGTATCTGTCTCTGCAAAATAGAACTCCTTCTAATCCTGTGCACCCGGTCAATCTTCAAGTCCTCCTCTTCCCGTCTGTCCAGGATTGGATTAAAGATTTTTTTCATTTTGCTCATCAGATCTTCACTCTGTTGCTCCGGTAGGGATCTAATCCTCAAATTTTGGTGACGGCTTTGATTTTCCTGCTCTTCCAGCCTGTATAAAATATCTGGATGGTCATTTTGCATTTTCCTCATTTGTGTTTTTAATTCTGTTATTTCTTTGTCCTGTTTTCCTGTTACTTCCTCTGCCTCCTCTACTTTCCTCAGTAGGTGACCCATGTCCAAACGCACGTTCGCGATCTCAGTTTTAATCGAATTTTCTAATTTGGTGAACATTTCTATCATTTCCAATTTCGTTGGCATTAATGCGATGTTTCTTTGTTCTTCCATTTTTCTGAGGTCAATTTCTCCTTCCTGGTCCTCAACCTCCCTGGATTCTCTCCCAGCAAAATAATTTGCTGAACAAGACCCCTCAGCCTAGGCCAAAAACTGTAGACCCTCGAAGAATGATACGATACCGCCCAACAAGGCCAGTGAGGGCGTAGGGTCCCCACTATGTGGTGTGGAAAGATTTTACCTTTGTCGCCTCTTTTCTTCCAGTAATACTGAGGATACTATCCCGTTGAATTTTATCAGAGTCCTCTATGCCTTCCCCTGCCTCTCCCTGATGGAACGTCCATAGACTCTTACATGGTATTTCAACTGGAGTTGCATGCTTTCGTCAAGGGCCCGTTAACTCGGTATAACAACCTCAATATGTTATCTGGATGACTATGCTCCGTTTGATATATCCAACCAGTGAAGTGTTAAGTGTAAATCTCTACCACATGGAAACAGGGAGGCATGTAAGCAAGTGAACAAAAAAATGCGTCTTTCTCCAGGGTCACCTCCTTGTAACAGCATATCCAACATAGCATAATCCAAATTTCATTGGTGAAGCAGTAGTAAGCAGTAACAAAGCATTATACCATAATGTCAATTTGGTAAAGTTCTTGGCAAGTCTCTTTTTTATAAACTTTAATGCTGCTTAATAACACAATGATTCAGAATATTTGAGGGTTAAATATCATAACTGGAGAAAGCTTCTTCCCCTCCTAGGTTGATCTGGTCCAGTCACTTTTATGTGCTGTAAAAAAAAATCAGTTGCACAGCTCCAGTGACATCCTGGTCCGCTTGCTGCTCATGGTCTATAGGTGAGGGTCCTTCGTCTTCCCCTTCTTCAAACAGGGATCAGTCTAGGATCACTCATTCCATGAAGAGAAAACGTGGGGCGGGGGTCCGGGAGGAAAGCACTACATACCGGCAGGCTCCATCTGGTCCCGGCATGGTTGCTTGTGATTCCGTCGCCTCTCAGGTCAGTAGTGAGCCTCATACGCCTGTGTGCATCACCCGCCAGGTCCGAGCACAAGCCCGCCACCCTCAACTGCTGCAGTGGGGGATTCCTCTGAGTGTCCTCTGCCAGTGCCTCAGCGGGCTCTCACCCCGCTCTGCTTCGTCTGGTTCCCCTGAGCCACCTCCGCTCTGCTCCCTCACACCGATGCCGCCATCAGGCCCCTCCCCCAGCTCTGACGTGTCACGTCAGCATCTCAGGACACTAGCATATGTCAAAGGCAAATGAATTGCTGATTAAGACAGAAGGAAAGAAAACACGCACCATGATGACAAAGCTCTTAAGATGTACAAAGGCACAAAGCACAACAAAGAAAGCAGAGCCTGTTTTTGCTGTAAAAGGATTGGTCACTTAAAAAAGGACTGTTCTATCTGGAAAGCCGAGCAGTGAAAGCTAGAGCTATCCACAAAAAGAGTCAAAGCATCTACAAAAGAACCTGAGGACACGCCATGGAGTGGCACCTTTAAAGTGACATAGAGCGGCAAGCCACGTGGCTTGTGCATAGACTTAGGAGCAACAAGCCACATGACTAGTGATGAGACAAAACATTGAATACAGTGCAAAAGACAACGTTTTTCTAGCAAATGGGAAAAGCATCATATCAGAAGGTAAAGGTCAGGGCTTCCTGAACTGCATTACACCACAAAGCAAGCAGAGCATCCTTGTAAAGAAAGTGCTGTATGTTCCTGAACTAGAAGGCAGCCTTCTATAAGTGAAAAGTCTTGCAAGCAACAGTCTCACAGTTAAGTTCCAGGGTGATGAATGCACAATTCACAATAATAAGCGATTCCTCGCAAAAGGAAAACTGGATGATCACCTATACAGGCTCATCACCACAGACCAGCAGGCTAATATAGTCTCTAATGACCTACACAGCAGATGTATTCATTTATGGCACAGGCGGCTGGGGCACAGAAGTCCAGAAGCTATACAGGACATTATAAAGAGGGGCTTATCAGAAGATTTGACAATAGTGCCTTGCTCATGAAATGCAAGTGCTGTATTGAAACAAAAGCCTCACGTGCTCCCCTTCCACAGGCATAAAAAAAAAAAAAAAATACACCCCCCCTACGGCTCATACACAGTGACGTATGCCGTCCAATAAAAACTCCCACGTCAGGCGGGAACAGATGTCACTGACTTTCATTGATGATTATTTCAGGTACACAACTACTTATCTGATGAAACACAAGAATGAAACATCAGAGAAACTTCAAGAGTTTTTTGCCATGTCTAGCAACAAATTCCAATGCAAGCCAGAAATAATACGCACCGACAATAGAGGAGAATACATAAGTAAAGAAGATATCTTAAGAGACAAGGAATAGTACACCAGACAACTACACCATAGACTCCTGAACAAAACGGTGTAGCAAAAAGGAAAAATCGCACTCTTATAGAAATGGCCACTAGCATGTTGTCGGATGCCAACCTACTTCACATGTGCTGGGGAGAAGCAGTAATGATTGCAACCTACCTACAGAACAGACTACCCTTGAGCCATTACAAGTACTCCATTCGAAATGTGGCATGGATCAAAGCCTAGTATAGGGCACATCAGAGTGTTTGGATGTAAAGCATATGCCTATATTCCAAGTGAAAAGCAATCCAAACTGGAGGACAGTGAGCAAACTAAGGGTTACAGAATCCTACACCCAAAGACTGACAAAGTGACAATAAGTCATAGTGTTTATTTTGAAGATAAAAATCAGTTCGTCTGTATGTTAGTCCAACGGACAAAAAAGGACGCAAGGGCAGCTATTGGCTACTGGCTAGGGATGAGCCGAACACCCCCGGTTCGGTTCGCACCAGAACCTGCGAACGGACCGAAAGTTCGCAGGAACGTTAGAACCCCATTGACGTCTATGGGACTCGAACGTTCAAAATCAAAAGTGCTCATTTTAAAAGCTAATTTGCATGGTATTGTCCTAAAAAGGGTTTGGGGACCCGGGTCCTACCCCAGGGGACATGTATCAATGCAAAAAAAACTTTTAAAAACGGCCGTTTTTTCAGGAGCAGTGATTTTAATGATGCTTAAAGTAAAAAAAAAAAAAAAAAGTGAAATATTCCTTTAAATATCGTACCTGGGGGGTGTCTATAGTATGCCTGTAAAGTGACGCGTGTTTCCCGTGTTTAGAACAATCCCTGCACCAAATCTCATTTTTAAAGGAAAAAACCTCATTTAAAACTGCTTGCGGGTTTAATGTAATGTCGGGTCCTGGCAATATGGATGAAAATCAGTGAGACAAATGGCATGGGTACCCCCCAGTCCATTACCAGGCCCTTTGGGTCTTGTATGGATATTAGGGGAACCCCGCACCCAAATTAAAATAAGGAAAGGTGTGGGGCCACCAGGCCCTATATACTCTGAACAGCAGTATACAGGCGGTGCAAACAAGACAGGGACTGTAGGTTTGTTGTTAAGTAGAATCTCTTTGTAATTTTGAACGGGTACATTTTTAACGTGTTTAGCTCCAGCCAAAAAATCTTTTTTAAGCTTTTCGGAAAACATAGGGAAGGGTTATCACCCCTGTGACATTTGTTTTGTTGTCTTTCCTCCTCTTCAGAAGATTTCACCTCACTTTTTGTCCCAATGAAAAATGTTTTTTGAAAATTTAGTTTTTTTTGTGGAACAAGGATTGGAAAGCATCAGTGGAAAGGAGAAATGTTTTTCCCATATTAACTCTTACAGGAGAGAATTTCCCTTCCTAGGGGTAGATTTCATCTCACTTCCTGTTGTCTCCTTCCGTTTGCAAGTAGGAGTCGTTTGTAAGTTAGATGTTTGAAAGTAGGGTCCTGCCCTATATACTCAGCAGAAATTTGGGCCTTAGGTGTTGCTGTGGCCACAACACTGTAAGCCCTCACAGGGCCCTGCTGTGAAATATTAGATCAAGAATTGTAATTACATGCCCCTGTTAAACAGGGGCAGGGACTTCCGGTTCCGGCGCCACATGGAGAGGAGGTAGCGAGCTTCAGCTCCCGCAGCGCCCCTTACGAAACTGCCTCTCAAGCCGGCTATTGCTCCGAGGAGACCCCCCAGCACAGTGCTGACACACAGCGGGCCCCCATGGATCGCTTTGTGGAGCGATCGTACGCCCGGGCGGTCACATCCGCGATCCCCACCGGAGGAGACACAGCGGCGGACACAGCCAAGATGGCGACCGCCCCAGGCATGACGGAGCAGGCACACACGCTGCCACAGCCACAACCACCACTCCCCTCAGCTCCAGACATACAAGGTACGGACCCTACCTCCCCTGCTGGGATTGCACAGGCTGTAGTCACGCTGCTGGGCCCCACTCTCACAGCTACAGTGGATGCAGCAGTCCATAGGGGTTTAGAGCAGTTACATATTGACCTACAAGCACAGGCACAGAGAATCAATCAGGTAGAGGATAGGATTTCCTCCCTGGAAGATGAACTCACAGCCTCATCTGCAGCAGTAGCACGCCTCACAGCTGCTAATAGGGACATATGGGACAAACTCAATGATTTGGAAAATCGCTCGAGAAGAAACAATTTACGCATCATTGGTCTGCCTGAATCGGTTTCCACACCACAGTTAACCAATATCTGCGCAAAAATTATTCCAGAACAACTGGGCCTTCGCATTCCCTGCACCATTGAACGCGCGCACCGCATAGGTCAATTCTCAGAATCACGTGCCAAACCCCGCCACGTTATTGTAAAATACCTCAACTACGCAGACAAGAATGCCATAATGCAAAAGTTTCGTCGCTCACGGTCTTTAATGGTTGATGGCGCAAAACTCCTACTTTTTGCAGATTATTCCATAGAGGTAATGAAGCAGCGTAAAGCGTTTTCACCGATCTGCTCCAACCTTCACCATAACCAAATCCGGTTCTCTTTAGCCTATCCGGCTGTCCTCCGCATCCAAACACCTGAAGGAGAACACCTCACGTTCCATACCCCTGAGGAGGCGGAACACTTTCTCGCCACCAGAGGCACAGAAATGGAGCATAGCAACTTTGAAGAGAATTCACCATCATCATCACCATCGACAGCGAAGATACCACCTAAACAGCAGCGCAGCCCCACAAAACCCCCATACAAGCGCAGCCGCTTTACTAACCAAGATGATCGCTCTGCAAATCGATGAAGGACTCCAGGAACTTTATCTAACCATCTACATTTCCTCGGACGGGTAATTTTACCCCTCATTGTCCCTGACCTGCCTTCTGCCTTTTTAACTTACTTTAATGTTAGCCTGTCTTAGTTGCAATGTTTTACACGGCCGCTATTATCTGTTAGCTAATGGTCTTGTTATTATGCCTCCAAGCCTGGCTTACCACTACCCACCGCCCACTTACTCTGTCTACCCAAAAGGTTATTATAATAACCCAGGTGATCTCCATGGCTATAGACCCCTAACGGGGCAAACCATTTGATCAAGTCACCCCCTTATTTCTCCACCTCATTATTTTAATTGAGCCCTTTATTTGACACAGATACAACCAGCACTTCCCCTAACCCCATACCCTGATCCTACCCCTCCCTTCCCCCCCTCTCTCCCCCCTTTTCCCTCATCTCTTCCTCCCTTATCCCACTCCTCCTAGCCAAATTCATGCTCATATGTGAGGAGCTGACGGGTCGCTGAGAGGCATTATGGGTAGTTGTATCCCATGTGGAAAAAAGTGAAGTACACTGTTTGTAGTTTGTTACGTTATAACCGTAATCCTGCTTTTTTACAGCTCAATACCTATTGCTCAATACATTTGCAATTCATGTTTGCCCTATTAGTACCTTTTCTACTATGTGACTTACGGTTTTTGGGTGATTCCCGTATGGTCGGCACTGTACATGTCGGGAGGCTCCCTGATCATCCTCCCTTTTATAGCAACTATCATATCCAACCATGTCCTCTTCTGCCGACGGGAGTCACCTAAAATTTATATCATGGAATGTTAAGGGGCTCCGATCCCCAAATAAGCGAATGTCCATTCTCAGACACCTACGGCGTCTTCGGGCAGATGTGGCCCTATTACAGGAGACACATCTCTCCGCAGACGATTTAACACGCCTTCAAAAACTGTGGGTAGGTTCTGTATACGGGTCCCCTGCAGTGGGCCGCAAGGCCGGTGTAGCTATTTTAATTCATAAAAACCTACAACACTCTGTCAGAGAAGTGAGGGCTGACACCTTAGGCCGCAAACTGACCTTACATATGACCATAGGTGACAAAGCCGTAGCTATCACCAATATCTATGCTCCCAACTCTCCAGACACTTCATTCTTTCAGGACATGGTTCAATGGATTCTCACGGCCCCCGAGGTATTACATTTAGTGGGCGGGGACTTCAACTCTGCCATGTCCACACTAGCAGACCGCACTCATCTCCCTAAGCAAACGACAAGACCCGGTCCCTCCCATACACCGGACGCGACTCCCTTAGCACACTCTATTGAATCTATGCATTTTGTAGACATCTGGCGCCTGACACATCCGACTGACAGAGAATATTCTTTCTTCTCGCCCCCACATAATACCTTCTCTCGTATAGACTACTTCTTTGTCTCCCCGGCCCTAGTATCTGTAATAAACACCCCAGACATTTACGATGCCAGAATCTCAGACCACAGTCCCATCGCAGTCCATATGACACAACTCACACCCTCAACTCCTTCCCCTATCTGGCGTTTCCCTTCATATCTGGCGGATAATGAAGACTTCCGACAAGTCTTGCACCAAACATGGGAAGAATATATCACCACGAATGGAGCACATATCTCTGACCCAAACCTCTTCTGGGAAGCAGGTAAAGCTTTCCTACGGGGCAAAATTATCTCGTACACTGTACAATTTAAAAAACACACTCGACAACAATATATGCAAGCAAGCGACTCCCTACGCCTAGCTCATGACAAGCTAACATTAGACCGCACCTTAGCTAATATACAGGAATGGAAACGGGCCAAGTGTGCCTTTGATCTCTGGGCAGAACAACACGAAGCTGCTAAAACCTCGTACTCCACCCTCCACTTTCACAAATTTGGCAACAAGGCAGGCAGAATGCTAGCCAGACTATGTTCAGGACCAAGACGTCCTACACATATCCCAACTCTGAGAAATGCTTCCGGCTCGTTAGTTACCTCACCTACCGAAGTCAGCAAACTACTTGCAGATTATTATACTGATCTGTACCGTGCAGACCCAACGGATCAACCTGCCGTTGAAGCCCTGCTTGACAAGATACGCCTGCCCAGGCTTCAAACGTCACACTTGGAGGCACTTAATGCGCCTATTACCTTAGAAGACATACAACACACGATCAAATCTATGGCCTCTGCTAAGGCTCCGGGTCCCGACGGGTACACTGCGGAATTCTTCAAATTAACGACTGACTTCATCCCCAACACACTGAAGCATGTATATGCAGCCATGTGGGACGGAGGTCCTTACCTCCCCACAGGGACACAAGCTCATATTAAACTAATCTCCAAGAAAGGAAAGGATCCATTACTCCCAGGCTCTTATCGTCCAATCTCATTAATAAATGTAGACGTTAAAATCCTGTCTAAAATTATAGCATCACGTCTAGCTCTCTTACTCCCGTCCCTCTTACACCCAGCCCAATCAGGTTTTGTCTCAGGACGATCAGCCACATTAAATATACGTAAGGTCTTAATGGCGCTAGAATATGCTAAAACACACCCCGATCAAGATGTAGCAATCATGTCCCTAGACGCCGAAAAAGCCTTTGACAATATTGGTTTTTCATGGCTTTTTACGGTAATGGAAAAATTCGGCTTTTCAGGTCAAATCACAAGATTCCTCGCACAAATGTACGCCTCACCAACGGCACGCCTTGTCACCCCGAATTTTATTTCGGACACCATCCCCTTAGCGAAAGGAACAAGACAGGGATGCCCCCTATCCCCCTTGTTATTCAACATTGCGATTGAACCCTTATCCAGAATCCTCAATTCAACCGAAGGGATTAGTGGCATCACCTTGGGAAACCAAATACTCCGCTCTGCACTATTTGCGGACGATATTTTACTGTTCTCTACTGACCCCGTATCAGACTTTGATAGACTTAAACAAATATTTACGACCTTCCGACTCTGCTCAGGCTTTCGTATAAACTTTGATAAAAGTGAAATCCTAACACTACACCCTCGACTATCCACTAAATGGATACATTTATCCCCGCTGACTATTGCACCCCATCATATAACATACTTAGGAATACATATAGGCCGAGACCCATCTTCCTTATATGTACTTAATTATCCTCCCCTGGTGGCCAAAATTGTGCGGGAATTGGAGGCTTGGGGTGCCCTTCCCCTCTCGCTTTTTGGGAGAGCTCATCTTTTCAAAATGGTATCATTCGCACGCCTACTGTATCCTATGCAAACCATACCTCTACTACTGAGGCATTCAGACGTGCAGAAACTTCAGAGAGCTGTGACAGCTTTCCTATGGTCTAGCAAAAAACCACGCATCGCGCTCCAAAAACTATGTCTCCCGAAGAGCGAGGGTGGGGCGGGGCTCCCCAATATTCGTTTTTATAATTTAGCTTGCTTACTTAGACAGGGACTAGACTGGTTAACAGGAGGGTCCAAATACTCCAACTTTGCCCTAGAGGACTCTATGGCTTCTCCATACAACCTTGCAGGCATCCTACACTCCAATCCTAACAACCTGCCGCACCACCTCAAAACCAGCGTTTTGTTCAGAGACACTGTCATCGCCTGGAGAGAGGTCAGAAAACTGCTTGGTCTGCCTTCTAGTATCTCGAAACATCTCAAAATACAAGGCAACCCAATGTTCCTACCTTCCACTTTACATAAAGCTTATACCCAATGGCAATCCAAAGGACTCATGAAGATAACCTCGTTATACCAAAACAACACAAGCAAGCTCAAACCATACCAAAATCTGATGCGGGAATTCTCCCTACCGCCAGCACACAGCTTCTTCCATTACCAACTCACAAATTATCTGAAAACCTGCTATGGTCCCAAGACTGATCCTTTTAAACCTTCCTTTGTCGACAATCTATTGCAAAGCAAAGATTACTCTATCTCCAACATCTATTCTCACCTCATCCAGCACCAGTCACGGAAATACCGCCTCACGCCTTTTCAAAAATGGTCTCAAATACTAGGAGATGAGGACCTACCCAACAAAATCCTTGAGGGATATAGGCTCACCCGGAAACTTACGATCTCTGAAATATGGCGCGAAACTCAATTCAAGATTATCCACAGAGCATACTTCCCATTCCGTTTCAACAAAGAGGACCCGTCTCAAGCTCTATGTCCATGGTGCCTACTGCAGCGTCCTACGCTGCTCCATAGGCTTTGGGAGTGCTCTGCTATTAACAGCTACTGGAACGATGTGATAGCCTACATTAATAAAATCTGCAATATCAAACTACATAGAGACTGCCTACTATGCATATTCAGCATCACCCCTCCAGCATCCTCCTCGTCCACATTGGACTTTTCAAACATACCGCACTGGGCCCATATCTGCCTTCTTGTAGCCCGCAGGACTATTATGTCCCACTGGATATCGACATCTCCGCCCAGTCTACCTGCGGTTATAAAAGCCTTGACTTCATTATTCTATCTAGAAAGATTGGACCTCATCAAGTCAAATCTTCGCTTTACCCCACGATTTTTCAAACGCTGGAGAAGATTCCTGGAAGCCACATTTCCCCAACAGACCATCCAAGACATAATGCACCCATTTAGATATACAGAATGGTACCTGACGAGAGACATCACCAACTCACTTGGCAAACTTAAAATTCCTCCGACCTCTGATCCTTTTTCATTTAAACCACCGTAGGCAGCATACAATCACCTGAAGCTCCTTGACATCCATCAACTTCAGCTATTACACTTCGGGACTATATTTACCCAAATAACATGTTTCACCTAGACCATATTGTAGGTTATCTAGCTAGATAGACTCATAAGTCGCCTCCATTCCCTAAAGGTACGAAAATGTAGGATCAACCTTTTTGGCAACTTATTGCCCAATGTTAGTGACAAGCTGGCAAATGTGAATTGCTTACCCCCCTCCCCCCCCTCTCTCCCCTCCCCTTCCCCAACGACCCCTATAAATCTGTTTTTGTTATGTTTAGATAGAACATGCATACTATATACAGAATAATTGTTTATATTCATGCCTTACAATTGTTCTGTACAATGTCTTCTATGAATATATTTTGAAAAAATCAATAAATATTTTTCAAAAAAAAAAACAGGGGCAGAAAAAATGGGCCTTAGGCACTGGTGCTGGTGCCACAACACTGCAACCCCTCACAGACACTCTAGTTGGAATGCAGGAACGAGCCCTGCTGCAAAGTATTACATAAAAAATTGTAATTACACGCCCCTGTTAAACAGGGGCTGAAAAATTGTGCCTTAGGCACTGGTGGTGGCGCCCAGAACCAAAAATGTTCTTACAAGCTACCAGCGTGATGATTGAGGAGGAAGAGGATAATTACTCAGGGATAGTCACTCAGCATCAGCATAGGCAGTCTTTGAAGGGATCTGAGATTTCAAAAAAAATTATTCGGTTACATCAGCATCAAGTGCTTGGTAGCTGGTGGTGATCCAAGACTGATTCATTTTTATGAAGGTCAGTCGATCGACCGAGTCAGTGGACAGACGCACCCTGTGATCGGTTACCACGCCTCCAGCAGCACTGAATGTGCGTTCCGAAAGAACGCTGGATGCAGGACAGGCCAGTAGCTCAATTGCATACTGTGCAAGCTCTGGCCAGTGATCCATCCTCAAGACCCAGTAACCCAGAGGATTTTCAGTGGGAAAGGTGTCCAAGTCTGATCTTGCACCTAGGTATTCCTGCACCATGTAAAACAGACGCTGGCGATGGTTGCTGGAACCAATCATACCTTGGGGCTGCGGACCAAAAAATTGTCTGAACGCATCGGTCAGACGGCCACCTTCTCCACCGCTCCTTCTTTGACTGACCGAAGCCTCAGCAACACGTTGTCCAGAAACAGGAGTTTGTAACCTCCCAGTCTCTGGGAACGCGTTGCACAGACCTTTCTGCAAGGCCTCCCGAAGATGTTTCATCCTCTGCTCCCTCTGCGATGGCAAGATAAGGTCCGCAACCTTACCCTTGCAACGTGGATCAAGGAGGGTTGCCAGACAGTATTGGTCCTTCTCCTTGATACCACGAATACGAGGATCCTTACGCAGGCTTTGCAGGATCAGGGAGGCCATGCAGCGTAGGTTTGCTGAGGCATTCAGTCCGGAGTCCTCTGGGTCACTAAGGACGACATGGTCCGCAGCCACCTCCTCCCAGCCACGTACAAGTCCATGTGTTTCTTGGGACTGATCCCTTAAAGACTGCTGCTGATGCTGAGTGCCAGGCTCCACCTCCATACTGACACAATCTTCCTCCTCCTCCTCCTCCTCATCCTCTTCCTGTGTGATCGGCGGGCACGCAGGAACACTGTCTGGATAAAGGGGGCCTTGAGAGCTAAGGAAGTCCTCCTCTTCCTGCCTCTGTTCTGCCTCAAGTGCCCTGTCCATTATTCCACGCAGCGTGTGCTCCAACAGGTGGACAAGGGGGACAGTGTCACTGATGCATGCACTGTCACTGCTCACCATCCTCGTGGCCTCCTATCACCAAATGGTGATAGGACAGTGCATGCATCCCTGATCATGGCCCACTGGCGTGGGGAAAAAAAACCAAGCTCCCCTGACCCTGTCCTGGTGCCATAGTCACACAGGTACTCATTGATGGCCCTCTGCTGCGTGTGCAGCCGCTGCAGCATGGCCAACGTTGAGTTCCACCTGGTGGGCATGTCACAGATTAGGCGGTTCTTGGGCAGGTTAAACTCTTTTTGGAGGTCCGTCAGCCGAGCACTGGCATTATATGACCGGTGGAAATGCACACAGACTTTCCTGGCCTGCCTCAGGACATCCTGTAATCCCGGGTACCTGCCCAAGAACCGCTGCACCACCAAGTTAAGGACGTGAGCCAAACAGGGCACATGGGTCATTTGTCCCTGTCGGAGGGCAGAGAGGAGGTTGGTGCCATTGTCACAAACCACCATTCCTGCCTTAAGTTGGCCTGGCGTCAACCACCTCTGAACCTGCCCCTGCAGAGCTGACAGAACCTCTGCCCCAGTGTGGCTCCTGTCCCCCAAGCACACCAGCTCAAGCACCGCATGGCATCTTTTGGCCTGCGTACTTGCGTAGCCCCTTGAACGACTACGGAGCACCGCTGATTCCGAGGAAGAGGCCATGGAGGAAGAAGAAGAGGAGTGGGTGGAGGAGAGAGGTGTGTCACAATCATTAGCATTTTGGAGGCGTGGTGGAACAACCTCCAACACTACTGCACCTTGTCCTGCATCCTTCCCAGCTGCCAGCAGAGTCACCCAATGCGCCGTGAAACTTAGGTAACCTCCCTGTCCATGCCTGCTGGACCATGAGTCAGCGGTAATATGCACCTTACCGCTGGCCGCCCTGTCCAGCGAGGCATGGACATTGCCTTCCACATGCCGGTAGAGAGCCGGAATCGCCTTCCATGAGAAAAAGTGGCGTTTGTGTACCTGCCACTGAGGAACCGCACATTCCACAAACTCACGGAAGGGAGCAGAGTCTACCAACTGAAAAGGCAGCAGTTGAAGTGCTAGCAATTTTGCCAAGCTAGCATTCAACCGCTGGGCATGTGGATGGCTGGGAGCAAACTTCTTTCGGCGGTGCAACAGCTGGGGCAGGGAAATCTGCCTGGTACAATCTGACGTCGGTGTACCAAAAGCAGATTGCCCACAAGTACTTGGCTGTGACACACCTAATTCTACACCTTCATTCCTCTCAGTGCAGGTCTCAGAGAGGACTGAAGGTCTAGTGGGGTTGGAAATCTCAGCTGATGAGGAGCAAGGAGAGGTCCTCTTTGTTCTTTGGTGTGGGTCTTTTAGATACGCTTGCCAACGAACTGCATGGCAGGTCAACATATGTCTGGTCAAGCATGTGGTACCCAAGCGGGAGATGTTTTGGCCACGTGAGATACGCTTGAGACATATGTTGCAAATAGCAGCGGTGCGATCTGATGCACTTGTCTCAAAAAAGGCCCACACCAAAGAACTTTTTGAATAACGCGCAGAGACTGCAGCGCCCTGCACATGTGGAGCTTTGGGGTGTGATGCAGTCAATGTGCTGCCCTTAGGCTTGCCCCTGGAGGGCATCCTGCCTCGTTGGTGATGTGCCGCCTCCTCCTCCTCTCTCCTATCAGGCACCCACGTTGAGTCAGTGACCTCATCATCCCCTCCCTCCTCATCACTGGAGCAAACCTGGCAGTATGCTGCAGCAGGGGGAGCATGACTGCCAGATTGCTGTCCTTCTTGGGCACCCCCTCTGTCCATGCTCATGTTACTGATTTCATCGAGCTCAGTATCATCATCAGAGCCTTCCAAACGCTGGGCATACTTCTGGAGCATGTACCCAACACTGTGGTCAAACAGTTCGAGGGACTCCTCAGGAGGACATGGTGGGGCTAGGGAAGGAGTCACTGATGACATTGAGCCGAGGGAAGAGGCCGCTGCTTTGCCAGACAAAGTACCCTGGGCATGGGTGAGAGAGGATGAGGAGGATGAAGACGGCTTGGTCATCCACTCGACCAAGTCTTCCGCATGTTGCGGCTCAACATGGCCAGCTGCCGGAAAAAAGGCCAAGCGTGTCCCATGGCCACGTGCTGATGAGGATGCACCATCTCCATGACCAGCACTAGACACAGAGCCTGCTTGCCCTCTCTTATTGGCTTGTGACTGTCTGCCTCTCCTTCTTGGCCTTCCAGACATACTAATGGCCTGTAGCTGCACTAAGCTGGGATATATATATATATATATATATATATATATATATATGTATGTATGTGTGTATATGTATATATATATATATATATATATATGTATGTATGTATGTATGTATGTATGTATATATATATATATATATATATATATATATATATATATATATATATATATATGTACTGATACTGCAGCTAGCAAAATCAACTGCCTGCCTGTAGTATGAGAACACCACCACTCCACCACTCTACAGGTAGCTTTAGCTGAACACTGTGAGGTGGACGCACCCCACTAACTTGTAGGTTTAGCTGAACACTGTGAGCAGGACGCACCCCACTAACTTGTAGGTTTAGCAGAACACTGTGAGCAGGACGCACTGCACTAACTGTAAATAGTCTAGCTGCCTGACTGTGGTACTAATAGGATCAAAAGAACACCAGTAATTTTCCTCAGGTAGCTTTATATACTGTAACAAGACAAGCCTGCCTGTCAGTAGGAAGATAACAGGAACAGATCCAGCTGAACACTGTGAGCAGGACGCACTGCACTAAATGTAAATAGTCTAGCTGCCTGACTGTGGTACTAATAGGATCAAAAGAACACCAGTAATTTTCTTCAGGTAGCTGTAAATACTGTAACAAGACAAGCCTGCCTGTCAGTAAGAAGATAACAGGAACGGATCTAGCTGAACACTGAGCAGGACGCACCCCACTAACTTGTAGGTTTAGCAGAACACTGTGAGCAGGACGCACTGCACTAACTGTAAATAGTCTAGCTGCCTGACTGTGGTACTAATAGGATCAAAAGAACACCAGCAATTTTCTTCAGGTAGCTGTATTTACTGTAACAAGACAAGCCTGCCTGTCAGTAAGAAGATAACAGAAACGGATCTAGCTGAACACTGTGAGCAGTACGCACCCCACTAGCTTGTAGGTTTACCTGAACACTGTGAGGTGGACGCACCCCACTAACTTGTAGGTTTAGCTGAACACTGTGAGCAGGACGCACCCCACTAACTTGTAGGTTTAGCAGAACACTGTGAGCAGGATGCACTGCGCTAACTGTAAATAGTCTAGCTGCCTGACTGTGGTACTAATAGGATCAAAAGAACACCAGTAATTTTCTTCAGGTAGCTTTATATACTGTAACAAGAAAAGCCTGCCTGTCAGTAGGAAGATAACAGGAACGGATCTAGCTGAACACTGTGAGCAGGACGCACTGCACTAAATGTAAATAGTCTAGCTGCCTGACTGTGGTACTAATAGGATCAAAAGAACACCAGTAATTTTCTTCAGGTAGCTGTAAATACTGTAACAAGAGAAGCCTGCCTGTCAGTAAGAAGATAACAGGAAGGGATCTAGCTGAACACTGTGAGCAGGACGCACCCCACTAACTTGTAGGTTTAGCAGAACACTGTGAGCAGGACGCACTGCACTAACTGTAAATAGTCTAGCTGCCTGACTGTGGTACTAATAGGATCAAAAGAACACCAGCAATTTTCTTCAGGTAGCTTTATATACTGTAACAAGACAAGCCTGCCTGTCAGTAGGAAAATAACAGGAACGGATCTAGCTGAACACTGTGAGCAGAACGCACTGCACTAAATGTAAATAGTCTAGCTGCCTGACTGTGGTACTAATAGGATCAAAAGAACACCAGTAATTTTCTTCAAAATACTGTAAAAAGACAAGCGTGCCTGTCAGTAAGAATGTAACAGGAACAGATCTAGCTGAACACTGTGAGCAGGATGCACTGCACTAACTGTAAATAGTCTAGCTTGCCTGACTGTGGTACTAATAGGATCAAAAGAACACCAGTAATTTTCTTCAGGTAGCTTTATATACTGTAACAAGACAAGCCTGCCTGTCAATAGGAAGATAACACAAACGGATCTAGCTGAACACTGTGAGCAGGACGCACTGCACTAAATGTAAATAGTCTAGCTGCCTGACTGTGGTACTAATAGGATCAAAAGAACACTAGTAATTTTCTTCAAAATACTGTAACAAGACAAGCCTGCCTGTCAGTAAGAAGATAACAGGAACGGATCTAGCTGAACACTGTGAGCAGGACGCACTGCACTAAATGTAAATAGTCTAGCTGCCTGACTGTGGTACTAATAGGATCAAAAGAACACCAGTAATTTTCTTCAAAATACTGTAACAAGACAAGCCTTCCTGTCAGTAGGAAGATAACAGGAATGGATCTAGCTGAACACTGTGAGCAGGACGCACTGCACTAAATGTAAATAGTCTAGAAGATAACAGGAACGGATCTAGCTAAACTGAATACAGTGTATATATATATATATATATATATGCAACACTTGAGATGCATATATATACACAATACACTTTAAGTGCAGCTAACTGACTGACTGTCCTGCCTAATCTAGCTAACTCAAATGAAATGACACTGTCTCTCTCTCTCTCTATTTCTCAGCACACCGGAACACACTGCAGAGGGCCGCCGTGCAGGCGGCCTTATATAGTGTGGGGCGTGTACTAAATCTCCTGAGCCATAATTGGCCAAAGCCTCCTTGGCTTTGGCCAATTACGGCTCTCTGTTAAGGCGGCGCTGTGATTGGCCAAGCATGTGGGTCATAGTGCATGCTTGGCCAATCATCAACAAGCAATGCACTGCGATGCCGCAGTGAATTATGGGCCATGACGCGCCACATGAATTTGGCGCAAACGGCCCATATCGTTCGCAATTCGGCGAACGACCGAACAGCCGATGTTCGAGTCGAACATGGGTTCGACTCGAACACGAAGCTCATCCCTACTACTGGCTATGAACTTCCTTATTCTAGTCTGGTCGCACGTCATTACATTCGAAACGATCAGACTTTGGTGTGATCGTGTGTAGGCAAGTCCGTTTCGTTGGAACTCCGTCGAAAAGTCCGGTCGTGTGTACACGGCATTAAAGTCCACAAAACAGGCCATGTTTTGTATTGTGGACATGGTTCTTGATGAGAGGTGCAGGGTGTAGATGTGGTCTTGGGTATGGTGGTTTGGCATAAACCCTGCTTGACTTCTGCTGAGGACATGATTCTGCATTATCCTGGTTCTCCTCCTACCTATCTCAGGGCACTTTCAGTGTCACTTACAACTCCATCTCCTCCGCTCCCCTTCCTCTTTCTGTTGGGGTACCCCAAGGCTCCGTCCTTGGGCCTCTCCTTTTCTCACTCTATACCTCTTCCCTGGGCCAGTTGATAACCTCCCATGGCTTCCAATACCACCTCTATGCTGATGACACACAGATCTATCTCTCCACTCCTCAACTCACCCCCACTATCTCCTCACGGATCTCAAACTTGCTGAATGACATATCGGTATGGATGTCACACCACTTCCTCAAACTTAATCTTTCTAAAACTGAGCTTTTTATATTTCCTCCTTCACCATTGGTCCCTCCACACATGCCAGGGTCCTGAGTGTAATCCTTGACTCTGACCTCTCCTTCAGCCCCCATATCCAATCACTGGCTAAATCCTGCCGCCTTAACCTCCGAAACATCTCCAGAATTCGACCCTTCCTGACTAATGACACCACAAAGCAACTTATTCACTCCTCAACTCACCCCCACTATCTCCTCACGGATCTCAAACTTGCTGAATGACATATCGGTGTGGATGTCACACCACTTCCTCAAACTTAATCTTTCTAAAACTGAGCTTTTTATATTTCCTCCTTCACGGTCCCCCTCCTGTGACTTCACCATTAATATCAACAACACAACCATTGGTCCCTCCACACATGCCAGGGTCCTGAGTGTAATCCTTGACTCTGACCTCTCCTTCAGCCCCCATATCCAATCACTGGCTAAATCCTGCCGCCTTAACCTCCGCAACATCTCCAGAATTCGACCCTTCCTGACTAATGACACCACAAAGCAACTTATTCACTCCTTGATTATTTCCCGCCTCGACTACTGCAACTCTCTCCTTAATGGCCTACCTTTAAGCAGGCTATCCCCCTTCAGTCTTTTATGAATGCTGCTGCTAGACTAATACACCTCACTAATCGATCCATGACTGCTGCTCCTCTCTGCCAATCCCTTCACTGGCTTCCCCTACCCCACCGTGTAAAATTCAAAATGCATAACATACTAGGCCATTCACAACATCGCCCCCATCTACATCACCAACCTCATCTGCAGATATCGCCCAAATCGCCCCCTCCGCTCCTCCCAGGACCTCCTGCTCTCTAGCTCCCTTGTTACCTCCTCCCATGCTCGCCTTCAGGACTTCTCCAGAGCCTCTCCCATCCCCTGGAATTCCCTGCCCCAGTATGTCCGATCAGCCCCTACCCTGTCCACCTTAAGAGATCCCTGAAAACTCATTTATTCAGGGAAGCCTACCCCACACCCACATAACTGTCTCTGAGCCACCCCCATCAAATCATTCTTTGCAGCTATTACCTTTTGTACTACCACCCCCTCCCTTTAGAATGTAAGCAGGGCCCTCCTGTACCTTTTGTATTGAACTGTACTCTAATTGTAAATAAAAAAGAAAAGTTTTGCGCTAGGTGCTAAACAGAATCTAATGATGCAAATAAATGAAAAAAAACCCCATGAGGGAAATCCTGCAGCTCAGCACTGTAACCCCAATACAAGGGCACATACAGAAATATAACAAAAAAGAAAGTGCAGCGCTGGATGTAGTGCCAAAGTGAAATAAATATAAAATTATACACATATAAATTAGTTGAACCAAGAATTGTTCTATAGATCATTACATTAACCTATAATGGTGAAGAAACTAACAAGTGATAATAACTGGTAAAGGTTTTACACCATACAAAGCGTGTAAGTAACTAAGTAATAAAACACACAAAAAATACAATTAAATTAAAGTTCATAGGATGAATTTGAGGGAACAAATCCACAGATAAAGTTGTGAAGAGTTTTGAAGCTGTATGATCCACCGCTTATATAGCCCGTCACCAGATGATACAGATTGAAGGCTTACCAGAAAGCCTGTGACCGCCCTTATTCAGGGGGGTCAAAACAGGCTCAGTAGTGGAGGAGAGACTCCTGGGGGTGTCCCACAATGGGATCCATGGACTGTTCAGCCGAACTCCTTCTAGGGCAGCTAGTTTACAGCAACGCCGGCACCAATCCAAAGGAAATGCTTACAGGAACACTTCCAATCCTTCCTCCCCATAAAACTCAAGCGATGTGGACCACACACCCCAAAAAAGAGAAAAAGGGGACTCCAGTAGTGTAGACAAATTTAACCATTTAGGTTTATTAAAAAATCTAATTTAAAAACAATTTCCAGCAAGGAAAAAATGACAGAAATCCTTTTGCCGTTTAAAATTAAATTGCGCATGTGCGATACGTGCTTGTGTTGTGACCCTACGGCCGTTTCGTCACAACTGACGTCATCAGGGGTACCCCTGATGACGTCAGTTGTAACAAAACGGCCATCACACATTGTTTTGGAAGTTTTAAGCTGTTTTTTGATGTCAGGTCTGTCAATTACCTCTCTCTTTTGTGGTAGACTGTTTGGACCATTTAATTATGGTGACAGGTTGCAGAGAGACACCCGGTGGAGTTTTGAAGATGGTTTGTTTGAAGATTTAATATATAGCAGTAGTTGGTTGTGGTCTGACAAGTGCATTTCTGGGGTGACTGTAAAGTCATTGATGAGTGTGGGGTTCATATCTGTGATGGCATAGTCTACCACACTGCTGCCTACGTGGGAGTTTAAAGTGTATCTTCCCAAAGAGTCTCCCTTGGTACTGCAGTTAAGGATGTAGAGCCCTAGACTGTGACATAGATTCAGCAATTTTCTTCCATTTTTGCGGATTATACTGTCATAGCTGTTTCTTTGTATATGTATCAACACATGACAGTAATTTGCAGGGCTCATTATGTACATGTTGCCATCAGAGCTTATATAGTCTTTTTCCCTTCCTGTGCTAGCATTGAGGTCTTCAAAGATGAGCACTTTTCCTAGGGATTGGAAGTGGATGACCACTTTGTAAGACCTCAAAGGTGTCTGATCTGAAATATGGAGACTCTGGTGGGACAATGTATGCTGCACACTGGTAGTTGTCGGACTGAGAGGTAAGGATGGAGCTGCTTATTCTTAGCCAAATGCAGCTCTCTCCTTTTTGATTGCGTTGATATTCTCATGTAGCTCCTTCTTATACCAGACTAGTATTTTTCCTGAACACTGACCCTGTTTCATGTTTTTATACTTATGTACAGGGACAGATAATTCCTTATAGCCAGTAGGTACTAATGGTTCATCCTGAGCCCGTGTCCATGTTTCCAGGAGGATTTGTATGTCCATCTCACGTAGTCTTTGTTTGAAATCTGGATCATTTACTTTGCATCCGAAGGCTGAAGCTTTCAGACCCTAAATGTTCCATCTACTGATTACTAATGATGTCATTTTGTGTTTGTATATCTTTGTAATGAGTCCATTTTCTGGGACAAATTAAATTATGGGTGGTTGTCATTGTCTTTTTTGCTTTTTAAACTTAGTCACATTAGTTTGTTGCATGATGTGCTGGGGAGTGTTTGTATCTCCTCCCTTTGTCTGCTTTGTGGTTGTCTTGATTTCCCTCTTAGTGTGGGTGGTTTCCTCCATTCTTGCCATCTTCTTGGCCCTGTTTTTTGGTTGATTGTATTGTTGTTGTTTTTGATTAATGGAGAAGTTTCGGGTCTTTTTATAGTTGTAATTGTGACTGTCTGAGAATAGTTTTTGCAGGGTTGTGAGTTCTCTCAAGAACAATGTATTTTAATTTTCTTGCCAGATGGCTGACCTTTTGTTTGTTCAGATGTTTGTTGTCATACAGGTGTTTGGGCATTATAGAATGATGTTGTGCCAGGTAAATGGTGGGCTTTGACCTGGGTTTGTCTGCCAGCTCTGTGTTGATTCATTGGATTATGTTGTTTGATATGTCCCTCCTTGGAAGAAGGGAGGACAGAATTACCGTATTTATTGGCGTATAACACACGCCGGCATATAACATGCACCCCAAGTTTAGGAGGGATTTTAGGGAAAAAAACTTTTTAAGGAAAAGAAAAACTTACATTTAAATGCCTATCAATGCAGCCTTATCAGTGTCCATTTGCAGCCTTGTTGTGTCATTTGCAGCCTTGTTGTGTCATTTGCAGCCTTGTTGTGTCATTTGCAGCCTTGTTGTGTCATTTGCAGCCTTTCAGTGTCATTTGCAGCCTTTCAGTGTCATTTGCAGCCTTTTAGTGTCATCTGCAGCCTTTCAGTGTCATCTGCAGCCTTTTAGTTTCATCTGCAGCCTTTTAGTTTCATTTGCAGCCTTTTAGTGTCATCTGCAGCCTTGCCCAGTGACATTGCAGACTTGTCAGTTTTTAAATATGGTGCTTTCGGCTCCTCTCGTAGTGATGTGGGCGGAGCCGAGCGCCGCCGACATTCATACATAGCCGAGTATACTCGGAGCTAGCCGAATCTAGCCGAGTACACTCGGCTATGTATGAATGTCGGCGGCGCTCGGCTCTGCCCACATCACTACGAGAGAAACCGAAAGCAGCCGAGAGCTGCCGACATTTATACATAACCGAGTGTACTCGGCTAGGTTCGGCTAGCTCCGCTCCGCTCACAGTCACGCCCAGTCCTGTGTTATGTCCATCATAGGGTGGGACTGGGCGTGACTGTGAGCGGAGCTAGCCGAACCTAGCCGAGTAAACTCGGCTACGTATGTATGTCGGCGGCGCTCGCTCCTCCGCTCACAGTCAGCGGGGGATCGGTGGGGGATCGGCGTATAACACGCACCCACAATTTTCCCCTGATTTTAAGGGGAAAAAAGTGCGTGTTATATGCCAATAAATATGGTACTTTGGAGTGTGGAAATTTTTGTTGTGCAGTCTGTTAGTTGCAATAGCTTGTCCGTGTTGTCCCTGGATCTTGTTTGTACCTGAGTGTATGATGATATGTTTGGGGTTAAAAAAATGTGGATAATTGATGACTCCTGTTGCTTATTCGGTTGTTGAACGATAAATTTTGGTGACTCTTGTTCCCAGGAAGAGCCGTTTAGTGTTGAGGTATTTCCCATTTGAGTCTATTATTAAAACAATTTTAGGAATTAGTTGCCTTTTCTTGTGGTTTGATGGCTGTCTGTTTGTGGTTTCCGTAATGGTAATTTTTGCAAGTTGATGAGTCTCACCGGTCTGTTATTTATTGCTAGGCACTTTGTCTGTAAAAACCAACCCCTTTGATTCTCCTTCCTGATATTTGAGCTTCATTTGTGATTTTGGTGTCATTATCTCTTTTCTTAGTTGAGTCTTTTCTTGTTGTATCTGTTGCATTTTAGATCCTAGGTTTCTAGGTTTTAGGATCCTAGGATAATTCTGTGTTCAGATTTGAGTGCGTTCAGCTCTTCCCTCAGCTAGTCATTTACAATTTTGTCACTCAACTGTTTTTGAAGCTGCTCTTTGAATTGTACAGTCTCTCTCTAATTGAGATAAGCAGTCTGAGGACATTACATGAGGGGAGATCAGGCATGTCTCTGGACATAGTCTATGTTAGTATCTGTTCCTCATAATTTTATATCAGAGTTTTTAGATCCTTATGGACATTGGTTTGCTCTTTAATTGGAGGAAGACCCACTTAAAGTCATTTTACTTTTCCTCTGTGCCTTGTGCCATGATAGTGCCAATGTGATATACAGTATCTCACAAAAGTGAGTACACCCCTCACATTTTTGTAAATATTTTATTATATATTTTCATGTGACAACACTGAAGAAATTACACTTTGCTACAATGTAAAGTAGTGAGTGTACATATTGCATATCAGTGTACATTTGCTGTCCCCTCAAAATAACTCAACACACAACCATTAATGTCTAAACCGCTGGCAACAAAAGTGAGTACACCCCTAAGTGAAAATGTCCAAATTGGGCCCAATTAGCCATTTTCCCTCCCTGGTGTCATGTGACTTGTTAGTGTTACAAGGTCTCAGGTGTGAATGGGGAGCAGGTGTGGTAAATTTGGTGTTATCGCTCTCACTCTCTCATACTGGTCACTGGAAGTTCAACATAGCACCTCATGGCAAATAACTCTCTGAGATCTGAAAAAAAGAATCGTTGCTCTACATAAAGATGGCCTCGGCTATAAGAAGATTGCCAAGACCCTGAAACCAAGACCATCAGAACAGGCCTCACCATGGTCGACCAAAGAAGTTGAGTGTACATGCTCAGCGTGATATCCAGAGGTTGTCTTTGGGTAATAGATGTATGAGTGCTGCCAGCATTGCTGCAGAGGTTGAAAGGGTGGGGGGTCAGCCTGTCAGTGTTCAGACCGTACGCCGCACACTGCTTCAAATTGATCTACATGGCTGTCATTCCAGAAGGAAGCCTCTTCTAAAGATGATACACAAGAAAGCCTGTAAACAGTTTCCTGAAGACAAGCAGACTAAGGACATTGATTACTGGAGCCATGTCCTGCGGTCTCATGAGACCAAGATAAACTTATTTGGTTCAGATAGTGTCAAGTGTGTGTAGCGGCAACCAGGTGAGGAGTACAAAGACAAGTGTGTATTGACTACTGTTAAGTATGGTGGTGGGAGTGTCATGATCTGGGGCTGCATGAGTGCTGCTGGCACTGGGGAGCTACAGTTCATTGAGGGAACCATGAATGCCAACATGTACTGTGACATACTGAAGGAGAGCAGGATCCCCTCCCTTTAGAGACTGGGCTGCAGGGCAGTATTCCAATATGATAATGCCCCCAAACACAGCTCCAAGTTGACCACTGCCTTGCTAAAGAAGCTGAGGGTAAAGGTTATGGAATTGGCCAAACATGTCTCCAGACCTAAACCCTATTGAGCATCTGTAAAGTATCCTTAAATGGAAGGTGGAGGAGCGCAAGGTCTCTAACATCCACCAGCTCCATGATGTCATGTAGGAGTGGAAGAGTGAAGCTCTGGTGAACGCCATGCCCAAGAGGGTTAAGGCAGTGCTGGAAAATAATAGTGGCCACACAAAATATTGACACTTTGGGCCCAATTTGGACATTTTCAATTTGGGGTGTATTCACTTTTGTGGCCAGTGGTTTAGACATTAATGGCTGTGTGTTGATTTATTTTGAGGGAACAGCAAATTTACACTGTTATACAAGCTGTACACTCACTACTTTACATTGTAGCAAAGTGTCATTTCTTTAGTGTTGTCACATGAAAAGATATAATAAAATATTTACAAAAATGTGAGTCACTTTTGTGAGATACTGTATGTTCTGGGTGAGTACTGCACAATTATCTTCCTTATCCCTGACCTTGATCTGCTGGCCCATGCTGATACCTCCCTTTGTAATATTGTAGTATTTACAGAAATATATATGCCAGGCTTTAGTATTCTTAGTATGGAATAGCAAACCAGTTTTCTTTCTATCATGTTCAGTACTGGAAAAGTCAGCAGTCTCTCTGGTCTTTGTTTAAGTTGTTTCTTTTTCATGGCTTTCCTGGTTTTCTTTCTCTTTTTTCCCTCTGAGCGAACAATCTCCAAGAAATCAGACCCCCTGCTGGTTTTGGTTTGTGTAATAGATTCTGCGCTTGGGGCATTTGCTTTGTTTTGTTACATTTTTAAGCACAGAAATTCACTTAAAAATTATTTTCTATATAATTCTTTGTTTGCTGTTGGTGTTTCAGTAGGATGGTGGTCCTATCTTGTGTTGCTGTTTGCTACTTTTAGCACTACCTGAGTACCTTCCCTTCCTATAATGGTACTTACCAGCCTGATTCCTACACTGACCAACCTGATTTCTATACTGACCTCTACACTGACCTACATGATTCCTAGACTGACCACTACACCCACCTACCTGTCAACTACACTGACCTACCTGATTCCTATACTGACCAGTATATTGACCTACCTGTCCACTAAACTACACTGTCCACTACAACACCCACTAGACTACACTGATTACCACTACACCACCCACTACACTACACCGATTACTACAACACCCACTACACTACAACACCCACTACACTACACTGATTACTACAACACCCACTACACTACACTGATTACTACAACACCCACTACACTACAACACCCACTACACTATGCTGATTACTACAACACCCACTACACTACACTGATTACTACAACAGCCACTACACCACCCACTACACTACACTGATTACTACAACACTCACTACACTACACTGATTACTACAACACCCACTACACTAAAACACCCACTACACTACACTGATTACTACAACACCCACTACACTACACTGATTACTACAACACCCACTACACTAATTACTACAATACCTACTACATTAACCACTGTCTGGTGGAACATGGAAGGGCACCAGCAACATGCTGGGGAGGATGGAAACTCAGTCTGGAGGTCACGTGTAGCAGCCATGTCTAGAAGATCTTCCCAGGACAAAAGCAAAATCCAGGGAAAATAATTGGGACAAGCTTAAATTATGAAAGTATGAAAATGGTTGTGGCCAGACTCAGTGGAGGGAGATTTTTGCAGCATATTTGGCAATTACAGAAGCCCAGTATATATAAAATAATATGCAAAGTGGTTGGAGGGAAGCTTCAGAATGGCAAAGATATTTTTATTTCAAATTATGTGAGCAACCTGCAGTTCCTCCTTAAGCCACATAGCATACCTCCCAACATTTTGTAATGGGAATGAGGTACACTTACTAGCAAATGTATGTAGGCATAGGACTGATCTGTAGAACTACAAGAGCCAGAATGCATTGTTTGCTACATAATGGCATTGCATCATCCAGCATGGTATGGGGTCCCTGATACTAGTAACACCAGGAGACATTTTGTCTGTAGAACTACAAGAGCCAGCATTCACTGGGGTACTTGGTAAAAGTTGCCACATTTACAGATATCTAGTCTATAGAACTACAAGAACCAGCATGATCTAGGGTTCTTGGTATAGGAGACAGCATACAAAGAAAACTAGTCTATAGAACTACAAGAGCCAGAATGCATTAGGGTACTTGGTATAATTAGAGCATTTACAGATAACTAGGCTGAAGAACTACAAGAGCCAGCATGCCTTGTTTGCTATATAATGACATTGCATCACTCAGCATGGTCTGGGGTTCCTGATACTAGTGACACCAGGAGATTGATGGTCCGTAGAACTACAAGATCCAGCATGCACTGGAGTGCTTGGTACAAACTAGGGCGAAGAATTACAAGAGCCAACAGGCCTTGTTTGCTATATAATGACTTTGCATTACACAGCATGGTCTATGGTCCCTGGTACAGGTGACAGCAGGAGATAAATGGGATAAAGAACTGCAAGAGACAGCATGCACTGGGGTACCTGGGAGAAGTGGTGGCATATGATAAACAATCAACAGAATAAGAAGAACCAGCAATCACTGGGGTACCTAATGCAAGTTACAGCATTTACAGATACGTTGGCTATAGAACTACAAGAGTCAGCCCGCCCTGCTTGCTATTCACTAACATTGCATCATACAACGTGGTCTAGTGTCCTTGGTAAGTGACAGCAGAAGATAAGTTGTCTGTAGAACTACAAGAGGCAGCATGCTGTGGGGTATGACCATGCTGGATGATGCAATGCCATTATGTAACAAACAAGGCATGCTGGCTCTTGTAGTTCTACAGATCACATATGCTGAATTGTGCAATGTCTTTATATAGCAAATAACCCATCTTGGCTCTTGTAATTCTTCAGCCTTGTTATCTGTAAATGCTGCAATCATACCAACATACTAAGTACCCTGGTGAATGCTGGCTGTTGTGGAAAATTTTATTTATGTATGTTGTCAGATGCCCCCCCGTGTCAGTTTTGCTGTAATGCGCTCATGTGAGCGTATTCGCACATACAGGCGTTGGTGGAAGACCATTGGCCGCGAAAACCTTCCTGTGGACATGGAAGATCTGTTGCTCTTTTAGGGATGTTAGTTTATGCCTCACCAAGAGACTGGCCACCTCATGGCGACTGCATTAATGACTCTGAGCATACATGTCTGCGTACATGGGAACTATAGCATAAATATATGAAAATTATGGCTCACCGAGCCATGATTTTGTATGGTTCGCGTCATTGAAAGCATTTAGTCGGTTAGCACACGGTCTTGTGCAGAGCCATCTTTCTAGTGTTCCTTTGTATCACAGAAAGCATGGCTCTGCGCCTGATCGTTTGCACACGTCACTGCTAGTCTATTTGAATGTATACATGTCTTTGATTGGTTCTGTATTTAACCCTGTTGGAAGGGTTTCTGTATTGTCATATCCTGTGCTTACATCCTGTGTTACATCTTTATATGGTCATTTCCTCTGTGTTGTTCATTTCCTGTGAGGTCACAAACTTTGTAGGAGGCGTTTGGCTGTTGGAGGCACATTCTCAAGTTTGGGACTTCCTGTTGATGTGTAAATAAAAGACGCATGGCTGAGAAAAAGGCAGCCATGCTGAGATGAGAACGTAGAATGTGGTGATGTCTGTTTACTGGGGAATGGGGAACCAGAGGGGAGACATACTATCAAAAGGTAGGTTATATCATTTAGACGGAAATGGGTGCTTATTAGCACAGGAGATATGGCTGTGTGCATAGCTTACAGCCAAATTTCCCCAACATGGCTCTTGTAGTTCTAGAGACCAGACTATGCTGGGTGATGCAATGTCATTATATAGCAAACAAGTCAGGCTGGTTGTTGTAGTTCTACAAACCACTTACCGTACCTAATGGTGTCTATGCTGGATGAGATGCCATTTTAGTATAAAAAAAGCCAGGCATGCTGGCTCTTGTAGTTCCTCAGTAAATTGGTTTATACCCAAGGCAGGCACAAATAATAAAGCTACCCTGTTTCCCTGAAAATAAGACCTAGCGTGATTGTCGGTGATGGCTGCAATATAAGCCCTACCCCCCCCAAAAAAAAAGCCCTAGTTAAAGTCCTTGTAGGTCTTATTTTCAGGGTAGGGCTTATTTTCGGGGAAACAGGGTAGGGCCTATTTGGGGGTTAGGGCTTATATTGCAGCCATCATCGACAGTCACACTAGGTCTTATTTTCGGGGAAACAGGGTATGGACATAAATATAACAATCTCAGGCAAAAATCTCAGAGTAACCCCTTAATAAATCACCTTGGAATTACATGGCTCTTCCAGGAAATCATTAACTGCCACATTGGCATTAACAACAACAAAACAAGTATCTAGGCAGGTTAATCAGCATGGCATGTTTTCCTCACTCATGTTGCTTTGCTTTCTCCCATACTGGAGGGGGGATCTGAGCCATCATTAATCTGAAGGGGACCGGTCACATGTTGCTCCATGGGGCGGAGGGTTAGAGGCGGCTGATCTCTTCCTGCTGTGTTCAGTGGAGAGGGGAGGGGTCTCCAATCCCTGCAGCACTAAAGAAAGAAGCTGATTGGCTGCCCTCTCCTCTCCACTGAACACAAGGGGAAACAATACTCGTGGCAATGGCAGCGGCCATCTTTGTGTAGTCCGCTGCCGTTTTTTAGCCCAAAACATTCCCGGTTTTCCCGGGACAAGATTAAATCGGGATGAGGGTCCAAAAATCGAGATTGTCCTGGGAGAATTGGGACTGTTGGCAAGTATGATAGTCTCAGTATTCCTGGTTTTGTCTTTAAATTTTGCTCATTACAAGGTATAAAATGATGAGGTTTCATGAGCTCATGCCTAGTGCTGTTGCTCCTCTCACAGTCCCTTTCCCTCTCTCCCCCTCCCACCCCCCCACACTTGCTCTCTCATTATTATTATTTTTATTATTATTATACAGGATTTATATAGCGCCAAATTTGTGCATCGCTTTACAACACTAGGGCAAGCAGTACAGTTGCAATACAATTCAATACAGGAGGAATCAGAGGGCCCTGCTCATTAAAGCTTACATGCTCTCTTCTCTCCTCTCTCCCTCTCTCTCCCTCTCGCTTCTCTTTCGCTCCCGCTCCTATTCTTTCCCCCCACTTTCTCTCTCCCCCTTTCTCTCCCCCCCACTCTCTCTTTCTCTCCCTCTCTCCCTCTCTTTCCCCCTCCCTCTCGTTCCCTCCCACCCTCTTTTCATTTGTCTTTCTCCGACGTCCTCCTTCTCTATCTCTCTCCCTCTCTTCTTCTCCCTCTCTCTATCCTCTCCCTCCTTCCCTCCCCTCTCCCTCTCTCCTTCCTTCTTTCTTTTTCGCTTTCTTTCTCTATCTATCTATCTATCTATCTATCTATCTATCTATCTATCTATCTATCTATCTATCTATATATATATATATATATATATATATATATATATATATATATATATATATATCTTTTTCCCTCATCTCCCCCCACCCACTCTTTTCACTCTTTCTCTCTCTTCTCTGCATGTTTTGCAACTGGTATGCTTTGGGGACAGGAGCCATATTGAGGTAGAGATTGTGTCAGATCCGTAAATATCTATGTAACTGCTTTAAAAACTTTAGCTGGAATTAAGCTTTAATTTGTTAGTCACCTATGTAAAGTCAATCTATACTGGTTACTAACCACCATGCACTGCTCCTCCTCATGATGAAAATGCTGCTTTCCAAGGATGGCTATATTGCTCCTCCTTGATGGAGAAAAGTGAGTGTGGCCTCTTTAATCCTGGAAATATTTTACTGGCTAGATCACCAGGTGAAAATAGAAAAGCCAAAATAAAGAAAGCTAATGCAGCCACCACGTCTATGCACTGGTAAAATTATATCATATATATTTAGTATTTAATATTTACATATAACATTGTATATCTTGTTGGGAAACAGGAAGGGGTATTTTTTCTGCTGCAATAATATTATATGTTTTAGATACATGTCTTTTAATGATAATTTTGTAGGCAAATAAAAATTTTTATTTTTTTAAATGGATCTGTAATTCATGGGTACCTCAAAAGTCAGTTAGTGTGAATTTTTCCCCTTCCTTTTTCCCCTTGCCTTATCCTGTTTGATATTGATAGCATGTTAGGATGTGGTGCAGATTGTACTCCTTGTATACTTGTGTATTTATTTTTTATTTTTAGGGTTAGATAGCCTTTAAGCTTGTGTTAAAGCTTTGTGAACTGAGTTTAATGCAGTGAAAAAATGGTAAATGGAATCATTAAAACATTCAAATCTCTGTGGATTAGGAGGCTAGAAAGATGGAAAAAATTTGTAAAATATGTTTGTGTTTTTAAAATAAGATATGCAGCTTTAGAAAAGATTTAACATTATTTGGTCATTTGATATACAATTAGCAGTTGGTTGGTTAGTTAATGGCAAATTTTAGTATTTAATGTAACTAGAAGCTTGTGATGAAATATGAAATGTCTTTTATGCTCACCAATGATATAAACAAACCAATGGAAAAAATAGTTTTAAATTTGGTATAAGATATAGGTAAAAACTGTAGGTTATAGTAACTTTATATTTAAGAGTTGCATGCTTATTAGCCGGTGCACTGAATATATATTGAATATATATTGAATATGTAATGTTTAAATTGTGTGTATGTATTGTTTTTCCTTTCCCGTAGTCTAGATTTAGATATTTGGTAATGGTTTTACCGTTTTTCTTACAGATATACTTTTTTCTATCCTTAATTATGTAAACTTTTCTCTTTACTATTTTTCGTATGCAATATAACAATCTATCTATATGAACAATTAAACTCTTTGGGGTTTCTTTATTAAAGTAGAATTTTTCACACTATTCTGTGCTCTGTTTAAATTCTAATCCAGGTCTAGTGGACATTTTTAATTCCCATTATTTGAAAACAGTCTAGGTTAAAAAATACTCCTTTAGTGAATATTCTTGCTATTGGTTCACATAAAAATATATGTTGCCTTCTATAAATTGCCTTCTATAAATTATTCAGTCATTAATACTATATATATACTAATACACTTTACTATAATAACTCCAGAATGAGTACTTTGTGCTATAAACAAAACACATAACCTAATTACAGTTGAAAATGATAAAGGAATAAAAAAATAAAATAAAGACAAATTTAACATGATCAGGGTTACATAAAGCATACTTTATATAAGTATTTAAGTATTTTACAGCTACTTCACATTTTTAAAGTTGTGGAACACTAACACCATCACTCTTGACAATGGCTATTATAATAATAATAAGTGCAATTATGATAATAATGTTAATGGACGATTAGTATAACACATTTGATTATAATGATGTTCATATAAAGTATACATCTTTAAAGACTTACCCCTGTTATGACTGCACATTTTGAGAAAGTAGTTATCAGCAAAAGCAAATATGTCCGCAGTATCATTTTCATGACAACTTAAAGAAATGATGGTATGTTTAGAGAAAGGTCTGTTTGCCTTGGATCAGCTGCTTGACTCTCTGAGTTTTCTGCCAGCATTTTCATTTAGACCCTGCTTATAAGGCAGGCATTTCTTTAGTAATGTGATGCTCTTCTGAATCAATAATGAACTATAGCATCATAAAGAGATCTCTGACCATTTTCTCTAGCAAAAGCTCAAAGGAGGTGTGGAAACCTACATTTCTTTGTCAGTAAATATATATATAAATTGTATTTATTAAAAATGTATGAAAAATGTGTAATCTTAATCTTAAATCTTGTGTAATCTTAAAGATTATATTGAATGAACATATAAATAATGTTTATTTAATATAATCTATAATAATCTATAATATAATATATACATTTTATTTATTAAAAATTTATGAAAAATGTGTAATCTTAAAGATTATATTAAATAAACATATAAATGATGTTGTGCATTACTGAAATTTACTTTTATTTCTAGGTAGATTTATAATCTATATATACAGTATGTCTGCTAAATAAACTGTAAACACTTGTAACTAGGAGTATTATTAGCTTCAGATCTTTTGATGGCAAATACAAAATTAGGTAAAGTGTTGTTTGATATGTTTGCACTATAGAAATGAAAGACAGCAAAACATGTAAACACACATAATTTGTATTTATATATATATATATATTTTTTTTCAATAATTTTTATTGGTTTAATATTCACAAAGTACATTCCAGGGAAAGAACAAAAAAAAAAAAAACAGGAGGCAAAAGGGAACATTTGGTACATGTGACTTAAAGAGTACATATATTGGCCAACATGGCCAAACATAGAGTGCGATAACATATGACTTACTCATAGGGTAACAGCCTAGATCATATATATGTAAATGAAAAAAAAAAAAAAAAAGAATGTTATGACACCAAACAACTCCAACTCCAACATGTTCCCCTATCGGAGTTAAAAGCTTAATAGCGGGTCAAAGGTGAGTATGAGGTTGCTGTTCCCCAAAATTTAGTAAGTAATGGAGAGGAGGGTGAGGGGAAGAACCCCCAGCCACCCCCCCCCCCTCAACTCCTTCAATATTTGACCCTGGACTTCACTCAGGAAAGTAAAGCTCGAGTAAGTGTTGTGTAGAGATGTTAGAGTCACAGAACGGAAAAAAAGAAAAAAAAAAGAAGAAAAAAAAATAATTAACAATATAACCTTAACTGAAACTCGGTTGCTGGGAACGGGAGAGGTAGCAAGCTCAGGTAGCTTGAGGAGTAAGAGTTTCGGAGAATCTAGACACAATTGTTGTCGTGTTATGCACATCCGAGGCGTAATATAGAAGTCAGGATTGGCTTTGTCTTATGTACATTGTCATGGACAGGTGGGGAAAAAGATTGGAAGAGAAGAAGTAGGGGAGGGAAGAGTTCTAGGGAAGGAGACAGGAGGAGGTGGGGGTGGGGGTTTCGGAGGGGTCACTCTGAGTCTTATTCATTAAGAAGATTCAACACATGGATGTAGAGCAGTGGTTCTCAACCTGGGGGTCGGGACCCCCTCGGGGGTCAAATGTCGATTTGCCAGGGGTCACCAAATCCTGGGATGTTCTTGAAGCCGCACCGCTCTCCCAGCCTTATCGCAGCTGCCCAGCAGGGCTGTCCCTGGAGCCTCTGGTTTCCCAGCTGGGCTGTTTTTGGAGCCCGCGGCCATCCAGTCATCCTCCTCGCAGCCGCCCGTTCAATTCACGGCATGGGTGGGGGGCAGAGACTGGAGGTCAGCTGACTGGTGAGGAATTTAAAGTGAGAGGGGCTGGAGGAGACCCTATCACCTGATTTTGCCATAGGTGTCACTGCTTCGAAACCCCACAGAGCTGGAGACACAGTGAGTAACATTACCTGTGATTAGAGTTGCAATTAAAAGTCCCCACCACAGTTCTCAGATCAGCAGATGACCTTGATCAAGAGCACCAAAGTTGGCTGATCAGAACTCCCCCCAGCACTGACACTGATCCCCCCCCCCCCCACCAGCACTGCCACTCACCCGATTCCGCCCACCACCCCCCTCCCACCAAGGAGAAAGAGAAGGAATAAAAATAGAGAATACATGGAAGGGAGAGGAAAAGAGGGGGAGGAACAAAGAAAATTGGAGAGAAAGAATAAGAGAAAGAACAAGAAAGACGGCTAGAGATAGGATAGGATAGAGAGAGATAAAAGGGAAAGAAAGGAGAACAAAGTGAAAGAGTGGTACATCCTAAAATGTACCAGAAGGGGTTTTAATACTGTACAAGTGGAAGGGATTTGAGGAGCGCTAAATGTCCGTGGGTTAGGGGAGCAAATGACTTGTTTTGCCTTGGGTGCTGACAACCCATGCTACGAAAATAATTTTACTGTTAAGGGTCCCCACAACTTGGGAAATTTTATCAAGGGGTCGCAGCACTAGAAAGGATGAGAACCACTGATGTAGAGGAATATGACAGTAGTTAGCCCAGAGTTCCCAGGTTAGATCAAATTTACGGGTTTTGTCTTGCATAATGCTCACTATTTTCTCCTGAGCCATTATCCAAGATATTTTATGCTTCACCGCTGTGATCGGAACTATCGTTTTTTTCCAATGGGCTGCTATTGTAATTTTGGTGCCCAGTAGGATGAAGAAAATCAGTGTTTGAGTGTGTTTGTCTACTTCATTCACTCTAAGGTTTAGGAGTGCTATTTCTGGTGTTTGGGGGACATCCGAGCACCATGATTCATAGATCGTAACTTTGGGGGGGTCCGATTCATTAGGCCATATCGATTGAAGGAAATGTAGTATTTGCAAGTACCTGTATTTTTCAGAGGATGGCATCTCTAGTTTGTCTAAGCAGAATGCGAGAGATATGGGACCTGCGGTGGTGAAATAGTTCCCTATTCTGAGTAGTCCTTTATTGAGCCACCAGTTAAATGCTAGTATGTTCATTCCTGGTGGAAAGTCTGGATTATGGAACATGTGTGTCAGGGGGTGAATGGCTGAGATCAGGGATGGGTTTTTGTGAATTTGGTCACACAGGGCTAATGAGTGGGACAGAGTGGGAGCTAAAATAGGGGGTCTTAATTTAGGGGTGACCATATTAAGAAGTCAATGGTGTGGAGGGGGACTTCTTGTCTCTCCATGGAGACCCAATCGGGTTTTGAACCTTGTGAATATACAATAGAGATCTGGGCCAACTGTGCTGCTTGGTAGTACCACCAGATATTGGGTAGGGCAAACCCCACTTGAGATTTGAGTCTAAATAAAATAGTTTTAAAACATCTTCTGCCTTTTGGTCCCCATATAAATTGTAAAATTTTTGATTGGAGCGTATGTAGTTGTGATTTCCGAACTGGAATAGGTAGAGATCTAAATAAGTACAGGAGGCGAGGGAGGAAGGTCATTTTGATTGCGTTTATGCGGCCTAGCCAGGATAGATTGTGTTTAGCCCAAATAGTGAGGTCTGATGTAAGTTTGTGGAAAGCGGTTGGGTAATTAGAGGAGTATAGAGAGTCTATTCTAGGGGAAAGATTGACCCCTAGGTAAGGGATGAAATTCGAGCACCAAGAGAACGGGAAATGTTTCTGTAGATTACTGAGTAGATTAGGGGGAATAGTGATATTTAACGCTAAGTATTTGGAGACGTTCACAAGGAGGCCTGAGATTTTGCCAAATTTATCAAGCAGGGAGAAAATGTTGGGCGTTGATATCAGTGGAGAGGTGACAAATAACAGCAGGTCGTCTGCAAACAATGCGCATTTATGTTCTTGTTCTCCACAGAACACTCCTCTAATGTCAGGATGGGACCTAATTGTTATGGCAAGTGTCTAGATAGCTATGGCAAAAAGGAGGGGGGATAGTGGGCAGCCTTGTCTGGTACCTTTTTCAATGGGTAAGGGGTCAGAATAACAGCCCTGAAGTCTAACCTGTGCACTAGGGCTAGAATACAGGGCTCGTAATGTCCCTAGAAAGTGAGGGCCAAAACCCCATCTCTCTAGGACATTAAATAAGTAAGGCCAGGTGACTGTGTCGAACGCCTTTTGTAGGTCAATCGACAGTAAAAATCCTTCCTGGTGGGGGCCTCCATCCCAGCGGGAGTTGAGGAGGGATATGATATCAACTGCTCTCCTTATCTGGTCAGGTCCTTGTCTCCCAGGGACAAAGCCCGCCTGGTCCTTATGGACATATAGAGCGATACAGGATGAGAGTCTATTGGATAGTATTGTTAAGATCTTGAGATCATTGTTAACCACTTGTCGACCGCCTCACGCTGATTTACGTCAGCAGGATGGCACGGGCAGGCAAAATCACGTACCTGGGACCCCCCCGGTGCCTGAGGCGGTCGCCGTTGGTCTGGGAGCGTTCCGTGATGAGAGGGAGGCCATCCGATCATGGCCCCCCCCTCGCGATCGCTCAGAGCCAATGAGAATCCTCCTACTATAAAACATTATGTTTTATCATGATTGCTTTTCAGGTATGCAATTTTTTATACTTTACCGTTTACTGTGTTTTATTGTTAACCATTTTTTTGTCTTCAGGTACGCCATTCACGACTTTAAGTGGTTATACCAGAATGATGCCTGCAGGTTTAGGTATCATCTTGGTATCATTCTTTTCAGCCAGCGGTCGGCTTTCATGTAAAAGCAATCCTAGTGGCTAATTAGCCTCTAGACTGCTTTTACAAGCAGTGGGAGGGAATGCCCCCCCCACCGTCTTCCGTGTTTTTCTCTGGCTCTCCTGTCTCAACAGGGAACCTGAGAATGCAGCCGGTGATTCAGCCAGCTGACCATAGAGCTGATCAGAGACCAGAGTGGCTCCAAACATCTCTATGGCCTAAGAAACTGGAAGCTACGAGCATTCTTTTAACTAGATTTCGCCGGATGTAAACAGCGCCATTGGGAAATTGGGAAAGCATTTTATCACACCGATCTTGGTGTGGTCAGATGCTTTGAGGGCAGAGGAGAGATCTAGGGTCTAATAGACCCCAATTTTTTCAAAAAAGAGTACCTGTCACTACCTATTGCTATCATAGCGGATATTTACATTCCCTGAGATAACAATAAAAATGATTTAAAAAAAATGAAAGCAACAGTTTAAAAATAGGATAAAAAAGCAAAAAAAAAGAAATAAAAAAAAAAAAAAAGCACCCCTGTCCCCCCCCCTGCTCACGCGCTAAGGCGAGCGCAAGCGTCGGTCTGGCGTCAAATGTAAACAGCAATTGCACCATGCATGTGAGGTATCACCGCGAAGGTCAGATCGAGGGCAGTAAGTTTAGCAGTAGACCTCCTCTGTAAATCAATTTTTTATTTATTTTTTTTTTTTTTTGCCACATCAGCGAGAAGGTAAACTATAGGAGTAGTTTTTTCAAATTGAAATTCAAAAAATACTTCCCTTTATTTTCATCACATCATTGTGGCTTCTACTCTTTTTCCTTGATTGGAATATTTCATTACAAAAGCAAAAATATGGGAATAGCATCCCCCCCACTATATCCAAGATTAGCCATTTGTTACTTACTCCCTACCCTCCACCCCCGCCCCCCCCTATCCCCACCCTTCCCGAGACCGTACTCCCTCCCGACTGCTTTCCCTTTTTTTTTTTTTTTCTCTTTTTTTTCCCTTTTTTTTTTTTTTCTTTTTTTTTTTCCTACCCTGTTTGATTTCCCCTTGCTCCCCTTCCCTACCCAAGTTGACCATATCTCAGCTGCTCTTATGGATTTTTTAAATTTCTCCCACTCACCCCACTTTTTCCTGTACGCCTCCATTTTTGTCCCGTCACTGAACCTTAGGTACTCCAGATCCTGTATCTCGTTTATTTTATTAATCCAATCCCTCATGGATGGCCTTTCTTTTCTATTCCAGTTTTTAGGGATTAGGCTCTTAGCTGCGTCTATGAGGTGGGGTAGGAGTGTTCTGAGGTAGGCCCTAGTGGGCATCTCGCTCAAGTGAAACAGAAGAACCCTGGGGTCCCTTGGTATATCATAGTCTGTAATCTCTTTAATATGTTTCCTGATCTCGTCCCAGAAGACCCCTATCTCAGGACACGACCACCACACATGGGCCGTCGTCCCAACTTCACCACAGCCCCTCCAGCAAAGCCGAGATTTGTCCCTATCGATTTTATGCATCTTGTCCGGGGTCATGTACATTCTTGTTAAACATTTGTAGTTTAGCTCTAGCACTTTATAATTAACTGACGTGATCAGAAGACGCTTTAGTATCTGATCTACCTCAATCTCTGCCAGTGTTACCCCTAACTCCTTCTCCCATTTACTTATAAAAGCCAGGGTATCTACCCTCCTCAGCTCTACCAGTATTTTATATATTCTAGAAAAACCCCTTTTATCGTCTGATTCCATACATATTTTTTCTAGTGGAAGTAGATTTTTCATTGTTCTAATTGGTTGTGGCAAAGATTCAATAAAATGTTTTAATTGACCGTAGCGCCATGGATTAATATTTATCTTGTCTCCTCTTTTCTTAAGCTCCTGGATTGAGCATATTTTCCCCCTGTCTGTTACGTCCTTTAATTGCAAATTCTCGTCGAGGAGCCATTTCCCAAACCACTCTTCCTTCCCCGGAGGAAAATATTCTACTTCCTTCAATGACATTAGCGGTGAATTATATTCCCAGTGTTCCCTTTTGTGGATCCCGTCCCAAATTCTAAGTGCGTGGCTAGTGATTTCGTGCAATTTTGTATCTTGTTTTCTTAATTTTGGTGGGCACCATATTATTTTGTGGAGTTTTAGTTTACTAACATTATTTTCAATTTCTACCCAGTGTTTACCTTTATTTTTAACCCAATCTACTACCCTCCCCAGTGCGATAGCTTCATAGTATTTACTGATATCGGGTGCTCCCCATCCCCCTTTACTTTTTGTGTTTATTAATTGGTTATATTTTATCCGTGGTACTTTCCCTTTCCATATAAACTTCAATATCATTGAGTGCAGCCTTTTGAGGTAACCAGGTGGGAGAGTAACTGGGAGCATTTGCATTTTGTATGTTATTTTTGGTAACAGAACCATTTTAAAAATATTGATTCTTCCCGACCACGTCAGTTGCCCCTGCTGAATTCTATTTAGTTCTGATTTAACCTCGTTTATGAGCGGGATGAAATTTGCCTGGAATAGTTCTTCTACGGACGTTGTGATTTTAATTCCTAGATAGTTTAGAGCTTCCTTCTCCCACCTAAATGGAAAATGTTTTTGATAGGCGAAATCTCTTGTCTTATTTGGGTTGATATCTAGTACTTCTGACTTGGTAGTGTTTACTTTAAAGTTAGACAGTTTCCCGTACTCTTCTAATGTAGCCAAGACATTCGGAAGAGAAATTCTCGGGTTTGTTATGTAGAGGAGGATATCGTCCGCAAAGGCGGCGAGCTTATACTCAGTTCCCCCTATGTTGACTCCTCCAATGTCTGGGTTCTGTCTTATCCTAACAAGGAGGGGTTCCAATACTATCAGGAAGAGCAATGGGGAGATGGGGCATCCCTGTCTAGTTCCGTTATACATATTAAAAGGCTCGGATAAGGTCCCGTTTATTTTGACTCTCGCTGAAGGTTTTGTGTAGAGCGCCCTTATCCAACTACAGATCCTCTCCCCATAGCCCACTTCTTTGAGTGTTTCTGTCATGAAGTCCCAGTCTACCCTATCAAATGCTTTTTCAGCATCTACTGATAGCAGTAGTCCTGGGACCCCGCACCTTTTAATTTCCTGGGTTATCAATAGCGTTTTGATACTATTATCCCTACCTTGTCTGCCTGTTATGAACCCCACTTGATCGGGATGGATGATATTTTTCAACGTTTGCTTGACTCTAGCCGCGATAACTTTTGCGAAAATTTTTGTGTCATTATTTAAGAGGGATATGGGCCTAAAACTAGAGCACAGGGTGTTGTCCTTTCCTTCCTTATGAATTAATGCTATAGTAGCTGCCAATGCGTCTCTACTCCTTTCCCCTCTCTCACCTATCTCGTTCATGTAGGTACATAATTTTGGGACTAGAAGCTCTTGGTATTTCTTGTAGTATAGCACCGTCAGTCCATCTGGACCCGGGCTCTTTCCCGTCGGGGTCTCCTTAATAGCTTTCCTTACCTCAGCCTCTGTAATGGGGGCTTCTAACACAAGATTCTCCTCTGTTGATATCTTAATCATCCCGGTATCTTTTAAATAGTTTTTGATTTTTTCTCGTTTATGCTCTCTCACTCTATCCTTGTCCTTTGTGTTTATTGAGTAGAGTTCCCCATAGAATTCCTGAAAGATTTTTGCTATGTCCTTATCCTTATATTTAAATTCTCCTGATTTCGTCTTTATCTTGTCAATGTAATTACTACCTTTCTTTTTGCTTAGTGCTCTCGCCAGGAGTCGGCCCGGTTTATTACCAGAGATGTATCTTTCTTTTTTGACTAAATTGTATTTTTTACGATTTTCTGCCTCTATCTGCTGTCTCAGGGCCTCTCTAGTACCATGTAGTTTCCCCATGATCCCTCTATCCCTCGTGTCCTTATGCTGCCTTTCTAGTTTTCTCACCTCCTCCTGAAGTGTGCCCAGGACTTCGTTCTGCCTTCTTTCTTTCTCCACCCCCGCCTTTATTATTATCCCCCTAATATAGGCCTTATGGGCCTCCCAGACTATTGCTTCTGACATTTCTTCGGAGGAATTAGTTCTGAAGTAAAATTCCAGTTCCTCATTTATTAATTTGTCAATTTCCTTATCGTGAAGAAGATCTTCATTTAGTCTCCAATTTTGAAGCGGGGGTGTTAGATTATTTTGTTTTATTCGTAATGTCACCGGGGCATGGTCCGAGAAAGTTATAGATCCGATATTTGTGTTTTCTACCTCTTCTAAAAATCTATGATCTACGAAAATATAGTCAAGTCTTGAGTACGTCGCGTGCACGGGGGAGTAGTAGGTATAATCCAATGTTTTTTGATGTTGCATCCTCCAAACATCGATTAATTGGGACTGGTGCAGTTTTTTTTTAAGTTTGTTCAGCCATACCCCCCCAGTCCCCCGGGCACGCGATGCACTATCTCTGCCTGGCTCTAGGCATAGGTTCAGGTCTCCTGCCATAATGGTCCTCCCTCTCCTAAAGCTCTCTAACTTTGATAATACTCCAATTAGATATCTACTTGGATTGTTGTTAGGGCAGTAGATATTAGCTAATGTGTATTCCTGACCATTTAGCTTTCCCCTCAGAAACAAAAATCGGCCCTCCGGGTCAGTCAATCTCTCCTCTATCTGGAAACGGGTCCCCCTGGCAAAACCAATAGCTACCCCTTTTGCTCCCCTTATCGGGGAGTCGCTATAAAACCAACACGGGTAGTCTCCTGACGAAATCCTCTGATTTCTCCCCAGGTATAGATGTGTCTCCTGGAGAAAGACCACCTCGGCTTTGTTGGATCTCAGCTCGCCCATCACGTTCGCGCACTTTATGGGCGAGTTGAGCCCCCTCACATTATATGTTACCAAGTTAGTTCCAACCATTTATTTTTCTTTCCAGGGCCCTACCACAACCACAACAGGATACTCTGAGGTTTGTACTGGTCACTCTGAGGTTTGTACTGGTCTCGCCCCTCCCCCCCCCTCCCCCCCTCTAACCCCTGCCCCTCCATCATCCCTCCCTTGTCCTCCCCCCTCCCTCTCCCCCCCTTTTGGGGTAACGGACCCTCTCATGGCCCTTTTAACCGTGGCCCCACTAACTCCTCCCGGCTCTACGGTTTTCCCCCTAGAGGTTGAGCTCGGGGGAACCTTCCTTGGGTCCACCCGCTCCCCCCTGGATGCCCGTCTCCCCCCCCCTCCTCCCCGCTCCCCTCCCCCCATCCCCCCCCCCAGAACCCGAACCCCCACCCCCCAACCTCCACCGCACTTTTTTTTTCCTCTTTCCTTTCATCTCCCTTTTTTCCCTTTTCTCGTTGCCCCCCCCCCCCTTTTTACTTCATCCTCTCCTTTACAAATTGGGCCTAACGTTATCTATCTATCTAATCATTGTACAGGCTTGTGTCTCTTCTTTATTGTCGCATCATTTTAGTGACTGGTTTCCAGGTGTGGGTCCCCTCTCTACTATCTTGATTTTCAGATTTTTCCCACCAACCCGGAATTTCCACCAATGGTACCTCCAGGCGTTGGCAGAATTTTTGTGTCTCTTCAGGGAACCTGAGTGTCGCTGAGCGACCTTCCTTATGTCCTATCAAACAAGCCGGAAAGCCCCATGAGTATTGGACGTCATTTGCTCTGAGTTGGGCAAGGAGTGGTTTGAGGATTCTTCTCCTAGCCAGGGTCTCAGCAGATAAATCTGGGAAGATCTGTAGGTTTATCTCTCCATATTTCACTTGTTGGTTTGTTCTCATACTTGATTTGATCTTTTCTTTATCCTGGAAATTTTGGAACCTGACAATAACATCTCGTGGGGCGTCCCCCCTGATTTCCACTGGCTTTCTTATCCTGTGGGCCCGCTCTAACTTGATCTTGGGTCTATTATCAGTTGGATCCAGACGCTCTCCAAAAATTTGATCAATTATTTCTTGTAGGTTCTCTCCCCCCCCCTCCACCTCAGGCAAGCCTCTTATCCGCAGGTTCTTCCTCCTATTCCGGTTCTCCTGGTCTTCCAGTTTGTACCGTAAGTTTCTTTGTTCTTTCTGGATTTCTTCCATCTGCTGTTTAAGGATTTTTATCTCCATTCCCTGGGTATCCGTTGTTGCCTCCAATTCCTCTACTCTTTTTAGTGTGTGGCCCATATCTTGTCGGATTGCTCCAATCTCACTTTTGATTAGTATTTCCAATCTAGCGAACATTTCTGCCATCTCATTTTTTGTTGCTAGTTGTTTATCTTCCTGGGGGGCCCTAGATGCCACTTCCATTGTCTCCGTACCCAGAATGTGGGTCTCCATCTCTGCCAATTGTCTTCGTGTGCTTATTTTGGGTAGAGGTTCGGGGGTTTTACATTTAGTCCCCCCTGCCTTTCCTGGGCTTCCTTTATTCCCATCCTGGACCATGTATTTCCTTATGGCGCCCGGGCTTACACTTGTTCTGCTGGTACTACTACTGGCCGAACTGGTTGTAGCAGCCTTCCCTCCTCTCCCCTTCATTATACTGTTTATGCTTGGGGTCTGGGGGGCCAGATATGGATACTCTGCCGGTGTAGTTCGAATTATGCTCTAGTGCTATGGTATGTAGTAGTAGTAGTAGTATGTGTATTCGACCCTCCCAGGTACACTATGCAGTCGGCCGCGGGATGACTTTCCTCCGGCCTCTTTGGGTCAGGTATTTCCCAGGGCCCTCTAGTTTTCCCAGGATTACGCCTCTCCACTATACCCACCCTGTACAATTACTCTGGATTGAAGTTCTCAGGAGGGAAAGGGAGGATCGACACACAAAGGAAAGAGAGCAAAAAAAAAAAAAAAAAACGAGAAAGACCAGTAAAACACAGAGGGGGTACCCTTCCGGGTTAATACCCCTCAGAGAGGGGACTACTTTCGCTGATTCCAGACCTATTCAAACAGAGGGGGTACCCGTCCGGGTTAAACTCCTCAAAAAAAAAAAAAAAAAAGGGGCTTTTTTGCTGATGCCCGTCCTGCTCCTGTTAGACTGCGGTCTATTATTGCTTTAATATCATTCCCCGGTCCCAGTTATCTTCAGGCTTATGTCTTGTATTTTTAACTAGTGGCACAAGGATGCAAACCAACAAACCACAGGTTTTACCTTAGTTTTTAGTCCATTGCGAGGTGGGGGAGTCTTGTACATTTCGTATACATTATATATTAGATTAGCCACTTACCCCCTCAGCCGCTTCTACCCGGTCTTACCCAGCTCTCTCTGTGCAGCGTTTTCCTTACACGGATCTTTTCCTGTGTTTTCCTGTGTTATTCAGCCAGTTGTCAATGCTTGTCAGCAGGCTCCGTTCAGCGCCGCCACGCTTCTGTGTAGCACGTCCTCACCTAGCAACCATCCTCCTCCTTCAGTTGCCGGCTTGCCTGGACACATTCGGGGTGCTTCGCTGCTGCTGCGGGGCTCCGTGCCCAAAAAGGCTACGAAATGGCTGTGGGGGGTCTGCGATGCCGTGCGGGGCAGTGTGGGGTGTCAGGCTCCAGGGAGGAGGACGGGTGAGTTACTGCGGGAACGAAGCTGCTCTCGGCCACACGCCGGAGCTGGAGGGAGAGACGTCCGGCATCCCGGGCTTAGCAGCCATCCCAATTAGCCACCCACATCCGGCTCCTCCCTCCGCAGGACCTCTGTAAATCTAAATTGGTAACCTGTAAAGGCTTTTAAAGGCTTTTAAAAATGTATTTATTTTGTTGCCACTGCACGTTTGTGCGCAATTTTAAAGCATGTCATGTTTGGTATCCATGTACTCGGCCTAAGATCATATTTTTATTTCATCAAACATTTGGGCAATATAGTGTGTTTTAGTGCATTAAAATTTAAAAAAGTGTGTTTTTTCCCCAAAAAATGTGTTTGAAAAATCGCTGCGCAAATACTGTGTGAAACAAAAAAATGAAACACCCACCATTTTAATCTGTAGGGCATTTGCTTTAAAAAAATATATAATGTTTGGGGGTTCAAAGTAGTTTTCTTGCAAAAAAAATAATTTTTTCATGTAAACAAAAAGTGTCAGAAGGGGCTTTGTCTTCAAGTGGTTAGAAGAGTGGGTGATGTGTGACATAAGCTTCTAAATGTTGTGCATAAAATGCCAGGACAGGGGGGGCGTGGCCAGCGCGGCATGTGAGCAGACGCTTAGTCACAGAGCTCCCACAGTTACCCTGAATTGATCCGGTTTCCGGGGTTGAATTCGCCCCAAAAGCTACTTACCAGCCCTGGGAAAGTCCCCGCTACATCCCGCACTTGCCCCGGTCCGTGCAGAGGGTATGATGACCCGAGGACAGAAGGGAGAGGGATCGAGGATGGACCAGCAAAATGGCGCCGCTCCACCATCAGCACAGAAGCGCGGCGCTGACAAACTGAAAGAGGCACAGACTAAACAACAGAAAAGCATGAAGGACAGCTCCGCTCAACACCCCAAGGACATGAGGTACTATACCCAGAAACTTCATGATAAATCCGGCCTGTTAGCAGCCCAGTCTCACTGTGACTTTGATATACACAATGATCCTGATGAGGAGGAGGGGGAAACAACACAGGGGGCAGGCGCCATTACAACACAGGAGGACATTAACAGCGGTGCAGCTGAAGAGCCTGATGACTGTGAGGAGGAGGAGGGGGGTGAACAGCCCACACTTGCAGCCATACTGAGAGCGGTAAACAAATGCACAGCATCTGTTAATAACTTGCAGGCACGCTTTGGAGGCTTAAAAGAGGAAGTTAGTCTCCTTAGACAAGACATCCAGAAGATCCGAGAACGGACCACCGCAGCAGAAAGCAGAATTAGCGAAATAGAAGATAAGCTTCCCCACATGATCAGGGAATCCCAGGCTACCACACGATTAGCCAGAGCCACTGATACACGTGCAGAGGATTTCGAAAATCGCCTCAGACGCAACAACGTGCGCATCGTGGGATTCCCTGAGAAAGCAGAGGGTCGTGATCCCACGCAGTTTATAGAGCAATGGATGTCGGATGTATTTGGTAAAGATGCCTTTACCCACCTATATGCTGTGGAACGAGCGCACAGAGTACCCACCAGACCCCTCCCCCCGGGACACCCGCCTCGCCCGATTCTGGCCCGGCTTCTAAATTACCGTGACAGAGAAATAATTTTGCGGTTAGCCAGAGAGAAAAGGGATGTTCAATATAATGGTACCCGTATCTCCTTCTACCCCGATTTCTCCGCTGCGGTTCAGAAGAGTCGCGCAAGATTCACCGAAATTAAAAGACGCCTACAAAAGCTACAAGCCTCCTACGCAATGCTGTATCCAGCGAAACTTAGAATTACTCTACGAGGTCAAGCACATTTCTTTGAACACCCGGCGGAGGCCTCTGACTGGCTCGATGCCAACGAAAATGTACTCAGACAAGAGCGGAGACCAGGCATGGAACTTGATTGATGCTACTCATACTAGCACGGGGGGAAAAATTTTTTTCCCTTTTTTTTTTTCCTTCTTATTGCCACCCCGGACGGGGGCAGCGCCGGAAACATACAATGATTTCTTCACTAAATAATGCGAGCTCGGATGCAAGTTAAACCCTGATGAAGTACATGTCAGTCCCCATCAGGTACTTTGAGCCGGAGGTCCAGGAGCTCCTGGTTTGCCTATGGGACCCGTTGTCCCACAGAAGTTTGTCACCTACTTTGACATCTTGGAGCCCTGGAGCACAAAACACGCGGGCCCTTCTAAGAGATGAGCTGGTACAGGCACGGAACCTGGCTCGGAAGAGGCCCCCAAGTTTGTTTGGCGCACCGTTGTGCGTCTTGAGGTTTTTTTCACATGTACAGATTTATTCCGGAACTGTAAAGCTACATAGCTCTGCGGGTGATGACATGGCCCCCCTTCCCACCTTCAGGATACTCGCCTACCCAACACTCCCACTTCGATGCCTCACGGAAGCCCTCCTGTCTCCTTCTTGTGAACATAGGGGAAGCAAGCAGTGTGTTACCGCTACCAGTCACCTTTTCTTTAATGTGAGATGACTACAGTAACTGTGCTCTCATGGAACGTCAGAGGGTTACATGATCCCCTGAAGAGGACTATGGTATCATCGTTGCTTCGGAAACATCTACCGGCCATCTGCGCCTTGCAGGAAACCCACCTCACCAAGGACTCATTGTCTTGCATTGGTTTTCGATGGGTGGGTAAGGCATATCATTCTACCCATACCTCATACTCTCGTGGTGTGAGTGTATTGGTGCATAGTTCCATAGAATACGTGGAGCTCGACTCCGAAATTGATCAAGAAGGGAGATATGTATTTCTTTTGTGTAGATTATCTACTCTCAAATGTATACTAGCCTTTGTGTATGTACCTCCTCCGTATAATAACCAGGTGGTGAGAGCTCTGTTGGCATATCAAGTTAGGTACCCTGGGGTCCCGTTGTATACCCTCGGAGACTTTAATAACTACACTGACCCTCTCTTAGACAAGCACCCACCAGTGGCGAGGGGGAGGGGGGGGGGCGCTACAGCACTCAGTAGGTTTATGGGGGAGGTGGGATGGAGGGACCCTTGGAGAGCGGGAAACCCAGGAGTGCGTCAGTTCTCCTGCTTTACCAAGGGCCACTCCTCTTTATCACGGATTGACCTCTGCTTGTGTTCGGAAGTAGCGCTTCGCTACATTTCGACAGTGACATATGCCACCAGAAGTGTATCTGACCACTCACCACTGATTGTGACTCTGGAGGTGCGTCTTCCTTCCACGACAGCTAAGGCTCCGTGGAAGATGAATGCATTTTGGCTGAATCTTTTCCCTTCTCATGAGCAAATAGAACTCCACATTGCAGAATACTGGCGGGTTCATGCCAGTGAGGCTCCATCAGCTCTATCATGGGAGGCCTTTAAGGCAGTCCTTCGAAGCATTTTTATTGCTGAAATTCAGGCAGTTAAAAGGAGGACCCATGCTCATGGGGAGGAAATAGAACATATGGCAGTAGACTTAGAGGAGCGATTTATTGCTGATCCTACTCAGGCTAATAAGGATGCATGGCTTTCAGCGCAAGAGGCGCTATATAGGGTCACATCGTCTACTGCAGAGAGGAAGAGGTTTTTTCAAAAAACTGCACATTATGAGGAGGGAGAGCACACTGGTCGTCTACTAGCTACTATTGCCCACTCTCACCAGACCTCTCCATCGATTGGAGCATTACGCTCCCTTCAGGGAGGACTAACCAATAGTCCAGACCAGATCCTAACGGAATTGGTGAGATTTTACTCTTCACTCTACCAATCTAAACAAGCTTACTCACAGGAATCACTCATTGAATATTTAGATGAGGTCCAGCTCCCCAGCCTTTCTGAAGCCTCTCGAGCTGAGCTGGATGACCCCATTACTGTTGAGGAACTACAGGTGGCGACCAGTCTGTTCCCCAACTCTAAAGCCCCGGGGGACGATGGACTCCCCATTGAGGTTTACAAACAGTATGGGGAATCTATACTTCCACACCTGTTGAAGGTATTTAATGCAGCAAAACAAGGTGGAGATCTCCCCCAATCAATGACCAGAGCAAGCATAGTCCTGATATTAAAACCCAACAAAGACCCACTAGACCCAGGATCGTATCGTCCGATCTCACTTTTACAAACTGATGTGAAGATCCTCGCCAAGGTACTGGCGTTGCGTCTGAACAAGGTCATATCCACCATAATACACTCAGACCAATCCGGCTTTATGCCGCAGAAATCGACTGCGATCAATCTGCGCAGACTCTTTCTCAATATCCAATCCCAGTCAGATAATATGGGAGATAGAGCCCTGCTTTCCCTGGACGCCCATAAGGCGTTTGACAGCGTCGAATGGGATTACTTATGGGCAGTGATGAGGAAGTTTGGGATTGGAGACAACTACATTAAGTGGGTACAACTATTATACTCTTCCCCGATGGCAGTTATTAGAGAGGGGGGTCGGATCTCCGCACCTTTCAATCTATATAGAGGTACGAGACAGGGTTGCCCCCTGTCTCCCCTCTTGTTTGCCCTGGCCATAGAGCCCCTAGCTTCTGTGATACGCAGTAACCCATTGATTCGGGGGTTTCGATACGGAGATGTTCATGAGAAAGTTATCATGTATGCTGACGACACCATGCTGCTTCTTGGTGATACGTCGGTGTCGCTGTCGGAGGCAATGAGAGTCATTGGCCGATTCGGGCACTACTCGGGTCTAATTATTAATTGGACCAAGTCCTCCCTTCTATTGTTAGATCGTGAGCTCCCCCCCTCCCAAGACAGCATAATGGACATCCCGGTATCGACATCTCTCAAATACTTAGGCATACAAGTTACTCCCCGTGTGTTAGAATATGTCAGCTTAAACCTAACCCCTCTTGTTAATCGCTGTCGCGACCGAGTCAAAGTATGGAGCAAATTGAGGCTGTCACAAGTAGGTAGGATTAATCTAATAAAAATGATCCTTATGCCCCAACTGTTATATATCCTCCATAATTCCCCAATGGTCATTACTTTAAAAAAGTTCAGAATTATTAACTCACTCTTCCGATCTTTTATATGGCTATCAAAACCACCCAGAATTAAACTTGAGCAACTCCAGCGTCCCAAGGATGACGGGGGACTGGCGCTCCCTAATCCTTGGGTATATTACTTAGCTGCCCAGCTACAGCACATTACCAGAGTTCTAAGGCCTACACAGGAAATAGAACTAAACCTGCGGGACCCCTCAGCCCAACTGCTTCGCTTTACGGTCAAGGGCGAGGCCCTGGAAGGACTAGAAGCGTTGCATTACAACAAATCTAACAAACTATTTCCAACTTATGCTCTTATGCAAAAGATTTGGAATAAGACCAGGATGCTACAGAAAATACAAGGATACACTAAATATAGCCCAATCTGGGAAAATAACCACTACATGGAAATAGCAAAAATACCATATGGGAGGAAATGGAAGCAATATGGGGTATCACACATGACGCATATATTCCAAGATGGCAAGCTAAGATCCTTTCCGGAACTTAGACAGGCCTTTCGGCTACCGCTTTCCATGAATTTTTACTACCACCAACTTAAACATGCGATAGATGCCCAGGGTGGTCCAGAGACCTGGACCCTAGAACCCGCGCCTGTCTTTAACTTCCTCCTAGAAATAGATACATATAAAGGGTTCATATCGGACTGCTACGCTATGCTTCTGGGTTTGGTTATGGGAGACTCGCCTTTGAAGGTTATGACCAGGTGGGAGCAGGATGTTGGCGCGTTTGAAGAGGAACAGTGGGACGAGGCTCTGCAGGCGGTTCCCCTGTGCTCATTGAATGCTGCTCAAAAACTGTCCCAGTTGTACATATTGTCCAGGGTGCACTATACACCGGCTAGGCTTGCCCGTATGGGTGTTGGCACAGACCCTACATGCACAAGATGTCGTAGAGAACACGGGGATCTTATTCACCTCCTATGGAGGTGCCCTAAACTTCACTTATATTGGAAGGAGGTGCTGGATACCATTAATATGGTCTTTCAGGTACAGATACCATTAGACCCCAAACCATGCCTATTAGGGATAATAGATGACTTACTAACAGGTGATATCCTTAAGCAAGCCGTTAATAGAACTCTATTTCAGGCACGTATGCTAATTCTTAGACATTGGAAATCTGAAGACCCTCCCACGAAACAGGAGTGGATCAAACAAATGGGAAACACCATCCGTTTGGAAAAAATTATTTTTCAACATAGGGGAACATCCAAAAAATACGAAAAACTCTGGGCACAGTGGTTGGGGGTTCCCGGACTAGCGCCAGTAGATCTAGTAATGGACCGTTTATTTTAGAAAAACCGATAACTGCACTGTTCCAACAAATAAGAATAAATGATTACACTCTGTATTGATGAAGATAAGGATGCGCAGGTGGAGGTTTAATGGGTGAGACGCAATACTATGATATGCTTGTTTGGGAAAGTATGGGGGACAAGGGATACAATATGTGTTATCTACATGTCTGATTGTACCGCTATTGTATATTCTAACATGCCTGTTCCGGAACTGTATGTAATAACCTCTTGCTGAAATAAAAACCTTTTTGTTTGAGAAAAAAAAAAAAAATGCCAGGACAGTTCAAAACCCCCCCAAATGACCCCATTTTGGAAAGTAGACACCCCAAGCTATTTGCTGAGAGTCATGTCGAGTCCATGGAATATTTTATATTGTGACACAAGTTGCGGGAAAGAGACAAATTTTTTTTTTTTGCACAAAGTTGTCACTAAATGATATATTGCTCAAACATGCCATGGGAATATGTGAAATTACACCCCAAAATAAATTCTGTTGCTTCTCCCCAGTATGGGGATACCACATGTGTGAGACTTTTTGGGAGCCTAGCCGCGTACGGGACCCCGAAAACCAAGCACCGCCTTCAGGCTTTCTAAGGGCGTACATTTATTATTTCACTCTTCACTTCCTATCACAGTTTCGGAGGCCATGGAATGCCCAGGTGGCACAACCCCCCCCAAATGACCCCATTTTGGAAAGTAGACACCCCAAGCTATTTGCTGAGAGGTATAGTGAGTATTTTGCAGACCTCACTTTTTGTCACAAAGTTTTGAAAATTGAAAAAAAAAAAAAATGTTTTTTCTTGTCTTTCTTCATTTTCAAAAACAAATGAGAGCTGCAAAATACTCACCATGCCTCTCAGCAAATAGCTTGGGGTGTCTACTTTCCAAAATGGGGTAATTTGGGTGGGTTTTGTGCCACCTGGGCATTCCATGGCCTCCGAAACTGTGATAGGCAATGAAGAGTGAAATCAAAAATTTACACCCTTAGAAATCCTGAAGGCGGTGATTGGTTTTCGGGGCCCCGTACGCAGCTAGACTCCCAAAAAAGTCCCACACATGTGGTGTCCCCCATACTCAGTAGAAGCAGCTAAATGTATTTTGGGGTGCAATTCCGCATATGCCCATGGCCTGTGTGAGCAATATATCATTTAGTGACAACTTTGTGCAAAATAAAAAAAAATGTGTCACTTTCCCGCAACTTGTGTCAAAATATAAAATACTCCATGGACTCAACATGCCTCTCAGCAAATAGCTTGCGGTGTCTACTTTCCAAAATGGGGTCATTTGGGGGGGTTTTGTGCCATCTGGGCATTTTATGGCCTTCAAAACTGTGATAGGTAGTGAGGAGTGAAATCAAAAATGTACGCCCTTAGAAATCCTGAAGGCGGTGATTGGTTTTCGGGGCCCTGTACGCGGCTAGGCTCCCAAAAAGTCCCACACATGTGGTATCCCCGTACTCAGAAGAAGCAGCTGAATGTATTTTGGGGTGCAATTCCACATAGGCCCATGGCCTGTGTGAGCAATATATCATTTAGTGACAAGTTTTTGTAAATTTTTTTTTTTTTTTGTCATTATTCAATCACTTTGGAAAAAAAAAATATTCAATGGGCTCAACATGCCTCTCAGCAATTTCCTTGGGGTGTCTACTTTCCAAAATTTTAGCACCTTAAGAAATGACATAGGCAGTCATAAACTAAAAGCTGTGTAAATTCCAGAAAATGTACCCTAGTTTGTAGACGCTATAACTTTTGCGCAAACCAATAAATATACGCTTATTGACATTTTTTTTTACCAAAGACATGTGGCCGAATACATTTTGGCCTAAATGTATGACTAAAATTGAGTTTATTGGATTTTTTTTATAACAAAAAGTAGAAAATATCATTTTTTTCAAAATTTTCGGTCTTTTTCCGTTTATAGCGCAAAAAATAAAAATGGCAGAGGTGATCAAATACCATCAAAAGAAAGCTCTATTTGTGGGAAGAAAAGGACGCAAATTTTGTTTGGGTACAGCATTGCATGACCACGCAATTAGCAGTTAAAGTGACGCAGTGCCAAATTGGAAAAAGTCCTCTGGTCCTTAAGCAGCATAATGCTCCGGTCCTTAAGTGGTTAATTAAAGAGATAGGGCGATAGTTAGACACCAAAGTTGAATCCTTACCAGGTTTAGGAATAACCGATATATGCTAAGTTCTGGGCTTTGTCCAGGGGAGAACCAGACCTGAGATAATTGAAGAATTTGACCATGAATGGGGCAAGAGTGATGGCAAATTTTTATAATAGGCGACTGAAAAGCCATCTGGACCCGGGGCTGAGTTCTGTTTAAGCTGTTTTATTACTTTGAGGACTTCCGATTCAGATATCAGCTCATCTAGTAGGTCAGAGTGCTCTGCTGAAAGTTTTGGGAGAGGGATACTATTTAGGAATTCGTCCAGAGTAGGTTGAGTACCTGGTAGCTCATTTTTATATAAAGTGGTGTAGAAGTCATGGAATCTTTCCATAATGCGACTTGGATTTTGGGTCAGCTCCCCCGTCTGGGTTCGTATCTTTGGGAAATTAAGGGATCGGAGTTTGGGGGAAAGTTTCGCTGCCAATTTGGCTCCTATTTTGTCTTTTTGGGAGTAGAATCGGGCTCCTGACCACCTTAGGTGTTTCTCAGCTTCGGTAGTCGGGGCAAGATTCAAGGATGTTTGCGCTGATTCCAGGGATTCCAGAGACTCCCTAGTGGGGTTATGTTTATGGGCCTTACTTAAGGACTGGAATTCCCTAGTGAGTTTGTTAATATCTGCCTTGCGTTCCTTTTTAAGTCTTGAGGTGATTTGGATAATTTTTCCCCTAATCACTGCCTTGTGGGCAGCCCATAGGGTTTCTGGGGAGATGGAGTCATTATTGTTTAGAAGGAAGTATTCTTGAATTTCTTGTGTTAGGATCGTGCATTGAACTGGATCACTTAACAGCCCTTCATTGAGACGCCAAATAAATTTTGTGTTAGGGTTGTGAGAATGCTGTATGTATAAAAGAACCATAGAATGATCGGACATGGTGGTGTCCCTGATGATCGCTTTGGTGGCTGATGGAATGTTGTGTGACTGAATGAAAATGTGATCAATTCTAGTGTAAATTTAGTGTGGAGCGGAGTAGTGTGTGTAGTCTTTGGATCTCGGGTTCAGTTCCCTTCAGATGTCCACAAGGCCCGCAGAGTACAGTGTGGAGGCTATCTCAGTGCTCTGTTTCGGAAGTTTCTTTGGCCAAGAAAGACCTGACCCCGATTTGTCAAGAGATTGATCGAAGGCAAGGTTTGTATCACCTCCCATGATTATTTTCCCTTCCAACTGTGGGCCTAGTGCGGACATCATGGAGGCTGCCTGGCCTTTATTTGGGGCGTAGTAAGAAACAAATGAATACTGTGTGCCTTCGATAGAGCCCTTTACTAAAATGTATCTTCCTGCTTGGTCCCTTATGGTGTCTGCTAGGGAAAATTTCAGGTTTTTAGAGAAACATATTGCCACTCCCTTGGTTTTATTATCCCCATTGGATAGTTACTATGTAGGAAGGAGGGGTTGTACGATGACGGGAATATAGTTTCCTGTAATAGAATTACTTCAATCTTTTGAGATTGGTAATGTTTAAAAAGTTTTCGTCTCTTTATTGGGGTATTTATCCCTTGGACATTGTGAGTAGCAATACATAGGGGGGAAGGTAGGATGGAGTCAGGGGGCATGGATTAGAGGGGGGGATGTACGCATCAGTCTTTGGGTTCTTACCCTGACCTCCTGGAGTGGAATATAGATCACTGTTACCGATGTCCAAAGGTGTAGATGATGTTTCTGCGGGTATTGCGAGGAGACTCTGGGTGACCCGGAACAAGAGAGAGAAGGGTTATAAGAAAGGGGAGACAAGGCCGATCCTAAGGAAGATAGACAAGGTATGTCATTAACATTGTAAATAACAATAGAACAAGCAAAAAAATTGCAGCTTAAGTAGAACAAAATTACCCGTGCAGGGAGAGGGGGCTGCCATCCCCTCCCCGCAAGCTTTTCCGAAAAAGGTAACCCCAACCAGGGGGGTTGTGTAGTAGTCCCTGAGTGGAGGGAAAATGCCACTCCGAGACAGGTGGAGGCGAAATGCGGCCGCTCAAGCCATTCCGCCAGGACAAATACAAAAAAGGGGTAAAAAGGGGGGGAAGGCACTAGAAAAATAAAATACAAAGGGCTGTGAAAGCAAGAATTACTGGCAACAACCTAGGTCTAGAATAGAATATCAGGGTTGTTTTCTAGTAAAAGGGCATGGTGATCCTGTTATTATGGAATGACCACACAGCCTTGGTTTAGGATTTCCGTCTCCCTCCCCCAATGAGGGGAGGGAAAAGGAAATCAGCTTTATAGCAACCCATAGAGAGAACAGGTCATCATGAGACTGACTATAGGAAGTCTTTTACCCCCTGTAAAAGAAAAAGTTATTAATTCACAGCTATAAATATTAGGAATGGATAGTGCCCTTTAGGTTCTAATAACCTAGGTAGTAAGTAGGATAATGGTAGGGAGTCCAGGTCCTTGTAGTAGAGATTTGAGAAGATTGTCATTCTGATATTATCGAACGTAGAGCAGGGCTAGTTCATGTAAGGCGGGCTGGGATGTATTGGGAATCCATTCGACCGAAATACGGTCAGTAAGGTCTCAGAGGGAAAGTAAAAGATTGAGTGCTGGGTTCACGTTAAGGTGGAAGTCCATCTTTAGATCTCTTAGCTTGTTGTTTGCTTCATAGGGGTTGTATGTGGCTTGATGGGGGAGGCCTCTTCGTGGAAATTGGAGTCTTGGGGTCTGAAGCAAGGGCAGGAGATTGAGAGATGAGTCCCAGTTGAAGTAGAAGGCGTTCTCCGTCTACAAAGTTTGCTAAACTATACGATTTATTTTGGTGAGCAAAGTTTAAGCGGAAAGGAAATGACCATCTGTAAGGGATAGATTTTTGTGACAGGATTTGCAAGAGAGGTTTTAAGGATCTCCTTTTTTGAATCGTATACGGAGAGAGGTCGACAAAAATCTGGATAGGATGTCCCTGTATAGTGAGATTTTCTGTTTCCCGGATTCTACGCATGACCTCCTCTTTGACTCTGAAGACATGTGGCTTTACCACAATGTCCCTGGGTAGGCCATCTTGGCGTGGTGACTGGAGGGCTCTGTGTGCACGATCCATTTCCAGGCGATGGTCAGGGATCAAATTTTTGATAAAGGAGCGAACGATTTTATCTGTATCCTTAAACCATTCAGGAAGGCCCCTGAGTCTGAAATTATACCTGCGCAATCTATTTTCGAGGTTATCCAGTTTTGAAAATGCAATATCAAGTTGTTCATGTAAATCTTGAATCCTGTCAGTATTTTCGTTAGTTATGGTGATAGTTTGATCAGTTTTAGCTTCAATCTCCTCTATTCTGGCTCCAAGGTGATGCAGGTCTGCCTGTATTGTTGTTGCAATTTGCGACGCAGTTTGGGCTAAACCTCTGGAGAGCATATTTGAAAAAGTCTCCATTAAAGATGAAAAGTCTGTGGGAGTAATGGGCATGGCTCTGTAATGAGCCCCTGGATGGTCCGGGGTATTTAGAATATTATCCATTGGTGTGAGGGGGGGACCATCCAGGGTTCTGCCAAGCAGCGATTCAGTGGACGTGGGGGATAATAGAGAGGGTTGCTGGTTACTCACTGTTGGGGAAAACTGTCCCTCTGTGCGTGAGTCCAGATTTGATGGATCGGCGATGGATTCCCCTGAATCCTGGGCTAGGCCTTGTGCAGTTGTTGTGGCCGCCATCTTCGCTGAGGCTGCCACCGGAGCTCCGGGATTAAGTTGTCGGGACAAATCCCGTCTAGTTCTGCCCCCGATCATACAGGGGGGTTCCACGGGTCCTCAGGAGAGAGTGGGGAGTCCGGGCAGGGGATACCCCCTCTACAGTTAGCTGTGGTGGAGAGAGCAGGCTGGAGCGGTGCGGAGCTCTCAGATCTTGCGACCGTCCATGGAGCTGCCGCGCATGCTCCTTGTATTTATAATAATAAGGGATTTTGCGCTTCAAATCTATCACATAAAAACATAAACTAACATTAATGTGATCTTGTGCGTGCAGCTATGATAGCTGTACAAATATAGGTGTGGTCAGTGAATATGTACAAACAGTGAGAACAAAATAATCCAAATGTGCTAATGTGCATAGATAATCTCTTCATAAATAAAAAAAAAGTTCATAATAATGTGTCACATCCACTGGGATCTAATATGAGAGGGAATGATGGTGATATTCTTAATATGGAGGGATCCGGTGAAGCCGGGCTCTCTAAACTCTCACCTTCAGAAAAGCAAATATAGGCATTAAACAGGTTCTTTGGTAGATGCTGTATGGTGTAGCTTATCAGTTGTTCAGGTGGGACTTCTCTGGTGGCTAGATCATCCTCCCGGTATACAGATACCTATCAAAATAAAGGAGGGGTTGCCCACCTGGGCTCCACCGATCCGGTGAAATATACGGGGAAGGGAGAGAAAAAGGCCTCCAATGGTGTAGTAATGTTAAATATAATAGAGTTTATTAAGTGATAAGGTGGTCTCTTACATTTAAATAGGTTTAAAAACAGCATAAATAGCAAAAGGATTCACAAGAGCGGCGTCTGAGGTGCCTCCTTACTGACTTCCGGTTACATCTGCTCTCTGCCACGCCCTACGCGTTACGTCACCGCTCGTGACTTCATCTGGGGAACCGGATGGGCCCGAGAGGGATGTCATTTATATTGTGGTACCGGAAATGCCATAGCGGCCATTTTTGTTGTGGTTAAATGTGTTTGTATTGTCGTGGCCATCTTGCAGGTGGCAATTTGTGCTGGACAGCGGCCATATTTTGGAGGATCAAGCCAAATAAGGCGTGCTGGTGTGCGGAAGCTCTAACAGTGCTCTCGCTTTTTAGAAAATATAATTTGGATAAATCTTGTTAAGTAAGGGGGAAGTGTAAATGAAATACAATCCTATTCAATTACTGTATGAGCAATATACGAAAATTATTGATAATTATCGGCCATGTTCTTGTAGTTACTAGTATTTTTCACAACGTATGATCCCCTCTGTATCAATGAGTCCACATGAATGGGGGCCATTTTTGGGTGATAAATTGTGTTTACTGTACGCAATGATGTCAGATTATCAGTTTATGTTATATGCGTACACTATGAGAGTGAATTACAACTGGGGGCGTCAGTCATAACCTGAGTCCCCAAGGAGATGTCTCTACATTCATGTCATCATTCTCATAACCATACAGATATATACTAAATGTCATTCTTGTTACAACCATGTTATAAAATAGTGTAAGAATAAGTATATCTCAAAATACTTAGATTAGAATAAATATCTCTTTCTAGCACAATTATAAATAAAACATAGTGTATAAAATAAAATTAAAATTAAAATTAAAATAAAAATGAAATAAAATTAAAAATGAAAATAATACGGAGGCGCATGCGCGAGGGACTCCAAGATGGCCGTGTAAGCCGGGAGCTCCTCACTACCCCAGCCAGCCAGCCGCCCTAGCGCCGTATCGGAGGCAGCCGCTAACCCGTGCATAGAGGGATCTGTTGGGGGAACACAGCGGCTCCCCTCCCATGCCTGCCACAGCTGCTAAAAAGGACCTGGGACCCCGTTTTGAGGCAGAAAGATCACAGGCCGAATCCAAGATGGCGGCCGCGCCTCAGACACGAGATGCAGCATCAGGGGGAATACAAGAAGCCAGGCAAGTGATCGCTCCTGCTACTCTCCCATATCCTCCTCCAGCAATCTCCTCATCCCACCCCACCACATCCCCCTCAGGCTACAACTCAGCCACTCTGGATGAGCACCCCCTGGCAACCCCATTGCTATCTCCTATGGGACATTCTCCTATTCTTCAGCACATTAACAGCACTATGGGAGGCACAGACACAGATATGCCCCAGAATGCAGGGGATCTCTTTCTCAAACTATCCGACCTGTTGGAAAGGGGCTTAGCTAATACAGCCCACAAAATAACAAATGACATTCGATCTGATTTCCAGAACCTGGGCACCAGAATAGAAGCGATCGAACAAAAGCTTGATTACACAGTCGCAAGAACCAATCAAAACTCTGATCACATTCAGATTATGCAGGAACAGTTGGATGCAGCCTTAAATAGGATCGATGATTTGGAAAACCGATCGAGAAGGGAGAACTTCAGGGTCAGAGGCATCCCAGAATCTTGCACGGATGTCCCTACAGCAGTGCAAGATTTGATCAAGTCCCTTATTCCTGACATCTCTACACACAAGCTGGAGTTAGACAGAGCCCACAGATCACTGGGACCCCCCAGGAAGGATGGGTCTCCCAGGGATATAGTGGTGAAGCCGCACCACTACGGAGTGAAAGAGAACATCATGAAGCTCTCCCGCCAGCAGCCACACATCTCCTTCCAAGGCCACGATGTTCAAATTTTTGCGGACATTTCACCTATGACGATTCAAAAACGCAGAGCCCTCAAACCTCTATTACTAATCCTGACACAAAAGGAAATAAGATACTGGTGGGCTTTCCCCTTTGCATTATAATTTACCTACAAAGGCAAGACCCACTCATTCACTAATCTGCCTGAAGGAGAGCGGATCCTTCTTTCACTGAAGCTTATTTCTCAGGACTCAGATATGAACACATCAAATGCGCAACCTGGATCCTACAAGAGACAGACCCCGACCAGCCCCTTTTCTCCTTTATGGAAAACTACCAAAAGCAGACGAGTGAGGGAACCGATGCCCTCCTGATTCAGTTGTATACCACCAGGTCTTACCCAGACATATGCTTCAGGATCTAACCCAATTCGTTAATAACCCTGAACGACCCTCTTTCTGAGATGGGGACCTCTGAACCCATCAGGGTTACCGGACTTCCACCTCCATATGTACATCTCCTGACTCCGACACCTCAGACCTGATAGGTCACTCCGCACCATAAAAATGCATAAATTTGCCTTGCGAACTCTTTCGTTGGATCTTCAGCTCCTACTAAAGCGGATCGCGAAATCGTCGTTCCCCCCCTTTTTCCAAAGAACTCGTCCGGATCTCCCACAATCAACTTGACAACGACCAACAAAGTTCGAGCTCTTGGGCCTTCCCCCCTTTGGGACTTCCTCAACACCGGCTGGTAGATGGGAAGACCAGGAGCTGGACAAGCTAGAACACTGCGCGACCATTTTCCCCAAACTATTTGGGGGGAAATGCAGAGGTTCTCAACCTCATAGCTCGTCCACCTGAATGTTAGGAAAATCTCACACCTAATAGATTGAGATACAGCTCTTATAATGCTCCTCCCTCTCTTTCCTCTCGCTCTTCCCTATTCCCCTTCTTTACCGCCCTCCCCCCCTTACCCTCCCCATACCTCCCCAAGGCGTAATAGCATGAATAATTTTGCCGGCTGGCTTTGATACACACAGTTTACAATGTTATAGTGTTTGATTGGTTTTCTTCATGAGGTTATGTGAAGTATTTTATACAGGTTAACCAATTGGGCAGGCACTGACTGGGGTAGCAGTCATGCGCCTCCATCCATCTCACGATAATGGGATCCCCATGGTCGGGAGATGGACTGTTAGCCCCATTGGAGGGCTACTATTGTCTAATGTTGGGTGTCATTGGGAGGATCTTTTCACCCTCTCGATGCCGCAGGTTCCTTTTGGGACACTTCACACGACAATACTCGCATTTATTTTTTCTCTTCTTCTCTTTTCATCCTGTCTTCTTCTCTAACCCTGTTTTCTTTTGTGCCAGTCCACAGATTCTCCAGGTAAACCTCTCTCCTCCAGGCTCCAGGTCCTGCTTCACGATCCGAATAATAAATCTCCACCATACTTCAAAGGAGGTAAGAAATGCTGTCTTACACAAGCACTCCCCACGCATCCAATATGTCAAGTGATACCATGCCCCTGACGTCCTTTAAATTAGCATCCCATAATGCCCAAAGGTTAAATTCAGCGGTAAAGCAGCGTAAATTATTTCAGTCCTATCATGCACAAAAAATGGCGGTAGTCTTGATCCAGGAAACACATTTCCCTTCAAGATATAACCCGTCATTTCTACATGCTCAATTTCCCACATTCTTCTTAGCGAATGCGGACGATAAGACCAGAGGGGTAGCAATACTATTTGCGAAAAATTGTAAATTCAAGCCCAATTTGGTGCATAGAGATCCAGAAGGTAGATTTTTATTGGTAAAAGGTAAAATAGACGAAAGCCTATATTCGTTCATTTCTTATTATTCCCCCAACAAGGGTCAGACAAAATTCTTCCAAGCAATGCTTCAAACTCTAAGCCCACTATTAGAAGGAACTGTAATTTTCGGAGGTGATTCTAATGTTGCCTTCGACCCAGGTCTAGATAAATCCAAACCTTTAAAAGCACAATCAATCTGCCCCACAAAAACAAGCTCCAAGATAGCGAAACTTATTTATCAACAAGGCCTAGCCGATATCTGGAGAGAACATAATCCTAATAAGAGGGATTATACACATTATTCAAACCCTCACAAAACATACTCCAGGATCGACCACATACTCCTGTCAGTGATACATATCACCTATGTTCTTAAGGCCTATATTAAGGACACAGCCCTATCAGATCATGCCATGGTGGTCGTCACCCTACCACACACTACCCAGTGGAGACTCAACGACACTATTCTTAATGACCCTATTTCAGTAATAGAGATTGAGAGGGAATTAAAAGATTACTTTTTGCGGAACAATGTGGAGGGAATTTCAGCAGAGACTCTTTGGGCTGCACATAAAGCGACCATACGGGGAAAGCTCATTCAAATGTCGTCTCAAAGAAAGAAAGAACAGATAGCGGAGATAGAGAAACTAGAGAGGGAATTCAAGGCCCTATACAAGCAGCACAAACGGGATCCTTCTAAGGTCCAAATAGCTCAACTAGACGCAGCCAGAATAGCATTAAACCTAGCTCACACAGTAAGGGCAGAAAAACACTTGAAATGGAATAGTGCGAAATTCTACGTTCAGAGAGACAAGATGAGTACTCTATTAGCAAGAAAGCTCTCTCCCAAATTCACTAACTTCACAATCCCAAACCTTAGACTACAGGATGGCACCTCAACCCTTAATCCCCCAAAAATCCTGCAAGCTTTTCAGTCCTTTTACTCTAAACTATATCAGCAAAATGACTCTATGTCAGACTCTTCCTTGAGATCATTCCTGGATGATCTTAACATACCCACTCTACGTAAAGATCATATGGATCTCATGGAAGCGCCCTTTACCTTAGAAGAAACAATAGAGGTAATTAAAAATTTAAAAGGGGGCTCAGCTCCCGGCCCAGATGGTTTCTCCAATCAATACTATAAAACTTTTAAGAAAACTTTAGCACCCCATATTACAAAATTCTTCAACTCCAAAAGGGCAGGGACACCCCTAGAGTCACAACTAAATTTGGCATTTATCTCTGTCATACCCAAGCCCGACAAGGATCCATCGTTAGTCGAGAACTACAGACCAATCTCGCTGATTAACAACGATTTGAAAATACTGACTAAAATCCTAGCTAACAGAATTAACTCCTTCATCAACCAATATATAAACAAAGACCAAGTGGGCTTTATACCGGGAAGACAAGGCCCGGATCAAGTTAGAAGGGCGGTCGATATTGTCTCATTATTACAAACGGGTTGGGATGGAGGCCCAAAGCAGGAAGGTTTATTGTTGTCGTTGGACCTTCAAAAGGCCTTCGATTTTTTGTCTTGGTCATTCCTATTCACAGTCCTGGGACGTTGGGGATTTGGGGAAAAGTTTATAAATACCCTGAAAGCATTATACTCCACTCCTAGTGCCAAGGTCAAACCACACGGATTTTACTCGGATCCCATTCAAATAACCAGGGGCACCAGACAGGGATGCCCCCTATCTCCTGCGATCTTTGCTTTAGCTATAGAGGTTCTGGCAATTGCGATCAGATCTAACCAAAATATTAAGGGGGTAAAATGCGGAGCGCACACCCACAAATGCGCCCTGTTTGCGGACGACATCCTTCTATTTGTCACATCCCCAACTACCTCACTTCCCAATATTTGCAATCTTTTAAAAACATTTGGATCCTTGTCGGGCTTAAAGGTCAACATGGACAAATCACAGGCATTAAATATTTCCCTACAAGAGGCAGAAGTAAATAGGCTCAAGCCCTCTTTCAAATTTAAATGGAGCGACTCCTCGATTCGATACCTAGGGATAAACCTTACCCCCAAGTTTGAGCGACTTTTCCAAGCTAATTTCCCTCCTATGTTCCGCACACTAGAATCTGACATTCTAACATGGTCAAAATACAATATATCATGGATAGGTAGAATTCATTCTATCAAAATGACGTTATTGCCCAAACTCCTCTATTTGTTTAGGTCACTCCCGATAGACATTAGAAAGCATCATCTTAAATCCCTCCAAGGGAAAATAATAAAATTCATATGGGGTAAAAAAGGCTATAGGCTAGCCCGCAAGGTGCTTTTTAGTCCCAAAACCAAGGGGGGACTGGGTCTCCCAGATCTGTTTAGCTACTACCAAGCTGCAAGACTGGCCCAACTCTCAATGGTATACTTCAAAGTTGAGAACCCGATTGGATAGATATAGAGAGACAAGCTATCCCGACACACACCATAGACTACCTCCTCTGGTGCCCCATGAAATCAACGCCTTCCATATTAGCCCCAGCATTGTCCCAATCCTTTAAATTATGGGACTCCGTGAAATGCTTACCAGCCCTGACCTCACCCTCCCACCCTCTTGACCACATTTTTCATAACCCCCGATTTGCGCTGGGCATGGATATCAAGTCCTTTAAATGGTGGTTGGACAAGGGGATGTACCGTATTGGCCACTTTCTTTCGCCCTCGGGTCCGATTACGCTAAAGCACTGTATAGATAAGCTTGAACTCCCAGGTTCAGAGAGATTTAGATATGTTCAGATATCCCACTTTCTTTCCTCACTAACGAAGGGACAGGCGCTCCCTCTGGAATTTACATCTTATGAGCGTTGGTGCGGCCAAGCATTAGACATAAGGGGGGGTATATCTCTCATTTACGCGTCTCTTGTGGAACCCACCACAAAATTTACATACATGGAATCGTGGGAGAGGGATCTGCAGGAGACCTGGAGCCTGGAGGAATGGCATCGAAGAGGATCCACGGCCTATAAAGGTATTTTAAATACTTCATTAATAGAAGCTAATCTGAAAGTGTTTTTGAGATGGTACCTAGTACCCACCAGACTTGCAACTATATTTACCTCCGCCTCCCCATTATGCTTCAGAGGGTGTCAAGCTCAGGGCTCCATGATTCACATCTGGTGGGAATGTCCGAAACTAAGAGGTTTTTGGAACAAAATATTCGCTATGATCCGAAAAGTTTCGGGTCTTCCTATAACTAAATCTGCCCAAGTGACATTACTTAATGCACCAATTCCTAAGACGACGAAACACTCTCAAAAGTTGATATCCTTCATGCTGTTAGGAGCTAAAACCACCATAGCTAAGGCCTGGAAGCAACCCACAGTGTCTTTCCAGGCAGCCAAAAGAAAGATTTCGTGGATTATGTCCCAAGAAAAAACGGTCAGCTCTCTGATGGACACCACACCAAGTCATTCGAGGCAACATGGGAGCCTTGGGCTGGACATTTAGGCATTTCCCTTATCCCAGGTATTCAAATGATACAGTCAAGATGATTTCAAACTAAATTATTAAAAAAAAAAAAAAAAAACACCTTGGACCGGGCACAACTATATGCATTCATGCTAGCGTTCTATTTCTTTTTCTTTTCTTCTTCTCTATCCTGTCTTCCTATGACTACAACGTAGTCTGTACATGTACATTAGCAGTGTACCAGTTTTGTTTAACTTTCTAATTTACAATATGGTAGAATATCTTATGTCACCATCAGACTTTGAATAGTGAGTTTGAGTTATGGACTCAAAACGGATTATTGCCAGATGGATGGGAACTGCTGGAGGGGTCTGATGGCTTCTCTAGTGGTCCCTATCTCTACCTCAGGGGCGGTGGCAGCTCCCTGGGAGTGGGGACAGTAGGGGTACCGGATTATCCTTAACACTTTCCCTGGAGATGGGGGGACTCCTGACACAGTGTGATCCCGTTAGGGGTGTTGGGAAGGTCAACCCACACAGGGAACATAAGACACAGCCTTCCCTACTGTTTCAATGGCAAATGTAAGTGACTTTGAATCTCTGTTTAATATCATTGTACTTTTCTAATATTAATCCCGTATTTGCATGGGATCTGTCAGTATACATTTGGATTTTTTCTTTAATGTACTGCACTGCTCTTTAATAAAGCTTTATTTTAAAACGAAAAAAAAAAAAAATGAAAATAATACTAATAAAATTAAAATAAAATTAAAATTAAAAATAAAATAAAATAATTCAAAGTTTAAAAATTATACACATTAAATAATTATTAAAAACTTATAGGAGTTAATATATAATAATAATGATTAAAAGTTATTTAAGAAACAATTTAAGTCGAACTCTACGTTCATTCCTCTAGGTGTTAGCGTACGTAGAGTGTGTATCCAATATGACTCCCTTTGGCTTATACTTCTGATTTTGTGGCTACCTCTCCATGAACCTTTGTATTTCTCAATTCCCCAAAATTGAAGTTGTGAAGGATCTTGATTATGTGCTATCGCAAAGTGTTTCGATACATTATGTTTGGGATTACCTTTTATAATATTTTGGATGTGTTCCTTGATCCTTACTTTAAGGCTCTGTTTCCACTATTGCGTCCCCAAAGTCGCGCGATTTACACTGCGATTTTGCGGTGCGATTTTTGGTGCGTTTTGTTGCGACTTTAATAACGACTTCGTGCGACTTGGATGTTCTGCGATTTAGTCATAGTGATGTAATTCCTTATCCTGCTTATTTATTTCCCCTTCCTCTTTCATTGTCACGTGTTGTATGTTTGTATGTTTGTTAGCAAACATGTTGGCTATGCAATATGTTGGGTCAGCAGTCATTTTGGCTGCTGTAGCAGCATTTATAGATAAAGAAGAGGAGGATAACCGGAGGAGGAGAAGGCATAGGTTTTGGATACATCCCATCATCGCCCAAAGGGAAGTGAGAGGCCAGTTTGGGGTCCTTTACAATGACCTCCGGGTTCAAGAAGACAAATTCTTCAATTACACAAGGATGTCAATTAGAAGGTGAGAACATTTTTTGATGTCAACTTGCAAATGCTGCCAGATATATTTATGAAAATGTGTATATGCCTGGTCAGTATGACTCTTTTTATTATTTTTACATTTCAATAGCTAGAAGTGTTAACTATAATCTGATCAAATTTTTAGAAAATTGGAACATTTGTAAATGTTTGATTTTTACATGGTCAGTGTAGATAATAGCCATATTTTGTCTCTTTACAGTTTTGATGAATTGTTGGCTTTGCTCTCTAGTCATCTAGAGCGACAAAACACAAGTTTCAGAAGGAGTATTCCAGCTGTTGAAAGACTCATAATAACATTGAGGTAACTTTTCATACCTACTGTTTCTTCTTCTTAACTTCTATGTGGCATTTGGAGATCCACATCATTCTTTCATCATCTTTACATGAAGTCCAAAAATAAATACTAGCATGTAATTGTGCGTAAGCTTGTTTTTACAATCTTAACTCTGCCTCTACATCACCAGTGTCTTTCTCCTGCTCCTCTTCTTCATTCTTCACTTCCTCAGGCACCTCCTTCCTAGCTCTTTTTTTTTGTTTATTGAAGTAGCTTAGTGTAAATATGTATCATTATCATAAAATGTATGTACTTTTCCATTTTAGGTACCTGGCAACTGGACATTCCTTTTCAAGTTTGCATTATGAGTTTTTGGTTGGCAAAACTACTGTCAGCAATATTGTCCACGATACCTGCCGAGACATCTGGAATGTCCTTAGGGATTTGGTCCTGAAGAAGCCCACTTGCGAAGATTGGTGCAAGAAAGCAGAACTTTTCTGGGATCGTTGCAATTTCCCAAATTGTCTAGGGGCAATTGACGGAAAACATATGAGGGTAGTGATGCCCATTGGCAGTGGAACAAAATACTTTAATTACAAAAAATATTTTTCTTTTGTATTACTAGCAGTGGCTGATGCCAATTATTGTTTTAGCTATATAGACATTGGATCATATGGCAGCAGCTCAGACTCCAGTATTTTCCAAAGATCATCCTTTGGAAGAATGTTGCGGGAAAATGGTCTGGACCTGCCACAGGACTGTCCGTTGCCAGGAACAAATGGGCCGACAATGCCATTTGTGTTTGTTGGGGATGAGGCCTTTGCTCTCAGTGAGCATCTCTTAAGGCCTTATTCCAATAGATGTCTGAGTGAAGAGAAGCGAATCTTCAATTACCGGTTAACGAGGGCAAGACGAGTGGTAGAATGTTCTTTTGGCATTTTAGCCAACAAGTGGCGTTTGCTACATACACCGATTAATTTAAAACTGGAGAATGCAATATCTGCAGTAAAAGCAGCATGTGTGCTTCATAATTTTGTTAGAATTCGTGATGGCTATCTTTTTGAAGAATCCCTCATGCACGATCTGGAAGGTGCACAATGGAGTGCCAGTAGGGGCACCACCAATGGTGCCAGTGTGCGTGAGGGATTCTCATCTTATTTTATGTCTGCTGCTGGTTCTGTCCCCTGGCAGCAGGATGCCATAGCATAATGTATGTCATGCATTTTCTTGGAATATTATTTAGATGTATGTTATGTTTCATTGCAAATGCAGAATAACATGTCTTTACCTCAAATTCGAAAAAAGGATAAGCAGAAAATGCACAATGTAACCAAAATAATTTTTATTTTCTGGATTTTTGTGCAGAAAAGCACACAAAATTTTTTAGTTATGTGTTTTGGTGAACTACACCATTTTTTTTACTTTTTAACAAGCACAACAAATATTAAAATAATAAAATATTTCACTCTGAAAAACACCAAAATAAAAGTAATAAAAAATAAAAAATATATAATCTGAATCTTTTTTACAAGACAACTCTTTTTGCAAGAAGGCAAAATTAAAGAAATACGTTCCATGAACTCAAAAATTCAACAGTTGTTGTTTTGGCCTCCTCAACCAACCAAAAAATATAGAACAGGTCTTAAACCCACATAGTAAATTACAATTGCTCGTATGTTTTGTTTTCAGTGGTCCCGGAAACTGAACTATTGGTTGGTCCAGGGAAATCCACTGATGGACCAGGGTAATATTTCCTTTCCAGAAAAGGCGTAACATGACTGGGTGTAGGCTGCCTAAGTTGGTGAGTGGTTGGGGGGCCAAGGGTAGAGGTAGTGGGGGCAGGAATTGGATGCAACATGCGTGGCCTTGAGGGATTCAGCATATTACCATACTGGTCACAGTATGGACAGTTTATTGGTGGAGCATACTGTGTACTTGGAAAGTGAGTGTATTGTTGATAAGGGGGATATTGGGGAAGGGGGGGTTGCATATATGCTGAGGATGTTGTTGGCCCCTCACCCACAAATGATTGAGCAGTTGACATTAAAGCCATCCTGAGTGCATATTTTTTCTCAGGGGGTACCTGTTTACATATGCCTAAAATTACAGTGAGAAATGCTGTGTCTTCACACTGGTTTTCAGCCATTTTAGTGGACATCTGACTGACTACATCTAAAATTTTATCCATGGGTTTCACAGGCCGGGCACTGCCCCTTGAAGACCTTCGCAAAGGCCTAGAGACATTGCTAGGTCCTGGTTCTGCATCCTCCTCATTCATTGAGTTTGATGTTGACCTTGATTCATCTACGAACAGTTCCTTGTCAACATTGTCTTGGAATTGTTCTTGCTCCTCCTCCTCCGCAGCTTCCTCTGCCTCATCTTCTGCTGCCAAACCCTGTGTGCTGTCTTCCCAGCTTGCTTGGGTTCTGAAATACAAATCACATATTTTTAAAGTAAGCATTACTATTTGATATGTACAATTCGTAACATATGCCTGCTGATAACTTACTCTCGCATTTCCAACACTGGTTTCAAAAATTCAAGATCCCCGGCATGGGCATATGGGGCTAATCTTTTTGAGCTGGAACCACTCCTTCCTTCTTTTAATTTGCGTAAGTACCGGTTGTAGCAGTCTTTGAGACTTCTCCATCGAATTTGTAACAAGTGCACTACAAAATATAAACCAAATAATAAATTAAAAAAAAAACACTTTAGTAACTGCCTATAGGTCATTCATTTGCTAGGCTGCATAATTGATATGGATGGTGTTAAAACAACCGCTAAATATATTACCCATGACACCTACATAATTTGACATGTGCTGGAGGATGTTGACAGGGCCATCTTTAATATTATTTAATATTATTTGGACCCTGGTCAAATATTATTTGCTGGCCCACACACACAGATTTACTTTCTGGAAGCCACAGGTTACAGGAAAGTAACTATATAAATTCCACCATCAACACAGATAGTGTTGACAGGGGATTCCCTCCTGCAAAACCATTGTGATCTCCTGGCAGGAGAAGCGGTCCCCACCAAGAAAACACAGTGCACATTGTTAACACACACCCATTGGTTACAGAAAGTGCTAAGCAGCATATATCAACCACTTGCTTTTTGAAGAACGTTCTGTGGCTGATAAAGAGTCCCAGGTCTCATAATATATGCGAGCCACTTCCAACCATGCTCTCTCCTTCTTTGCATGATCTTTGTAACCTGGATCTCTGAGGTCATATATTGCCGGACGTTGTCTGACAAGCCGAATAATTTCCTCATTGTCATGCACTTGTCGCTTATTTTTTCTAGCCCTAGGCATGCTTCCTGCTGTCTTCCACACTCACATACATCAATATAGGAAGTGATGTATTTGGGAGGAGCAGAGATCATGTGCTTCCATAGACTTCCGTGGAAGCCGCAACAAAGTCGCGGTGTCAGACATGTACATACGACTTCATTGCGACTTAATACCTTTTTATGGAGAACAAGTCGCACCGAAGACGGAACAAAGTAGTGCAAGAACCTTTTTTCGAGTCGCTGCGACTTGAGTCACACCAATTAGAACGGGGACCATTGAAATACATGGGTTTTGACTTGTCATGCGACTTGACATGTGTCAAGTCGCAAAATAAGTCGCACTAGTGGAAACAGAGCCTTAGGGCTCTTTTGGTTCGTCCTACATATTGTAGTTGGCAACTGCACTGGAGAACGTAAACCACCCCCTCTGTATGGCAACCTACAAAATCCTTAATTTTGTGTGTTTCCTGTGTTGTGGTGCATGTAAATTCCTTTCTTTTACCCTGGAATTTTTTGGTGTGGCTACACGCAAAGCAATTTCTGCAAGGGTAAAAGCCTTTGCCTGAGAAAAAGGAGTATGATACTTGTTGTGGAGGTTTAATGACTGATTTAACTACCATATTTCTTATGGTTGGTGCTTTCTTATATATAATATTTATTTTATTTTATTTGTAATTTTAATTTAATTTTAATTTTATTAGTATTATGTTCATTTTTATTTTTATTTTTATTTTATTTTTAATTTTATTTCATTTTTATTTTTATTTTATTTTATACGCTATGTTTTATTCATAATTGTACTAGAAAGAGATATTTATTCTAATCTAATTTTGAGATATACTTATTCTTACCCTATTTTATAACATGGTTGTAACAAGAATGACATTTAGTATATATCTGTATGTTTATGGGAATGATGACATGAATGTAGAGACATCTCCTTGGGGACTCAGGTTACGACTGACGCCCCCAGTTGTAATTCACTCTCATAGTGTACGCATATAACATAAACTGATAATCTGACATCATTGCGTACAGTAACATGGCGGACGACAACACAATTCACCACCCAAAAATGGCCGTCATTCATGTGGACCCATTGATATAGAGGGGATTATACGTTGTGAAAAATACTAGTAACTACAAGAACATGGCCGATAATTATCAATAATTTTTGTATATTGCTCATACAGTAATTGAATAGGATTGTATTTCATTTACACTTCCCCCTTACTTAACAAGATTGATCCATATTATATTTTATAAAAAGCGAGAGCACTATTAGAGCTTCCGCACACCAGCACGCCTTATTTGGCTTGATCCTCCAAAATATGGCCGCTGTCCAGCACAAATTGCCACCTGCAAGATGGCCGCGACAATACAAACACATTTAACCACAACAAAAATGGCCGCTATGGCATTTCCGGTACCACAATATAAATGACATCCCTCTCGGGCCAATCCGGTTCCCCAGATGAAGTCACGAGCGGTGACGTAACGCATAGGGCATGGCAGAGAGCAGACGTAACCGGAAGTCAGTAAGGAGGCGCCTCAGACGCCGCTCTTGTGAATCCTTTTGCTATTTATGCTGTTTTTAAACCTATTTAAATGTAAGAGACCACCTTATCACTTAATAAACTCTATTATATTTAACATTACTACACCATTGGAGGCCTTTTTCTCTCCCTTCCCCGTATATTCCACCGGATCGGTGGAGCCCAGGTGGGCAACCCCTCCTTTATTTTGATAGGTATCTGTATACCGGGAGGATGATCTAGCCACCAGAGAAGTCCCACCTGAACAACTGATAAGCTACACCATACAGCATCTACCAAAGAACCTGTTTGATGCCTATATTTGCTTTTCTGAAGGTGAGAGTTTAGAGAGCCCGGCTTCACCGGATCCCTCCATATTAAGAATATCACCATCATTCCCTCTCATATTAGATCCCAGTGGATGTGACACATTATTATGGACTTTTTTATTTATTTATGAAGAGATTATCTATGCACATTAGCACATTTGGATTATTTTGTTCTCACTGTTTGTACATATTCACTGACCACACCTATATTTGTACAGCTATCATAGCTGCACGCACAAGATCACATTAATGTTAGTTTATGTTTTTATGTGATAGATTTGAAGCGCAAAATCCCTTTATTATTATTATTATGTTGAGTGTATGTGAAAACTTTTGATTTTGCTGCAGTCCACAGAGACATCATCACAACCACATTTTTCCACTATTTTTCAACACCGAGTTATTTTATTTTGGTATTGACGTATTCCTTGTACTCAACATAGCGCGAGGGACAACACCACATTTTCCTTGTATTTATATTTTTATATTTATAATAATTATACATTAAAAAATCTCTATATAGTGCCGGAATTCCATTATACACAACATATAATATACATATATATGGATCCGGGAGCGGGGTGAGGCGGGCGGTGCTTCGCGTTCGGAGCATAGCCTGATGAAGGAGCACGCATGCTGCGAACGCGAAGCACCGCCCGCCTCACCCCGCTCCCGGAAGTGAAGACACAGGTCAGCACGGCGCTCCACGGAGGATCCATGACCCACATCCTTGCCACCCGAAGGCTCTGAGGACCCTCGGCACCACCGGAACAGCAACCAGGACCCAGGTCACAGGACTCGCATCCCAGGACCCCCCCCCACTGGCACATGACACCCACATCCCCCGTGAGCATGCGGATGAAACTACTACTTTATATGCTGGTTTTTAGCAACTCAAATGTGAGTGTTTTTATTTATTGTATTAAATATCTTTTACATACATGCTGCACTTAGAGGGCGCCGTCCTTCTTTCTTTTCTACTTAAAGACACCAGCATATGTTTCAAAGTAGTATCAAGAACAGGTTGGTTATGAGTAGGGAATGTATTGATAACATTATTAAGCTCTCTTGTGTCTACCAGAGACAACCTATGAGCGTTCACCTCAGTGTGTCAGGGCTGTGTATCTGCCACACCAAGCCTTGCTTTGGTGTGGGCTGTCTGCAGATGGGATGGATGGTGCAGAGGATGATGATACGGAAGGGCTCCCACAACTGCTGAATTGTCTAGGGTGCTCGGCTACCTGGTCATCAGTAAATAAGCAGTTGGATGAGGTAAGTGAATGCTTGCCACCACTATGTTTAGGGCTGCAACCTGTCCGGGGTTCACCCGGACAGTACGGGTTTTGAGACATGTGCCCGGGTCTCTGACCACCTGAGACCCGGGCACATTATTCATTTCAGACTCACCAGTGGCTCCCTGTGCCATCAGTGCAGCCGTGTCTCCTCGATTTCGGGTCCACAGCTATGCAGCGCTGCTTGATTTCTGCTCCTGCTCAGCTGACAGCTGTCAGAGTGCGGGACGGGAGTCGGGACACAGAGGCAGAGGCGGAGCCTCCATGTTGCCGACCAGCTGCTCTCCTCGAATCCTCTGCCTGGCTACAGAATAGACAAGGTGGTTGGCGGAGCCTCCTCATTCCCTGCTGCTCTGGAATGTGTACACAAACTGTATGTGTACACACTGCAGCCAAGCTTCTAAGGTAAGTTTTTGCCATGTCAGGATTTCAAAGTACTCTCACCTCCCCCCCCCCACCATTCACTATACATACATACACCCCCCTCCCCCCACCATACACAATACATACACCCCCCCATACACCATCCATATATACATTTCTCTCCCCCATACACCATCCATATATACAGTCTCCCTAATACAGCCCCCCCATACACCATCCATATATACTGTTCTCCACTCCCATACACCATCCATATATAGAGTTCTCACCGGGTGACACCGTCCACTGCCCTACTGATGCCGTCCACTGCTCTACTGACACCATCCACTGCTCTACTGACACTGTCCACTGCCCTACAGACACCGTCCACTGTTCTACTGACACCATCCACTGCTCTACTGATACTATCCACTGCTCTACTGACACCGTCCACTGCTCTACTGACACCATCCACTGCCCTACTGACACCGTCCACTGCCCTACTGACACCGTCCTCTGCCCTACTGACATCGTCCTCTGCCCTACTGACACCGTCCACTGCTCTACTGACACCATCCACTGCTCTACTGACACCATCCACTTCTCTAATCATACCATCCACTGCTCCACTGACACTATCCACTGCTCTACTGATAACATCCACTGCTCTACTGACACCTTCTACTGCTCTACTGACACCATCCACTGCCCTACTGACACCATCCACTACTCTACTGACACCATCCATTGCTCTACTGACACCATCCACTGCTCTACTGACACCTTCCTCTGCCCTACTGACACCGTCCACTGCTCTACTGACACCGTCCACTGCTCTACTGACACCGTCCACTGCTCTACTGACACAGTCCACTGCTCTACTGACACAGTCCACTGCTCTACTGACACCATCTACTGCTCTACTGACACCGTCCACTGCTCTACTGACACCTTCCACTACTCTACTGACACCATTCACTGCCCTACTGACACCGTCCACTGCTCTACTGACACCGTCCACTGCCATACTGACACCATCCACTGCTCTACTGCTACCATCCACTGCTCTACTGACACCATCCGTTGCTCTACTGACACCTTCTACTGCTCTACTGACACCATCCACTGCCCTACTGACACCATCCACTGCCCTACTGACACCATCCACTGCTCTACTGACACCATCCACTGCCCTACTGACACCATCCACTGCTCTACTGACACCGTCCTCTGCCCTACTGACACCATCCACTGCCCTACTGACACCATCCACTGTCCTACTGACACCATCCACTGCTCTACTGATACCATCCACTGCTCTACTGACACCTTCCACTGCTCTACTGACACCTTCCACTGCTCTACTGACACCATCCACTGCCCTACTGACACCATCCACTGCTCTACTGACAACGTCCTCTGCCCTACTGACACCATCCACTGCCCTACTGACACCATCCACTGCCCTACTGACACCATCCACTGTCCTACTGACACCATCCACTGCACTACTGACACCTTTCACTGCTCTACTGACACCTTCCACTGCTCTACTGACACCATCCACTGCCCTACTGATACCATCCACTGCTCTACAGACACTGTCCACTGCTCTACTGACACCTTCTACTGCTCTACTGACACCTTCTACTGCTCTACTGACACCGTCCACTGCTCTACTGACACCATCCACTGCCCTACTGACACCGTCCACTGCTCTACTGACACCGTCCAATGCCCTACTGACACCGTCCACTGCTCTACTTACACCATCCACTGCTCTACTGACACCATCCACTGCTCTACTGACACCATCCACTGCTCTACTGACACCATCCACTGCTCTACCGACACCGTCCACTGTTCTACTGACACCATCCTCTGCCCTACTGACACCGTCCACTGCTCTACTGACACCATCCACTGCTCTACTGACACCATCCACTTCTCTAATCATACCATCCACTGCTCCACTGACACCATCCACTGCTCTACTGACACCTTCTACTGCTCTACTGACACCATCCACTGCTCTACTGACACCATCCACTGCTCTACTGACACAATCCACTGCTCTACTGACACCATCCACTGCTCTACTGACACCGTCCTCTGCCCTACTGACACCGTCCACTGCTCTACTGACACAGTCCACTGCTCTACTGACACCTTCCACTGCTCTACTGACACCATCCACTGCTCTACTGATACCATCCACTGCTCTACTGACACCATCCGTTGCTCTACTGACACCTTCTACTGCTCTACTGACACCGTCCTCTGCCCTTCTGACACAATCCACTGCTCTACTGACACCATCCACTGCCCTACTGACACCATCCACTGCTCTACTGACACCATCCACTGCTCTACTGACACCTTCCACTGCTCTACTGACACCTTCCACTGCTCTACTGACACCATCCACTGCCCTACTGATACCGTCCACTGCCCTACTGATACCGTCCACTGCTCTACTGACACCGTCCACTGCTCTACTGACACCTTCTACTGCTCTACTGACACCTTCCACTACTCTACTGACACCATCCACTGCTCTACTGACACCTTCCACTACTCTACTGACACCATCCACTGCCCTACTGACACCGTCCACTGCTCTACTGACACCGTCCACTGCCATACTGACACCATCCACTGCTCTACTGACACCATCCTCTGCCCTACTGACACCATCCACTGCCCTACTGACACCATCCATTGTCCTACTGACACCATCCACTGCTCTACTGATACCATCCACTGCTCTACTGACACCTTCCACTGCTCTACTGACACCATCCACTGCCCTACTGACACCGTCCTCTGCCCTACTGACACCATCCACTGCCCTACTGACACCATCCACTGCTCTACTGATACCATCCACTGCTCTACTGACACCTTCCACTGCTCTACTGACACCTTCCACTGCTCTACTGACACCATCCACTGCCCTACTGATACCGTCCACTGCTCTACAGACACTGTCCACTGCTCTACTGACACCTTCTACTGCTCTACTGACACCTTCTACTGCTCTACTGACACCATCCACTGCTCTACTGACACCATCCACTGCCCTACTGACACCATCCACTGCCCTACTGACACCATCCACTGCCCTACTGACACCATCCACTGCTCTACTGACACCGTCCTCTGCCCTTCTGACACCATCCACTGCTCTACTGACACCATCCACTGCCCTACTGACACCATCCACTGCTCTACTGACACCATCCACTGCCCTACTGACACCATCCACTGCTCTACTGACACCATCCACTGCTCTACTGACACCTTCCACTGCTCTACTGACACCTTCCACTGCTCTACTGACACCATCCACTGCCCTACTGATACCGTCCACTGCCCTACTGATACCGTCCACTGCTCTACTGACACCTTCTACTGCTCTACTGACACCTTCCACTACTCTACTGACACCGTCCACTGCCCTACTGACACCGTCCACTGCTCTACTGACACCGTCCACTGCCATACTGACACCATCCACTGCTCTACTGATACCATCCACTGCTCTACTGACACCATCCGTTGCTCTACTGACACCTTCTACTGCTCTACTGACACCATCCACTGCTCTACTGACACCATCCACTGCCCTACTGACACCATCCACTGCCCTACTGACCCCATCCACTGCCCTACTGACACCGTCCACTGCTCTACTGACACCGTCCTCTGCCCTTCTGACACCATCCACTGCTCTACTGACACCATCCACTGCCCTACTGACACCTTCCACTGCTCTACTGACACCATCCACTGCCCTACTGATACCATCAACTGCCCTACTGATACCGTCCACTGCTCTACTGACACTGTCCACTGCTCTACTGACACCTTCTACTGCTCTACTGACACCTTCTACTGCTCTACTGACACCTTCTACTGCTCTACTGACACCTTCTACTGCTCTACTGACACCATCCACTGTCCTACTGACACCATCCACTGCTCTACTGATACCATCCACTGCTCTACTGACACCTTCCACTGCTCTACTGACACCTTCCACTGCTCTACTGACACCATCCACTGCCCTACTGATACCATCCACTGCTCTACAGACACTGTCCACTGCTCTACTGACACCTTCTACTGCTCTACTGACACCATCCACAGCTCTACTGACACCATCTACTGCTCTACTGACACCATCCACTGCTCTACTAACACCCTCCAGTGCCCTACTGACACCGTCCACTGCTCTCCTGACATCGTCTAATACCCTACTGACACTGTCCACTGCTCTACTGACACCATCCACTGCCCTACTGATACCATCCACTGCCCTACTGATACCATCCACTGCTCTACTGACACCATCCACTGCTCTACTGACACCATCCACTGCTCTACTGACACCATCCAATGCCCTACTGACACCATCCACTGCTCTACTGATACCATCCACTGCTCTACTGACACCTTCCACTGCTCTACTGACACTATCCACTGCCCTACTGATACCATCCACGGCTCTACGTCATTCCTCCCCCGGGAACCACCGAGGGCTGTCAGGGCAGACGTTTGGCCCGATTTTCTTCACCATCCCTGGTGCATCTTTTTTCTGACACCTAGATAACTATCATTACTTGATGCTGAAAACGCCAAATATTTGGATTCAATGCATATTTCCAGCCGTCTTGTAGGAGTTATGGGATGTTTTAATCTTTGGAGACTTGGTACCTCTACCCCGGTGTGGGAGCCTATGTTTATCCATGAGATGTCCTGGGAGGATAATGTGATGCATTTCCCTGAAGAAGACTTTTCATAAAAATATACAGGTTGAAACGCGTTGGAATTCCACCACTCAACGCCATGGTTATCATCTGTGGTGATTGTATTGGGTGGTGTGCTGTATCACTTTTCTACAAAAATTGTTTTTATAGCTATGTATCATTAGCAATATGGATTTTTTGTATATAGAATTTCTCCATTTATTTGATTATATATCTTTTTTGTGTAAACAGCTAACATTTTTTTCTTGATCTATCATACTAATAAAATTGGTTTTAAGTAAATCAAAAAATCTTCATTGCCTTAAGAATCCCGTTAGAGGTTATATATAATGTTTCTACAATTTTGTATGGGATGATGGCAATGACACGTCCATACCACCGAGGTCATATGTATAAACCATCCACTGCTCTACTGACACCATCCACTGCCCTACTGACACCGTCCACTGCCCTACTGACACCATCCGCTGCCCTACTGACACCATCCACTGCCCTACTGACACCATCCACTGCTCTACTGACACCATCCACTGCCCTACTGACACCATCCACTGCTCTACTGACACCATCCTCTGCCCTACTGACACCATCCACTGCCCTACTGACACCATCCATTGTCCTACTGACACCATCCACTGCTCTACTGATACCATCCACTGCTCTACTGACACCTTCCACTGCTCTACTGACACCTTCCACTGCTCTACTGACACCATCCACTGCCCTACTGACACCGTCCTCTGCCCTACTGACACCATCCACTGCCCTACTGACACCATCCACTGTCCTACTGACACCATCCACTGCTCTACTGATACCATCCACTGCTCTACTGACACCTTCCACTGCTCTACTGACACCTTCCACTGCTCTACTGACACCTTCCACTGCTCTACTGACACCATCCACTGCCCTACTGATACCATCCACTGCTCTACAGACACTGTCCACTGCTCTACTGACACCTTCTACTGCTCTACTGACACCTTCTACTGCTCTACTGACACCATCCACTGCTCTACTGACACCATCTACTGCTCTTCTGATACCGTCCACTGCCCTACTGACACCGTCCACTGCTCTACTGACACCGTCCACTGCTCTACTGACACCATCCACTGCCCTACTGACACCGTCCACTGCTCTACTGACACCGTCCAATGCCCTACTGACACCGTCCACTGCTCTACTTACACCATCCACTGCTCTACTGACACCATCCACTGCTCTACTGACACCATCCACTGCTCTACTGACACCGTCCACTGCTCTACTGACACCGTCCACTGCTCTACCGACACCGTCCACTGTTCTACCGACACCATTCTCTGCCCTACTGACACCGTCCACTGCTCTACTGACACCATCCACTGCTCTACTGACACCATCCACTTCTCTAATCATACCATCCACTGCTCCACTGACACCATCCACTGCTCTACTGACACCTTCTACTGCTCTACTGACACCATCCACTGCTCTACTGACACCATCCACTGCTCTACTTACACCGTCCTCTGCCCTACTGACACCGTCCACTGCTCTACTGACACAGTCCACTGCTCTACTGACACCATCCACTGCTCTACTGACACCATCCACTGCCCTACTAACACCATCCACTGCTCTACTGACACCATCCACTGCTCTACTGACACCGTCCTCTGCCCTACTGACACCATCCACTGCTCTACTGACACCATCCGTTGCTCTACTGACACCTTCTACTGCTCTACTGACACCATCCACTGCTCTACTGACACCATCCACTGCCCTACTGACACCATCCACTGCCCTTCTGACACCTTCCACTGCTCTACTGACACCATCCACTGCCCTACTGATACCATCCACTGTCCTACTGATACCGTCCACTGCTCTACTGACACTGTCCACTGCTCTACTGACACCTTCTACTTCTCTTCTGACACCTTCCACTACTCTATTGACACCATCCACTGCTCTACTGACACCTTCCACTACTCTACTGACACCATCCACTGCCCTACTGACACTGTCCACTGCTCTACTGACACCGTCCACTGCCATACTGACACCATCCACTGCTCTACTGATACCATCCACTGCTCTACTGACACCATCCGTTGCTCTACTGACACCTTCTACTGCTCTACTGACACCATCCACTGCTCTACTGACACCATCCACTGCCCTACTGACACCATCCACTGCCCTACTGACACCTTCCACTGCTCTACTGACACCTTCCACTGCTCTACTGACACCATCCACTGCCCTACTGATACCATCCACTGCCCTACTGATACCGTCCACTGCTCTACTGACACTGTCCACTGCTCTACTGACACCTTCTACTGCTCTACTGACACCTTCCACTACTCTACTGACACCATCCACTGCCCTACTGACACCGTCCACTGCTCTACTGACACCGTCCACTGCCATACTGACACCATCCACTGCTCTACTGATACCATCCACTGCTCTACTGACACCATCCGTTGCTCTACTGACACCTTCTACTGCTCTACTGACACCATCCACTGCTCTACTGACACCATCCACTGCCCTACTGACACCATCCACTGCCCTTCTGACACCATCCACTGCCCTACTGACACCATTCACTGCTCTACTGATACCATCCACTGCTCTACTGACACCATCCACTGCCCTACTGATACCATCCACTGCCCTACTGATACCGTCCACTGCTCTACTGACACTGTCCACTGCTCTACTGACACCTTCTACTGCTCTACTGACACCTTCTACTGCTCTACTGACACCATCCACTGCTCTACTGACACCATCTACTGCTCTATTGACACCGTCCACTGCCCTACTGACACCATCCACTGCTCTACTGACACCGTCCACTGCTCTACTAACACCATCCAGTGCCCTACTGACACCGTCCACTGCTCTCCTGACATCGTCCAATACCCTACTGACACCGTCCACTGCTCTACTGACACCATCCACTGCCCTACTGATACCATCCACTGCCCTACTGATACCATCCACTGCTCTACTGACACCATCCACTGCTCTACTGACACCATCCAATGCCCTACTGACACCATTCACTGCTCTACTGATACCATCCACTGCTCTACTGACACCTTCCACTGCTCTACTGACACCATCCACTGCCCTACTGATACCATCCACAGCTCTACTGACACTGTCCACTGCTCTACGTCATTCCTCCCCCGGGAACCACCGAGGGCTGTCAGGGCAGACGTTTGGCCCGATTTTCTTCACCATCCCTGGTGCATCTTTTTTCTGACACCTAGATAACTATCATTACTTGATGCTGAAAACGCCAAATATTTGGATTCAATGCATATTTCCAGCCGTCTTGTAGGAGTTATGGGATGTTTTAATCTTTGGAGACTTGGTACCTCTACCCCGGTGTGGGAGCCTATGTTTATCCATGAAATGTCCTGGGAGGATAATGTGATGCATTTCCCTGAAGAAGACTTTTCATAAAAATATACAGGTTGAAACGCGTTGGAATTCCACCACTCAACGCCATGGTTATCATCTGTGGTGATTGTATTGGGTGGTGTGCTGTATCACTTTTCTCCAAAAATTGTTTTTATAGCTATGTATCATTAGCAATATGGATTTTTTGTATATAGAATTTCTCCATTTATTTGATTATATATCTTTTTTGTGTAAACAGCTAACATTTTTTTCTTGATCTATCATACTAATAAAATTGGTTTTAAGTAAATCAAAAAATCTTCATTGCCTTAAGAATCCCGTTAGAGGTTATATATAATGTTTCTACAATTTTGTATGGGATGATGGCAATGACACGTCCATACCACCGAGGTCATATGTATAAACCATCCACTGCTCTACTGACACCATCCACTGCCCTACTGACACCATCCACTGCTCTACTGACACCGTCCACTGCCCTACTGACACCATCCACTGCCCTACTGACACCGTCCACTGCCCTACTGACACCGTCCAATGCCCTACTGACACCGTCCACTGCTCTACTGACACCATCCACTGCTCTACTGACACCATCCAATGCCCTACTGACACCATTCACTGCTCTACTGACACCATTCACTGCTCTACTTACACCTTCCACTACTCTACTGACACCATCCCCTGCCCTACTGACACCATCCACTGCTCTACTCACACCGTCCACTGCTCTACTGACCAGTTGGTAAGTTGAGTTTGGAAATTATTTGGTTTTATTTTACAATCATTTTATCCCTGAAAAAATGGAGACATCTCCTTGAAGGTACCACTGTGCCGGTTCTCATTCTTACTGACTATAAGAATCTCACATTCTTGTCTGAGGCTAAACGCCTCTCTCCCAGAAGGGCGCAATGGTCTCCTTTCCGGACAAGTTTCAATTACATTGTCTCATTCTTACCCAGTACTAAGAATGTAAGGGCTGGCGCCTTGTCACGACAATTTTCCTCCACTTCCCAGTTGGAGTAGGTTCCGGTTCCTATGATTCCTCCTGATCGTATTCTGGCAACAGTTCGCACCAGTCTTGCTTCTCCTTTGGGTGACAAAATTCTTGCTGCTCAGGTCGATGCTCCTTCTGAGAAACCTTGTGACTGCTGCTTTGTCCCAGAGTGTCTCTGTACTGCCGTGCTGCAGACTTACCATTCTCCCAAAGCAGCTGGCCACCCTGGTAAGAATCAACTCGTTTGGGCCATTTCCCAAATATTCTGGTGGCCTAAGTCTACGTGCTGATTTAACTGCCTTCGTAGCTGCCTGTTCCGTGTGTGCTCAGAGTAAGACTCCACTACACCTTCCAGTGGGCCTCCTACAACCCATATCCAATGGAGAGAGGCCCTGGACCCACCTGTCTATGGATTTCCTTGTGGAGTAGCCCAACTCCCAAGGCAACACAGTTATCCTTATGATGGTTGACCAGTTCTCAAAGATGTGTCATTGTATTCCACTTAAGAAGTTGCCCACTTCTAAGGAACTGGCTTCCATTTTTGCTCGGGAGATCTTTTGCTTACATGGGCTACCCAAGGTGATTGTTTCGGACAGGGGTAGTCAGTTTGTTTCCCAGGTTCTGGCGAGCCTTTTGTGAACAGCTGGGAATTCAGCTTGCTTTCTCCTCTGCGTATCACCCGCAGTCTAATGGGGCCACAGAACAGGCCAATCAGTTCCTACATTGCTATATTTCTGACCATCACAACAACTGGTCAGACCTATTACCATGGGCAGAGTGTGCTCACAACAGTGCCTTGAATTCTGCTTCCTGATTGTCTCTGTTTATGGCGAATTATGGTTTCCAACCTTCCATGTTGCCTGACTCATTTGTGCCACAGAGTATTCCTGTGCTAGAGGAGCATCTCCATGGTCTTCGTTCCACTTGGGCACAAGTACAGGACGCTTTGCGTCATGCTATTGATAGGTACAGGCTCCATGCTGACCGCAGATGCCTGCCTGCACGTTCCTACCAGGTTGGGGACAGGATCTGGCTGTCATCTCACAACCTCTGACTTCATGTTCCCTCACTGAAGTTCGCACCTTGGTTTATTGGGCCATTCCGTATCCTTCGCAGGATTAACCCAGTGGCTTACACGTTGGACCTTCCTCCTAGTATGCGCATCTCAAATGTGTTTCATGTCTCCTTATTGAAACCGTTGGTCTGCAACCGCTTTACCACCTCGGTGCCACGTCCTCACCCTATACAGGTTGAGAACCATGAGGAGTATGAGGTACAATCCATTGTTGACTCCCGTAAGTTCCGTGGGCTCATATAGTACCTGGTGCATTGGAAAGGTTACAGTCCGGAGGAACGCTCCTGGGTCTCATCCTCAGACGTAGATGCTCCTTGCCCCCCTCCATGATTTCCATAGACGTTTTCCCCTCTAGCCCGGTGGTCCTCCGAGGGGAGGGGGAGGTGGTAGTTAAGGAGGGGGGTACTGTCAGGGCTGCCTCAGCCCTTCCTTCTCTGAGCTGGCCGCTCAGCTGTTGGCTATTTACCAGCTCTCATCTCTCTCCACAGTTAACCAGCTTTTGTGGATCTGCTCATCAGTCCCACCTACTTAAAGATCTCCAGCTCACTTAATTTCTGCCTTCGCCTTGGTCACATCACAAGAAAACATCTCCTGCGTTCCTGTTTAAAGACTGGCTTTGCTGACATCCCTTCTGGCACCTTATCCTGCTTGCTGTTCCTCTACTTGGATCCCTGACTTCTGGCTTGGCTGATTACCGATCTGGTTACTTAACTCTGGCTTGGCTGACTACCTGATCCGGTTACTGGACTCTGGCTATGCTTTGACTATGCTTACTCTGTTTACCTTTTTATTAATAAACAAGTGTGATTTTAGTGTATTTCTGTCTCAGTCTGGTTCATGGTTTCTGACACTGTCTGCCTGTTGGTTTGGGGGTGATAGGATGAGGACAAAGCTAGTTCAATTTTCAGGGTTTCACATAAGGCTCTCCAGAAGAGTGAAGTGAATTGCACTCCTCTATCCAATATGATGTTTGCAGGGACTCCATGTAATCTCCATGTAATCTGACGATTTCTTTAACAAATACTTGGACAGCTTCCATAGGGGATGGGCTTCCTCTTAGTAGCAGGAAATGGGCCATTTTGGACAGTCGGTCCAAAACTACAAAGATTGCAGTACATTCTTCAGAACACGGAAGCTCTACGGTAAAATCCATGGAGATCATCCTCCATGGTCTATCAGGAACAGAAATGTTTCAACAGTCCCCAGGCCTGACTTCTTGCCATTTTATTCTGAGTGCAGACAGGGCACGAGTTTACATACTTTTTGCAAAACTCCTCCAGACCAGGCCACCAGAATGTGCGTCGTACCAGCTCAAGGGTCTTATGGACACCAAAGTGATCTGCCAGCAGATGATCATGAAGTAGCTTCAATACCCCAACTCGTACATCTTCTGGAATGAATATTTGACTCCCCCCTCCAAAGTAGACAATCCTTAGATGTCAGAATGAACCCAGAGGGTTTAGAAATATCCATGGAGGCTTCTTTGAGTCAGGAGAGGAGATCTGTTTGTAGAAGCAGAAAGTTGCCTGAGGGTAAGATAGATCCTTGGGGTTATCGTACATATGTGATAAAGCGTCCGGTTTAACATTCTTTGATCCAGGTCGGTAAGTAATGTGGAAGGAGAAACGTGAAAAGAACAGGGCCCATCAAGCTTGCCGTTGTTTCAGCCGTCTAGCAGTTCTTTAGTATTCTAGATTTTTATGATCAGTGTATATTAATACTGGATGGATGGCACCTTCCAACAAGTATCTCCACTCTTCTAATGCTACATTGATGGCAAGTAATTCTCGATCTCCAACATCATAATTTCTCTCCGCAGGAGAAAGTTTCCTTGAGAAAAAGGCCACAGGATGCATTAAGTCTTTAATACCCTGGTGTGAGAAATAACCACCCCTACTGCTATTTTGGACAGGCATCAGGAGCAAAGGATAGCGGTTCTTGACTGTGATTTTGTTTAACTCACGATAGTCCACACATGGACGAAGAGTTTGGTCCTTCTTTGTTATAAAAAATATTCCAGCACCTGCTGGAGAGGTAGAAGGTAAAACCCTTTCCTAGATTTTCATTGATGTACTCCTGTAGTGCTTCCTGCTCCCATTCTGATAGTGGGAAGATGTGCCCAAAGGGAATCAGGGAGGAGCTCAATTGGGCAGTCATAGGGGTGAAGAGATGGAAGGGTGTCTGCCCCTCATTTACTGAAAACATCAATAAATTTGTGATATGGTGCAGGCACTGACTGGAGAGTGTCTTGATCAGAGTCCATGCATAGCAGTGTGGTTGGTGGCTCGGGGGGCTTTGATATACAATGTTCCTGGCAGTAGGAAGACAAGAACTTGACCTCCCCTGATATCCAATTGATTTGTGGATTGTGGGCCTGAAGCTAGGGTAGGCCCAAAATTACAGGGGACAATGGAGCGGAGATGGTGTCCAGGGTCAGTAGCTCCTTATGTTGGGAGAGGATGGTAACAGGTAGTGGAGATGTTTCCTGGGTTACTCGTCCTGACTTAATGCAAGAGCCATCAGCCAGGTAAACAGAGAGTCCGTGTGTTTTTTGTTGCAGAGAGATGTGTTGCTGAATGGCAAAGGTTGAGTTATTAAAGTAGCTGCGTGCTCCAGAGTCAATGATGGCATTGACTAAGATTGTCCTTTCCAGGAGCTGGAAAGAGAGAGGAAGGGCAAGGTGAGTTGCATTGGCAAATAATGTTGACAGATAAACAGGGACAGAAGATGGGCACTTACACATCTTGGCAGGGCAGCTGCGCACGTGATGGCTGGCCTCACCTTAGTAGAGGTAAAGGTTGTGCTGTCGGCGGTGTGCTCGCTCTTCAGCGGACAGAGCTGGTCACATTATTCCTAATTGCATAGGCTCAGAAGTGTGAGGTATTGAGCTGACAGGACTTGAACGGGCTGGTACCAGGTAGCAGGAGGCAGGAACTGGAGCTCTCGTGGTCATCCATACTGGGCAGCTCTGCTGGGCGGACTGTTCTGACCAACGTTCACGGAGTCGTCGATCTATCTGGATAGCCAGGGTGACCAATGCTTCAAGGGTGTTGGGTATACCAACTCGGGCAAGCTCATCTTTGAGGTTTTCGGAGAGTCCCATGCAGAACTGGTATCGCAGAGCTGCGTCATTCCATTGGGTGTCTGCATTCCAGCGCCTGAAGTCCGTAACATAGTCCTCAGCCGATCGGCGGCCTCGCTGGAGTGCAAACAGGGCAGACTCTGCTGTGGCAGTCCTGCTGAGAGTCTTCTTAAAGTTAGGCCATGGCGTCAAAGATGGATGACATAGCATGCGTTTCCACATTGTTTTCTTCGAGCAGCAGGTGGGCCCAGGTCTGGGGTTCCCCTTGGAGTAGGAATATTACAAATCCCACCTTGGTGGATTCTAATGAGAAAGTCCGAGTTTGTAGAGCAAAGTACAGCTGACATGCGTTTTGGAAAGCCCGGAACTTAGTTCGGTCCCCTGTGAATTTCTCTGGAATGGGAACTCTGGGCTCGGGTGGTAGCATCACCACCGAAGGAGTAGAAGAAGTCTGTATAGATGCAGATGGGGATGCAGAAGCTGCACTACCAGGACCTGATAAATTCTGTACTTGTTCCTCCAACTTGACATAGCTTTCCTGTAGGGATTTTACGGCTTGCATGAGGGCTGCGAGGTGCTGACAAATCTCCCCCATTGGTGAGGTTCCTCCTGCAGACTCAGTCATGGTTGTTTGATACTGTGACGTACCTTGTAGTAGAGCCTGACTTGTAGGAGGAGACCTCTCTGACAGCCCTGGCTCAGGAGCCACTGGAGTGGGAACAGTAGCCTTAAGAACACAGTGGTGTAGGAGTGCCTGTGAAATCTGTGATAGTTGGCACAAATGGATGATGAACCACCAGATAGGTGCAGGATTGCAGGTGTCAGCAGAGGCAGATGCAGGTCAGCGACCCGGTGAGCTGAAAGGTGCAGGAGTAGCAGCAGGCTGGAGCAGGGTGAGACAAGCCGGGTCAAACACAGGTAGTCAAACAGAGCAGAACAGCAGGCTGGAGCAAGGTGAGACAAGCCGGGTCAGTAACCAGTCAGAGCAGGGCTGTAAGCTGGAGCAGGGTCAGATGAAAAAGCAGAGGTTGGCAACAGGATATCAAGCAAGGAAATCTTTAGCAGGGTCAAGGCAAGCCGAGGTCAGAATTAGAGATATCAGGTAAGTCAACAGAGTCGGGTCAATACAGGTGATCAGATGACAGGTACAGGTTTCAGGACACACTAAGCTGCAGATCAAACAGCACTGCACTTGTGCAGCTGCTGTTCTTTAAAGGCCCATTGGCGCACACGCATCTGGCGCGTGCCCTTGCGCACACACACGCATTCGACGCATGCCCTCGCGCGCACACACATGCTGCTGACCAGCTCGTTGGACTGGCACCCGTGTGCGCATGTGCACACGCATGCACCTCTGTCTTGCAACAGCAAGTCCCTGACAGACTGGAGGATTTAGGCAGAATTATGCCACACACACACGGCCAAATGTCGTTGCAACTACCTGTGACCTCACTGCGCCCTACGCCTGTGTTCCACCGCTGACCAGTGCCTTCACCAAGCCACGGTCCCAGCTCACCTAATCAACCGGAAATCCTGCTGGACAGGACTCCCTTCACATGGACAAGCTGCTATCAGGCTAAAAAGCGCTGGACAGATGCCACACTAGAGAGGACATGTGCCGGAAGTCTCTTTTCTTCTATGTAAGTGGATTTATGCGCCTGTAATATATTAAATGCAACTGGTTCTAACCTGGAGATGCCTCTTTTGTTCTTTTTGCATGTTCTGAAGTCTGCTCTAAACTTCCCCCTGAAGGCTTGCCCTGGTGTATGGACTTGTTGCTAATAATACACAGGTCTTTTTTTTCTTCCCTTTTCTCCCCCATTTCCCTGTTATTTTTAGTTTTTATCCCTCTTCATTTGTACAAAGAATTTTATAACAAGGACTTGATTGATGGACTCTTTATCATGCACGCCAAGTGACAGCGCCACCATCCCCTATGTTACCACTGATGGCACTGGCAGGCATAGCTGATGGGCACTGATTGCCATCTGCCTGGACACTGATTGCCATCTCCCTGGTGGTCCAGGGTGGCATACCTTTTGGGGCACCTTTGTGGGCATCCCTGGTGGTCTGGCATCCACGGGGGGGGGGGGGGGGGCTGAGCTGATAAACAATCAGCACAGACCCCCCTATCAGGAGAGACGGCGATCAGCTCTCCTCTACTCGCGTCTCGTCAGACGCGAGTGAGGAAAAGCAGATAAACGGCTCTTCCTGTTTACATCATGATCAGCCTTGATTGGACACAGCTGATCACGTGGTAAAGAGCCTCCTTCAGAGGCTCGTTACCAAAATCGGTGTAGCGGTGTGTCACACTGACACGCGCACCACCGATCGCTGCGATGCGCACCGGCAGTTATCCTGCTGGACGTCCTATGATGCCCAGTCAGGATAACTGAACCACCGCCCACCTGTCATTTTGCTATAGACTGGGCGGGAAGTAGTTAAATAGGGAGACACATGGGAGGCTGGACAGGAAGTAGCAAAAAGGGAGGTATATTAACCATCAAGTGAAGCCGGCGACACCCATAGCTGCTAAGTCAGTGCAGAAAGAGCAGAGCACAAGCTTGTGGAACCACAGGTGCTAGCAGGCCTACAGCAGCAAAAGATAAAAATGTATGCAACTAGCAGCTCTGCAGCTGATCTGTGACAATTAGATTGACCCTCTCCTCTCACCACTGTTGTGGAAATTTTATTAGGATGTATTTAATATGTATTGTCATAGTGTCTCCCAGTGTTAGTTCTCCCGCAGCCCGCTCTTAAGAGCTGACTGGGGCAGACTGACGCTGGTTGAGATCCGTCTGGTAGTGAAAAGCTTCTTCTGGATGTAGAGAGTGTTTGCAGAGTGGGGATATGTTCACCAGCGAAGGGCCCCTGTGCGATGCACAGACGATCGTCTGGGGGGAATGTGTTCACTCTGCAAAGACATTATCGGTTATGAGCGGATGTACCCTCGTGTCACCCCTGTGTGCCTCATCAATACATTTGGGGGGGCCGTGGCATGCCCCTGCAGATAATCTCCCATCCACAGGAACAGTAGTATAATCCCGGGTATGCTTTGTTCTCTGAACAATGCAGAATAAGGATTCACACCAGCGGTAAAATGGGACCCTTTGGGTGCGTTATGGTCGGACAGCGTCCATGATTTCAAGACCAGCCATGTGGCTTCCTTTGTCTAGCTGAAGATGATAGCTTACAGAGACAGGGGGTGGGAAATCATACACACTGCCCCTGCCCAGACACGCCCATAAGACTCCCCTAGTCATTGTTGATTGGTTGAGATTTGTATAACTCCTCCTGTTTGAAGGAATGCCTGTGCTTGATTGGCCGATTGTGAAACCAACAAGCCCTATTGTTATGTACTATAAATAAACAAAGTTCAGACTCCAGGGTCAGTCGAGCTGTGGAGTTGAGGATGTAAGATGGTGGTCATGTCTGTGTAGCTTGGGAAGATACTGGAAACAGGGACATAGTAAGATGCATTATACCAAAAGGCTGAAAGGGCACTTAATAGTGCAGGAGACATGGATTACGCATAGCGTATAGCGAAATCTCCACAACACCACCAACAGTTACCTTTCCTGGATTTAACAATAGAAGCAGTTTGATTTTTGTTCCTGGAGCACTATATATAGTTATATGAACTGAATATTATTATATGTTTATTTTGATCATGTGCAATATTAATTGTTCTCATTGAAGTATCATCACAAGTTACTGAGAATTTTACTTTTGGAGCACTATATATGAATTGAATACTAGTTATTTAGGTAATTTTTGATCATGTGCAATATTAAGTGAATCATGTATGCATTATGATTTATGCACTTGCACTTTATGAATTTGGTATCGATAGATCATTAGTATGTAATATAGTAACTCACAGAGTGTGGCACAATTTTTATCAGATTCCATACACCATGTATGGGTATTTGCACTTTACTAGCACTTGATGCATTATATTTTATGTTTGAATATTGACTGTTTCATATATAGTCACCCACATAGTGCAGCACATTTAGCTCTGGTTCACATTGATGCTACTTTGGCATCGCGCCCACTTCACTTGACACCTCTTCCCCAAAAAACCTCCAGCCTCACTCTGAAGAAACTAGCTTGACTAATGAAACATGTCAGCCTGACATTATCATCACAGAGGGTGTGATGCTTTGATCCAGACTACGGCCACTGGACTTGCCTTATATGCTCCAACTACCAAGCAGGGATTTCAGCTCTTGTGAACTGGTGATATTTATTGGACTATCTACCTGTACCTTCTTAAATCCAACACCACCCCATCTCCGGGTGACAAATTACTTTCATCTACGGAAATCCACTGCCTGTCTGCTTTGATATGTACCAGCTTGACTTTTCATCTATTTTGTACTGAGTTTGCTGTAGACATGTGCAGGATTAAAAAATTTGTTTAGTTTCGTTTTGTTTCGATTCTTTTTTTAACTAAATTCCTTTAGTTAAATTCGTTGTATTCGTTACATTCGTTTTCGGTATTCGTTTAGTTTCGTATTCAAATTCGAAAAATTCGACCGCATTTGAAAAAAAACCCTATCAGATTAAAAAAAATTCTACTGCATTCGAAAAAAAACTATCAAATTCGAAAAAATTCTCCCGAATTCGAAAAAATTTGACCGAATTTGAAAAAGTAAACTATATATAACCATTTTGCGAAATTCGAAATTCATATAGAATGAAAGTGAATTTGAATAGAAAAGATTAGAATAGAATAGAAAATAATAGAAAAGAATAGCATAGAAAAACAATAGAACAGAATAGAAAAAAATATAATATATTCTATTCCAATCTTTTCTATTTGAATTTGAATTCATTCTGTACCAAATTCCAATTTTGGAAGATGGTTTTATATATATATATATATATATATATATATATATATATATATATATATATATATATAATATATAAAATATTTTTTTCTATTCTTTTCTATCGTTTTTTATATTCTATTCTTTTCCTTGTCAAAAGAAGTTTATTGAGTATACAATGTTATAAAGATACATAAAGTAAGTTTACAAGGATCTATAAAGTAAGCTCATTGTTTTACAGTAGGGTTTATATAGGTAAATATCATGAAATTTCAAATATTAAACATTGGGTTCACGTAAACCTAAATTAAAGATATATATCATTTCCTTAGTTACTTTTGTAGGTATTTAAATGATTTATACCTACTATACATATTGTTTACAAGTAGAGTGTATATAGGTCAAATAAATTCTGATAATGAGCTTTAATCGTAAGATGGAGAAAAGGAAAGAGAAAGAAGAAAAAGGGTTGAAAGGTAGAGGTATGGTCCACAAGGTTGTCCCGCTCGTCAGTTTATTATTCTTTTTAGTTCTCTTTGAAGCCTTAGAATGGGTGTCTCTGTAAGTCATTTAATCTGTTACCATGGCAACCGGACAGAGTCATTGAAGTTTGACAGGAACTGTTGTTTTATCCAAGCATGCCAAAGTTTTTCAAATTTTGGAATTTGATTTTGATCGATGGCTACCATCTTAGCATGGGACATTGTATTATTCATTCTGTGAATTGTTTCTGCTAGTACCAATGTAGGAGATTTCCATGCCTTGGCCACTGTTTGTTTTGCAGCCGTTATTAGTTGGATCATAAGTTTGAATTGAGAGAGTGTTAACCATTCCGGTTTTAGATTAAGTAAAGGTAAATATGGATCTGGTTGTATTATTTTTTTAAATATTTTAGATGCAATCACGAAGCCTTCCTTCCAGAAGGTTTGGATTACTGGGCACGTCCACCATATGTGTAAATATGTGCCTATTTCTGGGCATCCTCGAAAACAAAGAGCTGAGGTATTAGGTGAATATTTTGCCACTCTAGCGGGTACAAGGTACCAGCGAGTTAGGACTTTATAATTTGTCTCCAGTGCTAAGATGTTGGGCGAAGATGACTTAGATGTGAGCCATATGTTAGACCAGTCCGTGTCTTCTAAAGTTCGTCCCAGGTCCTCCTCCCACCTCTGAACGTAAGAGGGTCTATTAAGATTTGCTACTCCATATAATTGATTATAAAGTGATGAAATTGTACCTTTAGCAAATGGATCTTTTGTACAGATTGATTCAAAAATGGATAATTGGGATAATGGTGTATCCCCCTTTAGGAATGGTGTATAGAAATTTTTGATTTGGAGATATCTAAATATCTCAGAGTTTGGTAGATCATATTTTTCTCTAAGCGATGGAAATTAAAGGAATGATTTAGATGCTATGAAGTCATTTAGTGTCTGAATGCCTGATGTTGTCCAAGCTTTAAAAGAATTTGGGTAGATTCATGCCGGATAAAAGGCCGGATTTCTGATAAAAGAAAGGAGAGGATTGTGTGGAGATTGTAACTGATATTTGGTTTTTAGTTTATCCCAGAGAGATAAGAAGTGTTTAGTTATGGGATTATGAATTTTAAAGCGGTCTTTAGGATCAAGCCATAATAAATTTGATAATATTCTATTCTTTTCTATTAGAATTCGAATTCAAATAGAAAAGATTAGAATAGAATAGAAAAACAATAGAACAGAAAAAATATAATATATATATATATATATATATATATAAAAACATCTTCCGAAGTTTGAATTTCGTATAAAATGAATTTGAACTTGAATAGAAAACATTAGAATAGTGCAGAAAAGAATAGACTAGAAAAACAATAGAACTGAATAGAATAAAGTATATATATTATATTCTGTTCTGTTCTATTGTTTTTCTAGTCTATTCTTTTCTATTATTTTCTATTCTATTTTTTTCTATTCAAATTCACTCTATACGAAATTCGAATTTCAGAAGCCATCTTCCGCAAATTCAAATGTAGCATAGAATGAATTCAAATTCGTATAGAATAGTTTAGAATAGAATAGAAAAGAATAGCATAAAAAAACAATGGAACAGAATAGAAAACAATTATATATATATATATATATATATATATATATATATATATATATATATATATATATTTATGGTTGGAGCCCTATGTCCGATATGTACATAGATAATACTTATAGTAAAGATAAGACTTACCATCGGAAATGGACCTGAAAGTGTGGACTTACCATATGAAATGGACCTGAAAGTGTGCCTTGGTCTAATGGCCGGTATGCCAAAATAAGGGGGCAAAAACATTCAGGTAGGGTTATAATTTTTTATTGGTTTTCAGTTATTTATTGAGCCAATTTGGAGAATGCTTGTGCCATCTCTATTCGTGGATTGGGGATATACCGGGCGAAGCAGGATGATTTCCACCTGCCTAGTCTTTTGATGATGTGATCTTACACCCCGTGGCGGGACGCCGCGGAGGCTGCTCCGATGCGAAAAGAGTGTCCGGAATACTGACTAGGGTTAAGGTGAAGGTTGCGGAGAAGTATCCTTATGTGTTCCACAAACTGAGAGGCGTTTAAGGGTTTGACTGGGAATGGTAGAAGGGGACTGCTGTCTGGTTGCTCAGGCAGGAGAGACAGGAGTCGGTTGAGTACAGCGACTGGACACCAGCTGTTGTTGGTTTTGTAGAGATGAATGTTCACTCCCGAGCCCGTTTGCTGGGTTTTAGAGACCTCGAGGTGCAGGATAAAGTGGTCTTGGTATCGAAGCAAGTGTCGTCTGCATAGTACGTGGTCTGTGGGTTTGTTAGAGGTGAATTCGCCAGGCCGCAAGAACCCATAGTAAGCTAAATATATGGCTGCTTGTAAGACCGTGCTGGGGAGCAGACCGAATGGCGAAGTAGCCAGAATAGTTGACATGTCCCTAAAGATGGGCCCCGTAATGGGCAAGCGCTTAGTGCTGATGACTGGTTGTTGTTTCTGAATTCCCCTTAGAATGGCTCGTATAGCGTGAGATGAGAACAGTGATGGTTTCGTAGGGTCTTCAAGCGCCATGAAATGTTGAACGCCGGCTAGGTATAGCCGGATGGTGTTGTAGGATAAGGCCAGCTGCGTGTGGCAGTGTGCAGTGAAGGCCAGTACCTGTTTGATATCTGTTGGTTCTTTGCGGCAGGACGTGAGGAATTTATTAAAAGCCTTCCAAGCTGTTTGGTATGCTTTGAGTGTGTTGCGGGAGAGGGAATTATTTATGAGTTGCGTAGCTCCGTGTAGATGTTGAACTAGTCCAGGGTCAGTTGTGACCAGACGGGGATAGGGGCCGACATTGGATCGGCATCGGGAACCTGTTTGAAAAAGGAGGGATAATTGAAACGTGATAGTGCGTCAGCTGCTGAGTTGTATCTGCCAGGAATAAATTCACAGTGTATATTGAACTGATGCTGTAAAGACAGTTGTACCAACCTGCGCAGGAAGGACATGACTGCTAGGGACTTGGACCTGCCTCTGTTGATGATGTCTGCCGTGGCCTGGTTGTCAGTGGTGAAGACTACGGTTTGTCCTGTCCAGTGGTGGCCCCAGAGTTGTGCGGCTGCCACTATGGGATAAAGCTCAAAGAGGGCAGATGTTTGGGAAAAGCCGGGTATCAACAGTATCTGTTGAGGCCAGGGTCCTGAAAACCAATGATGGCCAAAAATTGCCGCGAAACCTGTGGAGGCTGCAGCGTCAGTCACCACCTGGGGTGAATGGACCGAAACTGTAGGTATAAATAGAGATATGCCGGATAAGAATTCTTCCCCCATTGATAGGTCCGCTATAGCTGCGGAGTCTAATTTCAAAATCTGATCAGGGTCTTGAGTTTCTTACAGAAATCTAAGCAGGCGTGATACAAATGTGCGGCCTTGTGGGATAATTCGCATAGCGAAGTTGAGCATACCCAGGAGAGACTGCAACTGTTTTTTGGTACAGCCCTTGGTGTGTGTAAACTCGTGAAGGACTGCCCTAATGCGTGTTAATTTGTCGGGGGGGAGACTGGCCTGCATTGCGCAGGTATCCAAGCTGACCCCGAGAAAGGTGATGATGTTAACTGGACCATCGACTTTGTGCTCGGCGATAGGAACATTGAGGTTTCCAAAAATTACTCTAAGTTTGTCGAGATCTCCTGGGGGCTTGCTGGGCGGTTCTATCAGTAGGAAGTCATCTAGGTAATGGATGACTTCATGGCATTGACCCTTGTGTAATAGTATCCAAACGAGGGACTGTGCGAACGTGTCGAAGAGCCACGGGCTACTCTTCGAACCGAAGGTGAGTTTCGTAGCAAAATAATACGCTTCCTTCCATTTGATGCCATGCCAGCACCAAAGGGATGGGTGGATGGGCAGGAGCTTAAAAGCATCCGAGATGTCGGCTTTGGAGAGCCAGGCACCTGTGCCTGCTTTGATGATCAGTTGTATTGCCATGTCAACGGAGGAATACTTAAGGGAAAACTCTTCGGAGGGGATCAGGGAATTGAGACTGGGTATGTGCGAAGAATGAGGCGCAGACAAGTCGTACACCAAACGCAATTTATTAGAGAATTTGCCCTTGACAAGCCCAATAGGGCTGACTCTCCATGTGCTGAAAGGGGGGCAAGTGAAAGGGCCTATTACGTAGTCTCGATCTACCTCTGCCTGTAAGAGCTGATCTATGGCTTGTTGGTCGATGGCTGCCGAACGAAGATTGGCGCATTCGTGAGTACTGTGGGGCAGTGAAATGAGGCCGGTGTGAAAGCCTACTGTGAAGCCTTGGATAAGGTAGGTGGCCAGGGAAGGGGTGGGGTGTGAAGTGAGATACAGTCCTAACCATAAGATGTTGATTCGGCTTAGTCATGCCCTCTTGTGTTGCTTGACTTCACACAAATTCCTAGGGTGTGCTCTTTGGCATAAAGTGCAGATGTGAAGTAGACGGCATTGGCTGAAGTTGCAGGACCCATAGTTGAAGTTGTTACAGATGGCTGCCCCTCCCACGGTTCGGACTGGGCGTCCGAGTTTGTCCACCTGAGGCGTTGGTTCAGGGATCGACTGGCCCTGTACCGTACCTGAGGTAGAGGGGAACTCGAAGGGCCGTCTGATCGCCGTATTGGCGCACCAGGTGGCAGTGTGGGTGGAAGACTGGCAAATTGCACACAGAGGTGAGCGTAAGCCGGCAAAGTGGCGGCAGAAGAGCTCTGTGTCCATGAGACTCCAATCTGTCGTGATCTGGAATTGTATGAATCTGGCGGCGGCCTTGGCTGAGAAGGAACGATGATAATCGTAGAAGGCGAAACCTCCATACTTGTGGCCCAAGTCTACCACAGTATGGAGATATAAGTCCAGCTCTTCCCGCCTGCTAGGGGTGGCTGAGCAGGTGGGACGGGTAGACAATGGCGCTTGAGCCTAAGGTACCTGTAGGAAGAGGTGTCAAGGTCTGAGTTGCAGTTGGGTCGGGGACAGCCGTGGCCGGTCGGGCCTCCAGAAGTGCAACCCTGGCTTGGACGTCTGCAACTGAGGTGGATAGAGATGACACCATCGTGTGTAATTGCGAGATGGCCGATGATATGGACTGGAGGGATGCCTGTTGGGTACTGGGTCCTGCTGCTGGTGGGGGAAAGAGGAGTTTGAAGAGCTCGCCTTTCCTCGCTGTGGCGGGGAAGGGGACACCTCTGCGTCTGAGCTCTGCCGTCAGTTTGGGGATAGTCCATCCCCTGAGGGATTGCACGCTGCCGCTTTCTGAGACCGGAGTAGGTGACAGAGGAGCCGTGAAGTCTTCACTGCCGGCCTGGGACATGGTTGCTCTGGTGAGGATCTCTCGAGCTTTATTTCCTGGTTGACTGTAACCTATTGGGGGTGAGATGAATTTCAAGTTTTTCTTTGATCCGCTGAGTCATACTTACCCGACTTATTCTCCCTTTCCCCCTTTTTTTTTTTTTTTTTTACCTGGGGGGATATCGTCCTACCTGGTGCAGGGTGGACCTACTGAACTTTGACTGACCTGAGAAAAATGAAAAGGTGACAATTCGTGAAGGGATTGCTAAGTAACTTGAAGCAATGATTTGTATGGTGCTTGCAATCTTGTGACAATGAAATGATTCGAAATGTTTGCCTTGATTGTGAAATGAATGAACTGCATGACAGAGGTGCGGCCTGGTCGTGTCACGATTTGTTCGACCGTGAACCGGGCTCTGGAGCATGTATTGAAATGGGGCAACTGAAAATATTGGTGCTCCTAGGACGAATCGGTGGTTGTTTGATGCATCTGGATTCGAATAGGAGTGCAGTATTAAATGAAATGAGAGAAATGATTGTTTTGACCGCGGCTCGAATTGGTTGTGCCGTGTTAGCGACTGGCAACTAACCGAGCTCTGGTATAGGTATGAAATGCGATCGGAACCAGTGCTGCATGCCGTGACGAATCGGTGCACCTCAGATGCGACTGGTTTCGAAACGGTGATGCGTTGTGGGAGTGAAATGGTAGAAATTGCATGACAGAGATGTGGATCAATTCCCCGATGTCTGCGATTAACTGTGATCCGGACTCTGGAGCATGTATCAGAAATGTGGCCAATCCTGGGCACGCCGAGACGAATCGGTGCATTTTCATGCGACTGATTTCATGTCGGAACGTGATACGTGGAAATGAGATGATAACCATGACAGAGGTACAAATGACTGATACCGTAACTCTGGAGCATGTATAGAAATGAGGCCAATCCTGGGGCACGCCGAGATGAATCGGTGCATTTTTGTGCGACTGAATTCCTGTCGGAACGTGATACATGGAAATGAAATGATAACCATGACAGAGGTACGAATGACTGATAAAACGTAACTCTGGAGCATGTATAGAAATGAGGCCAATCCTGGGGCACGCCGAGACGAATCGGTGCATTTTTCATGCGACTGAATTCATGTCGGGACGTGATACATGGAAATGAAATGATAACCATGACAGAGGTACAAAATGACTGAGAAAACGTAACTCTGGAGCATGTATAGAAATGAGGCCAATCCTGGGGCACGCCGAGGCGAATCGGTGCATTTTTCATGCGACTGAATTCATGTCGGGACGTGATACATGGAAATGAAATGATAACCATGACAGAGGTACGATTGACTGACAATAACGTAACTCTGGAGCATGTATAGAAATGAGGCCGTAATAACTGGGGCACACCGGAACGAATCGGCGCATCTTTGGTGCGACTGGATTCGAATCGGAGCGCGGTAGGTGACTGAAATGAGAAATGATTGAAATGTCAGAAATGAGTTTAGAAATGTTTTCAGAAATGAGAAATGATTTGAAATGTCCGAAATGAGTTTAGAAATGTTTTCAGAAATGAGAAATGATTTGAAATGTCCGAAATGAGTTTAGAAATGTCTCAGAAATGAGAAATGATTGGTATCGAACTAACTTGATTTGATAATTTACCAACTTGCGACTGGCTATGGCTGTCTACTGATACCGACATGCTAGAAATGAAGCGACGTCAGCGTCGCTTTGCTATCGAATTGTAACGTGTCGAAAGTACGAGCGATATACATTGCAGTTTGTGAGATGCGGGTGAAACGAAATTTGAACTCACGGTTTAGTGACATGATATGAAAAACGAAAAGTCCGACGGGACCTTACCTGCGACAGCCAAGCCAGACGCGTGGTACAAACTATAAACGAAAACGCGGACTTCGAAAGTTTTGAGTACGGAGTATCGAATACGGGAACTTGCGAGGCAAGAACTTGCGGACGCTGGTATATCAAATAGTCGGCTCAGTGACGTATATCGCGCACAGGAAACCGACAAGCACCACAGGTGAGTGGGCTGCTTAAGTACCCCCCCGGGCTCCTCCCATAAATTCAGGCCACCATACTGGCCTTCCTACATATATATATATATATATATATATATATTATATTATATTCTGTTGTATTGTTTTTTCTATTCTAGTCTTTTCTATTAGAATTCAATTTCTATGTAACCATTTTCTGAAATTCGAATTTCGTATAGAATGAAGTTGCATTCAAATAGAAAAGATTAGAATAACATATATATATATATATATATATATATATATATATATGTATATATATATATATATATATATATATATATATATATATATATATATGTATGTATATATATATATATATATATATATATATATATATATATATATATATATATATATATAATAGATGTAAACATCTTCCAAAATTCTAATTTCGTATAAAATGAGTTCAAATTTTTTTTAACAGAAAAGTTTTGATTTTTCCTTTAACACAAAAAAGAAAAACAAGAGAGTACATCATGACAAGAATCATACAAAGGTTCAGACATAAGGTGATTAGTTATATGACATTAGTAATACAAGTATAGGAGTTAGATTATTCCTACTAGGTGGTATACAATTTATTGGAGTTATCAGGTGTAAACAAATAAATTATTGCGAGACCAATGCTAGAGCGGGGGTGGTCCCCTTGAGATCACCCCGAGACAGGAGCAGACATATCACTCCAGCTCAGAGTAGGGCTCCCACCCCCTCCCTAACTCTGGGGGGGGGGACAGGGGGCGAGGGGATAACCCTCAATCCCCCGTCAAGTCATGTAGTATGAGACACTGAGAACAAGGAGGAGAGGTAACCCCAGTCTCTCCTGTCGAGAGGAGTCAGTCTGAAGTAGAATAGTAAAGTATCGAACCAGGCAGAACTTCAGCAATGCAGGTTTATTAACAGCTGATAACATACAGGTTTATGTTCAAAATATTACAATATACAGGTCTAATTTATACAGTTTCTTACAATGCAAGCACATTAGATATAGGTATTCTTATCCTCTACCCAAATTGATACAATTGTGAATTGTTCTTACCTTGAACCAGAATGGGTCTTTACTGCCAATTCTTGGGAACCTCTCACCTGATAGGGACCAGCCGATCTGCCGGTGGTCTGGTCCCCTCACAGAGTTCTGGGTTCCAGCTCGACCAAGTTCTTGAGGGAAATTCACCTGAGACCACATTCTGGAACAAGTTAAGAAGTCTTCTCTGACTCGTACGAGGAGACAAGTTATGGACAGATACTTGCCCATTGGTTCTGACCTCTATGACCCGTGCAATAGGGCAGCATACATAGAGTTCAGCCTTATGAGCTCCTATCTGACTTGTCCGAGGGGACAAGTTAGGACAGATACTTGCCCATTGGTTCTGACCTCTATGACCCCTGCAATAGGGCAGCATACATAGAGTTCAGCCTTATGAGCTCCTATCTGACTTGTCTGTCTAACAATTACAGAGCTTGCATTTATATACCATTTCACAAGTCTTATCTCAACTATCTTTCTTACATATGATTGGTCGCTAAGATCTACGTCAAAGTAACTAACCATAAATCTGACACTTGTTCTACAATCAGATAAACTTAATTATTCCCAAATTTCCTATATGTTCATTAAAGTGATTTATAACTGTTTTTTTTCCAATTAAAAACACCTGTATAGAGACAGTCTGGCACCCAGCTGTGTTATCCAACTCTCCTTATATTCATAAGATTCAAGAATGACAGATTTATGACATTTGGGAAAATGAACTTTCAATAACCCCACCAGATGTGTTATATGTCTCACTATATGTATGTATTTTAACAGTTTTAATGAGGGCACAAGCAGACCTTTGTTTGACCTTGTCAAACTTAATTTAATGTACTGTACATAACTTTAATTATTTCTAAACCACCTGTTTTCATATCTTTAACTGTCTGATTTATATGCATTTCAGACTTGAGACAATTCTATATTACTTGAATCTATTCTAATGAACTTTCACCCAGTAAACTATCTTAATACATTCTCGAGAACACCTGTATACAAGTACTTGTCATAAAGCAGAGGTCATTTAAAGTTCAACACTTATAAATGAAGACTTTCTAAATCTATGGAAAACACAGTATACATTATTAAAGATTAATAATTGTTGCTTTACTTATTGAATAATAATATTGATAAAACCACTACTATATAATAATATGAATAATAATAATAATAATAATTATCAATAAAATATATGCAAATCAATATATATATATATGAAATACATTGGCTAATATGAGATTCTACAAGTCCCCCAGCGAATGACTACACTAGGTAAACGCACTCTCAATACGGGGTTAGCCACATGCATCAATCCAACTTGACCATACTTTATCATATTTCTGTGGACAGTTTCTGCTCTCGTAAGTGATACGGTATAATGGTAGCACATTGTTTATCATCTTTTGCCATGCTTCTTTAGTTGGGGCCTCTCTTTGTTTCCATTTAAGGAGTATCTCCCTTCTCGCATAGAATAAGGAGTACGTTAGGCATAGTTTAGTATAACGGTCTCCTTCTATGTCTTCCAAGTGGCTCAATAGGATAGTTAATGGGTCTAGTGGTATCTTTACTCCACATACTTTCTCTAGAGTGTCCGCGACCGACCTCCAGAAGGGGCGAAGTTTGGGACAGGACCAGACAATATGATAGAAGGTGCCCGTGTCTAGTTCACATCTAGTGCAGTTAGGGCTAAGAGCAGGATAAATCTTCGCTAACCTTTCCGGCGTGTAGTAGGCCCTGTGTATAAATTTCAATTGGATAAATCTATCCTTAGCTGCGATCATAGATGGTATGAACGTAGTTAGACACTCCTCCCATTCCTCCTCACCTAAGGAAGGAATATCTCCCTGACATTTGGTCATTGATCTATTATTCTTAACCTCGTGGGACACTGTTAGGTAAAGGTATAAGGAAGAAAGAGGTTTGTCCAGTATCCCCGAGGTCAGAAGGCGCTCGATGGAATCAGGCTCCAGTGTCACCTGGGAGGGGAATTGGGCTCTTAGTGCGTGTTGTAGCTGCCAGTATCTAAATAGGAAAGTCCTCGGTAAATTGTAAGCTGCTTGTAGTTCGCAAAATGAAATTATAACCCCCCTAGGCATGACGTGCTTTATTGTAGTGATACCCCTCTTGGCCCAAATTGCCGGGTCTGGGACAGTAAAGAGATGGGGGATCATAGGGTTGGCCCATAGTGGGGTATGTGGGGAGATGTGTGCCTGCTTTATGAGGGATGCTCTAGATGCTTTCCATACCTGAATTGTGGTTTTCATAGGACTTGTCACTGCAGGGTCAGCCTTCGGTCCCCTGTATGGCAGATTAGATAATGATGCGTAAGATCGTAGTAAGGCCGCCTCCATAGTGACTGCAGGATTCTACCTAGGTTGCGAGAACCACCACCTCACTGTCACCAGGACTGCCGCCCAATAATACATCAGGAAGTTAGGCAGCGCCAGACCACCACCAGACAGTGGGAGGTAAAGTATAGTCTTTGCTACCCTTGGGAGTTTCCCTGCCCAAATGAAGGAGATCGCTACACTTTCCAACCGGCAGAAGAAGGATCTGGGGATGGGGGTCGGAGTATTTCTGAAATAATAAAGAAATTTCGGTTAATAGACCATTTTTAAGAGGTTCCCTCTGCCCACCAGGGTTAAGGGAAGAGATTTCCAGGTGGAGCATCGCTGCCGGACCTGGGTCAACAGAGGGAATACATTTTTTTCCAGGAAACCTGACAATACATTCCCTATTTTCACCCCCAGGTAGGTAAACTCATCTACCCATTTCAATGGGGTTCCAGTATCTATCCGTGGCACTGACTGGCAGAGGGGGAAAAGAATCGATTTGTTCCAATTTATTCGGATGCCCGAGAAACGGGCAAATTTATCAAACACTTCAAGGGCTTTAGGGATGCAGAGGCATCTGCTAGGCAGAGGATAGAGTCATCAGCGTATAAAGAAACCTTTTCTACCATTGGGCTCACCTGAATGCCCTTAATTTGTTTGTCTGCTCTAAGGAGGATGACTGATGCTTCAAGCGCTAGGGAAAAGAGGGCCGGAGAGAGAGGGCATCCCTGTCTGGTGCCTCTCCCCAACCAAAACACCTCAGAGAGGACCCAATTAGTGCGGATGCGAGCTCTTGGTTGGGCATAGAGCATTTGAATCCAAGTCAGGAATTTTGGTCCAATTCCGAATCTGGAAAGAACCGCCCATAAGTAGCCCCACTCGACCGAATCAAAGGCTTTCTCCGCGTCAAGTGAGGCCACTACTCCTGGCCTGTCGGGGGAGGCAATAGCTATATGTGTGTGTAATCTGCGGATATTTATGTCTGTCCCGCTGCCTGGCATGAATCCTGTCTGGTCTGGATGTATCAGGGCCGTAAGGACAGTATTTAGCCTGTTAGCCAGGATTTTGGTGAGGATTTTTGCGTCTACATTTAGGAGGGAAATGGGACGGTAGGAAGAACATAGATTCAGATCCTTTCCTTGCTTATGAATGACTACTATCACCGCCTCATGCATGGAGTCAGGGAGATGGCCGTCAGTGAAGGACTGAGCGAACAGGGATTGAAGTCTAGGGGCTAGTTGTTCTACATACATTTTGTAGAATTCCACCGGGAAGCCGTCCGGTCCCGGTGTTTTACCTGTCTGCATCATCTTAAGTGCTGTTTGGATTTCCTCTATTTTAATAGGGGCATCTAGTTTGTCAGCATAAGTCGGGTAAGGGTTGGTATATCGATATTTTCAAGATAGGCTAGTAGGTCCTCTGAAGCATAAGATATCTGGGAGCTATACAGCATTTGATAGTAAGAGGCAAATTCACTTTTAATCCTCTCAGGTGTGGAGGTAAAAGTGCCATCCCCAGTCTGAATCTGACCTATGGTCATGCCCACTGATTGCTCCTTGGAGAGCCAGGCCAACAGATGACCCGTTCTCTCCCCCTGCTCGAATATTCTCTGCTTTTGGTGGAGAAGCCTCTTCTGCGTCAGCGCTGTCCTCAGGAGGAGAACCTCTCCCAGAAGAGACTGCAGCCTGGCATAGGTTTGTGAGTTTGGGGATCTAACATATAAAGCTTCTTGTCTCTGTGCCTCTGCCTCGAGGGTTGTGAGCTCCTTCCTTCACGTCCCACGGACCTGCCCTATAATGGTCTGGTACTGTCCCCTGGAGAACGCCTTGAAAGCGTCCCAAACCAAGGAGGCCGAGGCAGAGCCCAGGTTTATATATATATATATATATATATATTATATTTTATTCTGTTCTATTGTTTTTCTAGTCTATTATTTTCTATTCTAATCTTTTCTATTCAAATTCATTCTATACGAAATTCAAACTTTAGAAGCCATGTTCCGAAATTCGAATTTCGTAAAGAATGAATTCGAATTTGAATAGAAAAGACTTATAGAATAGAAAATAATAGAAAAGAAAAACATAGTAAAACAATAGAACAGAATAATAAAAAAATATTATATATATATATATATATATATATATATATATATATATATATATATATATATATATATATATATATATATATATATACATATATATATATATATATATATATATATATTCTATTGCTTTATTATTTTATATTTTATCTTATTGTATTTTTTAGAAAATCGTTTTCTATTTTTTTTCTAATTCGATTCAAATTTGTTTTCAAATTTGTTTTCGAATCAAATTTGTTTTCGAATTTGTTCGTATTTTTTCGTATTTGTTTAAATTTTTTACTTTTGTAATTCGGAAATTCGGAGGAGTCCCCAGAATTATTCGACCACAGTGTTGGTTATATGCTGCTGGAGGATGCGCAGCTGATGTTGGTTCCCAGGTTGAGGAAGGGAGTAACATGAGCCTAGAGAGAGGGGGTGCCACAGAAGGACAAGAAACTGGCAGTCATGTTCCCCCAGCTGCAGCATACTGCCAAGTTTGCTCCAGTGACAAGGAGGGAGGGGATGATGAGGTCACTGACTGTATATGGGTGCCTGAGAGAAGAGAGGAGGAAAGTGAGGAGGAGGCACAACTCCATTGAGGCAGGACGTCCTCCAGGGGGCAGCTTAAGGGCAGCCGCCCTATAGCATCACACTGCACAGCTTCGCAGGTGCAGGGCACTGCTGACTCCCCGCTGACTTTTAAAAGTTTCTTGGCGTGGGCCTTTTTCGACACGTGTGCAGCAGGTTGCAGATGTGGCGAAGCAGATCAAGCGTGATCAGAACAGCAGCCGCTTGGGCGCCACATGCTTGACCAGACATATGATGACTTGCTGTACAGTCCGCTGGCAACAGCACCTGAAAGACCCACATCATAAAAAAGGCAGACTTCTCCTTGCTCCTCATTTGGGATCTCAAATCCTATTATACCTCCAGTCCTCTCAAAAACCTGCACTGAGAGGAATGAAGGTATAGCAATAGGTGTCACAAGTACTTGCAGCCAATCTGCTAGCAGTACACCACCAGTTGATTTCAGCAGGCAAATTTCCTTACCCCAGTTGCTGAACCATAAAAAGAAATTTGGTCCCAGCCATCCACATGCTCAGTGCCTAAATGCTAGCTTGACAAAATTGCTAGCACTGCAACTGCTGCCTTTTCAACTGGTAGACTCTGTCCCCTTTCGTGAATTTGTGGAATGTGCTGTACCACAGTGTCAGGTTCCAAAACGGCATTTCTTTTCACGTATGGCCATTCCAGCTCTCTACTGTCATGTGGAAGGCAATGTTTTGGCCTCGTTGGACAGGGTGGTCAGCAGTAAGGTTCATATTACCACCGACTCATGGTTCAGCAGGCATGAGCAGGGATATTACCTTTAATTCATGGTGCACTGGGTAACTCTGCTGGCAGCCGGGAAAGATGCAGGACAGGGTTCAGTGTTGTTGGAGCTTGTTCCGCCACCATGCCTCCAAAAAGCTAGTGGTGATTCTGCCACAACTCTCTGCTCCACCCCCTCCTCTTCTTCTTCCTCTATGGCCTCTTCTGCAGAATTGTCCTCTGAACCAGCAGTGCTCCGTAAGCATTCAAGGGGCTACGCAAGCAGTCAGGCTAAAAGATGCCATGCGGTGCTTGAGTTGCTCTGCCTAGGGGACAGGAGCCACACTGGGGCAGAGATTCTGCCAGCTCTGCAGGGGCAGGCTCAGAGGTGGTTGACGCCATGCCAGCTTCAGCCAGGAATAGTTATATGCGACAATGGCATCAACCTTCTCTCCGCCCTCCGACAGGGACACTTGACCCATGTTCCATGTTTGGCACATGTCCTGAATTTGGTGGTTCAGTGTTTCTTGACCAGGTACCCAGGCTTACAAAATCTCCTGAGGCAGGCCAGAAAAAGTTCGCACGAACGTTAGAACCCCATTGACGTCTATGGGACTCGAACATTCGGAATCAAAAGTGCTCATTTTAAAGGCTAATTTGCATGGTATTGTCCTAAAAAGGGTTTGGGGACCCGGGTCCTACCCCAGGGGACATGTATCAATGCAAAAAAAACATTTAAAAACTGCCGTTTTTTCGGGAGCAGTGATTTTAATGATGCTTAAAGTAAAAAAAAAAAAAGTGAAATATTCCTTTAAATATCGTACCTGGGGGGTGTCTATAGTATGCCTGTAAAGTGGCGCGTGTTTCCCATGTTTAGAACAGTCCCTGCACCAAATGTCATTTTTAAAGGAAAAAATCTCATTTAAAACTGCTTGCGGGTTTAATGTAATGTCGGGTCCTGACAATATTGATGCAAATCAGTGAGACAAACACCATGGGTACCCCCCAGTCCAGTACCAGGCCCTTTGGGTCTTGTATGCATATTAAGGGGAACCCCGCACCCAAATTAAAATAAGGAAAGGTGTGGGGCCACCAGGCCCTATATACTCTGAACAGCAGTATACAGGCGGTGCAAACAAGACAGGGACTGTAGGTTTGTTGTTAAGTAGAATCTGTTTGTCATTTTGCATGGATACATTTTTAACGTGTTTAGCTCCAGCCAAAAAATCTTTTTTAAGCTTTTTGGAAAACATAGAGAAGGGTTATCACCCCTGTGACATTTGTTTTGCTGTCTTTCCTCCTCTTTAGAAGATTTCACCTCACTTTTTGTCCCAATGACAAATGCTTTTTGAGAATTTTGGTTTTTTTGTGGAACAAGGATTGGAAAGCATCAGTGGAAAGGAGAAATGTTTTTCCCATAATAACTCTTACAGGAGAGAATTTCCCTTCCTAGGGGTAGATTTACTCTCACTTCCTGTTGTCTCCTTCCGTTTGCAAGTAGGAGTCATTTGTAAGTTAGATGTTTGAAAGTAGGGTCCTGCCCTATATACTCAGCAGAAATTTGGGCCTTAGGTGTTGTTGTGGCCACATCACTGTAAGCCCTCACAGGGCCCTGCTGTGAAATATTAGATCAAGAATTGTAATTACATGCCCCTGTTGAACAGGGGCAGAAAAACTGGGCCTTTGGTGGTGGTGGTGCTGGTGCCACAACACTGTAAGTCCTCACTCGCTCTTGGTGGGTGCATAAATGGGCCCTGCTGTGAAATATTAGATCAAGAATTGTAATTACATGCCCCTGTTGAACAGGGGCAGAAAAATTGGCCTTTGGTGGTGGTGGTGGTGCTGGTGCCACAACACTGCAACCCCTCACAGACACTCTAGTTGGAACGAAGGAACGAGCCCTGCTGCAAAGTATTGCATCAAAAACTTTAATTACACGCCCCTGTTAAACAGGGGCAGAAAAATTGGGCCTTAGGCACTGGTGCTGGTGCCACAACACTGCAACCCCTCACAGACACTCTAGTTGAAACGCAGGAACGAGCCCTGCTGCAAAGTATTGCATCAAAAATTGTAATTACACGCCCCTGTTAAACAGGGGCAGAAAAATTGGGCCTTAGGCACTGGTGCTGGTGCCACAACACTGCAACCCCTCACAGACACTCTAGTTGAACGCAGGAACGAGCCCTGCTGCAAAGTATTGCATCAAAAATTGTAATTACACACCCTTGTCTAACAGGGGCAGAAAAATTGGGCCTTAGGCACTGGTGGTGGCGCCCAGAACCAAAAATGTTCTTACAAGCTATCAGCGTGATGATTGAGGAGGAAGAGGATAATTACTCAGGAATAGTCACTCAGCATCAGCATAGGCAGTCTTTGAAGGGATCTGAGATTTCAAAAAAAATTATTCGGTTACATCAGCATCAGGTGCTTGGTAGCTGGTGGTGATCCAAGACTGATTCATTTTTATGAAGGTCAGTCGATCGACCGAGTCGGTGGACAGACGCACCCTGTAATCGGTTACCACGCCTCCAGCAGCACTGAATGTGCGTTCCGAAAGAACGCTGGATGCAGGACAGGCTAGTAGCTCAATTGCATACTGTGCAAGCTCTGGCCAGTGATCCATCCTCAAGACCCAGTAACCCAGAGGATTTTCGGTGGGAAAGGTGTCCAAGTCTGATCTTGCCCCTAGGTATTCCTGCACCATGTAAAACAGACGCTGGCGATGGTTGCTGGAACCGATCATACCTTGGGGCTGCGGAACAAAAAATTGTCTGAACGCATCAGTCAGACGGCCACCTTCTCCACCGCTCCTTCTTTGACTGACCGAAGCCTCAGCAACACGTTGTCCAAAAACAGGAGTTTGTAACCTCCCAGTCTCTGGGAACGCGTTGCATAGACCTTTCTGCAAGGCCTCCCAAAGATGTTTCATCCTCTGCTCCCTCTGCGATGGCAAGATAAGGTCCGCAACCTTACCCTTGTAACGTGGATCAAGGAGGGTTCTCCAGCCAGTATTGGTCCTTCTCCTTGATACCACGAATACGAGGATCCTTACGCAGGCTTTGCAGGATAAGGGAGGCAATGCAGCGTAGGTTTGCTGAGGCATTCGGTCCGGAGTCCTCTGGGTCACTAAGGACAACATGGTCTGCAGCCATCTCCTCCCAGCCACCTACAAGTCCATGTGTTTCTTGGGACTGATCCCTTAAAGACTGCTGCTGATGCTGAGTGCCAGGCTCCACCTCCATACTGACACAATCTTCCTCCTCTTCCTCCTCCTCCTCCTCCTCCTCCTCTTCCTGTGTGATCGGCGGGCACTCAGGAACACTGTCTGGATAAAGGGGGCCTTGAGAGCTAAATAAGGCCTCCTCTTCCTGCCTCTGTTCTGCCTCAAGTGCCCTGTCCATTATTCCACGCAGCGTGTGCTCCAACAGGTGGACAAGGGGGACAGTGTCACTGATGCATGCACTGTCACTGCTCACCATCCTTGTGGCCTCCTCAAATGGTGACAGGACAGTGCATGCATCCCTGATCATGGCCCACTGCCGTGGGGAAAAAAAAAAAGCTCCCCTGACCCTGTCCTGGTGCCATAGTCGCACAGGTACTCATTGATGGCCCTCTGCTGCGTGTGCAGCCGCTGCAGCATGGCCAACATTGAGTTCCACCTGGTGGGCATGTCACAGATTAGGCGGTTCTTGGGCAGGTTAAACTCCTTTTGGAGGTCCGTCAGCCGAGCACTGGCATTATATGACCGGCGGAAACGAACACAGACTTTCCTGGCCTGCCTCAGGACATCCTGTAAGCCCGGGTACCTGCCCAAGAACAGCTGCACCACCAAGTTAAGGACGTGAGCCAAACAGGGCACATGGGTCATTTGTCCCTGTCGGAGGGCAGAGAGGAGGTTGGTGCCATTGTCGCAAACCACCATTCCTGCCTTAAGTTGGCGTGGCATCAACCACCTCTGAACCTGCCCCTGCAGAGCTGACAGAACCTCTGCCCCAGTGTGGCTCCTGTCCACCAAGCACACCAGCTCAAGCACCGCATGGCATCTTTTGGCCTGCGTACTTACGTAGCCCCTTGAACGGCTACGGAGCACCGTTTTTTCCGAGGACAAAGCACAGGAAGAGGCCATGGAGGAAGAAGAAGAGGAGGGGGTGGAGGAGAGAGGTGTGTCACAATCATTAGCATTTTGGAGGCGTGGTGGCGGAACAACCTCCAACACTACTGCACCTTGTCCTGCATCCTTCCCAGCTGCCAGCAGAGTCAACCAATGCGCCGTGAAACTTAGGTAACGTCCCTGTCCATGCCTGCTGGACCATGAGTCAGCGGTAATATGAACCTTACCGCTGACCGCCCTGTCCAGCGAGGCATGGACATTGCCTTCCACATGCCGGTAGAGAGCCGGAATCGCCTTCCGTGAGAAAAAGTGGCGTTTGGGTACCTGCCACTGAGGAACCGCACATTCCACAAACTCACGGAAGGGGGCAGAGTCTACCAACTGAAAAGGCAGCAGTTGAAGTGCTAGCAATTTTGCCAAGCTAGCATTCAACCGCTGGGCATGTGGATGGCTGGGAGCAAACTTCTTTCGGCGGTGCAGCAGCTGGGGCAGGGAAATTTGCCTGGTACAATCTGACGTCGGTGTACCGAAAGCAGGTTGCCCACAAGTACTTGGCTGTGACACACCTAATTCTACACCTTCATTCCTCTCAGTGCAGGTCTCAGAGAGGACTGAAGGTATAGTGGGGTTGGAGATCTCAGCTGATGAGGAGCAAGGAGAGGTCCTCTTTGTTCTTTGGTGTGGGTCTTTTAGATATGCTTGCCAACGAACTGCATGGCAGGTCAACATATGTCTGGTCAAGCATGTGGTACCCAAGCGGGAGATGTTTTGGCCACGCGAGATACGCTTGAGACATATGTTGCAAATAGCAGCGGTGCGATCTGATGCACTCGTCTCAAAAAAGGCCCATACCAAAGAACTTTTTGAATAACGCACATGTGGAGCTTTGGGGTGTGATGCAGTCAATGTGCTGCCCTTAGGCTGGCCCCTGGAGGGCATCCTGCCTCGTTGGTGATGTGCCGCCTCCTCCTCCTCCTCTTCCTCCTCTCTCCTATCAGGCACCCACGTTGAGTCAGTGACCTCATCATCCTCTCCCTCCTCATCACTGGAGCAAACCTGGCAGTATGCTGCAGCAGGGGGAGCATGACTGCCAGATTGCTGTCCTTCTTGGGCACCCCCTCTGTCCGTGCCCATGTTACTGCCTTTATCGAGCTCAGTATCATCATCAGAGCCTTCCAAACGCTGGGCATCCTCCTGGAGCATGTACCCAACACTGTGGTCAAACAGTTTGAGGGACTCCTCAGGAGGACATGGTGGGGCTAGGGAAGGAGTCACTGATGACATTGAGCCGAGGGAAGAGGCCGCTGCTTTGCCAGACAAAGTACCCTGGGCATGGGTGAGAGAGGATGAGGAGGATGAGGACGGCCACGTGCTGATGAGGATGCACCGTCTCCACGACCAGCACTAGACACAGAGCCTGCTTGCCCTCTCTTATTGGCTTGTGACTGTCTGCCTCGCCTTCTTGGCCTTCCAGACATACTAATGGCCTGTAGCTGCACTTAATATATATGTACTGATACTGCAGCTAGCAAAATCAACTGCCTGCCTTTAGTATGAGAACACCACCAACCTTCTACAGGTAGCTTTAGCTGAACACTGTGCAGAGCTCGCAAAAAAATAACTTGTAGCTTTTTTAGCTGCCTGCGGTAGTGATAGGATCAGGAAAACACCACCAACCTTTTACAGGTAGCTTTAGGTGAACACTGTGCAGAGCTCGCAAAAAAATAACTTGTAGGTTTAGCTGAACACTGTGTGGTGGATGCACCACACTAACTTGTAGTTTTAGCTGAACACTGTGAGCAGGACGCACAGCACTAACTTGTAGTTTTAGCTGAACACTGTGAGCAGGACGCACTGCACTAACTTGTAGCTTTAGATGAACACTGTGGAGAGGTCTCACTACACCAACTTGTAGGTTTAGCTGAACACTGTGAGCAGGATGCACAGCAGTAACTTGTATTTTTAGCTGAACACTGTGAGCAGGACGCACAGCACTAACTTGTAGTTTTAGCTGAACACTGTGAGCAGGACGCACTGCACTAACTTGTAGCTTTAGATGAACACTGTGCAGAGGTCTCACTACACCAACTTGTAGGTTTAGCTAAACACTGTGAGCAGGACGCACCGCACTAACTTGTAGGTTTAGCTGAACACTGTGAGGTGGACGCACCACCCTAACTTGTAGTTTTAGCTGAACACTGTGAGCAGGACGCACCCCACTAACTTGTAGGTTTAGCTGAACACTGTGAGCAGGACGCACTGCACTAACTTATAGCTTTAGATGAACACTGTGCAGAGGTCTCACTACACCAACTTGTAGGTTTAGCTGAACACTGTCAGCAGGACGCACTGCACTAACTGTAAATAGTCTAGCTGCCTGACTGTGGTACTAATAGGATCAAAAGAACACCAGTAGTTTTCTTCAGGTAGCTGTATATACTGTAACAAGACAAGCCTGCCTGTCAGTAAGAAGATAACAGGAACGGATCTAGCTGAACACTGTGAGCAGGACGCACTGCACTAACTGTAAATAGTCTAGTTGCCTGACTGTGGTACTAATAGGATCAAAAGAACACCAGTAATTTTCTTCACGTAGCTGTATATACAGTAACAAGACAAGCCTGCCTGTCAGTAGGAAGATAACAGGAACGGATCTAGCTGAACACTGTGAGCAGGACGCACTGCACTAACTGTAAATAGTCTAGCTGCCTGACTGTGGTACTAATAGGATCAAAAGAACACCAGCAATTTTCTTCAGGTAGCTGTAAATACTGTAACAAGACAAGCCTGCCTGTCAGTAGGAAGATAACAGGAACGGATCTAGCTAAACTGAATACAGTGTATATATATATATGCAACACCTGGGATGCATATATATACACAATACACTGTAAGTGCAGCTAAACTGACTGACTGTTCTGCCTAATCTAACTCAAATCAAATGTCACTGTCTGTCTCTCTCTCTCAATGAACGCCGGAACACACACTACACAGGGCTGCCGTGCAGGCGGCCTTATATAGTGTGGGGCGTGTACTAAATCCCCTGAGCCATAATTGGCCAAAGCCTCCTTGGCTTTGGCCAATTAAGGCTCTCTGTTTGGAAGGCGCTGTGATTGGCCAAGCATGCGGGTCATAGTGCATGCTTGGCCAATCATCAGCCAGCAATGCACTGCGATGCCGCAGTGAATTATGGGCCGTGACGCGCCACACGAATTTGGCACGAACAGCCCATATCGTTCGCAATTCGGCGAACGGGCAAACAGACGATGTTCAAGTCACACATGGGTTCGACTCGAACACGAAGCTCATCCCTATTTGTGTTATGCTCACCAGGTGGAACTCAACAGCGGCAATGCTGCAGCTGCTGCACACACAGCAGAGGGAAATCAATGAGTACCTGTGCGAGTATGGCACCAGGACAGGGTCAGGGAAGCTTGGCTTCTTTTCGCCAAACCAGTGGCTACTGAGTGATGCATGCACTGTCCTGTCACCATTTGAGGAGGCCACAAGGATGGTGAGCACCAATAATGCATGCATCAGTGACACTGTCCCTCTAGTCTTCCTGCTGGAGCACACACTTTGTGGAATCATGAACAGGGCACTTGAGGCAGAATAGCGGGAGGAAGAGGAGGACTTCCTTTCCTCTCAAGGCCCCCTTTATCCAGATAGCATTCCTGCGGGGCCGCTAAACACACAGGAAGAAGAAGAGAAGGAGGAGGATTGTGTCAGCATGGATGTCGAGGATACCACACAGCAGTCTTCAAGGGATGGTTTTCAGTCACCACAAACCCAAGGAGTTGTATGTGGCTGAAAGGAGGTAGTTACGGATAATGTGATCCTTATTGACCCAGAGAACTCAAAATTAAATGCCTCTGCATACTTACGCTGCATGGCCTCCATGATTCTGCAAAGCCTGCGAAAGGACCCTAGGATTTGTGGTATAAGGATCATTCCTGGTTGGCAACCCTTTTTGATCCACGTTACAAGGGGAAAGTTGCAGAACTCATCCTGCCTTCGAAGAGGGAGCAGAGGATGAAATATATTCAGGAGGCCTTGAAGAAAAGTTTGTCTACCACCTTTCCAGACCCTGGGAGGTTACCATTTCCTGGTGCTGGACAACGTGTTTCTAAGGCTTTCTTCGGTCAGAGGAAGAGTGGTGGAGAAGGTGGCCAGCTGATTGATGCCTTTAAACACATTTTCAGTCCTCAGTGCCAAGGTCTGATAGGTTAAAGCAACTATCACCAGCGTCTGCATTATATGGTGCAGGAATATCTAGGGGCAAGAGCAGACTTGGAGACCTTTCCAACAGAGCATTCACTGGGCTACTGGCAGTGGCGGCCCATCCATAGGGGGCACCCGGGTGCTGCCCCTCCTCCTGCAGTCACAAAAAACATAAAAAAAACATTTTTTTTAAAACGGCCCCTTTAAGAAAATTTAAAAAAAAAATGTCCTTTAACTAAGTGCACTGTGTTCGGCCGCCGGAAACAGTGGACTATGGGAGGTGCAACGTCAATGCAATCACAAGATTGCAGACGCTTCATTGGCGGGGTTTGGAGCTGCTTTCTGGCGCAATCGATTGCGCCGAGCAGCTTCCACCCGGCCAGGTGCTTTGTTCTCAGTGTGAGAACAAAGCCACTTCCAGCGGGCTAGAAAAAAATGGCCGCCGTGAGGACTAATCCCCTTGTGTTGGAGAAACCAGGAACTAGCACAGACGTGGCTTGAAGGAGTGCTGTGCTGCCGCTGGGGACACAGATGTGAGGCGGACCCTGCTGCAGATGTGAGGAGGACCCTGCTGCTCCGCTGGGGACACAGATGTAAGGAGGGGCTCCGCTGGGGACACATATGTAAGGAGGGACTCCGCTGGAGACACAGATGTAAGGAGGGGCTCTGCTGGGGACACAGATGTATACAGGGACTCCGCTGGGGACACAGGTGTAAGGATGGGCTCTGCTGGGGACACAGATGTAAGGAGGGGCTCTGCTGGAGACACAGATGTAAGGACAGACTCCGCTGGGGACACAGATGTATGGAGGTGCTCTGCTGGGGACACAGATGTAAGGAGGGGTTCCGCTGGGGACACAGATGTAAAGAGGGGCTCCGCTGGGGACATAGATGTATGGAGGGGTTCCGCTGGGGAAACAGATGTAAGGACGGACTCTGCTGGGGAAACAGATGTATAGAGGGGCTCCACTGGGGACAAAGATGTAAGAAGGGGCTCCGCTGAGGACACAGATGTATGGAGGGGCTCTGATGGGGAAACAGATGTAAGGACGAACTCCACTGGGAACACAGATGTATGGAGGGGCTCCGCTGGGGACACAGATGTAAGGACAGACTCTGCTGGGGACACAGATGTAAGGAGGGACTCCGCTGACGGGGACACAGATGTAAGGAGGGACTCCGCTGATGGGGACACAGATGTAAGGAGGAACTCCACTGGGTGCACCTGATGTAAGGAGGGACTCCGCTGGGGGTACCTGATGTAAGGAGGGACTCCGCTGAGGGCACCTGATGTGAGAAGGGACTCCGCTGGGGGCACCTGATGTAAGGAGGGACTCTGCTGGGTGCACCTGATGTAAGGACAGACTCTGCTTGGGGCACCTGATGTAAGGACGGACTCCACTGGGGACACCTAATGGCAGGCGACATGGCAAGTGACACGCTCAGGGCTCCCACTGATTCTGCATTTCTGGTGAGTTGAATGATTTCATTTTATACTACAATGTAATAATAGAAATATTGCGTTTCAATCATCCTGACACCATAACAACCATGGTGCCGGGATGATTGAAGTGCTAACACCAGGTGTTTGGAGTATCTTTATCTGCTGATTGTTAAACTGTCTAGAATACACATATTTCTATTGTTGTGTAGGATCTGGGCCTGCTGTCCCTCCCTCTCTCCGTCCCTCTCCCTCCATCCCTCGTTCATCTCAGACGCTAACCACACCACCTTAGAGCCACGCCCACTATTTAGCTGAAACCATGCCCATTTTCACCAAGTGGGAGGGGTCAAAAAGGAAGGGTGGGGTCTGGTGCCCCACATCCTAAAACTTTACCAGCCGCCACTGGTTACTGGGTCTTCAGGATGGACCACTGGCCAGAACTTGCTCAATATGCAATCGAGCTACTGACCTGTCCTGCATCCAGCATGCTTTCTGAACGCACATTCAGTGCTGCTGGAGGGTTTGTAATGGATCAAAGAGTGCGCCTGTCCACAGGCTCACTTTTTATAAAAATGAATCAGTCCTGGATCAGCAGCTATCAAGCACCTGATGCTGATGTAACTGATTGAATTTACTATGGATCTAGGATCCCTTGAAACTGTCTATGCTGCCCTTTCCTATTCCTCCTGAATCTTGATGCTAGCTTCCAACAATATTTGGTTGGACACCACCACCTCCCAAGGCCCAATTTTTCTGCCCCTGTTTAACAGGGGTATGTAATTACAATTTTTAAATAACTATTTAACAGCAGGACCTGTTCCTATGCCCAACAAAAGTAACTATGAGGGGTTACAGTGTTGTGGCACCACCAACACCTAAGACACAATTTTTCAGCAGAGCATATAGTGCAGTCCATATAGTATATATACTGCAGTTATAGTAAATAGTGTAGTATATATAATACAGTGCAGGGTATATAGTGCAGCGTACAATATATAATATAGTGTATTGAAGTGGGAAGGGGAACTCTATGACAGAATTAAGAAAAAAAACAGCATGCCCCCCCTCAGTCCATACCAGGCCCTTCGGGTCTGGCATAGATTTTAAGGAGAAATCCACGCCAAAATGTAAAAAAAAATTGGTGTGGTGCCCTCTCAAAATCCATACCAGACCCTTATCCGAGTATGCAACCTGGCATAGCGCAGGAAAAGGGGGGGGACAAGAGAGCGCCCCCTCCTGAACCGTACCGGGCCACATGCCCTCAACATGGGGAGGGTGCTTTGGGGTCCCCCCAAAGCACCTTGTCCCCATGTTAATGGTGACAAGGGCCTCATTCCCACAACCCTTGCCTGGTGGTTGTGGGGGTCTGCGGGTGGGGGGCTTATTGGAATATGGAAGCCCCCTTTAACAAGGGGGGGCCCAGATCCCGCCCCCCATGTGAATGGGTTTCATGTACATTGTACTCCTACCTATTCACCAAAAAAGTGTCAAAAAAGTAAAAACAGAGACAATTTTTGACAATTCCTTTATTAAAAAAAGTGTCCCGCGATGTCCATCCATCTTCAATCACAGCGCTGATGGACCCGAAAAATAGGGAAAAAAAAGAAAATACTCTGCCTCCATGGGAGGCGTCCCGCCGACTGCTGTCTTTTCGCTGTGACAGCTCTTATATAGCCAAGGGAGGGGCCACCCACTTACATAACCAGATGACCCCACCCCCTCTGACGGCACATGATGTCAGAAGGGGCGGGGTCACTCGGTTACATCATTGGGTGTAAGCCTACCATTCACCAAAAAAAGTGTCAAAGTAAAAACCACAATACACAGTTTTTGACAAGTCCTTTATTAAAAAGGAAAAAAAAAAAGTGTCCCGTAATGTCCATCAATCTTCATGGCACAGACGGACCCGAAAAATAGAAAAAAAACAAAACCTCAGCCTCGATGGGAGGCGTCCCACCGACTGCTGTCTCTTGGCTGTGACAGCTGTTATATAGGCAAGGGCAGGGCCACTGTTGTGGAAATTTTATTATGTGTGTTTTATAGATTGTCATCTGTCTCTCCGTGTCTGATTTAACCAAGGAGCGCTCTAGCAGAGCGTACTTGGGTTGAATCAGGACCAGTAGTAAAACCGTCAGTATAAAAACCTTCTCATGGGCTTGGAGACGTGTTCTGTGTGTGTGTGGACGTTTGCCGGTTTGTTAGTATCAGGTGCAATTAGCTGGATTTCTTGCCTTCAAATGTCTATGCACATTAGAGAAGCAAAGTCCGCATAACGAGAGAAACATATTATAGCTCTGTTGTGGCTACGCTATCCCTTTTTGGATACATATCTGCTTTAATAAGAGGACATTGATATCTGGCTTGTTAATATACTCATACCGTATATTGACAACAGCAGTAGCAATGTCCCCGCAGATCTTCTCAAGCCTGAAGGAACAAGTAGAATGATCTTACTAGATACTGGTTACTCTGAGCAGTATTGAGGGGGCTACATGCTGACCATGGTGGATGTGCGTGCATGTGGTTGGGCGGAGGGCAGTGTACTTACCTCCAGTGAATGATACATGTGTACTTCTCCCTCCCACCTGTTAGCGAAATTTGGTTGTACGCAAAGCACACAGCCAAATCTCCTGTTTCTAATCATAATAACAATTTCATCTAATGAAATAAATGCATCTCACCTTTTGATCGTATGCCATCCTCAGCGTGTGTGCCCCATCCAGCCAACTAGACAAAAGACAACTTCATCGTTCCAGTTCCAAAAACACACTGCCGCCAGCCTCCCTCAGCTGTCTGAGTGAGTCACTTTATTAGCATATCAGTAGGAGGTCCCACAGCTCGAACGTTCAGCCTCCAACAGCCAAACACCTCTTACAAAGCTTGTGACCTCACAGGATATGACCTCACAGGATGTAAGTGATCATATAAGGATTTAACAACAGAACACAAAACAACAAATTACTACAAGACATGATACAATATACTAAATGACGATGACTAAAGTTCCTTGTGCATGGGAGATTATCTGCAGGTGTACGTCATGGCACCCCAAACATGTTGATCAGGCATACCAGGGGTGACAAGAGCAAAACACCTCTAAACCGATAATGTCTTTGCAGAGTGAACGCATCCCCACCAGACGATCGTTCTGTGCATTGCACAGGGGCCTTTTTGCTGGCGGACATGCCCTCTCTCCGCAAACACCTCTCTCCAAACACCAGGAAGTTTTCCACTACCTAACAGGTCTCAGCCAGTGTCGATCTGCCCCAGTCCGCTCTTTAGAGCGGGCTGTGGTTGAACACACACTGGGAGACTTATGACAACACATTAATATAAAATTTTCCACAACAGTCCCTCCTCTTGTCATATGACCCCATGTGTCCCTCGATGAATCCTGATCTTCTTCTTAGTCCATAAAAAGTAAAACACAGCTTGACATGTAGACTCTGTTGGAGATGACGTGGTGAGCTGTAGTAGTCGCCGGTCGGTCTGGGATCCTCTGTGTCCTGTACATAGGTCGGGCTTCAGGGCATCTCATCAGGGAAGATGTGGTCATCTGCTCAGGCTCTGGTCACGCGTCCAATCAGGCAACAAGAGCACCTCATCATGGCATATAGAAGGAATAGAAACAAAAACAACATGAGTATATATACCCCTACTTCCTTCACTAGGATCCGCTGCAAGATAAAAAATCCCCAATGATTCCCAAACCTTTAAAAAGGATTCCAACCTTCACTAGGTATAGCTCTGGCTTTGCCTTGTAGGGACCTAAACCTTATCCATTTGGGCCTGAACTTTGTCACTACTAGGGATGAGCCGAACACCCCCCTGTTCGGTTCGCACCAGAACATGCGAACAGGAAAAAAATTCGTTCGAACACGCGAACACCGTTAAAGTCTATGGGACACGAACATGAATAATCAAAAGTGCTAATTTTAAAGGCTAATATGCAAGTTATTGTCAATAAAAGTGTTTGGGGACCTGGGTCCTGCCCCAGGGGACATGAATCAATGCAAAAAAAAGTTTTAAAAACGGCCGTTTTTTCAGGAGCAGTGATTTTAATAATGCTTAAAGTCAAACAATAAAAGTGTAATATCCCTTTAAATTTCATACCTGGGGGGTGTCTATAGTATGCCTGTAAAGGGGCGCATGTTTCCCGTGTTTAGAACAGTCTGACAGCAAAATGACATTTTGAAGGAAAAAACACATTTAAAACTACCGCGGCTATTGCATTGCCGACAATACACATAGAAGTTCATTGATAAAAACGGCATGGGAATTCCTCACAGGGCAACCCCGAACCAAAATTAAAAAAAAAAAATGATGTGGGAGTCCCCCTAAATTCCATACAAGGCCCTTCAGGTCTGGTATGGATATTAAGGGGAACCCCAGCCAAAATGTAAAAAAAAAATTGACGTGGGGTTCCCCCTAAATTCCATACCAGACCCTTCAGGTCTGGTATGGATTTTAAGGGGAACCCCGCGCCAAAAAAAAAAAAAAAAAAACGGCGTGGGGTCCCCCTAAAAATCCATACCAGACCCTTATCCGAGCACGCAACCTGGCAGGCCGCAGGAAAAGAGGGGGGGACAAGAGTGCGCCCCCCCCCCTCCTGAACCGTACCAGGCCACATGCCCTCAACATTGGGAGGGTGCTTTGGGGTAGCCCCCCAAAACACCTTGTCCCCATGTTGATGAGGACAAGGGCCTCATCCTCACAACCGTGGCCGGTGGTTGTGGGGGTCTGCGGGCGGGGGGCTTATCGGAATCTGGAAGCCCCCTTTAACAAGGGGACCCCCCGATCCCGGCCCCCCCCTGTGTGAAATGGTAAGGGGGTACTTACCCCTACCATTTCACTAAAAAACTGTCAAAAATGTTAAAAATGACAAGAGACAGTTTTTGACAATTCCTTTATTTAAATGCTTCTTCTTTCTTCCTTCATCTTCTTCTTCTTCTGGTTCTTCTGGCTCTTCTGGTTCTTCCTCCGGCGTTCTCGTCCAGCATCTTCTCCGCGGCGTCTTCTATCTTCTTCTCCTCGGGCCGCTCCGCACCCATGGCATGAGGGGGGAGGCTCCCGCTCTTCTCTTCATCTTCTTCTCTTCTTCATCTTCTTCTTCATCTTCTTCTTCATTTTCTTCTTCTTCTTCTCTTCTTCATGTCTTCTCCGGGCCGCTCCGCAGCCATGCTGTGGCATGGAGGGAGGCTCCCGCTGTGTGACGGCGTCTCTTCGTCTGACGGTTCTTAAATAACGGGGGGCGGGGCCTCTGACGCACGGTGACATGACGGGACTTCCCTGTGGCATTCCCCACAGAGCTCAGAGCTCAGCTCGACTTTGGAAGGCTTTGTTCATCATTTTAACCACTTGTTGCAAGTTGATGTCCAAGGTTTATGGCACATGATTTTCTACTGCTTGTGAGTAATTTCCTTTATCATTTTACTTAATAAATGTTTTACAAAAGTTAATGCACATGGCTGGTGCGCCCTTTTCTCTTTTTATTTCTTTGTCTGCTAGGATTCCCCATCCTTGAGGGCAGCAAGGCCAGTGTATCCCTTTTATCTTTTGGGTCGATCACTTGTGCGCAGGAGTCATTTTCTGTTTTTCATCTGGGATGGGAGCCTCTTTCACCAGACTGCTGCTTGCTGATTCGAATTCCATCAAAGAAAGACAGACAGTCTTGGCACAAACTTGGTTAGAATTAGAGCGGTTAGTATTGTTGGTTTGAAAATGTGTTATTCTCACCACTCTCATCCCCCCTTTTCTTCCCTCCTCATTACAAACTGGAGGAAGACATGCAGGGTTTAGAATGGTGCAGAATAAAACAGTGAAATAGCCTATGATACTTTTACCTTCTTATACACCTGTACACACACTTCCAGAAACTCTTTGGACCTGAAAAGATACTTATAAACAAAAGTTATTACTCTATCCTTCCAAGAATGGTAAACAATACAATATTCATGTACATTGATAAATTGTCACTGACATTCCACAAAACCGATAATAACTAAACCCTCTGTAAATATTACTTTTACGTTTTTTTTCTAAAATACAACAGCTGCGACACGCAAGAGGGCTGTCACGGGAGGTTCAAACATCTTGTTACCACATACAAACAATGAAACAAACATTTAGATACAAATGTGGGGGAGATATTTCATAGTTCCCAAAAACGAAAAAATAAAAAAATAAAAACGACCAGATGGAATGCTGCCTTCACTCTTTTAGCGATAAAAAAAAAGAATACAATTTGAAAGGCACGAGAGCATTTCAAAATCTTTGCATGGACCAGCCACACAAAGTTCAAAAACAGGCCTGTGTATTTTTAATCACACAAATGTGTACTACGCATCCATCAACTCACTCAACATTACAGATTTCTGAAGCCACAGTTGCGCTACATAAACTCCAGAGGGATACCCAAAATAGTATCCTTGGATCACCTATGTCAATCTTTCTGGGGTTTAATGGCCTTTTCCTCAGAACTCAGATTTCATGTATTATGTAGCAGTCTGACTGGGGTGCATGGACGACCTATTGCCCATGACGATTCAAATCGCTTTTTTTTTGGCAAACTCTGCGTCCAGAGAACCCTGCGCTTTATTTTCAGAGCAATTATGGTTTGCGCCTTTATCACCATAATCGACCCCCGCATTCCGATTATTATACACGGCCTGAGCGGGGCTGTTAGCGTACTACTCCTCACGTTTATGCTAATACAATCGCAAACTGGAATTCCGACTATTATACACGGGCCGACCAGTCTCACGATATACAGCCTTCTAAACGTGTTTGTCCGACAACTACAAAAACACCATGAAATCCTCCGCTATTCAAAACAAAAACAAACTTATGGCTTCTATCTGTACCCAGATATTACAACAATAACTTGGATGCCTCCTGTTTGCTCTCTACCCAAAACTGTATTACAGTATAAACCTTCATTTAATTTAAAAATAAAAATGATTTTGTCCTTCCAAACACAAGTCAAAAGACCCCAAGCCCCTCCCACCAACTTCCTGTTGCACACCTGAGTAGGAAGAGGGAGGGGGAGGGGAAGCCTTGAATAGCTTCATATTTTGTCTATGAAGACATTAGAAATCTTCACTAGAAACAAACTTTTTTTAAAACAACTGGAATAAAAACCTAAATGATTCTACTGGAAATGGAATTCAGTACAAAACCAGAGATATTTCGCTGGAGACTAAAATCAGCATAAACAAAAAGGCAGTTGCAGCAATCGAAAATCGGTCCACGGCAAAATGGTGAATGAAACCTGGACTACAGAAAATGGCCGACATTAACAAATGACAAGTCACAAAATTACATAAGACATGAAATAAAACGTCTTAAATAATACATTCTATTTGACTCTGAGAGTTAGAACTCCCCCATGCTATTACCTAGAAACCTGAGACCCCCACAGTGTGTAAACAGCTCCTATTGTGATGTCCCAACAATGCATGGGCACTTGGATATGCGACAGGCATTTCAACTTAAAACCAATATTCAATACAGAAAACGCGATAGTTTCCTTAAAAAGTATGTAAACAGTACAAAAATAGAATTCACAAAATGGTGCCTAGAAGCCAGATTGTAGCTTAAAGCACATGGCTTTGCACACATAAACGAATACACAATGGAGCTTCCCCTATAGGAGGCTCACAAGTCTTCAAAATGGCAGCCGATGCACATGGTGACCACAACAAAGGCCAGACCCCAACAAAATGGTGCATTTTCCCGCCAAAACTGACCAAGGGGGATAAACATTTCAAAGTTCACACACAAAGGAAAAGAAAATGGCCGACCGTAGTCACATGGTAGACAACAACAACAAGAGAATAAAAGGAAGTAGCAGACAAAAACCATTTTCCTGCCAAAACCAAAAATGTCTCCCCGAAAACTTACACATTTGAGATACTAAATGAACCCTTAGACAAACATTTAAAGTGTTAAAGTTACAAAAAGCACAACTTAGGAACACATGCTATCCAATGAAACAACCAAGCCACATAACCCACAATTACACGGCTGTAACATACACTCAAACTCAGTTCACATCAGCTTTCACAGGAAGAAGACATTGAGAAATACAGACAGTAAATGCTTGTATGTCTGTTCAGAACATTAGAGTTCCCTTCCCCCAGGGCGTAGCCCCTTTCAATACAAAAACAACAATGCCTGCCCCTTCACTAAACTCATGGCATCTTTACAAACAGGTTCAGCTACTTACAAAACTACTCAGCCACACACACACACATTGCAGGCTGTAAATAATATCAATTCATACATTTATATTTCTCATATGCATTACAAACTTGTTACACAGCATCAGTCACACACACGCACACACAGGCACACACACCAGACATACGATCAAACTTCCAGCATTATTTCAAAAGACGAAAAATGTGTTCTTTTACAGTGGACGGGGGTTCTGTCTGCTCCATAAAGTACCTGGCTCGCCATTCTGTTAGCGAAATTTGGTTGTACGCAAAGCACACAGCCAAATCTCCTGTTTCTAATCATAATAACAATTTCATTAAGTATGAATATTATACATAGGGTAACATATTCCAAAACAAAGTGCAATAATAAAAGTGAACAGAGTATCACAGTGTTTTGTGTGTATAGCTCAGCAAAAATAGTGTTCATCAGAACAAAACCTGAAAGTAAAAAGTCCATAGAAGGTGAGTATGTGTGAATGCTGAAAGTCCATCATTAAGTGGATGGAGTGCTCATATTTAACCCCACAACAGTCTGAAAACAGGCAGTCTTCCTGTGGAATGTATAGGAGCTGTATGAAGGGACCCTTAAATCTGGAAGGATTCTTCACTCATTCACACGGTCTCAACACAGAGGAAAAAAGACATAGGGATGCCCTTACCAGACAAGGTGGACTCACAGGCCCTTGGCGGTGATTCAAGCGAGCTTGTACCGTCAAACGGTATGGTGCGATGATCCATGTGGTGATCTTATGCAGAGTCCCATCAGATGTCATCAGATGGTGTGCCAAATTGGAATTGGGAACCTCCAGGATTCTGCTTTGGTCATCGGGCGATCGTTTCCTCAGCGACTCATCACATGGACAAGTAAACAGAGGAAAAAAACTTCCACATAGTGTAAAACCTTTTTAGAAAAACGTTGTAGCGTTTTATTGGGGAATAATTTCCAAAAAATTACAAAAAAGGGCTGTAAAAACTCGGCCTCTTTGGTCACTCCCACTACCTCCAGGTGCAGGGGTTTGCAATGGGGACAAGATGTGCCCCGTCGTATGCCAACCTGTACTTGGGGGGGGTGGGAACGTGACCTATTCTTTAGGGAAGACATGCAGGAACTGTTTCAATTTGAAATTTACCATCAGTTATCATGAACAAACATTGAACCCTGATGGCAGTATCGGTTCAACACTATTCTGTAAACCCTCAGCAGGGAACTCTATTTTACGTGCTGACGGCTCTCACCCTCTACCCTTGATTATGAGCATTCCATAAAGTCAGTATTCACGGTTAAAAATAAATTGTAGTAAAGATACCGATTTTGAAAAGGGAGCAAAGGCACTAATGCATCCATGGGCACTTTTCCAAAATACATTTGTGGAGCCCGTGAGATCACATTGCCAGATGGACGTATGTTTAGACCACGTTTTCTTGCCAGCTGTCAATCAGTGTGAGTGGTCTATATAATGATATGTGACTGTGGTGCCTATTAGGTGGGATAACCAAAAGACCATTCTTTCACCGCATTCGTGACCATGTCAGATTAGTCTCTAAATCCCAAATGGAAACACCCATTAGTCACCACATCTATTCATGCATTTAATTTGTCTATGATGCATTTTTTTGCTCTAGAATACTTACCAGAAAATGAGAGAGGAAGTGATAATGATAAATTGTTATTACAACGAGAAGCCCGATGGATTTAAAATCTTTCGGCTCTCAAAATACCTCGACTGAACGATGCATTCAGTTTTAAGCCTTTTTTATAAATACAATCTTCCCTCTTTTTCCCTCTCTATACTGATGGGCTATACAGATTCCTTGTGGGCAATTTCATCCTTTGCGGCCTATCTTTTCATCTGGCAAATTTGGTTGCCTTTTTTTAGGCTAAGACACTTCAAGTTTTTGTATTTTATTTTCTTTTTGTTTATTTTCTGTTTTGTAAGTGCTGTGCTGTGATATCTGTATGTCTATGTATATGGAAAGTTGAGGGTATTTGTCATACGTTTCAGATGCTAACTAATTCAGAAATATTCCTACATAGTCAAAGTTTATCATTTTATATATTCAAGTTTTATCCCATTGATGGGCCAGATTGCCAAGTGGAGGAAGCTTAGCCACCATATGGACGCCCTGGGCACCTGCAGCTGCGAGAGTCTAACCAATCGCCCCCATTGCTGTTGGGGCCCACCAGCGCTGATTTGTGGTTTGATCACTCCCCCCTCTAACACCCAGTGATGGGGAGTTAGTCAATATACTTGTCATGGACATACTACTTCCAGTCCTGCAACAGGGCTCAGGCGCATCCCCACTAACAGGTCCCCAGTAGCGAACAGATGTGCGCCAATGCGCATGCGCGCGCCGATCGCGGAGATTGTGCACGCACACACAGTGACGTGGCTTTGGCACCCAGTGGCCTTTAAGAGGTGCTTCCACCATTCAACTCTTGCTGTCTGAACTGCAGCTTTACCTGTGACCTGTTCCTGTAACCTGCATCCGATTACTTACTGACCTGGCTCTCTGACTATGCTGCTGTTTCCAATCCTGAACCTTAGCTTTCCTTGACCCTGATCCAGTTTACCTGCCTGCTTGATCTCCTGCTACCAGAACCAACCTGAACTTGACCATCCCTTACCTGCGGATTCTGTTTAAACTGATCCGCTGTGTATGACCTGGCTTGTCTGACCTTGTTTCTGCCTGATGTGCGCACCCACATGCGCTTGTTGCTTCTTGGCGCACCTTCAGTCTACTGACCTGCATACAGCTTACCTGCAGCCTGCTGACCTGCATTCAGCTTACCTGCACCCTGCTGACCTGCATTCAGCTTACCTGCACCCTGCTGACCTGCATCCAGCTTACCTGCACCCTGCTGACCTGCATCCAGCTCACCTGCAGCCTGCTGACCTGCATCCAGCTTACCTGCATCCTGCTGACCTGCATCCAGCTTACCTGCACCCTGCTGACCTGCATCCAGCACTCCAGCCGGTTCCAGCACCTCCCAGTGGTCATCATCTCCAGTTCCAGAGAATCCACCACTCTTACCCCACTGTGCTCCTACGATCACTGTCCTCAACTCCAGTGACCCAGGAACCAGGGCTGTAAGAGAGGTCTCCCTCTGCACGTCAGGCTCACATACGAGGTATATGTCAATACTCCCCACCCAGCTGTGAGAGCCCACTGCCTGTGGCCCTGGGAAACCGGACGTTTTTCTGTCCGTTCTTCCCTGTTGTCTAACCTGGCAGTGTGGACTTTCCAATATGGCGGCGGTGTACATTGCACGTCGCTGGTGCGAGGTCACTTCCACCATCGGAGTTCCGGTCATGCGCATTGGTGCTGTTAGTACATCCATGCCCCGCAAGTGACGTCAGACGCCGGCAGGACGGAGACAGTTTAAATGGTGGCTATCAGCCACCACACATTGACAGGACACTCGGATTGGAAGGAGACGGAGCGTTATTTCTCTGCTGATGTCTCCTTTCTCCAACAAGCTGCTCTGGGACCATTATTAATGTAAGTCTTTGTAACGGTTTTGGGAATAAATTGGCAGTGACACTGCAGGTCTTTATGCACCTGCTCTTTGCAGGATAGGAAGGGCACTTTTGTTTGATCACTCTGGTTAAGTTTTTTCTCCCTTTACTCCCAGTGATCTCAATGTTTTCCTTATATTGATCCCCAGACACAGGCCTTTTCCCTTGATGGTATTAACAAATAATCAATATATGCCCAAACATCCTTATACCTTTTTTTTTTTTTTAAACAAATATGTTTGTTTTTTTATCTTTCCTTTGTAGGATCACTGTTGGTTGTTTTTCCCAGTGAAGTTTACCAGATGGCAGGAGTGCCACAGGTTCTTTCCTGGGTTCTCATAAGGTGCATTAACATCTTCCTGCACCTTTTGTGAGGTACCACAGCAATCTCTACAAATGTTTTTTTCTTTCGCCTTCTCAATGGGGATATGAAGATCATATTGGTTCTATAAACACAGTATTTTTTAGATAAATCAGTGGTTGTTATGGTGGGTAGTCCGTAGTAGATATAGTCCATTCTGATCATGATTTATCTAATCATGATCAGTTGGTATAATATAATTCTACAATATAATTTGCATTTAAAAATCTTTTTTGAGAATGTATTCTCTCTCTATGGTTGTGCACATGCTCCACCCTGCAATCCGGGCTCTCATCTAGGAATTACCATTCACTATCTGGTCAATTATAAGCATCTGGTAGGCATGCATTCTCAGCTCCTCATTTAAGAATGTTGTGTAAAATATATGTATATAATTTTTCATGTTATGGTATGCAATTATATGATTTACTATGCCAATTATCAAACATAATCTCCTACGATTGTTGTTTCTTTTGTAGTATGTGTTAAAAAACTTTGTGCAACACTTTTAGAAGCTCCTGAGGAAGCTCTTTGAGTGAAACATGTAGAGTAAGAAATGGTTGCACATAAATCTCAATACTTCCTGAATAAGCAATCTTCAATACTTCCTTACTAAGCTATACTAACTTTTCCCATTAGGGGGCAGCCAAACCAACTAAATAGTTAAACGCTGGTTAGCATTCCTAGTAGAATTAATACAAATCATCCAGTGAATATAATGTTCTTCAACCAAACTGTGTAGAAACTGTGACCAAAAATGATTTTGAAACTTAATAGTGATAAAAAAATAAAATAAAACAATTCATCAAAGTGTATCATACAATGTGCATAATTTGCCTCAACATAATAAGTGAAATCAAACAGAAAATAATTAAAATAATCCACAGGATAAATAATATTAGTGACTAAATGATGCCACAGCAACTATAGTGCAAAAAAATTTTTACGACTCTATATCACATATGTAAGCAAACGTGATCAAGTGCAAAGAACAGTGACATCTGTGCAGAACCATGCATATATATATAAAGATGCGACTCTGAGATGAGCCCCCAAAAGTCTCTCCCACCTAGAAATACTGTGACATAGATATAATCCAAGTCCAAGAAACTATTGCTTCATGCAGTGTGATTCAAACTGTCCATACAGGTAATTAATCATGACGTGCCAGTGAAGTGACTTTGTGCTGGATTCTTTCACTTGAACACACAGGTGTTTCCCCCAGCCTCTCACCTTAATCAGCGGCCCCCAAATGGGCCAAATCAGGCAGATGATTAATATTTCTCTGTAAGGGATGATGATCCAACAGCTGTCCCCCTCTTCCAAAGGGTGTGTGTGTGTCAAACTTTTTCTCCTAATCACCAGCGCTCACACAGACCCCAGAATCATATTAAGGAAGAAGGAGAGGCTTCCATGGTGAAGTACTTTCAATACAGGTTTATTAATAAAAAGTAATAACTTACATTAAAAACCAAGACTGTCAGCGAAAGTGCAGCAGAGACAATCAGGCTTCCGGGTACGGCCGTCCCCGAGAAGCGTCGGCACCTGGCTCCTCCTACCCTGACGCGTTGCGTCACAGCACGTGACTTTATCAAAGGGATGAGGAGGACGGAAGTAAGGAAGTATTGAAGATTGCTTATTCCGGAAGTATTGAGATTTATGGTATTTCGAGATTTTGATTTAATATGAGTGGTACATTTGGACTAGCGCCACATACTTTTGACTATTATCACGGTACTTTTTAGGGTGGGTGAGGCCACCTCTTATGTTGGCAGCTTCTCTAGTTTTGTCCCACTGCCCAGGATCCTTTTGAGAGTGTGGTTGTGCGCATTAGTTCTCTATTATTTCAAATGGTTGCACATGATACTTTTGAACTTTTAAGGTCATTTTAAAGAAACTCTGTTTGTCAACAAAATTTATATTTTTATATCCTAAAAAATCTTTGCATACTTTTTGTTACCATAAAAGTCCCATCCTTCTTCTAATTGATTCTGTGGAACCTGTAAGTCTCTTACTACTTATCTGCTAAGTTATTACCAAGTGCTACTTTCTGTTCTTCAAGCAATTCTGCCAAATTTCACCCAATTCACTCAAATTTTCCAGGGCAATTCCCCAATGCTACCTGACTTGTACTTGAAGTACTGCCAACTGCTTAAAAGTCTTATGTGCTACTTTATCAGGCCAAACCTCTTAGATGACCTTGAAAATGATGCACTGATTGCATTTGACCACACTAATGCCCCGTACACACGGTCGGATTTTCCGATGGAAAATGTCCGATCGGAGCGTGTTGTCGGAAATTCCGACCGTGTGTGGGCTCCATCGGACATTTTCCATCGGATTTTCCGACACACAAAGTTGGACAGCAGGAGATAAAATTTTCCGACAACAAAATCCGATCGCGTCAATTCCGACCGTGTGTGGCCTGTTCTGACGCACAAAGTGCCACGCATGCTCAGAAGAAATTCCGAGACGGGACAGCTCATTCTGGTAAACTTAGCGTTCGCAATGGATACAGCACTTTCGTCACGCTGCAATGTTAAAAATGGTTTGATACAGCGCACTCTCTTCTTCTTTATAATGTGACAAGAATTAAGTAGTTTTGCTGCTCATATTCACACACACTTCTCACAAAGTTTTATTTGTGTTTTTTTAGTGGGATTCCCTGAATATATTGTTATTAGTTGTCACATCTGACAGTTTTATATTATTATTTTTTTTTTTTTTGGATTTTCAGCCTTTTTTTTTCTTTAATGTTTGGATTTTTTCCAAGGCTGATCTTTGTTCAATGTTATTTTTATTTTTACTCCAGAATATTTTTGTGTGTGTTTTGTGTGTCAAGTTACCCCAACACCATTGATATCTTGTATTATTTAATCTCCAGGAGATTGTTTGGTGTTGGTGTCCCTTGTTCATTTCACATTGTATATTTGAAATGTACCTGAATCCTCACAAACCAACTGTCCTTTTTGAAGTAAAACACATAGGAGAGTATAATTCAAAACAAAAATCCTTTATTAAAAGATCAGAACCAAACAAAGAGGAAGGCAACACTGGATCAACAGGAGAAATTAGCGAAGCCTGGGACCTCCACGGCAGACATCAATTCTTCAACATCAAAATTGGTGGCCTGAGGAGTCCATATGTAAGGGAGGGCAGTCTGGTCCAGAATTCGCAGAGATCCGGATAGTAGCAGATGACATGTGTGTCCCCAGGCTGTGGTACCACAAGAGGCTGCATTTTTTGGTCGACCAGACTGAACCCAGGGCAATCACTGTCTGGTCTTCCTTCCACGCTTCCTCCGGGCTGTGGCTGTGCAGTTGGAGATGTGGCAGGAGGAGGAGTAGGACCTGGAGGAGGAGGAGGACTGGGAGGACCTGGAGGAGAACTGGGGGGACCTGGAGGAGAGGGAGGAGGAGGAGGAGGACCTGCAGGAGGAGGAGGAGGACCATCACAAAGGTGTGTCTGAGGTGTCATTTGGCCCCTCATACCTTTCTCAAGAGCCTCCAATATGAGGGCCTCACACATGACTTGTTGGCCCTCCTCAATCCTCTGCATTTTATATGCAATGAAGGCAGCAATGTTCTCCTCCATGGTGTGGGGTGCTCCCAGGACCTCTGTAGCCCTCCAAAAGAATCCTATAGCAGCCTCCTCTAGGGCACTCCTCCTACTGCCACTTTCTCTTTTCAGGGGGGGTGGAGGGACCTGCAGATCAGCCAGCCGGCTCGGCCCGGCCACCTCCTGGCTGAGACTTCCCTGTGTATGAAAAAGGGACATGGTTGTAATGTTTTGCATCATCAATCACAATCATAAATTAGTACTCCCAACTAACATCTAGTTAACATCATTGATTGGACAAGTAGAAATATTTAGAGGAATGCTATACCTGGCTCAATCTGGGCTCCTCACCATATGGCCTGGAGGGCCCAGGTTGGGCGTCAGAAGCCTCAGCCTGGGGGGGAAGGAAGCGTGGAAGGAAGACTGGAGAGGGATGGCCTGGGTTCAGTCTGGCCTGCCAGAAAGTGCAGCCTGTCGTAGTACAACATCCTGGGGACATAGATGTCATCTGCTGCTCCGGATCTCTGTGAATCCAGGACCTTCTTGCGCTCCCTTAGATATGTGCTCCTCAGGCAACCAATTAATATCTTTAAATAGGTGATGTCTGCCGTTGGGATCACCTGCTTCACAATTTCACACAATTGCTCCAGTACTGCCTTCCTCTTTGCTTGGTTCTTGAAATGGGGGTGTTTAATCTCCCACAGACAGGGCAGCTCCCTTAGCATCTCTAGGAATACTGACATGAAGTCATTATCTTTGAGTAGCATATCCATGTTCACTGCAAGACACAACACAAGACACAAGACAACACAAGCCTAATGTCAGACAAAACTCTCCTAATCTTGTTACAATATAGGCCTCAACCTAGAAGCAGTATAGGCACAAGTTTGTCTCTTACCTTCGTTCTTACGATCGGCGCGTCCAATGCTCCTTCCTCCGCTCACAGATCGTACGTAATACGCACGCGTGTTATGCTTTATACACACTGCGCATGCGTGTAACTCCGCCCGCCCCTGACGTTCTTTCTAGTCTATTCCCCGCCCCTTTTCGTTCGGTGCAGTGGGTGAAGAGCATGATGGCGAAGTTAGAGCAAGTGTGTGCTAATTATAGCAACGAGGAGGAGGAGGAGGAAAGTCCGGATCCGGACACGTCCCGATCCAGAAGGAGACGTTTTAAGGCCACAAATATGTCCTTTGGGGAGATGTTGGAGATGGTCGACATCATGAGGAAGTCCGACTATGACGGGAAGTATGGGCCTTACCCCAACCCCAACATCAGAAAGGCCAAGATCATGGCGAAAGTGATCAAAAGCCTTCACAGGAATTTCGGGGTACGAAGATCGAAAGATCAGCTCAGGAAGCGGTGGTCGGACCTGAAGTTAAGAGAGCCAGAGCAGTACCGAAAGATCCGGAGAGTGCTGCAAAAAAGTAAGTAGTTGTGCTGTGTTCCTATTCTTTCTGTCTTTATTGCATTCGTGCTGCTACATATGCTTTTATTAATTGTAACGTTTAAAAGGGCAACTTTAAAGTTCATGGGCCAATTATTCGTTCGTATCAAACATTTTTCTTTCGGCCTCTAAAACACCATTGTTTAGGCCATATGCATTTTCCCACATTTTTTTTGGGCCTACTTGGATGCCAAATATTTGTTTGTGTAGATGGGTTTGTTATTAGAATGAAATGCCAACTAGATTGTGTGTAAGGAGAGGACACTGAGCAGCTGTTTTCACATCTGGACACTGGAGCACTAGTGTGGGACCCCAGAACACCATTTTTATAAGGGGGGCCACACAGGTGCTCCAGTGTATACTATAGGGGGGGCTACATCTGTGAAGCTTGTACTAAACAGGTAAAGTATTGCAGCTTGACAAAGGGCAATAAAAAATAATACTGACACATAATCACACACATAGGTTGGACTTGATGGACTTGTGTCTTTTTTCAACCTCACCTACTATGTAACTATGTAATCTTGGAACTCTGCTAAAATAGACAATTGAACCCCACTTCCAAGCAATGTTTCCTATTTATAGTTCTGCCATCAAATATCTGTGTGCTAATTATACCATTTTTGTTTTACATAGGGGAGAAAAGACTCGGAGGACACCCCTCATCCGAGGAGACCACAGACCCCCCCACCTATGGAAGAAGGTGAAATACCCCAAACCCAAGCTGAGCAGGAGGAAGAAGAAGATGTGGTGGAGATTGGCACCACAACAGGTGAGTGTCTGCGACCACAGGCTCAGGTAAAAGAGATGGATGGTGGCAGATTTTTGAGACCTGTTTTTTTTTTTTCTTTCTCTCTTTTTAGGTGATCGTGATGTGAGGGATAGAGAACGTTTCACATCAGAAAGTGCCCAGATCCTGATCGGGGAGATCATGGGGTGTAATGCCGAACTGCAAAACATCCAGCAAAAAATCAATGATGTTATTAAAAAAAATAAATGTTTTGGGGCGAATTTAAAACCCCACAAAATCACTTTTTGGATTGTGGTCCAATCTTTTAAATTTTTTTGCAATGTTTTGAAAAGCCAAATTTGGAGGATGCACACAGTGTGCCAACATGTGCTATCTGCCATCACGGGAGATCAATGGACGCGTTTTGGGGGTGCAACCCCTTCCTCAATTATAAAGTCGCGTTGAGGAAGGGCTTGCTCCCCCAAAACACATCCCTTGATCCCCCCTGATGGCAGATAGCACATGTTGACATTCGTAAATTGGTGTGCATCTTCCAAATTTGGCTTTTCCAGGGGTGATTTCCCCCCATCTGAACGCTATATCAAACCCAGTTCCTAAATACTGATGTCTGATATAGCCTTCAGGTTTTACCTAATGTGAACTTTGTAAGTTCAAGTTTTTTGGCTTTCTTGTTGGTTTTACACAGGCCTGTTTTATCTGAAATGGACATTTCGAATTTTGCTAATGCTACTGTAAAAATTGTTATACAACAAACATGTTGGTTTGTTTTAAAAAACCTTTGGTAAATGCACATGTGATTGTGCAGGTATAAAAATGATGCTTACTCAAGAATGTGTGGATTAGTGTCTCAACACTACAACACTTTTGGGGTGATGTAATAGCTGTTTTATGCAAAAATGGGGGTTATTTCCTAAGGGCAAATCCTCTTTGCACTACAAGTGCAGTTTCAGTGCAGTTGCAAGTGCACTTGTAGTGAAATGTGTTTTTGCATTTAGGAAATACCAGCCAACAGTGCTTTGTATAAGGTTACCCAATCACGACATTTTCTGCACTCAAAACATTTATGTCAGGGTCAGCTAAAATAAACACAAGCAGTAAATGTCCACAAAGAATTTCTTTTTTTTTTTAATTATAAAAAGGCTTCACATATTGTCTGGCATATTGATAGCCCCCCTACCCGCAAAGAACTCCAGGTAGCGTAACCGGACATCATGGGCACTCAGGGAGGGCAAGCCAGGATGGCCACTTTCAAGCGCCGTCAGTGTGGTTTGATGTAGGATTCCGGCCTCAGGCCCAACTGAGCCAGCATAGTTGGCCGAATGTTTCCGTAAAAAGTTATGGAGAACACAGCACGCAAGTATTATATGGTTCAGTTTATACTCCGCCATATGGATAGGTGTCAGAAATAGGCGGAACCGGCTGGCCAGGATTCCAAATGTGTTCTCCACCACTCTTCGGGCTCTGGCCAGCCGGTAATTAAAAACCCTCTGTTCCGGGATGAGGGTCCTCATTGGGAATGGCCGCATCAGGTGGTCCCCCAGCGCAAACGCTTCATCAGCAACGAACACAAATGGGAGTCCTTCCACATTGTCCTCTGGAGCTGGCAAGTCCAAGCTGCCATTCTGGAGACGCCTGTAAAACTCAGTCTGGGCGATGACTCCACCATCGGACATCCGGCCATTCTTCCCCACGTCCACATACAAGAAGTCGTAATTAGCCGACACCACCGCCAACATCACTATACTATTAAACCCCTTGTAATTATAATAGTACGACCCCGAGTTGGGTGGTGGGACGATGTGGACGTGTTTCCCATCAATTGCCCCTCCGCAGTTAGGAAAGTCCCACCGCTCGGCAAAGTGGGAGGCCACAGTCTGCCATTCCTATGGCGTGGAAGGAAACTGTTGAGGAAAAAACAATAAACATTACTATTTTTACTCTGAAACATGGCAAGCAGATTAGACACAAACATTATGGGGCAACCTCCAGATAGCATTTATTAAGGGGAATTTAACAACACCAAAGTATAAGGTACACCTATCATATCCCCCCTCCCCCCCCTCATGGGCCATTTCTAACATTATAGGGGGTGTGTGTAAATCTTGGACAGGTAACACTCTTCACTTCATTGAGAGATGAATGCCTAAATAATGGGTATTACTTGGAACAGCCACTCCTTAGTTACACTATTGGCAGACCACTGGACAGGTAAGAAGTGTCTGAATACAAAGATATAAATACACACTGTACACATTTGAGGACATTTGGACATTCTGCTATTACCTATCAAGATAATAATAGGATACAAAAACTTTAAACAGTACCATTGGAAAGTATACAGGCAGGCCCTTGCACTACATGCTTTGGGGAATTAATCCATAAATCTGACCAGTAAAGAGGTGGGTATAGTGTGATAGAGAATTGGGATCAGCTGACTTAGCAGTTGGGGGAGGGAGGGTTACTAAAAATGATTTGGGGACACCACAAAAAAAGCCTCTGGCACTCTGCCTGAATTTAAAGCTAAAATAACATTTCCAAACATTTTAGGGGGTGTTTGGGGTAAAGCACTACTATGGAGCTGATAAAATACATTGTTAAGTGACTACATGAGGTGAATATAGGGCAGGAGACACCATGCTGGGGAGGTTATTGAAGGGCAAATATGTATGAAGGACATAAAATAATAAATAATTACCGGTACATAAAAATCCAGCATGCATGAGGACAAAGGGGACATTCACAGCATATTACAATCATGGTAATTAGGGAATGAGGAAAGAAATACAATATATTATCAAACATTCAATACAATAAAATGTGATATAAAAGGATAAAAATCTTACCTTCATATACTCCTTCTGCAGGACCTGGATGATGGCAGAACAGGTCTCTGGGATAATGATCCCCAGAGCCTGGGGGGAGATGCCTGTCGAGAACTTCAAGTCCTGCAGGCTTCTCCCTGTGGCCAAATACCGCAAGGTAGCGACCAACCTCTGCTCCGGAGTGATGGCTTGCCTCATGCAGGTATCCTGCCTGCTGATATAGGGGGTCAGCGAAGCCAACAAACGGTGAAACACGGGGTCCGTCATCCTGAGAAAGTTCCTGAAATCATCAGGATTATTCTCACGGATCTCACGGAGCAAAGGCATATGAGAGAACTGGTCACGCTGAAGCAACCAATTCTTGGTCCATGAACTCCTCCCCACCCTGTTCATGGACTGGACTTGTGTCAAGGTCAGGACCCCAACACCAAGCCCCCGCACAGCACGAACCCTACGAGGAGTACGCATACGAAACATGGCTAGAAAACGGTCGGCTGCTCAGAACGAAGTAACAGAACGCACTGAAGAACAGCAAGGCCTGTGAAGAGCGACCTGAAAAACAGTAACGAACGAACAAGACTACAATGACTACCTAAAGTCACGCGGAACTTGCTGCACGCACTGAAGAGCAGATACAAACCCACAAGCACAAACTGAACGGCAGAAAACGATCTGAATGCCACGAGTCTGAAAAAGCGCGAATCGTCTCTCACCAAACTTTTACTAACACGAGATTAGCAAAAGGAGCCCAAAGGGTGCCGCGCTTGGTTCTGAACCGGCCTTTTCTAGTCTCATCGTACGTGGTGTATGTGACCACGTGGTTGGCGATCGGAAATTCCGACAACTTTGTGCGAGCGTGTGTAGGCAAAACAAGTTTGAGCCAACATCCGTCGGAAAAAATCCTAGGATTTTGTTGTCGGAATGTCCGAACAAAGTCCGACCGTGTGTACGCCCTATAACAGTGTTAACTTTAAATCATCAGATAGCATTTTCATAGGCTACCAAACAAGGGAACATCTGTCTATAGTAGATTATTTGCCAGCTGTTCTAAGAAACGGCATTTTACACAAGAGCAGTAACTGCCATTAACAATGCATGTCCATTGGAAACAGAGTCATTCAGCTGTTGGCTTTACTAAATCATTCAAACAGGTCTACTACAAAATCGGCAGACATTATTGAACTAGATTAGTATTTTTCACAGGCTTTTCCTGTGACAGACCCAACTAGCACATTGGCTTTTTGAGGGGACTAGGGGCTAACCTTCTACCCACTGCATATGGCCCATGGAGAAGATCGGGGATTTTTTCTGCTTTTTCTGGTCAGAGCATGGTAAAGTGTTCAGTTCAGCCTCTGATCCCATGAAGAGGGCAGATCATTCTCTAATGATTGATGGACAACAACGTGATAAACACACGAGTGAAGCTTGAATTAATTCTCTGAATAAGAACAATAAAGCTTCTCTTCTGGAGTGGATAGAAAGGTGTAATATTCATCTTCTAGGTTAATGGTCAGAGGAAATATGGTGGCCCTCCCGCAGACTGAGTTGGAGAAGCTCCTCCACTTGGGACAGAAATATTTATCAACAATAGAAATAACAGGAAAAAGAAGGTATCATCAACCAGGGTGACACCAAAAAAAGAGGGTGAAAATTTTAATTGGTTCAATTTACGTACCAATTAGTGCAGGTCAGCATACCTAAAATACATAGCAAAACACACACTTTAGGGGAAAGAATTCAATACTGAAGCAGGTATAATGTGACCACATTTGGTAATGTAAAAATGAAAAATGCTTAATTGAGGATTATATAAATATGCAAATAGAATATGCATACAGTACATGTCATGAACCATCTCCACCGATCACCAGATTAACAACGTTGTTTTTATTAATAAAAGCAAAACATAAACCAAGTCTGGACTCAAATAGCAACAGTGTGTACAAAGTAGCAAATAATCTGTTACATTCACTCATACATCAACACCTGTATCACCCAGCTCAACAAGAAGCTTGTAATATTAAGACTGCATGCTGTGCAATAAGGGTATAATGGGTGGGGAGGGACCAATAGACAAAATTGTCAGGAGTAGCTACACTGTCAAAACTATAGAATCGTATGCTTTAATGGCAACTATAAGGCCCCTTTTACACATACATTCAGGTCTGCTGTCAGTTTTTTAGGTGGACCTGAACGGATGCTCCATGCAGGTCTAAGGAGCGAAGGATGTCATGGCTGACCTGTCCGCTGACATCCGATCCGCTGAATCCAGATGGATGGAAACCCTATTCTCCATTGTTCTGGCGGATCGGATGAAAACAGACAGGCGGTCTGTTTTCATCCGATCCCCCATAGAGGAGAGAGGAGCTCTGACAGGTCCGTCACTTCACAGTGAGCAGAGACAGACTTGTCATGCGCTGGCTCAGCGGGGATCAACGGAGCGATCCCTGCTGAGCAAGCAGAGTCCGTCAAAACGGACATGTGTATGTGAAAGGGGCCTTATAGCACACCCCATGTAGGAGCTGCAGATGAACAGGGATCCCCCACTCCTGCACAGCTGAATCTTCACAGGCTCCCAAGAGTCCGAAAAATCTGTAGCATTGTTTTTTGTTTTATAAGGGGGTTAAGGTGGTTGTAAACCCTCCAATACAGCTTTATATCTTAGTAATCTACATAGCACAGGCAGCTGATCGCTGCCTGTGAAAGTGTACTCACTGTTTTAATTTCCATAGAAATCGCCATGCAATAAAAAGTGACGTCAGGCGCGATTGCGCAGTAGGTATTTTCATAGTGTGCCATTTCTATCTCCCCTGCATGTCTGGACATGAGGATTGATGAGCTTCCTCTCTGAACGGCACAGAGGGAAGTCTTGCGATGCTGCTCTGATCTTATGCTTTCTGCTTCTCCCCCTTGTGACAGAATAAGACGTCACACAGGGGAGTGAATCCGAGCAGCATCGAGATAGAGGCTTGGTTTCGGAGCTACGGCGCATGTGCAAGATTTCCAAAGGGAAACACAGTAAGGGCGGAAGTATTGTCCAAAAATGATTCATGAAACAGTAGAAGTAATGGCGTAGCTAATACCCGGAAATGGAGATCTAATAAAGACGAAAAATAAGGTATTTTCCAACCTCATTTTATGGCGATTTTAATGTCTTAACATGTGTAATTAGCTATAGTATTTAGAAATGGGAAAAATAAGAAAAATCGCCCGGGGTTTACTTCCTCTTTAACAACTTGGATGGGGATAGGGAAGTTATAGGATGCGTTATGACTATAAAGAGAACTTCAGGGACAAACTTCCTATGTACGACTTCTTCAACGTCCTCCTACTGCACACACTTGCTCTACTTTACACAGCTTCTGTTGGTTCACTCCTGAGAGAACTTGGCAGTCTCCATCTCAGTTCAGTAGCAGACCATTACAGGCAGGAACGCATAGTCCCTTAAAAGCAGTAAAAATGGAGTGAAACAGCGTGCAACCCTTCCTTTCTTTTCCTCTGAGACTACTGATCCCAGCACCACATCTTCAGGCAATGCTACCCCCCCTGGTTGCAACTGCCTCTTTCATCAGCCCTCCTGACTGCATCTAAACCAGGCCACTCGGCTCACTCTCTGTAAATTTTTTAGGGAAAAGGTAGAAGACTCAAGCCCACTGCTGTCTTCAAGGGAGACTGGCTACATGTGGCAGTTCCCCTCTCCCTTTGTTAGTTTCCACCAAGTGTTGCTCTACTCCCTCTGTCCTCTCTCTGTTCTTGTGCCTCCAGGAAAGACTCCTCCCTTGTGTTTTTGGCAGGATCTTGTCAGGGCCTGGCTCTCAGCCCTTCCTTCTCTGTGCTCAGGTTGCTCAGCTGTCGGTTAATTGCCAGCACTCATCGTTCCACAGTGGCTCACCTGTTTTCATTTCTTCAATGCCTTTTGCCTTGGTCAATATATCTAGAGACTCTCTGCTGTGTTCCTGTTGAGGACTTGTCTGGCTGACGTCCCTTATGGTTCCTGATCTTGTCTGCAGTCTCTGACTATGCTGATCTCTGGCTTCCTGATTTCCTGGTTTGTTCTGACTACCCAAGGGCGCCTATAGGTGTCTGCCCAGAGATAGTTGATGGTCTTCTTGTGGCAGTCCCGACAATTCAGTTCACTCCTGGCAGCTGGCTAGCCAAATTGACTTACACGAAAAAAGACAGTCACTTCCAGCGATAAGGGGTCTTCTATAGTAAAGGGCAATAGGGACACCAGTATTCCAAGACTAGGTGAATGCTGCCTTCCTCAGATGGGGTAATCCGAGGAAAACTACAGAAAAGACCAAATGGAAGGAGCGCACACCTAGTGCATTACCAATGACTTTTATTGAATGATAAAATCAATAAAAAGTGGGTACTCACAAAAAACACATGACGGTGTAAAAGCTAACATGTTTTTTCAGGGGTGCACCCCTTCCTCAGAGCTAGGTAGCCTAGCTCTGAGGAAGGGGGTGCGCCCCTAAACGTGTTAGATTTTACCCTGTGATGTGTTTTTGCACATGTTTCCATACTGTGTGATTTTATGGCTCATTGAGAGTTGCATTTTGTGAGTACCCACTTTTTATTGATGTTATCATTCAATAAATTTCATTGGTAATGCACTGGGTGTCTTCTATTTTATCTTTTTTTTAGCCAAATTGACTTGAACAGAAGTCATACATAGTGGCTAGTATATATGAACGAAAAGGTTTAAACATTTGAAAAAGAAACAGGAAAGATATGGTCCATTTTCAGATTACACACACTAGGCTAGCTGAAAAAAAAATACATGATTTATTGCTCAAATACAACAGATTACTTACCCTGGTGAAATAAAGTAGATGTTTCATATACTCTGACTGAGTTGATATTCAGTGATTCACTTATCCCTATTAATATTTAATACTTTATTTAGAATCGGCTAGTGACTATTTTACGCACAGTAGAGGGATATTATTATGCATTAGTTATGAATAATAAAGAAAGAGAAGCCATTTCTAGTAGATTGAAGAGTGGAAAATAATCAGTCATTTGATAATCGGATCAGTATTGTACCAAAACCATAATAGTCTTATTTTAAAATGATGTCTGCTGTCACCAAGCTTCAATATAAAAAAATAATATATTTATGTTGCATTTCAAAAATACTCATTCTTATCTTATTTACATATATACTGTAAATACGTAGCCTTGCCTTGCTTCCTCAAATGCTTTCTCATTTTAAAATCATACTTTATAACATGTCTAATTTAAAGGTACCAAAATAATTTTAGACTTCCTAAACCACAGAGTGGTTGTAAAAAATGTTATATATAATGTCAATAGCAAAACTCCTAGGACAATTTGTACTAAATAGGGAGGTTCACCCTCTCTATTTGTCCTGGTGATAGTTATCACTAAAAGTGAAAGAAAATACCAAATATTGAGTGGTTACGAGAACAGGAATGTAGGGGAAATTTTCATCTAGTGGGGACACTAGTTCTGATGATGAAGATAGGCAGCCGTTGTTCTATCGAATAGTGCCCTCCGTCAAAAAGTGCCTGTGCATGCGTAGGAGGCATTTTCTCGACGGGAGATACCATTTGACGGGCAGAATTGAAAGTTATGCAAACAGCGGAGGGAGACCGTAGTTGTCAGATTGTGCCTCCCTGTTGCGGGGTGGGTTTACACTGTGCTCAAGGTTGGGTTTTGGTTGTATTTCTGGTCCGGGTTTGCTGTGTTGAATGGTGGGTTTTGCCTGTGTCTAAGGGCGGGTTGCAACACAGACAAACCCACCTTGCAACACAGCCACAACCCAACTTGCAACAGCTAGGCACAATCTGACAACTACGGTGTCCCTTCGCTGTTTGCATAGCTTTCAATTCTGCCCGTCAAATGGTATCTCCCATCAAAAAATGCCTCCATCGGTATGCGCATGGTGACATCACGCCAGCTGATCGGGAAATCAGCTGGAGTGGCCTTCCATACTGCGCATGTGAGGGCACTATTCGATAGAACACTGGCAACCCAAAACATCCAAATGTATAAGTCTTTATTTGCTATATGTCTGTGTGCATAGATTTTATTTTTGTTTTGTCATTAGTATGTTTCTTTTTCTACCCTGCAATCCTGACTTTTTCATCCTTCTCATTGATTGATTTAAATTAGTTGCACCTGAATGTGCATTGCTCAAAAAATTAAAGGAACACCAAAACAATTAAAGGAACACTTTGAAAACACATCAGTTCTCAATGGGGAAAAATATCATGCTGGATATCTATACTTGGACTGGGTAATGTGTTAGGAAAGAAAGGATGCCACATCCATACTTGCCAACACTCACAAATTTGCTGGGACAGCCCCGAAAATTAGCTCAATGTCCCAGCTCAACTTTGTCCTGGCTGTTGTCCTGGAAATACAGACTAATCGGAATTTCCGACACACAAAGTTTGAGAGCTTGCTATAAAATTTTCTGACAACTAAATCCGTTGTCAGAAATTCCGATCGTGTGTACTTAAATCTGATGCACAAAGTGCCATGCATGCTCAGAATAAATTAAGAGACGAAAGCTATTGGCTACATTATAGTCCCAACGTACGTGTTTTACGTCACTGCATTCAGTACGATCGGATTTTCCGACAACTTTGTGCGACCGTGTGTATGCAAGACAAGTTTGAGCCAACATCCGTCTGAAAAAATCCATGGATTTTGTTGTCGGAATGTCCGCTCAATGTCCGACCGTGTGTACAGGGTATTATTGTTTTTTGTGTGAGCCAATCCCATCTGAGCACACAGCTGCTCAGCCTGACAGTCTGTTGATACAGGCTTGCAGTACCTCTGCTCTCTATTAGTTCAGGCTGTACAGAAGGGGAAGTGGGTGGCATGTTTCTCCTAAGCAGGCATCTGCTTTAGAATAGAAGCATTACCTGTACACATGTGAGCAGCTGAAACACTCCAGGTCTGCTCTCAGCATGTACTCCTGCCAGAATAAGAGAATGGTGTAGAGGATGGTGTAGATGGTGAAGAAGTGCAATTCCCCTGCAGTGTACACGCCGTTTTCATGCAGGTTACCCGTGCTTTACCATAGACTTACATTGGATCAGGCTCTCCAAGTCTATGAGTAACCCACACAAAAACGGTTTGTACACCACACTGCAGGGAAACAGCAGCAGAGCAGTGTGAAAGGGGCCATACCAGCAGGTTGTACAACCTATTGCTCGGTTTGTCTGTTGCATGTTTGTCTGCATGCTGTTTCTGCAATTATTTATTACTGCAGATTGAAGTGTGTTTAGTTTGAGTAGTGGAATGTAAATGTTTTCAAATGCTTATACAATCAGTTTTGCTATCAGTAGTTCATTCTGTGAATATTCAGAAGCTTCCATAGCATACAAACTTTGCATGAGTTAAAGGCCAACTCCATGCACAATTTTTATTTTTTTTTTGCCTTTGGCACCCCAAATCTTAAAGCCGAGTTCTGCCTGGGAAAAAAAAAATTAAAACCCAGCTGCTACAAATACTGCAGCTGCTGATTTTTAATAGAAGGACACATACCAGTCCAGGGAGCTCTCGATGTCTTCACCCGATGTCCTCACCTGAAGCCTACCCGCCTTCGGCTCCGGGTGAAGGCGCTGACACCATAACTAAGGGAAACAGGAAGTGAAGCCTTGCAGCTTCACAGCCTGTTTCCTACTGCGCATGCACAAGTCACGCTGCGTGATCTGAATGGTCCCTGCAGTCTTCTGGGAACAGTGTTTCTCCCAGAAGACAGCGCAGGGAAGGAGGAGGGGCTGGATCTATGCCCTGAAGTGGGAGCAGATACCTGGATTTGACATGTATCTGCCCCCCCCCCAAATGTGGCACCGGATGGGGGAGGAATCTGAAGTTCCATTTCCACATTTGTATATGTTTTTACAGGACTTTATATAATTTGTGATGAGATATGGGGTCAGCATTACAGGACTTATTTTTTCCTGTCTCGTGGAAACTGTTGGATATCTTCAGGCAATAAATTATCCTTTTGTTTGGTAAAGAGCCTAAGTAGACTTTGTGTCACCACTTGGTTAGGGGTCTTTTGACATGCTAATGTCGGAACTGGTTATGTTAGGATCGTATCTAGTGTCACGTACCTGATGGTAGAGCCTGATTTGCAGAGGACAGCCTCTCTTACATCTGTGACTCGAGGCCCCCGATAGAGCAGACAGGAGGCGCGGGAGTGCAGAGTCACATGAGTGCCTGATGGGTTGCAGACCGTGTGACTGGAAGCAGCTGCGGGTGGAACAGTAGTTCAGTGGGATTCTCCAGATAGTAGAGAAGCCAGGTCATACACTGGCGGGCACGTCAGGAGCCGGTGCGGAGGCAAAAGTGTTGTCAGGCAAAAGTGTTGTCGGGATACAGGCCGGGTCGGTGATGGGCTGCCAGAGAAGTAGTCGAAGGAGCAGGCAGGTGCGGTGGTCAAACAAGCCGGGTCAGATGCAGGCAGCAAACAGGAGCGTCAGAGGCAATCCGGGTCAGATAACAGGTACAATTATCAGATACAGGCAAACAGGAATGCGGTAGTACAGACAGCACCAGGTCTGGGCACTGGCTTAGTTTAAATAGCCTGTTGAGCGCCAAAAGCTGTCACAGGGTGCGCGCTCGCCGGCGTGTGCGCGCGCTGGTGCACTGGCCTGCTGACTGAGGAAACAGACTGTCTTGGATTCTCATATTGAGTGCTGGCATGCCCTTCTTGACAATGCGCGCACGGGCGCACGCAAATGCACCGGAGGTGTTCTGACAGGGGCTGAGGTCACAGGTCGTCTTCTTCAGCCACCATCTTGAGTACTGGCTAGCCTTGCCTGACACCTAGCAACTAAAAACATGGTACAGAGAGCTAATGCTTATGTGAGCAACTCTGGACCAATGACAAGGTACCGGGGGGTCGGAACTTGGAGTAGGAGCATGGGGGGTATAAAGCAGTTGAGAGAGCTACCCTTGCTCTCTTAACCTCATGGTCTGGACACAGCATGGCCACACGCTCACTTATTTCTCTTTACTTTTTCCCTAACTTTTTCTATCGTAGGATTTTGCCTTAATATATTATTGATCTCTTGATGGCATGTGTATGACCATTATAGCAATATTTTGTATAATTGGTAACATCGTTGTTTTAAGGTTGTATCATTTATGTTGCAGTTGCCAACCTTGGATTAATATAAGTTTCTTTTCTGTACAATAGTAAGTTTAAATAAATTAGATTGATTTTATTGGTTTTGTTTTTCACGGTTACCATCCCTAACACAGGTTTAATATGTTGCCTTCACATTAGACACACACTTTCACATCCACATTCATTAATTTTTTTATACACGTCATCCCATTCACTTTCACATTTTTTCCAGATACCCCTCAAGATGTCTTCAATCACCCACACAATCCATATCAGGGACCACCACCCTTTGGAATTCTGTCCACCCCCGGTGTTGTCATGTGGGGGGGTCCCATTTGCGCCGGTCGCCGGCACAGCTCCCGGAAAAGATGCCCCTATGGGGAGCCACCAGCTCTCACCATTGCACTCTTACTGCATGGTAGTTGTGAGTATTTTTATGGCTAGGGGTCATTCCCAAGTTATATACAGTTTTATATATTTCTCCTATTTTTTACAAGCATTGACCTTGAAATTTATTAAGAAAAAAGGTGAATAAATAACTGCGCATCAAAAATAAATAATATTAACCATCTATGCTGCAGAGTCCTATATGTGACACAAACACACAGAAATCAAGTGAGAAAAATATTGACTCGCACTCAAAACAAAAACTAACATGTGTGTGACTGAAAAAGAGTTCTCAGCCTATTTTGAATAAATATTATATAAACATATGATAAATGTGGCAAACTGAATACTAGGTTGGGAGATTGATCCCACTTCCCCTTAAAGGAAATACATTCAATAACAAATGAAATTCGTACGTAGAAAATGTGAAGGATTGCAATATATAAAAAAAAAAAAAAAAAAAAGAAAAATATCTTAATTTAGAAAAAGTGTAAAAAAAGAAAGTCCATATACAAAAAACACCCTACAAGTGCTGTAGTATTGCCAAAAAGTGTCCAATTTAAATGAAATCCCAGATGTGTGGGTCCACCACCATAAATGAAGTGCCTGGCCGCTTACCGGAACCCCATGACCCCCCCCCGTTACAGAGGGTCTAAATGGGCATTGTAGTCCTGCTGCTTCGGACAGCTCGGGAACCAGAATGATGACCGGATTGGAACCTCTGAAACTGTAGAGCTGTAAAGGCTGGATCCACAGGGAAAGGCAAAACTCAGCCCTCAATGGAGTGTGGACATCATATGGGGGAAACAGAAGAAGGCTCCCATAGTGTAAAATCAATTGGTATTTATTAAAAAAATATAGTAAACACTCACATGTAAAAAGCAATTATTCTCTGATAAGAGGCAGTCTGTGACACCGGCTAGATGTTCACAGGCCGCCGGTCCTATTGGAGTACAACGATAGAGGAAGGTGACGCGATGACACCGCTCAGCCCTACGCTGCGTTTCGCAAAAGAATTGCGTCTTCCAGGGGCACGGGCGGTGCATCGCGTCACCTCCCTTAAATAATGGCAATAAATGAAGAGAGAGCCTCGCTCTGGGTTCCGTTTGGACCGGATGTCCGCGTTCGTGTGGAGCGCAGGAGGTTAGACACAAGGGCGCATGCGCGCCCTGCATCACAACTCCGATCACGTGATGTGGCGTCAGGTCGTACGTGGGGGAAACCCAGGGCGGAGTGAAAACCACAAGGATTCCAATGCGCCTGCGCGCTCTGAGTCTTAGATTATGTCACATGACGTAATGTTAGGTAAATAGCTGAATCGCCTTGCTGCGCATAGGTAGCAGAGACCAGACACAGGAAGGGGGGGATGGGGAGGTTTAGACGGGAAAACGCCAACCTTCCACATATGAACATTAGGCTCTCGCACCAAACCCCACCAAAAAGAAAATGCGCAGCCCAGAGAGGGCCCACAATCCACCGTACCAACGTGCGTCCACACTGAGGCGGACAGGCCACATCCTACCACCCCATATTATAAAACATTTGAGTGGTGACACACATACAAAAATTAAAAATGAGGCCTCTGGGGACATGACAAAAAGGGGGGACCTCTAGTGGCCAACCTGAATATTGCATGCAGAATGCAATATTTAGGAATGTATTCCTGAATACATGTATGGATACATGTATAAATAAAAAATATATAAACAAATCTTTTGTATAGAAAAAGCGAATAATAAAAAAGGAGAGATGTGGAGTTGATCCGTGGGTCAAGTATTGTCCGCAGACTATGACAATAAAGCCAAAATTAATTGTGTTGGTGTGTACTACCAAAAAAAATTGTGGTAAAGAAATATGAAACCGAAGCGCAACAGGTGTTCCAATTATGTGAACCCAGAGCGATGACTTTAACAATGGATTCATAAACACAGTATATTTGTATCACATGGTCAAATGTTTGCATACCATTACATAATAAAAAGAAGGGAAAAATGGAAAAAGGGGGGGGGGAGGCCCACAAAGGCCCACAATGAATTAGGCGTTATTAATAAAGGCATTTACGTCGGTGTCGACGTTCATGCCGAATGGCACGTAACTTTTGACTTTGTATATCCAGGACATCTCTAACTTAGAGATCTCCCTAATGAGTGAACTGCCTCGCCAATGGGGTTTGTACTTGTCAATTCCTACAAAAAGTGTTTTAGAGGGGTCTCTGCTGTGGACCTGATCATAATGCCTGGAGACAGGGTGTTTATCATAACCTCTTCTTATATTCCCTATGTGTTCATTCAAGCGAACACTTAGGGCCCTTTTGGTCCTCCCTATATATTGGAGCCCACAGGGACATTGTAGGAGATAGACCACCCCTTCAGAACTGCACGTAATAAATGGTTCAATGTCATGTGAACGCCCTGTGCTGGTAGATGGGAAAGTTGTGATACGTCTGGATCTATTGATGTTGAGAGAACACACTTGGCATTTTCCACACTTTTAAAACCCCGTCAGATTTTGAAGAAAAGATCTGGTTTCTTGTGGGGGGTCTTGAACTGTAGGTGCTACCCTACTTCCCAAGGATGCTGCTCCCTTTAATATCACTCTAGGGTTGGGTGGTAGAATGGTCTTAAGAGCTGCATCACTACCCAGAACGTGCCAGTGCTTACGTATTAGTTGCTTGATCGCACGGTGTTGCACTGAGAAAGTAGTGATGAATGGGACAGTGTCTGAGACCTCCATCCTAGGTCTAGAAAAATCAGACAGTAGATCAGCCCTGTCCCTATCCCTTGCTGATTTGACCGCCTGAGAGAGGGAGAGCTGGTCATATCCCTTCTCTAGGAATCTTTTGGTCAGAATAGATACTTGGTGGTCAAAGGTAGCTATATCTGAACAATTGCGTCTGAGGCGCAAAAATTGTCCTAGGGGGATGGCCTTAATCCAGGGTTCGTGGTGGCAACTGTCTACAGAAATGTAGGCATTTCTGTCCTTTGTCTTGAAATATGTGGATGTCACGAACTGTCCATCCACGATCTGAATCTTCAAGTCCATAAAGTGGATGGCATCCTGGCTGGCCTCAAAATTAAACTTGATGCCTCGATTGCTGGCATTCAGGGTATTCATAAAGTCATGGAGTTTGGCCTCACATCCATCCCATAGGAGGAGGACGTCGTCAATATATCTAGCCCACAGGAGCACCTCAGGTCTCCTGGGGCGTCGACAACGTCCTCCTCCCACTTGGCCATGAAAATATTGGCCAAGCTAGGGGCGTACTTGGCCCCCATAGCTACTCCACGGTTCTGCCGATAAAATTGGTGTTCAAACCAGAAGTAGCTATGGCTGGCAGCATATCGCAAGAGTTCCATGATGAATTGAATTTGTATGGGGGGTAAACCAGAATCTCGGTTCAGGAACAGTTCAACTGCCTGTAGGCCCAGTTGGTGGGGGTTGATGGTGTAGAGGGATGAAACATCCGCGGTCACCATCCAGAGACCCTCCCTAGGGGTGATGTTAGAGAGTGTGTTAATCACCTGTTTGGTATCCTTCATGTACGATGGTATCTTTCCCACCAATGGTTGAAGGAAATAGTCAATATATTTGCCCACCCGGGACGTGATTGAATCTATCCCATTATATGTTTTATTTTCAGCTAATACACATTGTTGCTCCTGAAGAGTGGTTGTATATACAATGTGTATTACCAATATAATACAGATATATTTATTATAGATGAACCACTAACCCTTGTACATGCAATGTGTAATACCGATAAAATATAAATTTATGTAATAAATGATGAATTTTTGTGACCCATGTACCTATCTGTATGGAATATTTATCATGTTTTATACAATATATATCCCTTTTTTGACCCTTCACTATTGACTGTGCGCTTCATTTAAATTCCCGCCTTCTCCTCTTTATCATATTGACAGGGATGGAGGCACGAGTCCCTGCCTCATACAAAGTCCCAACTTCCCCCCATTCTTGCTAAATAAATTAGATTGTTATCCTTTTCGCACAGGTATCATTTGTTCTTAATTTCATGGGTGAATGCGATTTCTTGTATGGAAGACAGAACTAGTTTATACCTAACCCCAGAAACTCTAAGCATTTTTTTCTTTTGTGTTCACCTGTCTCCCGTCTGAATACCCAGACTAAAAAACTTCTCAGAACTTTCCTGTTTACCTTTTGTCTACACGAATACTTTGATGAGAATAATGTATATATATATATATATAAAATGAAATTGTAAGTGCGAATGATGAGGGCTCCATTTGGAATCTTGGAGCAGTGGAAAAGGATATGTGCCTCTCTGCCAAAAAGCAATTTCAGTTGACCCTTTGAATGAGATTAGGCCAATCGTTGTGATTGAAACGCACCTGTGGACATAGAGCTACTTTTCCACTGGTACAACTCCAAGATCGCGCAATTGAGAGTGTGACTGAGGTGCGATTTAAGTGCCACTGTGGTGTAGCTTTGAATGTGACTTTGATTCAGATTTACACTCTGGGTCAGAGTCTCATCAGAGTGATGCAGGTACCTTTTCAGAGTCACTGCAGCTTTGAGTGGCATAGATTGGAACGGGTGCTATTGCAATCAATGGGCTGCGATTTGTATTGCGACTTTATGTGTCCAAAGTCACATTACAAGGGGAAACAGAGACAAAATCACACTGAATGATCTTGGGTATGAATCTTTCTTCTTTGCAATTACTAACTGGTTATTGTAAGCTTTGTAATTAGACCTGGGAACACTGGCTATACTGTAACTGATACAAAAAATAGTTCAAATAAATGTGCCTCAGTTGACTGCCTTCTGTACTCCAAGCATGCATATATTTTCTTTTGTTGTGAAAGTCTGCTCTAATCATTCTTGAGATAACAAAAGTATTAGCCCTACTTTAAGCCATTTTTTAGAATACTTTGGAAAAATCCACGGGAGAGATTGAACAAAAAAGTTTGGGAAAATCTCCAGGCTGACTTGAAGGACTATCGTCACGAACAGGGAAATTGTTCTGAGTTAGCGAAAAGCAGCAACGGTGACAGGGGCGGTACCTGTCAACCCAATTACGGTACAGAGGGTCACTACTTCTAGAGGATCAACCTATAAAAGGTTGGGAAATCAGGTCAGGGTCCAAGCGTCCGTAAGGATGGGTAATAGAATCGCTTCAAAGAGGGGGTCTGATAGGGTGAACCCTACCAGCTGACCCCAAGGGAAGAGATCATAGATAAATATGGGCCCTGCGTGGTAAAATATATTGATGATTGGGATTGTTGGATGGGGAAGAGGTTTTCTAAGAAAGGTACATTTAAACTTAAAGTATGGGAAGATCTGTACCGTGCTCACCACAAAAAGATGACACAGCCATATGAAAAAGACACTTGGACTATATGGATGCTTAAGTCAGTGAAAAAGATGGAGGAAATAAATGTTTTTACTATGAGCTTTAAGGAGACATTATTCCAAACAAAGAAACACAATTGGGATGATCAGGGAAACAAGGAGCAATTGTCAGGACATGGGCCTTATGCAGTTGCCCAGTCCTTGTCAGCAGAGTGTTCAGGGGCTGACATGAACTGTCACCTTTCAGTGGCTGAGAAAAAGGGAGAGCCACAATACAAGTCTGATACCCCAGTAAAATGTGAAGTACAGGGGGATTGGGAGGTACAGGAAAAGGAAGGCAGAGCAGCAGGACATGGAGAGGAAATGGCCATGCTGGCATTAAGGGAGGAAAGTCTCCAGGCAGAAGGGACACTTTCTGTCCTGCTGACGGGAGAGGATGTGAAATTAAATTTCACTGAAAGAATCTGTAGTAAGCGCACGGGAAAGATGCCGCTAATCTTTGCGGCCAGATGGTTAGCGAAACAGTATGAACATTTGAAAGTGCAAAACACATCCCTAAAAGAAAGAGCTAGAAATAACTAAAGGTAACATCCATACTTTAGAAGCTTCTGTTTTAAATTCTGAGGCTATCCACCAGCAATTGGTACTAGAAAACCAAAGATTACAGGAAGACGTTCATCGGTTGGGAGAAAGACTGGAGGATGCAGAAAGGGACGTGAAACCATTATCTGTAGGCTGCCAGGAGCCGTTGGCTCAATTTTCAGATAGAGGAGATAACAGGGTAACTGATTTAAGTAGGCCCGAATTCAGGGGGATGTCCTCCACACCTAAGGTATGTACCAACAAGAAAAAATCCCTGGAAGGTAAGAGCTCTTTAAAAATTGCACCACTTTAGATAAGAGAAAATGTCACTTATGTGTTTTATTTGGCCACATCGCGAGATTCTGTCCGTCTAGTTCCAGTCAAAAAGTCGGTAAACATAATCCATATAGGACCACAAGACGTGATTTTGAAGTGTACTCTGCAAGCTTCGCCACGTGGCCTAGGTGTAAGACAGACTCAATTGCTATCGGGAAAACCGTTCGTCTGTATGCTAGTGCGAAGGACCAAAAACGACGCAAGGGCAGCTATTGGCTACTGGCTATTAAACTTCCTATTTCTAGTCCCGTCGTACGTCATCGTGTTCTAAATGAACGGACTTTGGTGTGATCGTGTGTAGGCAAGTCCGTTTCGACGGAACTCCTTTGGAAAGACCGTCGGAGTCTATTCTGAAGGAAAGTCCCGTCGTGTGTACATGGCATAAGACTGCTTAATCCCCCCTGCTGTTATTGTAATTAGTTACACACCCAGCCAGTGCTTTCTTTTCAAGCATGGCTCTTTGCCTTAGGCTAAGGTATGTTAATGTCCCTATAAATCTGTGTGTCCCCAAGTGTATTTCAAGCCTGCTTCCTGCCCAGTGTTTTTACGTGGCTATTTGTTACCAATTGTCTAATGTGTCTGTGGCGTTTCTGTCACTAATATCTATGTGTTTCAAGGCACAACGGTCGGCTCAAATTGTACCCCCTACTGTTCAGTGATCCCGGCGCCTCAGTGCTGCAAGGGATTTTTCTTTGCCTGTTGGCCAGTTGTGTCTGGTAGCATCAGTTCCTCGAGCTGGATACACATTATGCAATTTTTTGTTGTTTGGTTTTCTTTAGATTTACCTTCAGATGTGTAGTACGAGGGCCTGCCTGATGGCATACAAGTTGAGCGTGTATAGGTCTGGCCTCATATTGTATAGTTTTGGGTAAGTCTGGAGAAGAGTTGTGCAGGAAGATTGTGTGGGGTGTTACCAGCTCTTGGCTGTTCCAAGGACCCTCACTTTAATTATATGTGTGAACATGCTGTATTCTCCTCAGTTAATACCCATAGGTGTCCTTCCTGTCCTAGACTCCTTGTGTAACTTAACTAGTTGTCTGTGTCCTGCATGCCAGGAAGACCAGAGCCCCAGTGCTGCACTATGCCCCTGTCATTCATGTGAGTCCTGTCTGAAGAGTGTAGGTAGTTTATTTTCTATGGGTGAAGGATAACATTGTCTGATTACCGAATTGATAAAGGAGGGAAAAGGTGTGCAGCCTCCATAAAGAAACGAGTGTACCTGTTGGCAGGTGGTTTTCAATCCAGGTATTCAGACCATTTCCCATACTTAGGATAAAGAGAGGCTTAATGGAGACTGCGGTTGGAGCTGGAGGTGGGGCGCTGGATACCTTAAAACACTATAGAGCTGGAGATACTCAGGATCACATTGGGAGGTCTTGTGCTATATATCAGGGAAGCGGATAGGAAAGCCAACTTGCTCTGTCCAACATCCAGGACCTTGGAGAACAGACTGACTCTTTCTCAGTGGGTCAATTTTCACTTTGCAAGGACAGGCAGGTGAGGGTAGTATGCAGGTTGCCAATGAGTCCTAATAGATTGGTGGATGACTAATGGCAGGGATGGAACATTGTGCAGATATCACGGTCAATCTGGGTACTATCCTGTCAAACTCTACTGTGTTACACCCTGGAGTCCATCTTGTTCTGATGGTTTGAGTCCGGACAGCCTCAGAGGACTGGTACTGATGAGTGCTGGAGAAAGGAAGGTGTTGTGCTATGGGAAAAGACAGCAATGCTGGCAAGGGAAGGGGTCATGTCTAATGGATGCCGGGGTAGTGTCCCAACTGGTTCTAAATAAAGTTAAAAATACTTGAGAGACACTTTATAATAATTTTTCAGGACAGTTATATATTGTTCATTTGCTTTTATGAATGCAGATTCAATGCTCTTTGACATAAAGTGAAATGCGTGTGCTAAACGGTCTGGTTTGAAGCAGCATTGTTTTTTTATGTTTTTTTTTTTTAATTTATGTATGTATGCTTTTTTTAAATTTTTGCTTATTTTATTTTTTCTCTTCTTTCTCTTTCCCACCTTCTTTGTTTCATATTCTTATCTTTAATTATTTTAAGTGATGGTACCAGTCCATTAGCTGATAATGTTCATCTATATCTTTAAAAGTAAATGTATTAATCTTCTGGAACTTTTGTTTGAATATCAGAGATGAGCTGTGAATTGTAAGGCTTTACCGTTTCTTTGGTGCAGACAAGACAGAGAAAATAAATCACTGCTCAGGAGAACTTGCTTTCAGGTGTGTGTTAGTGAATCCTTCAGAGGAGAGGAGTCCCAGGTGCTGGCTAAATGCAAATCGAAGCAGGGTTTGAAACAGGAAAATCTGGATGCCGCACACCGGATAAAGTTGAAAACATCTTCTTTATTGTAAAACTTGGATCATATAAAACAGGACAATCAGGCGGGTGGTACAGACACAGCTGACGCATTTCGCGCTCTAGTTCGAGCGCTTACTCATAGCTATGAGTAAGCGCTCGAACTAGAGCGCGAAACGCGTCAGCTGTGTCTGTACCACCCGCCTGATTGTCCTGTTTTTTATGATCCAAGTTTTACAATAAAGAAGATGTTTTCAACTTTATCCGGTGTGCGGCATCCAGATTTTCCTGTTTCAAACCCTGCTTTACCGTTTCTGCCTGACTCAGTTTTTAAGAGTCCAGTGGGTCCTATAGAATGGTTTCCTGAAACATACAAGTACCATATTTCACAAAGTATCCCTGGACATTCAGGTCTTATGTCTTAATGTAATTCTACCTCCCCTAGTCTGCCTACTGCTTTAACCTGAGCCCCGTGAGCAGGTGTGGTGAACCCAGGGACTTGGCAATAGCAGGCAGTGTTGACTATCCCTTCCATCAAGGGCCATGGACGATACTGGCTATTGCTCAGACTCTGTACCCTGTGGGGATCCCACTTTACTCATCTACATTACACCCCTTATAAGTATTTAGCTTTAATGGCCACACCAGTGCTCCTGTCTGGCATTCCTTCAATAACTGTACACTGACATTCTCCTTTCTTTTTTGTATTCATGCACGACTGTCTGGAGGCTCAGCATTACAGGACTTATTTTTTCCTGTCTCGTGGAAACTGTTGGATATCTTCAGGTGATAAATTATCCTTTTGTTGGGAAAGAGCCTAAGTAGACTTTGTGTCACCACTTGGTTAGGGGTCTTTTGACATGCTAATGTCGGCACTGGTTATGTTAGGATCTTACCTAGCAACTAAAAACATGGTACAGAGAGCTAATGCTTAATGACAAGGTCCCAGGGGGGTCGGAACCTGGAGTAGCTGCATGGGGGGGTATAAAGCTGTCGAGAGAGCTAACCCTGCTCTCTTTACCTCATGGTCTGGACACAGCATAGCCACACGTAAAAATGTCTGTGTAATGTATTACTTATTTCTCTTTACTTTTTTCCTAACTTTTTCTATCGTAGGATTTTGCCTTAATATGTTAATAATCTCTTGATAGCATGTGTATGACGATTATAGCAATATTTTGTATCATTGGTAACATCGTTGTTTTAACCACTTGCCGACCGCCTCACGCCTATATACATGAGCAGAGCGGCACGGGCAGGCAAAATCACGTACCTAGTACGTGATTGCCTTCCCGCGGGCGGGGGGTCCGATCGGACCCCCCCCGGTGCCATCGGCGGTCGGCATTTGGTTGGGAGCGATGAGAGACGAGGGGGAGACCATCCGATCGTGGCCCCCCCCTCGCGATCGCTCCCAGCCAATGAGAAACATCCCCTGCCTCTGTATAGTACACAGAGGCAGAGGATGTGATGTCATCTCTCCTGGGCTGGGCAGTTTCCGTTCCAGCGCCGAGGAGAGAAGACATGTAAGTGCACCAACACTCACACACAACACAGTAGAACATGCCAGGCACACTAAACACCCCCGATCCCCCCCCGATCGCCCCCCAATCACCCCCCCAGTCACAAACTGACACCAAGCAGGTTTTTTTTTTTTTTTCCTGATTACTGCATAGTGTCAGTTTGTGACAGTTAGCAGTGGTAGGACAGTGAGTGTTAGCCCCCTGTAGGTCTAGGGTACCCCCCTAACCCCCCCTAATAAAGTTTTAACCCCTTGATCACCCACTGTCACCAGTGTCGCTAAGCGATCATTTTTCTGATCGCTGTATTAGTGTCACTGGTGACGCTAGTTAGGAACGTAAATATTTAGGTTCGCTGTCAGCGTTTTATAGCGACAGGGACCCCCATATACTATCTAATAAATGTTTTAACCCCTTGATTGCCCCCTAGTTAACCCTTTCACCACTGATCACCGTATAACTGTTAAGGGTGACGCTGGTTAGTTCGTTTATTTTTTATAGTGTCAGGGCACCCGCCGTTTATTACCGAATAAAGGTTTAGCCCCCTGATCGCCCGGCGGTGATATGCGTCGCCCCAGGCAGCGTCAGATTAGCCCCAATACCGCGAACACCCACGCACGCACCATACACCTCCCTTAGTGGTATAGTATCTGAACGCATCAATATCTGATCCGATCAGATCTATACTAGCGTCCCCAGCAGTTTAGGGTTCCCAAAAATGCAGTGTTAGCGGGATCAGCCCAGATACCTGCTAGCACCTGCGTTTTTCCCCTCCGCCCGGCCCAGCCCAGCCCACCCAAGTGCAGTATCGATCGATCACTGTCACTTACAAAACACTAAACGCATAACTGCAGCGTTTGCAGAGTCAGGCCTGATCCCTGCGATCGCTAACAGTTTTTTTGGTAGCATTTTGGTGAACTGGCAAGCACCAGCCCCAGGCAGCATCAGATTAGCGCCAGTACCGCTAACACCCACACACGCAGCATACGCCTCCCTTAGTGGTATAATATCTGATCGGATCAATATCTGATCCGATCAGATCTATACTAGCGTCCCCAGCAGTTTAGGGTTCCCAAAAACGCAGTGTTAGTGGGATCAGCCCAGATACCTGCTAGCACCTGCGTTTTGCCCCTCCGCCCGGCCCAGCCCACCCAAGTGCAGTATCGATCGATCACTGTCACTTTTTTTTGTAGCGTTTTGGTGAACTGGCAAGCACCAGCGGCCTATTACACCCCGGTCGTAGTCATACCAGCACTGCAGTAACACTTGGTGACGTGGCGAGTCCCATAAGTGCAGTTCAAGCTGGTGAGGTGGCAAGCACAAGTAGTGTCCTGCTGCCACCAAAAAGACAAACATAGGCCTGTCGTGCCCATAATGCCCTTCCTGCTGCATTCACCAATCCTAATTGGGAACCCACCGCTTCTGCAGGGCTCCGGACTTCCCCCATTCACATCCCCAACCAAATGCAGTCGGCTGCATGAGAGGCATTTATATGTCCTCCCGAGTACCCCTACCCAACGAACCCCCCCAAAAAAGATGTTGTGTCTGCAGCAAGCGCGGATATAGGTGTGACACCCACTATTATTGTCCCTCCTGTCCTGATAATCCTGTTCTTTGCATTGGTGAATGTTTTGAACGCTACCATACACTAGTTGAGTATTAGCGTAGGGTACAGCATTGCACAGACTAGGTACACTTTCACAGGGTCTCCCAAGATGCCATCGCATTTTGAGAGACCCGAACCTGGAACCGGTTACAGTTATAAAAGTTACAGTTACAAAAAAAAGTGTAAAAAAAAAAAAAAACACAAACAAAAATAAAAAAAAATAGTTGTCGTTTCATTGTTCTCTCTCTCTCTATTCTCTCTCTATTGTTCTGCTCTTTTTTACTGTATTATATTCTGCAATGTTTTATTGTTATTATGTTTTATCATGTTTGCTTTTCAGGTATGCAATTTTTTATACTTTACCGTTTACTGTGCTTTATTGTTAACCATTTTTTTGTCTTCAGGTACGCCATTCACGACTTTGAGTGGTTATACCAGAATGATGCCTGCAGGTTTAGGTATCATCTTGGTATCATTCTTTTTAGCCAGCGGTCGGCTTTCATGTAAAAGCAATCCTAGCGGCTAATTAGCCTCTAGACTGCTTTTACAAGCAGTGGGAGGGAATGCCCCCCCCACCGTCTTCCGTGTTTTTCTCTGGCTCTCCTGTCTCAACAGGGAACCTGAGAATGCAGCCGGTGATTCAGCCAGCTGACCATAGAGCTGATCAGAGACCAGAGTGGCTCCAAACATCTCTATGGCCTAAGAAACCGGAAGCTACGAGCATTTTATGACTTAGATTTCGCCGGATGTAAACAGCGCCATTGGGAAATTGGGGAAGCATTTTATCACACCGATCTTGGTGTGGTCAGATGCTTTGAGGGCAGAGGAGAGATCTAGGGTCTAATAGACCCCATTTTTTTTCAAAAAAGAGTACCTGTCACTACCTATTGCTATCATAGGGGATATTTACATTCCCTGAGATAACAATAAAAATGATTAAAAAAAAAATTAAAAGGAACAGTTTAAAAATAAGATAAAAAAGCAAAAAAATAATAATAAAAAAAAAAAAAAAGCACCCCTGTCCCCCCTGCTCTCGCGCTAAGGCGAACGCAAGCGTCGGTCTGACGTCAAATGTAAACAGCAATTGCACCATGCATGTGAGGTATCACCGCGAAGGTCAGATCGAGGACAGTAATTTTAGCAGTAGACCTCCTCTGTAAATCTAAAGTGGTAACCTGTAAAGGCTTTTAAAGGCTTTTAAAAATGTATTAATTTTGTTGCCACTGCACGTTTGTGCGCAATTTTAAAGCATGTCATGTTTGGTATCCATGTACTCGGCCTAAGATCATCTTTTTTATTTCATCAAACATTTGCGCAATATAGTGTGTTTTAGTGCATTAAAATTTAAAAAAGTGTATTTTTTCCACAAAAAATGCGTTTGAAAATTCGCTGCGCAATTACTGTGTGAAAAAAAAAAAATGAAACACCCACCATTTTAATCTGTAGGGCATTTGCTTTAAAATAATATATAATGTTTGGGGGTTCAAAGTAATTTTCTTGCAAAAAAATAATTTTTTCATGTAATCAAAAAGTGTCAGAAAGGGCTTTGTCTTCAAGTGGTTAGAAGAGTGGGTGATGTGTGACATAAGCTTCTAAATGTTGTGCATAAAATGCCAGGACAGTTCAAACCCCCCCAAATGACCCCATTTTGGAAAGTAGACACCCCAAGCTATTTGCTGAGAGTCATGTTGAGTCCATGGAATATTTTATATTGTGACACAAGTTGCGGGAAAGAGACAAATTTTTTTTTTTTTTTGCACAAAGTTGTCACTAAATGTTATATTGCTCAAACATGCCATAGGGATTTGTGAAATTACACCCCAAAATAAATTCTGTTGCTTCTCCTGAGTACGGGGATACCACATGTGTGGGACTTTTTGGGAGCCTAGCCGCGCACGGGATCCCGAAAACCAAGCACCGCCTTCAGGCTTTCTAAGGCCGTAAATTTTTGATTTCACTCTTCACTGCCTATCACAGTTTCGGAGGCCATGGAATGCCCAGGTGGCACAAAGCCCCCCAAATGACCCAATTTTGGAAAGTAGACACCCCAAGCTATTTGCTGAGAGGTATAGTGAGTATTTTGCAGACCTCACTTTTTGTCACAAAGTTTTGAAAAAAAAAAAAAAATTTCTGGTCTTTCTTCATTTTCAAAAACAAATGAGAGCTGCAAAATACTCACCATGCCTCTCAGAAAATAGCTTGGGGTGTCTACTTTCCAAAATGGGGTCATTTGGGGGGGTTTGTGCCATCTTGGCATTTTATGGCCTTCAAAACTGTGATAGGTAGTGAGGAGTGAACTCAAAAATGTATGCCCTTAGAAATCCTGAAGGTGGTGCTGGGTTTTCAGGGCCCCGTACGCGGCTAGGCTCCCAAAAAGTGCCACACATGTGGTATCCCCGTACTCAGGAGAAGCAGCTGAATGTATTTTGGGGTGCAATTCCACATATGCCCATGGCCTGTGTGAGCAATATATCATTTAGTGACAACTTTTTGTAATTTTTTTTTTTTTGTCATTATTCAATCACTTGGGACAAAAAAAAAAAATATTCAATGGGCTCAACATGCCTCTCAGCAACTTCCTTGGGGTGTCTACTTTCCAAAATGGGGTCATTTGGGGGGGTTTGTACTGCCCTGCCATTTTAGCACCTCAAGAAATGACATAGGCAGTCATAAACTAAAAGCTGTGTAAATTCCAGAAAATGTACCCTAGTTTGTAGACGCTATAACTTTTGCGCAAACCAATAAATATACGCTTATTGACATTTTTTTTACCAAAGACATGTGGCCGAATACATTTTGGCCTAAGTGTATGACTAAAATTTAGTTTATTGGATTTTTTTTATAACAAAAATAGAAAATATCATTTTTTTTCAAAATTTTCAGTCTTTTTCCGTTTATAGCGCAAAAAATAAAAACGGCAGAGGTGATCAAATACCATCAAAAGAAATCTCTATTTGTGGGAAGAAAAGGACACAAATTTCGTTTGGGTACAGCATTGCATGACCGCGCAATTAGCAGTTAAAGCGACGCAGTGCCGAATTGTAAAAAGTGCTCTGGTCAGGAAGGGGGTAAATCCTTCCGGGGCTGAAGTGGTTAAGGTTGTATCATTTATGTTATAGTTGCTAACCTCGGATTAATACAAGTTTCTTTTCTGTACAATAGTAAGTTTAAATAAATTAGACTGTTATTTTTTTTCGCACAGGTATCATTCATTCTTAATTGCATGGGTTGATTCATATAGATAAAAGGTTTTAATCACTTATGTTATGTATCATTAGCCATATAAGTGAGGTAGGTAAAGATAGCCTTGTCAAAGCATGCAGTAGGTGCAAAGCATCATGGAGTAATCCCCTGAGGGGGGTGTCAACAATGTAATAGCGTAATGACGCAGAAAGTGATGTCATGACATCAGAATTGGACTCTCTTAACATTAAAGTCTGGCCACCACCAGGAGAGCATCCAAAAAGGGCCCTGCATGTCACTTTACCAGCCTGAAGACTTCTGGAAAAGGTAAGTATATAAAAAAAAGAAAGTATTTAAAGCATGTTAGGGCAGCATAGTGGCTTAGTTGGCTTGCACTTATGCCTTACAGTACTGGGGTCCTTGGTGTGAATCATGATTAGAAGGCTATCTGCATGGAGTTTGCATAATCTCCCTGAACTTGTATTGGTTCCCTGGCTACACCACTTTCCAAAGACATGCTAGTAGGGTAGTTGGCTCTTGTCTAAATCTACCCTGTGTGTGGGGGGCCTCAAATTCAACTTGCTATATTAATAATGTCCTAAGCATACATGTCCCTTTGTGTATCTGCATCTATGGGCCTGGGTATCCCCTGCCTGCATGTCATTGGCCAGGAGTTAACAGCTGCCTTCCGGAGTCAAGCAAACACAGAGCTAAACCCAAACTCATCCCTACTAGGGAGCCCAGAGATGGTCTTTAACCCTCTCACACTACCTCCCAGTTGTCCAATAGATAGACTTTAATGAACAGGAGGTGGTATGGAATCTCCATCATGTAAGTGCTGTGACTGGCTGAGAACTGTCAATCTGTTGGGAGTGCTATAGGCACGTACTTATGCTGCCGTGGACAGATATGTGTGGCAGCTGGATTTTGTGCAATTGGCAAGAGGTTTAAGAACAATACACATCTCAACAAATGTTTCTATGCTTTCTACAGGAGGGGCTGTTTAGATTTCAAATTATAATTTAGAAGTGATTTTGGTTCAGTCTTTAAAGCTTCTCGCCAAAGTGAACACACGCCATGCTGTGTTTTGTCTCTCCACCATTTAAAACAAGGCAGGCTGAGGATACTGAGTGGTTCATAACTTCTCTAACAACTTTTTCAGTTTTTAGACTTGTTCATTACTTCTTCAGCTCTTGAACTTGTTCTTTAACATTGGACATGTTCTTTATTGTTGAAGACTTTTCGTAGCTTTTCCAACTACTTCTTCATTCATAAAAATAAATACAAGTAAAAGGCGCAACACACTAGTACCTCAGAGGTGACCATGTAATAAAATCCATAAAAGTTCAAGAATGGGTATATGATAAATAATAGGTCTGCGAGTCAGGGCTACCATGAACATAGACCAGAAGCCAGAAATCCAGTAGAGCTGAAAAAAAAAAGGGGAGGGGTGCCTCTGAATATATAGTAAACACTTTAATTTAAAAAAGCAATATCAACTCACATGAGAGAAAGCAATGTTTCACATAGGTGAGCTGGATACTGTCCAAAAGCAGGGTCAGGATGAATGATCAGGTCACGGTGGCATCCACTTCTCACTAGTATGGTAGGAGTCCTGCTGGGACATCAGGTATCCAGGGAGATGTTGAGGTAGTGAGCTGTCAGAGCCAGGGCGCTCAGCGCTGCTATTCCTTGCTTGTCCTCACTGTTCATCGCTTCAAGATGGGAGACAGCCGTGCGGTGTCAGGTCTCATCCAGAGTGAGGCTTGGAAGGCACATGACGGCGTGGGGCTGTGACGTCACTAATATGTGACGCGTTTCCGAGCTTTCGTACTGCGAGTGGTGTGGCAGCCGCACTCCTTTTTCAAACATAAAGGATGGGAAGGGGGAGCAGTCTTGTATAGTGGGACAGGGGGCAGCGTCAATGGGCATGCAAATGCAATAGTTGATGTAAATATACGGTGCATCACATACAATATAGAAGACACATAAAATGTAATAAAAAATCTCTCACAATATTACTGAACACAGAGAAAAAGAGGCTCATGGTAGAATGGATTGCATCAGTTACATAGTAGGTGAGGTTGAAAAAAGACACAAGTCCTTCAAGTCCAACCTATGTGTGTGTGATTATATGTCAGGATTACATTGTATATTGCTGTATGTTGCAGTCGTTCAGGTGCTTTTCTAATAGCTTTTTAAACCATCGATGCTCCCCGCTGAGACCACAGTCTGTGGAAGGGAATTCCACATCCTTGTCGCTCTTATGCCTCGTACACATGGTCGGATTTTCCGACGGAAAATCTGTTTGTCGTAAATTCCGATCGTGTGTACACAATTCCGACGCACAAAGTTCCACGCATGCTCGGAATCAAGCAGAAGAGCCGCACTGGCTATTGAACTTCATTTTTCTCGGCTCATCGTGCATGTTGTACGTCACCGTGTTCTTGACATTCGGAATTTCTGACTCTGAGATTTGTGTGGCCGTGTGTATGCAAGACAAATTTGAGCCAACATCCATCGGAAAAAATCCATGGATTTTGTTGTCGAAATGTCCAATCGGGTGTACGGGGCATTACAGTAAAGTAGTTTAAGCTTAAACCTCTTTTTTTCTAATTTTAATGAGTGGCCACGTGTCTTGTTAAACTCCCTTTAACGAAAAAGTTGTATCCCTATTGTGGGGTCACCAGTACGGTATTTATAAATTTAAATCATATCTCCTCTCAAGCATCTCTTCTCCAGAGAGAATAGGTTCAGCGCTCTCAACCTTTCCTCATAACTAATATTCTCCAGACCCTTTATTAGCTTAGTTGCCCTTCTTTGTACTCGCTTTGTACTTCTTCATTAATGTCCATTTGAATGTGGCTTACTACTACTACTGGATCTACTATGGTCTGGATGAATGAGAACCGTCAGACAGTATGTATTGGAGTACTTTAATTATTGTATTTATTTATTTTTCCCGCGTGTAAAGCAATATTTATCACAGACAGAAACCCTATTAAAATATCATACTCGTTTTTGAACAGTAACAAGTAAGTAATGCCCCGTACACATGGTCGGATTTTCTGACGGAAAATGTGTGATAGGACCTTGTTGTCGGAAATCCATCACACTTCATCACACATTTTCCATCGGATTTTCCGACATACAAAGTTTGAGAGCAGGCTATAAAATTTTCCGACAACAAAATCCGTTGTCGGAATTTCCGATTGTGTGTACACAAATCCGACGCACAAAGTGCCACGCATGCTCAGAATAAATAAAGAGATGAAAGCTATTGACCACTGCCCCGTTTATAGTCCAGACGTACGTGTTTTACGTCACCGCGTTCAGAATGATCGGATTTTCCGACAACTTTGTGTGACCGTGTGTATGCAAGACAAGTTTGAGCCAACATCCGTCGGAAAAAATCCTAGGATTTTGTTGTCGGAATGTCCGATCAATGTCCGACCGTGTGTACGGGGCATCACAGTAAGTAAGTAAGAGGGGGGACAATCTTGTCTATTTACAAATTTCTAGTGAGATGCTTATTATACAGTACAGGTAAGATCTATGGAATGTGTACATGTTAGGACTATGCCTAGGACATGATTAATGGTGTTTTGTTGGGGAGTATCAATACATCAGGGTTAGGAATTGATGTGCTGATCCACTTCCAAAAGATTCCAAGCTGATCTAGAAAATGTATTTGAAGGATGCACAGAAGATTGTAAAGATAAAGATTTGTACTGGATAGGATGATGGAGGGTTGTAGTGGATGGGATAGGATGGGACCCTAATCCTAAGGGTTGTAGTGGATGGGAAAGTATGATGTAGGTTTGTAGTGGATGGGGCGAGATGATGGAAGTTAATAGTAGACGGAATGGGTTGATGGAAGTTTGTAGTGGATGGGATGAGATGGGGTGAGATGATGGAAGTTTATAGTGGATTGGATGGGATGGGGTGATCTGATGGAGGTTTGTAGTGTATGGATGGGGTGAAATGATGGCGGTTTGTAGTTGATAGGATGGGATGATATGATGGAGGTTTGCAATGGATGGATGGGATGGTGGAGGCTTGAATCAGCAAGCAGACAGACAGAGACAATAGGTCTTAATTAACACAATTAACAATGGGACTGCATCTTAGGGGCATACAATGGGAGAGACACAAATTTGTGTATTCTGTCCACTAGACAAGTCATTAGAAAAGAAACCATGCCCCAGCAGTCTGATAATATTAACATCTGCTATGGATCTCACAGTATAAAGCAGTCAATGTTGGTGATGGGGCGGCTAGGCCATAAACATGGATCTTGGACCTTGATTTCCAGAGTCTGTATGTTTTGGGGAGACATGAACTTGATATCATCAACAAGACCAATCTAAGGGTCCCCCAGGCACCCACCTCCCAAAGTGTAGTGGGTAAGAGGCTTGATCCTAGTCCTCTCCAAAAGACCCTGTCCTGGTTAGGTCTGTCACACTCTGTAATGATGATTTTTTTTTAACAAATGTTTATGCACAAAAATAAAACACTCTTTTTGGTTGACCACATAAGTATTACAGTCACTCATGTTGGTCGAATTGGCACATGGATTACCTTTTGAGCAGTAACGCCACGTCAGGGCTTCAACCCATGTTATTGACCATTCACACCCTTTTCATATCTCAATTCACACACATAAGTACATAAGCACACCATTTTTTCCATACCTCAAGACAAGAATCCCTACTACTGCCTAAACAAATACACATAAAAGTACATGCCATACTTTCCATACATAAAAATTTCTACCCTTGCTACTGTATATTCACACTTATGCCGCGTACACACAATCGCACATTCCGACAACAAAATCCATGTTTTTTTTCCGACGGATGTTGGCTCAAACTTGTCTTGCGTAAACATGGTCACACAAATGTTGTGGGAAATTTCAAACGTCAAGAACGCGGTGATGTACAACACGTACAACGGCACTTTAAAAGGCAAGTTCAATACCAAGTGCGCCACCCTTTGGGCTCCTTCTGCTAATATCGTGTTTACCTTGTGTTAGTAGAAGTTTGGTGAGGGACGATTCGTGCTTTTCAGCCTCGTGCTTTTCAGATTGCCACTGCTCTTTAGTTTGTGCTTGTGGGTTGGTATCTGGTTTTCAGTGCGTGTAGTCAGTTCGCATTTGTTTTTCAGTACGAATTTTATAGTACGTATTTGATTATCAGTGTGTTCTTGTCCACTCGTTTCTGATTTTCAGCTCACTCTTCTCAGGCCTTTCTGTTTTTCAGTGCTTTCTGTTAGTTTGTTGTGACCTGCTGACCGCTTTGAAGCCATGTTGCGGGTACTTACTCATTGTAGAGTTCGTGCTATGCAGGGGCTTGGTGTTGAGGTTCTTACTTTGACCCAAGCCCAGTCCATGAACAGGGCGGGGAGGAATTCATGGACGAAGAATTGGTTACTCCAGCGTGACCAATTCTCTCACATGCCTTTGTTGCGGGAAATCCGTGAGAATAATGCTGATGATTTCAGGAATTATCTCCGGATGATGGACCCAGTTTTTCACTGTTTGTTGGCTTTGCTGTCCCCTTATATTATGAAGCAGGATACCTGCATGCTGCAAACCATCACTCCCGAACAGAGGCTAGTCGTCATGTTGTGGTACTTGGCAATGGGGAGAAGTCTGGCAGAAGTTCTCGACAGGCATCTCCCCCTAGGCTCTGGGGATCATTATTCCAGAGACCTGTTCTGCCATCATTCAGGTCCTGCAGAAGGATTATATTAGGGTAAGTTTTATCCTTTAACATCACATTCTATGTATTTAATGTTTGCTAATGTATTGTATTTATTTCATCACTCCCTAATTACTATGATTGTAATATGCTGTGGATGTCCCCTTTGTTTTCATGCATGCTGGAAGTTTTTAAAGTTTCTTTTTTGTCCTTCATGCATATTTGCCTTCACTAACCTCCCCAGCAAGCTATCCTGGGCCCATACACACCTAGCCTAGTTACTTAACAATGTATTTTGTCAGCTCCATAGTAATGCTTTACCCTAAACACCCCCTAAAATGTGTACAAATGTGCCAGAGGCTTTTTTTTGGAGTCCCAAAATCATTTTGAACCCTCCCTCCCCACAACCGCTAAGTCAACCGCTACCAATCCTCTATCTTTTGACTTTGCCATACCCATACACACTAAACCTACCTCTTTTGTGGTCATATTATCATTATGGATGAATTCACCAAAGCATAAAGTGAAAGGGCCTGCCTGAATACTTTCAAATGGTACTGTTTAAAGTTTTTTGTTCTCCTATTATCTTGATAGGTAATTGCAGAATGAAAAAAAGTGCTTCAATTTGGACAGTGTGTATTCCTATTTTTGTATTATGACACTTCTTACCTGTCCAGTGGGCTGCCAATAGTGTAAGTAAGGATAGACTGGCCAAAGTTAAACACATTATTTATGCATGCAGCTCTCAATTAAGTGGAGAGGGTTACCTGTCCAAAACATCTCCCCCCCCTAAAATTTTTACAAATGGGCCATCAGAGAGGGTGAGGAATCTGATAAGTGTACTTTATATATTTGTCTTTAAATACTCCTTCAAATCAATGTTTTACTGATGTTGGCCAAGAATGTTTGTGTCTAATCTGCTTGCAATGTTTATGTGCAAAATTACTATATTTTTTTTTTTTGTTTGACTCCACAGTTTCCTTCAACGCCACAGGAATGGCAGACTGTGGCTTTCCAAGCGGTGGAACTTTCCCAACTGCAGAGGGGCAATTGATGGGAAACACATCCACATAGTCCCACCCCCCAACTCTGGGTCATACTATTACAACTATAAGGGGTTTAATAGTATTGTGATGTTGGCGGTGGTGTCGGCGACATATGAGTTTCTCTATGTGGACATGGGGAAGAATGGCCGGATGTCAGAGTCATTGCCCAGACCGAGTTCTACAGACGGCTCCAGAATGGTGGCTTGGGATTGCCACCTGCTGAAGATAACGTGGAAGGACCCCTGTTTGTCATTGTCGCTGATGAAGTGTTTGGGCTTGGTGAACATCTGATGCGGCCAGAGCCAGAAGAGTGGTGGAGAACGATTTTGGGATAATGGCCAGCTGGTTCCACCTATTCCTTACAGCAGTCAACATGGCGGAATATAAACTTAACCATATAATCCTTGCATGCTGCATTCTCCACAACTATTTAAGGAGAAATTCAATGAACTATGTTTCCTCAGTTGGGCCTGAGGCCGGACTTCAAGAAGAAACCCTGACAGCTGTTGAAGCTGGCCGTCCTGGCTTGCCCCCCCCAAAGCGCCTGCGAGGTCCGTATCAAATATATGGAGTACTTTGCGGGTAGGGGGGCCAGTGATATGCCAGAAAATGTTTAATAAACATTTTTAAAATACATTTTTTAGTTAAACTGAAATAAGATTTCCTTTGATTTACTGCTTGTGTTTCTTTTAGCTGTCTCCTAGGTTATCCAATGGGCTTTTCTTTTTGGCCATTTTCTTCAATAGTGCAAACGTAATTTATTTGATGCATGAGGTGACAATCTCTTCTTCAGCTAACTATTATGTTGTTGATCTGCTACACACACACCTTGCTTTTGTTGTTAATGTATGTAATGCATTACTGATAAAAAGTATTCATCATTTTCCGCACCATGAATTAATTTTTGGGTGTCACAAAAATGGCCTGATTGTTGCAAAGTATAAAGCACTGTGGGAGTAATTTACTAAAGGAAAATCCATTGCACTCCAAGTGCATTAAAAGTACACTTTTAGTGCAAAGTGGATTTGCCTTTAGTAAATTACCCCATTGTCACTGTAAACACCAACTTAGTCCAAAAACTGCTATTAAGCATTGAAAGAAGAAGCCACACATTGTTGAGTAGAAATTTTTTTACCCTGTGCACATTCACATGTGCGTTAGAAATGGGTTCTTGAACAAACCAAAATATTTTTGTAATAACATTTTTGGTTTTGACAGTAAAAATAGCCTTTTTTTGTGTTAAACAGGCATGTTTAAAACGATAAAACAATACACAACTCAGGAACTTACAAAGTTCAACTTTGATCATTTGAAGGCAATATCAGACATTAGTATGTCAAAACTGCGTTGATCTTGCCTTCATCAGATGGGGTGATGTCACCCCTGTGAAAGCCAAATTTTGAAGATGCACACTAATTGAGAGTCAAAAATGGGGATTTCCATCCTGATCCCATGCCTAATGTCAACATGTGCTAGCTCCCATCATGGGGGATCAATGGATGTGTTTGGGGGTACAACCCCTTCCTCTCAGCTACTTGAGTTGCGAGGAAGGGGTTGCATCCACAAAACACGTACATTGATATCCCGTGATGGCAGATAGCACATGTTGACACACTGTATGCATCTTCAAAATTTGGCTTTCAATATACTTCAAAAAAGGTTTAAAAATTTTAAAAATAGAAACAAATTGAAGAATTTAGGTGCATTTTAGATTCTGCCTAAAATATCAATGATGTTTTTGAGTCTTTTTTCAACATCATCGATGTCTTCCTTGATCTTCTGTAAATCCATATTGCACACCATGATCTCCCCGATGAGGATGTGTTCACTTGCGAAATGAGTTTCTTCTTCCACAACATCCACATCACCTAAAACAAAAAAACACACCATGTATTATAAATATGCAGGCATACATCTATTACCTGAAACTGTGGCCTCAGACACTCACCTGTTGTGGTCACTATTTCGCCCACTTCATTAACCTCTCCTTCCTCCACATCCTCTGGTTGTGGTGTTGGCATTTCCCCTTCTGTATGAGGTTGGGGGTCCCTGGTGTCCTCTGATGTCCTGAGTCTTTTCTCCCCTATGTGAATAAAAAAAAGTATACTTAGCACACAGATAGTTGAGGGCAGAAATAGGAATCTGAAACATTGCTTGAAGTGTTGTACAATTGTCTTTTTGGGCAGAGTTCCAAGCTGAAGACATTTTTTTTCCCTTTCTAAAGCTGGAATACTTACATTTTTTGTACAATTTTCACACATGGAGACATCCCTAGTATCCACTGGAGCACCTGTGTGGAACACCCTAAAAAGTTTGTTCTGGTGTCCCACACTAGTGCTCCTGCGTCCAGATGTGTAAACAGCTGCTGAGTGTCCTCTCCTTACACTGAATCAAGTTTACATTTCATTCTAGTTACAAACCCATCTAGACAACAATGTACTAAACTTCTTTTAATACAAATAAGCCTGAACAAATGTAGTTAACCTAGATCTGCCAAAAACATCTCATTAGTGGTCGAACGAACAATGTTTACTATGAACAATTACTGTGCCCACGAACCTGAAAGTTGCCATTTTAAACTGTACAACAGTAAAGATAAACACAAGGAGCAGCACAAACGTAATAATAGAAATACAGGACAAATACTTACTTTTTAGAAGCAGTTTCCTGATCTTTCTGTACTGATCCTGCTCCCTCAATTTCAGGTCTGACCATTGTTTCCTCAGTTGATCCTTGGATCGTCGTACTCCAAAATTCCTGTGCAGACTTTTCACAACTTTAGCCATGATCTTGGCCTTTCCCACATTTGGGTTTGCGTAAGGTCCATACTTCCCATCATAGTCGGCCCTCTTCAAGATGTCCATCTCTACAAAGGACATATTTGAGGCCTTAAATCTCCTCTGGGATCGGGACGTTCGTGGTTCCGGCTTTCATCGTTCCTGCTGCTGTCTGCATGCACTTGCTCTTTCTCCACCATGTGCTCTCCCACTGCGCTGAAAGAGAACGGGTGGGGAATATACTAGATAGAAGGTCAGGGGCGGGTGGAGTTTACACATGCGCAGTGTATATAAAGCGCAACGCGCGTGCTTCGTACGTACGATCTGTGAGCGCCGATCGTGATAACGAAGGTACAATTTTAACTTGGTGCATCAGTGGCCTATACTGCTTATAGATTGAGGCCAAGATTAGGAGAGTTTAGCCTGACATTAGGGTTTGTCTTGTGTTGTGTCTTGCAGAGAAAATGGATTCATTCAATGATACTTACATAGTTAATCAGGTTGAAAAAAGACACAAGTCCATCCAGTTCAACCTTAAAAACAATAAATAAAATAAAAAATATTGTACAATCCAATAGACCCAATTTTATACCCTTAGTTGATCCAGAGGAAGGCAAAAAACCCCAGCAGAGCATGCTCCAATTTGCTACAGCAGGGGAAAAAAAAAATTCCTTCCTGATCCCCCAAGAGGCAATTGGATTTTCCCTGGATCAACTTTACCTATAAAATGTTTTAAGACGTATTACCTCGGTGGTGTGGGTGTGTCATTGGCATAATCCCATATCAATTTGTAAAAAATTATATATAAACCTCTGAGGGGATTTTTAGGGCAATGAAATTTTTTGATTTTTAAGTAAAAAAATATTTATTTATATCAATTAATTCTTAGAAAATACAAAAATTACATAAATAATACAAGGACATGATTACATAAATAACAATTCCTGGGTTCAAAGAAAGCTTGTGTATACAGCAAATCACATTACAAATGTAACATAGACTGATAAAATGAGAATATGTGAAAGAGGGTGATGCATCGCACTACCCAATGGGTCACTACAGATGATACCGTAGCGTGGAGTAGTGGAATCCAACGCGTTTCAACATTTGTATCACAAAGAAAAGTCTTCTTCAGGGAAATAGGTAGTGCGATGCATCACCCTCTTTCACATATTCTCATTTTATCAGTCTATGTTACATTTGTAATGTGATTTGCTGTATACACAAGCTTTCTTTGAACCCAGGAATTGTTATTTATGTAATCATGTCCTTGTATTATTTATGTAGTTTTTGTATTTTCTAAGAATTAATTGATATAAATAAATATTTTTTTACTTAAAAATCATTGCCTTAAAAATCCCCGCAGAGGTTTATATATAATTTTTTTACCTATAAAATGTTAGTACCCAGTTATATTATGTACATTTAGGAAAGTATCTAGACCTTTCTTAAAGCAATCTACAGAACCACCTCTGGAGGGAGTCTATTCCACATTTTCACAGCTCTTACTGTGAAGAAACCCTTGCGTATTTGGAGATGAAATCTCTTTTCCTCTAGACTTAAAAAGAGTGCCCCCGTGTCCTCTGGGTTGACCGTAAAGAGAATAACTAAGTAAATAAATAAGTTTACTATATGGACCCCTTATATATTTGAATATGTTGATCATATCCCCCCTTATTCTCCTCTTCTCAAGAGTGAATAAATTCAGTTCCTCTAATCTTTCCTCATAGCTGAGCTCCTCCATGCCTCTTATCAGTTTGGTTGCCCTTCCCTGCACTTTTTCCAGTTCCCCGATATCCTTTTTGAGAGCTGGTGCCCAAAACTGAACTGCATATTCCAGATGAGGTCTTACTATTGATTTGAACAGGGGCAAAATGATATCTCTCTCTGGAGTCCATACCTCTCTTAATACAAGAAAGGACTTTGCTCGCTTTGGAAACCGCAGCTTGGCATTGCATGCTATTATTGAGCTTATGATCTACCAAAACCCCCAGATCCTTAGATGATAGGGAATCTCTACCAATATGCAGTGACCTGTTCAGGGAGCTGCCCTGTCTGTGGCAGGTGAACCACCCGTTTTTTAATAAGCTAAGAAAGAGGAAGGCAGCGCTGGAGAAACTGCTTGAATTTGTGAAGCCGATGATCCCCACAGCAGACATCAACTATTTGAAGGCCAAAATTGGTGGCATGAGGAGTACTTATCTTAGGGAGCGAAAAAAGGTCCAGGATTCCTTGAGATCAGGAGCAGCAGATGACGTTTATGTACCCAGGCTGTGGTACTATGACAGACTGCATTTTCTGTCAGACCAGAGTGAACCCAGGCCAGCGCTCTCTACTCTTCAAGGCTTACTTCTACCTCAGCTGAGGCTTCCGATGTCCAACCTGGGCCTTTCAGGCAGGAAGATGTGGAGGAGTCCAGCCTGAGTCAGTTAGAGCATTGTTCAACATATTTCTTTTCTTAAAATTAATGATGTTAACTAGATGTTATTATTGATCACTAATTTCTGATTTAACAAAGTGGTTTACATATCAATATACAGTAGTGGCCACAAATGATTGGGACAAGAATGAAAAATGCTGGGCTCAGAATGATAGTCTTTTCTATTTGTTAACATTCAATTTGCAACAGTCATGAGCTCAGAATTGTGTGCGACTAAAACTAAAACACCATGTCCCTTTTTCATACACAGGAAAGCCTCAGCCAGGAGGTGGCGAAGGTAAGTGGCAGCCAGGAGGTCAACCATCATCCTCCTCCTCCTCCTCCACCTCCTGTCACAACTCCAACACCAGAGCCACAGCCTGGAAGGAAGAGTCTAAGGAAGACAAGAGTGTGATGGCCTGGGTTCAGTCTGGTCTGGCAAAAGATGCAGGCTGTTGTATGACCACAGCCTGGGGACATATATATCATCTGCTGCTGTTCCTGATCTCTTGGACTCCTGGACCATATTGTACTCACTATTATATGGACTCCTCAAGCCACCAATTTTGGCTGTAAAAAATAGTTGATGTGTGCCCTGGGGTACAAAGACTTTGCAAATTTCCCCAGTTTATCCAGCGTTGCCTTCCTCTTCATTTTGTTAGGACCCATAATAAAGGTCTATTTTTTTGTCAAATACTTGCCTATGTGTATTACTTCAAAAAGGACAGTTTGTGAGTAGGCAGGTACATTTCAAAAATACAATGTCAAATTAACAAGGGACACCAACCAACCTCCTTGAGGTTAAAAAATACAAGATAATAATGGTGTTGTGGTAACTTGACACACAAAACAAAAAAAATTGTATGGAGATCACTAGAAAAAAAAAAGAGGAGATCTTGATAAAAAAAAAAAAAAAAATCACTATAAAAATAAATACATAAATTTGCAGCGTGACGAATGTGCTATCTCCATTACAAACGCCAGTTTTACCAGAACGAGTGCTTCCATCTCGTACTTGATTCAGAGCATGCGTGGAATTTTGTGCGTCGGAATTGTGTACACACGCTCAGAATTTACGACAACGGATTTTGTTGTCGGGAAAATTTGCTCAATTGGGTTTAAGTCAGGGCTCTGGCTGGGCCATTCAAGAACAGTCACTGAGTTGTGAAGCCACTCCGTTATTTTAGCTGTAAGCTTAGGGTCATTGTCTTGTTGGAAGGTAAACCTTCAGCCCAGTCTGAGGTCCTGAGCACTCTGGAGAAGGTTTTCATCCATGATATCCCTGTACTTGGCCGCATTCATCTTTCCCTCGATTGCAACCAGTCATCCTGTCCCTGCAGCTGAAAAGCACCCCCACAGCATGACGCTGCCACCACCATGCTTTACTGTTGGGACTGTATTAGACAGGTGATGAGCAGTGCCTGGTTTTCTCCACACATACCGCTTAGAATTAAGGCCAAAAAGTTCTATCTTGGTCTCATCAGACCAGAGAATCTTATTTCTCACCATCTTGGAGTCCTTCAGGTGTTTTTTTAGCAAACTCCATGCGGGCTTTCAAGTGTGTTGCACAGAGGAGAGGCTTCCGTCTGGCCACTCTGCCATAAAGTCCCGACTGGTGGAGGGCTGCAGTGATGGTTGACTGTCTACAACTTTCTCCCATCTCCCGACTGCATCTCTGGAGCTCAGCCACAGTGATCTTTGGGTTCTTCTTTACCTCTCTCACCAAGGCTCTTCTGCCCTGATAGCGCAGTTTGGCCAGACGGCCAGCTCTAGGAAGGGTTCTGGTCGTCCCAAACTTCTTCCATTTAAGGATTATGGAGGCCACTGTGCTCTTAGGAACCTTTAGTGCAGCAGAATTTTTTTGTAACCTTGGCTAGATCTGTGCCTTGCCACAATTCTGTCTCTGAGCTCTTCAGGCAGTTTCTTTGACCTCATGATTCTCATTTGCTCTGAAATGCACTGTGAGCTGTAAGGTCTTATATAGACAGGTGTGTGGCTTTCCTAATCAAGTCCAAGCAAAGGGTCTGAATACTCAGGACCATGTGATATTTCAGTTTTTCTTTTTTAATAAATCCGCAAAAATGTTAACAATTCTGTCAATATGGGGTGCTGTGTATACATTAATGAGGAAAAAAAGGAACTTAAATGATTTAGCAAATGGCTGCAATATAACAAAGAGTGAAAATTTTAATGGGGTCTGAATACTTTCCGTCCCCACTGTAATTAGTAAATAGAGTCCACCTGGGTGTAATTTAATCACAGTATACATACAGCTGTTCTTTGAAGCCCTCAGAGGTTTGTTAGAGAACCTTAGTGCACAAACAGCATCATAAAAGCCAAGGAACACACCAGACAGGTCAGAGATAAAGTTGGAGAAGTTTAAAGCAGGGTTAGGTTACAAAATACAGCGCCTTGAAAAAGTATTCTTACCCCTTGAAATTTTCCACATTTTGCGATGTTACAAACCCAAAACGTAAATGTATTTTATTAGGATTTTATGTGACAGACCAGGGATATGCAATTAGCAGACCTCCAGCTGTTGCAGAACTACAAGTCCCATGAGGCATTGCAAGACTCTGACAGCCACAAGCATGACACCCAGAGGCAAAAGCATGATGGGACTTGTAGTTTTGCAACAGCTGGAGGTGCGCTAATTGCATATCCCTGTGATAGACCAACACAAAGTGGAACATAATTGTGAAGTGGAAGGAAAATGATAAAGGGTTTTCAATTTTTTTTTACAAATAAGTATCTGAAAAAGTGTGGCGTGCATTTGTATTCAGCTCCCCTAAGTCAATACTTTGTAGAACCACCTTTCTCTGCAATTACAGCTGCAAGTTTTTTTGGGTATGTCTCTACCAGCTTTAGACATGCAGAGAGTGAAATCTTTGCCCATTCTTCTTTGCAAAATAACTCAAGCTCTCAGATTGGATGGAGAGCGTCTGTGACTGGAATTTTTCAAGTCTTGCCACAGGTTCTCAATTGGATTAAGGTCTGGACTTTGACTGGGCATTCTAACACATGAATCTGCTTTGATCTAAACCACTCCTTTGTAGCTCTGGCTATATCTTTACGGTTGTTGTCCTGCTAGAAGGTGAACCTCCACCCTTGTCTCAAGTCTTTTGCAGTCTAACGGGTTTTATTCTAAGATTGCCCTGTATTTGGCTCCATCCATCTTCCCATCAACTCTGACCAGCTTGCATGTCCATGCTGAAGAAAAGCATCCCCACAACACGATGCTGCCACCATCATGTTTCACGGTGGGGATAATGTGTTCAGAGTGATGTGCAGTGTTAGTTTTCCACCACACATAGCGTTTTGCTTTGAGGCCATTAAGTTCAATTTTGGTCTCATCTGACCAGAGCACCTTCTTCCGCACGTTTGCTGTCCCCCACATGGCTTCTTGCAAACTGCAACCGGGACTTCTTATGGTTTTCTTTCAACAATTTCTTCTTGCCACTCTTCCATAAAGGCCAGATTTGTGAAGTGCAAGACTAATAGCTGTCCTGCGGACAGATTGTCCCACCTGTGGATCTCTGCAGCTCCTCCAGAGTTACCATGGGCCTCTTGGCTGCTTCTCTGATTAATGCTCCCCTTGCCCGGTCTGTCAGTTTAGGTGGACAGCCATATCCTGGTAGGTTTTAAGTTGTACCATACTCTTTCAATTTTTGGATGGTGGATTAAACAGTGCTCCTTGAGATGTTCAAAGCTTGGGATATTTTTTTAAACTTCTCCACAACTTTATTCCTGACCTGTCTGGTGTGTTCCTTGGCCTTCATGATGCTGTTTGTTCACTAAGGTTCTCTAACAAACCTCTGAGTGCTTCACAGAACAGCTGTATTCATACTGAGATTAAAATTACCAAGAGGTGGACTCTATTTACTAATTAGGTGACTTCTGAAGACAATTGGTTCCACTAGATTTTAGCTAGGGGTATCAGAGTAAAGGGGGCTGAATACAAATGCACGCCACACTTTTCAGATATTTATTTGTAAAACATTTATCATTCTCCCACTTCACAATTATGTGCCAGTTTGCATTAGTCTATTACATAAAATCCCAATACAATACATTTACGTTTTTGATTGTAACATGACAAAATGTGGAAAGCTTCAAGGGGTATTAATACTTTTTCAAGGCACTGTATCTCCATTCACATAGAGAAGTAGACACCATACTTTTTGTGCATCAAGACTTCCAACACCTACTGCTGACCATACGCATCTTTCATATATTCATTGGCACACAAAAATACACAACATTCTCTCCATCCCAACTATGATGGAGTTACGTTGCACCTAAAAAACAAAAAAAACACATAAACAAAACAAAAAAAAAACACACCCAGCATACAGTATGTTACATTCTTTTGTAACATGTGAAAATGTCAGGCAATGTGTATTTTAACATTTAGGCCCCTTTCACATATACGGACTGTTTGTTCGTTTTTCATCCATCTGTTGACGGATGAAAAACTGACATCAATGCATTCCAATGGAAAAACAGATGACAACGAATGATCATCTATTTTTATCCGTTTTTATCCGCTTCTGTCAACATCCATTTCTTTTAATGGATGAAAGCCCTATTTTTCATACAGCAAAAAAAAAAAAAAAAAGCGATTGGACGAAAAACAGATGTAAACTGACAAATGGTCAGTTTTTCATCCATTTTTGCATTGGTTTTTAGGGGCAACCAGTCACTATGGAGTGGGGGGGGGGGGGGGTTGTGGCAGAGAAAGGCAGGAGAGCAGTATACACAGTGAGGGGGCAGTCTGTACAAAACAGGCTCCCTCACTTGCCGGCGCAGATTGTCACCATCAGCTTTTAAATCTAATTGCTGGCTTTTTTTCCCCTTAGGCTTTGGAATTGTCATTTTTGGGGGGGCAGTGGCTGCAAGGAGAGTGGGAGAAGAGGTGTACATATAGTGAAGGGGCAGTCTGTACAGACAGGCTCCCTCACTTGCTGACACTGACTGTCATTGCCAGCTTTTAAATCTAATTGTTGGCTTTTTTTTTCTCTATAAACTGTGCCGAGCCAGAGCTGTCAAAAAAAAAAAAAAGAAAAGAAAAAAAAAAAAGACATTCCTCAGTGCAGAGAGATAATGAAGAGATTGTGGGGGTCATTTACTATAGAGCCACATCGCTAATTAGCGCTCATTGCCGCTAATTAGCACTAATCATGCTAAAATTGTATTCACTATAGCGCTGGTGAGAAAATACTCCCAAAATCAAATTTACTATAGTTCCCTGAAAATAAATAGCGCCTAAATCCTTACTCTACTAAAAGCTGGTGAATTGCACATGGAAATAATTTTTAAAGCATGATATAATTGCCTAAATGGTACTGAAATATGCAGTATATTATTTAAAGATAATCTGCTTTTAAACTGTGTGAAAAAGTTATTTCTACACTGAAATATCTTTAAAAGTCTGAGAAGAGAAATTCCCCGTTTCTGTGCAGCTAGGTGGAAATACAACTGAGCATGCTCAGACCTGCAAATAGCTCTCATTTTAGCTCCAGTGTCTTTTTTACCGGGCGCTATAGTAAATATCAAAATTAGCGCTTGGCTAAAATGCGTTTTTGATAATGAAAATCAGCGCTATTATAGTCCAATGCAAGTTTCAGCCATTGATTCTAATGGTACAATAAATAAATACTTTTAATGTTGAAATTAAATGTATCTTTCTCTGAAATAAATGTTTCTTGCAACATTGTCGCTGCTTCTATTTTGTTTTTAAGAATGCTAGAATGTGGAATGTTTTGATGTTTGAAGATTGTTGCGAAGTGGAGAGTAACAAGTGAAAGTGACAGAGAAAAATATATTTTACCAAAACATCAAAACATTCCACATTCTAGGGGGAGGGGTCATTGAGGAGGGGGTACTGTCAGGGCTGGGCTCAGCCCTTCCTTCTCATAGCTGGCCGCTCAGCTGTCGGCTAATTGCCATCTCCCATCTCTCCACAGTTACTCAGTTGATGATATCCTGCTCGTCAGTCCTGTGGATCTCTGCCTTCGCCTTGGTCAACATCACTAGGAGACTTTCTCCTGCTTTTAAAGACTGGCTTTGCTGACATCCCTTCTGGCTCCAGATCCTGCTTGCTGTTCCACTACATTGATCCCTGACTTCTGGCTTGGCTGGCTATACATTCCGTTTACTGAACTTTACTGAATGTTTTGACTACATTTGCTCTTTTTACTTTTACTATTAAACAAGTGTGATTTAACTGACTTCTGTCTCGGTCTGATTTCATGGTGTCTGACAGTAACTCAAGACAACAGAACCCTCTGCGTTGAAATGGGTCGCCCTTAAATTGCTGGGGAAGTGGAGCGGAACCAGACATACCTCTTATAGAGGTAATACTCGAGGCTGGTGCCTGCACAGAAGGGTAGCAGCAGGGATGGCCTGCAACTCAGATTGTACTGGAGTAGCCACAGTGGTAGATTCCAGGTGAGCCGTGTGACTCAGGAGCGTTTGTAACGTCATGATCCATGCGGTGATCTTGCTCATCCAATCTGGAAAAAATATTAACAACAAGTGGATTGACTGTATCTTCTGAATTTGCCTACTGTCAGAAACCATGAATCAGACTGAGACAATTTGAAGTCTTGTCCTACCCATCCAGGGAATGCCCGAACCTTGAGGTCCTGTCACTGACAGACCTTAGGTGGCGTTGTTTCATCCCCAGTTATCCAGAAGGATAAGCCCCTGGTTTCGGTCACCCTTTCTTGGGCTGAGTCATCCGTCGAGATACAGGCTCTAATCGACTCTGGGGCTGCAGGCCTGTTCATTGATGCTGCCTTTGTATCGAAGCATTTGATTCTGCTGCAGCTGCATGATACTCCACGTGCCATTGAGGCTCTTGACAGGAGACCCCTACAGCCTGCCCATGCGACTCATAAGTCGGTTCCGTTGTCCATGGCTGTAGGGGCTCTTCAACATGAGATAATCCAATTCCAAGTTATTTCCTCACCTAAGTTTCCGTTGGTTATTAGTTATCCTTGGCTAGAGAGGCACAACCCCTCTTTTGATTGGCTCCGTTCTGAGGTTCTCTCCTGGTCGCCACAATGCAGTAAGACATGCTTCAATAAGGTAACCAAGGTACTGTGACCTCTTCACTCTCCTCCCTGCCGGAGGAGTACCGTGATTTTAGCGATGTCTTTGACAAAGGTCAAGCCAGCAGTTTGCCTCCACACCGGCCGTATGATTGCGCAATTGACCTTCAACCTGGTGCCATACCTGGGCCATGGAGGAGTATGTTGCAGATGCACCTTCGAGGTTTCATCAGCAAATGCTCGTCCCCTGCTGGTGCTAGTTTCTTCTTTGTGAAGAAGAAGAGTGGTGAACTGAGACCTTGTATTGCTTATAGGGATCTCAATCGTTTCACCATTAGGAATGCCTATCCAATTCCATTGATTCCTGAGTTATTTGACCGCCTCAAGGGAGCAAGAGTTTTCACAATGCTTGATTTGAGAGAGGCATACAATCTCATGAGGATTAAGAAAAGAAAACTGCGTTTAATACCAGAACAGGTCATTATGAGTACTTCTTAATGCCTTTTGGCCTTTGTAACTCCCCGGCAGTTTTCCAGGAATTCATTCATGTCCTCCAAGATTTGTTGCAGTTATGTGTGGTGGTTTATCTCGATGATAGCCTCATATTTTCCAAGTCCCTGGAGAGCCACCACACAGATGTCTGTAGTGTGCTTTAGAAACCAAGAGAGAACAATCTCTATTGTAAATTGGAGAAGTGCGAGTTCCATCATGAACAGGTTCAATTCCTGGGTTATCGGAAGTTTATTTGTAACTTCTCATCTCTGGTCAAGCCCCTGACTGATATGACCAGAAAGGACGGTAACCCACAGAGTTGGTCTCCAGAGTCCATTAAGGCCTTTGAGAGTCTCACGGCTGCCTTTGTTTTTGCTCCTGTGTTGGGACATCCTGATCCTACGTTACCTTTTATCCTTGAGGTTGATGCTTCTGAGACTGGAGTTGGCGCCCTTATGTGTCAACGTCTTACCTCTGAGAGAGTTTTGCATCCTTGTGGCTACTTTTCCAAGAAATTGTCACCTGCCGAGTGCAATTATGAGATTGGTGACAGAGAGCTGTTGGCAATCATTTTAGCCCTGAAAGAATGGAGACATCTCCTCGAAGGTACCACTGTACTGACCATAAGAATCTCACATTCTTTTCTGAGGCTAAACGTCTCTCTCCCAGAAGGGTGCCATGGGCTCTTTTCTTGTCAAATTTCAATTACATTGTCTCATTCTTACCTGGTACTAAGAATGTAAGGACTGATGCCTTGTCACGACAATTTTCCTCCACTTCCAAGTTGGAGTCGGTTCCAGTTCCTGTGATTCCTCCTGATCGTATTCTGTCTACGGTTCGCACCAGTCTCACTTCTCCTTTGAGTGACAAAATTCTTGCTACTCAGGTCCATGCTCCTCCTGAGAAACCTTGTGACCCCTGCTTTGTCCCAGAGAGTCTCTCCATACTTCCATGCTCCAGACTTACCATTCTCCCAAGGCAGCTGGCCACCCTGGGAAGAATCAACTCTTTTGGGTCATTTCCCAACAATTCTGGTGGCCTAGTCTACGTGCTTATGTAACCGACTTCGTAGCTGCCTGTGCTCAGAGTAAGACTCCACAACATCTTCCAGTGGGCCTTCTACAACCCATACCCAATGGAGAGAGGCCCTGGACACACCTGTCTATGGATTTCATTGTGGAGTTACCCAACTCCCAGGGCAACACAGTTATCCTTATGGTGGTTGACCGGTTCTCAAAAATGTTTCATTGTATTCCACTTAAGAATTAAGAATTCCTACTTCTAAGGAACTGGTTTCCATTTTTGCTCGGGAGATCTTTCACTTACATGGGTTACCCAAGGTGATTGTCGTGGATGGGGTAGCCAGTTTGTGTCCCTGTTCTGGCGAGCCTTTTGTGTACAGTTGGGAATTCAGCTTGCTTTTTCCTCTGTATCGACCGCAGTCTAATGGGGCCAGAGAACAAGCCAATCAGTCCTTGGAGCAATTCCTACGTTTCTATATTTCTGACCATCATAACAACTGGTCAGACCTATTACTGTGGGCAGAGTTTGCTCACAATAGTGCCTTGAATTCTGCTTCCCTATTGTCCCAGTTTATGGCGAACTATGGTTTACAACCTTCCATGTTGCCTGACTCATTTGTTCCGCAGAGTATTCCTGCATTAGAGGAGCATCTCTGTGGTCTTCGTTCCACTTGGGTACAAGTCCAGGAGGCTTTGCGACATGCTAATGATAGGTACAGACTCCATGCTGATCGCAGAAGCCTGCCCGTGCCTTCCTACCAGGTTGGGGACAGGGTCTGGCTGTCATCTCACAACCTCTGACTTCGTGTTCCCTCACTGAAGTTCGCACCTTGGTTTATTGGGCCTTTCCGTAATCTTCTCAGGATTAGCCCAGTGGCTTACGCATTAGACCTTCCTTCTAAAATGCGTATTTCGAATGTATTTCATGTCTCCTTATTAAAACTTTTGGTCTGCAACCGCTTTATCACCTTGGTGCCACGTCCTCACCCTGTACAGGTTGAGAACCATGAGGAGTAGAAAGTACAGTTCATTGTTGACTCGCGTATGGTTTCGTGGGCACCTACAGTACCTGGTGCATTGGAAGGGGTACGTTCCAGAGGAACGCTCGCTCTTGGAACGTATATGCCCCTGTCCTCCTCTGCAATTTCAATAGATGTTTTCCCCTCAAGCCTGGTGGTCCTCTGAGGGGGAGGGGTCGTTGAGGAGGGGGTACTGTCAGGGCTGAGCTCAGCCCTTCCTTCTCAGAGCTGGCCGCTCAGCTGTCAGCTAATTGCCAATCTCTCCACAGGTACTCAGCTGTTGATGATATCCTGCTCATCAGTCCTGCCTATTTAAGCCGTCCAGCCCAGAGGATCGCTGCCTTCTCCTTAGTCAACATCTCAGAGACGCTCGCCTGCATTCCTGTTAAAAGACTTGCTTGGCTGACATCCCTTCTGGCTCCAGATCCTGCTTGCTGTTTTACTACGCTCATCTCCGGCCCCCTGACGTTTGGCTTGTCTGACTATCCATTCCGGTTTCTAAACACTGGCTATGTTTTGACTACGTTTGTTCTATTTTTATTATTAACCAAGTGTGATTTACCTATACTTCTGTCTCCGTCTGATTTCATGGTTTCTGACACTGAATAAAATAAAGGAGTGGGCAGACAAATGGCAAATGAGGTTTAATGTGGAGAAATGTAAAATAATGCACTTGGGGTCAAGAAACATAAATGTAAAATATTCACTTGGTGGAGTACAGCTGGGGGAGTCAAGGATGGAGAAGGATCTAGGAGTACTAGTAGATGACAGGTTGTGCAAAAGCATGCAGTGCCAAGCTGCAGCTGCCAAAGCCGGCAGAATATTAGCATGCATACAAAAAAGGGATATACTCCAGGGACAAAGCCATAATTCTGCCACTTTATAAAACTCTGGTCAGACCTCAACTGGAGTTTTCAGTCCAGTTCTGGTCACCAGTCCTCCAAAGGGATGTGCTGGAGCTGGAGAGCATCCAAGGAAGGGCAATGAAACTAATAAGGGGACTGGAGGACCTCAAATACGAGGAACACTAGACACTAAATTATTCTCGCTAGAGAAAAGACGCATGATATGATATGATAGCAAGCTACAAATATCTCAATGGGGGATCCCAGCATATGAAAGAAACCATTCAGTCATAGGGAGTGTAAAAGGACACAGGGCCACACAGAGACTGGAGAAGAAGCAGTTTAACCTTAAACTGCGTAGGGGGTTCTTCACTGTTAGGGCAATAAGGATATAGAACTCTCTTACTCAAGTGGTGGTGACTGTGGGGAGTATGGAGATCTTTAAAAGACTTTTAGATTTACATCTTAACCAGTTGCCGACCGCCGCATGACGTTGTACGTCCACAGAGCGGCACGGGCAGGCAAAAGGGCTTACAGGTACGCCCTTGCCTGCCCGCGGGTGGGGGGTCCGATCGGACCCCCCCGGTGCCTGCGGCGGTCGGCAAATCCTCCCCAGCGATCGGTGGTGAGGGGGAGGCCATCCATTCGTGGCCCCCCCCTCGCGATCGCTCCTGGCCAATCAAATCATTTCCCTGCCTCTGTATTGTACACAGAGGAAATGATGTCATCTCTCCTCGGCTCGGCATTTGCCGTTCCGGCGCAGAGGAGAGAAGACTGTAATGTGAGTGCACAACACACACACACAGTAGAACATGCCAGGCACACATTACACCCCCGATCCCCCCCCATCACCCCTCCCCTCTCCCTGTCACACTGACACCAAGCAGGTTTTTTTTTTTTGTTTTTGTTTTTTTTCTGATTACTGCATGGTGTCAGTTTGTGACAGTTACTGTGGTAGGACAGTTACTGTTAGCTCCCTTTAGGTCTAGGGTACCCCCCTAACCCCCCCTAATAAAGTTTTAACCCCTTGATCACCCCCTGTCGCCAGTGTCACTAAGCGATCATTTTTCTGATCGCTGTATTAGTGTCACTGGTGACGCTAGTTAGGGACGTAAATATTTAGGTTCGCCGTCAGCGTTTTATAGTGACAGGGACCCCCATATACTACCTAATAAATGTTTTAACCCCTTGATTGCCCCCTAGTTAACCCTTTCACCACTGATAACCGTATAACTGTTACGGGTGACGCTGGTTAGTTTGTTTATTTTTAATAGTGTCAGGGCACCCGCCGTTTATTACCGAATAAAGGTTTAGCCCCCTGATCGCCCGGCGGTGATATGCGTCGCCCCAGGCAGCGTCAGGTTAGCGCCAGTACCGCTAACACCCACGCACGCAGCATACGCCTCCCTTAGTGGTATAGTATCTGAACGGATCAATATCTGATCCGATCAGATCTATACTAGCGTCCCCAGCAGTTTAGGGTTCCCAAAAATGCAGTGTTAGCGGGATCAGCCCAGATACCTGCTAGCACCTGCGTTTTGCCCCTCCGCCCGGCCCAGCCCAGCCCACCCAAGTGCAGTATCGATCAATCACTGTCACTTACAAAACACTAAACGCATAACTGCAGCGTTCGCAGAGTCAGGCCTGATCCCTGCGATCGCTAACAGTTTTTTTTGGTAGCATTTTGGTGAACTAGCAAGCACCAGCCCCAAGCAATGTCAGGTTAGCGCCAGTACCGCTAACACCCACCGTACACCTCCCTTAGTGGTGTAGTATCTGAACGGATCAATATCTGATCCGATCAGATCTATACTAGCATCCCCAGCAGTTTAGGGTTCCCAAAAACGCAGTGTTAGCGAGATCAGCCCAGATACCTGCTAGCACCTGCGTTTTGCCCCTCCGCCCGGCCCAGCCCAGTCCACCCAAGTGCAGTATCGATCGATCACTGTCACTTACAAAACACTAAACACATAACTGCAGCGTTCGCAGAGTCAGGCCTGATCCCTGCGATCGCTAACAGTTTTTTTGGTAGCTTTTATTGAACTGTCAAGCACCAGTGGCCTAGTACACCCCGGTCGTAGTCAAACCCGCACTGCAGTAACACTTGGTGACGTGGCGAGTCCCATAAGTGCAGTTCAAGCTAGTGAGGTGGCAAGCACAAGTAGTGTCCCGCTGCCACCAAGAAGACAAACACAGGCCCGTCGTGCCCATAATGCCCTTCCTGCTGCATTTGCCAATCCTAATTGGGAACCCACCGCTTCTGCAGCACCCGTACTTCCCCCATTCACATCCCCAACCAAATACAGTCGGCTGCATGAGAGGCATTTTCTTTATGTCCTCCCGAGTACCCCTACCCAACGAACCCCCCCAAAAAAGATGTTGTGTCTGCAGCAAGCGCGGATATAGACGTGACACCCGCTATTATTGTCCCTCCTGTCCTGACAATCCTGGTCTTTGCATTGGTGAATGTTTTGAACGCTACCATACTCTAGTTGAGTATTAGCGTAGGGAACGGCATTGCAGAGCAATTTTGAGAGACCCGAACCTGGAACCGGTTACAGTTATAAAAGTTACAGTTACAAAAAAAAGTGTAAAAAAAAAAAAAAAACACAAACAAAAATATAAAATAAAAAAAATAGTTGTCGTTTTATTGTTCTCTCTCTCTCTATTCTCTCTATTGTTCTGCTCTTTTTTACTGTATTCTATTCTGCAATGTTTTATTGTTATTATGTTTTATCATGTTTGCTTTTCAGGTATGCAATTTTTTATACTTTACCGCTTACTGTGCTTTATTGTTAACCATTTTTTTGTCTTCAGGTATGCCATTCACGACTTTGAGTGGTTATACCAGAATGATGCCTGCAGGTTTAGGTATCATCTTGGTATCATTCTTTTCAGCCAGCAGTCGGCTTTCATGTAAAAGCAATCCTAGCAGCTAATTAGCCTCTAGACTGCTTTTACAAGCAGTGGGAGGGAATGCCCCCCCACCACCGTCTTCCGTGTTTTTCTCTGGCTCTCCTGTCTCAACAGGGAACCTGAGAATGCAGCCGGTGATTCAGCCAGCTGACCATAGAGCTGATCAGAGACCAGAATGGCTCCAAACATCTCTATGGCCTAAGAAACCGGAAGCTACGAGCATTTTATGACTTAGATTTCGCCGGATGTAAATAGCGCCATTGGGAAATTGGGGAAGCATTTTATCACACCAATCTTGGTGTGGTCAGATGCTTTGAGGGCAGAGGAGAAATCTAGGGTCTAATAGACCCCAATTTTTTCTAAAAAGAGTACCTGTCACTACCTATTGCTATCATAGCGGATATTTACATTCCCTGAGATAACAATAAAAATGATTTAAAAAAAAAATGAAAGGAACAGTTTAAAAATAAGATATAAAAGCAAAAAAATAATAAAGAAAAAAGAAAAAAAAAAAGCACCCCTGTCCCCCCTGCTGTTGCGTTAAGGCGAACGCAAGCGTCGGTCTGGCGTCAAATGTAAACAGCAATTGCACCATGCATGTGAGGTATCACCACGAAGGTCAGATCGAGGGCAGTAATTTTAGCAGTAGACCTCCTCTGTAAATCTAAAGTGGTAACCTGTAAAGGCTTTTAAAGGCTTTTAAAAATGTATTTATTTTGTTGCCACTGCACGTTTGTGCGCAATTTTAAAGCATGTCATGTTTGGTATCCATGTACTCGGCCTAAGATCAACTTTTTTATGTCATCAAACATTTGGGCAATATAGTGTGTTTTAGTGCATGGAAATTTTAAAAAGTGTATTTTTTCCCCAAAAAATGCGTTTGAAAAATCGATGCGCAAATACTGTGTGAAAAAAAAAATGAAACACCCACCATTTTAATCTGTATGGCATTTGCTTTAAAAAAATATATAATGTTTGGGGGTTCAAAATAATTTTCTTGCAAAAAAAAATATTTTTTTCATGTAATCAAAAAGTGTCAGAAAGGGCTTTGTCTTCAAGTGGTTAGAAGAGTGGGTGATGTGTGACATAAGCTTCTAAATGTTGTGCATAAAATGCCAGGACAGTTTATATTGTGACACAATTTGCGGGGAAAGAGAAATTTTTTTTTTTTTTTTTTGCACAAAGTTGTCACTAAATTATATATTGCTCAAACATGCCATGGGAATATGTGAAATTACACCCCAAAATACATTCTGTTGCGTCTCCTGAGTATGGGGATACCACATGTGTGGGACTTTTTGGGAGCCTAGCCGCACACTGGTCCCGGAAAACCAAGCACCGCCTTCAGGCTTTCTAAGGGCGTAAATTTTTGATTTCACTCTTCACTGCCTATCACAGTTTCGGAGGCCATGGAATGCCCAGGTGGCAACCCCCCCCCCCAAATGTCCCCATTTTGGAAAGTAGACACCCCAAGCTATTTGCTGAGAGGTATAGTGAGTATTTTGCAGACCTCACTTTTTGTCACAAAGTTTTGAAAATTGAAAAAAGAAGAAAAAAACATTTTTTCTTGTCTTTCTTTATTTTCAAAAACAAATGAGAGCTGCAAAATACTCACCATGCCTCTCAGCAAATAGCTTGTGCAAAAAAAAAAAAAATTGTCACTTTCCCGCAACTTGTGTCAAAATATAAAATATTCCATGGACTCAACATGCCTCTCAGCAAATAGCTTGGGGTGTCTACTTTCCAAAATGGGGTCATTTGGGGGGGTTTTATGCCATCTGGGCATTTTATGGCCTTCAAAACTGTGATAGGAAGTGAGGAGTAAAATCAAAAATTTACGCCCTTAGAAATCCTGAAGGCAGTGATTGGTTTTCGGGGTCCCGTACGCGGCTAGGCTCCCAAAAAGTCCCACACATGTGGTATCCCCATACTCAGGGGAAGCAGCTAAATGTATTTTGGGGTGCAATTCCACATATGCCCATGGCCTGTGTGAGCAATATATCATTTAGTGACAACTTTTTGTAATTTTTTTTTTTTTGTCATTATTCAATCACTTGGGACAAAAAAAATGAATATTCAATGGGCTCAACGTGCCTCTCAGCAATTTCCTTGGGGTGTCTACTTTCCAAAATGGGGTCATTTGTGGGGGTTTTGTACTGCCCTGCCATTTTAACACCTCAAGAAACGACATAGGCAGTCATAAATTAAATGTAAGCAAAAAATTCCGCGCTAGAAGCACAAAAGGATAAGCAGCAGTAAACAGTGCGACAACACCAAAAGCAGAAAAAATATATATAAACTGCGCTAAACAAAAGTTATATGTGTTGAGGTAGATAAATAATGCAATCTATCACCAAAAAAAAGGTTATCAAAATACACAAATCAAATGAATAAAGTCCAAATTTCCCACGTGGTAGGTATTCAGTATAAATGTAAAATGCTGATCCAAATGAGCTATGATTGCTCTTACCAGAACTCCAAAGAAATATGCGGATGGCAAAAAAACCCTTGCCGGGGCCTCTGGGGTATTGGACCAAACAGCACCGTCCGTGGTCAGATCAAAATCCCCTCAATGGATACAGGAAAAAGCAAACACAAGAAAAAAGACTGGCCATAGTGTAGTATGTTAAATGCTGGACATGGACATACGAACATACCAATCACCCAGGTGTGCACTTATAAACAACCAAAAAAAAAGGGGGGGGAGGGAAGTGAAAAACCCCACCACCGTGGCTGTAGATTGTGCTTACCGACTCACGGTGATACACAGGCTTGTATTAGGTTAAGAGCTGACATATAGCTGGCAAGAAGCACCTTGATAAGTCCTCATTACACGAAGTCCACATCGTCAGTATACCACCCAGAATAGAATAATAAACTCTCCATGGTGAAGTACGTTTTAAAAGCAGATTTAATAAACAAAGTATTGCACTTACATAATAAAAGCACTTAGTATCGCATCAGTAAATGTCGCCGGCCGGCATACAAGCATGGAAGCGAAGCTCGTCCTACTTCCTGGTCACGTGGTAGCGTCGCTGCGTGCGTACCCAGACGCGTTTCGTCATCAAAAGGACGTTCTCAATGGGGATGAGCAGCGCAGTGAGCCACCACCATTAAATAGACATCCAAGCCTCGTTTTGAGTTGCGAGCGCGAGGACGCCATCTTAAATATGGGAAAAACCTAAATTATCCATAAAGCTGTGCTTAGCTGAGATGCCCACAATATCAGCAAAAAACATGTTAAACCCTCATAAAGGGTATGGGCAAATATCCTAACCATTAGGGAACAGGCGAAAGACGCACCCTAACTTGGGTTACGTGAAAGATCACCAACGTGCCCAAAAATTATGACAAATCAAAAATATGAAAATTTATTATCATAAAATGATAAACAATGATTGAATTAATAAAATAATACAAAGATGAATGAAATTAAAAACTAGAAGATAGAGTGAATAGAAAAGTAGGTGAAAATTTACAAAGTGTAAAATGTGCCACATATCTAAGTGTGGAAAGTGACCAAATTGGATCTTAACTTTCACATGTGGATCATAACATCCCCCTATGATAGAACTCATAATGAGAGGGAATAAATATTGTAGGATTATGCTTCAACTCCCAACAATATATAAATGTGAAAATTAAAAATTAGAAAGAAATTGAAAAAAATTTTTGAAAAAAATTTTGAAAAAATTTTTGGGAAAAATGTTAAACGCATTCAGTTCCTGTGAATGGAAACCAAAAATAGAAATAAAAATAAATATAAAAATAAAATAAGAATAAACCCCCCAAACCTAATATTTATATCACTATACAAATTGCATCCATTAACGAACATGGCGTCCTCTAGCAAGCATCCCAGAACTGGTATACTTATCACATATGTGCATATAAAAAACACAAATAAAAAATACAATAAAATCACATCATGAATTATCTATAAACGCATTCACATCCATGTCAATGTTTAACCCATATGGTACATATGTCCTTAACCTATGGATCCAGCTCATCTCGAGCTGGGATATACCCCTAATTAATGCACTGCCCCTCCAATGGGGTCTAAACTTGTCTATCCCTAAAAAGAGGGTTCCTGAGGGGTCCCTATCATGCACCAATAAATAGTGCTTAGACACTGAATGATTCCTGAACCCCGTGCTGATATTAGTAATGTGTTCGTTAAGTCGCACCTGGAGAGGGCGCTTAGTCCTGCCCACATATTGAAGGCCACACGGGCACTGCAACAAATAAACGACCCTCTCCGTGGTGCAAGTAACGAACGGCTTAATATTGTGCATTACTCCTGTGCTAGTAGAGGTAAAGGACGTGGTCCTTCTATGAGAACATGCATTATACTTACAAACCCTGCATTTCCTGCACTGATAAAAGCCAGTCAATTGGTCAAAGAATGTTGGTTTAATGATAGGAGGACTTAGAATATTGGGGGCCAACTGATGGCGTACCGAGGGCGCTCCCCTAAAAACGACACGAGGTCTATCTGGCAAGATGTTATTAAGGGTTGTGTCACTCTTAATTACATGCCAATGCTTATATATTAAACTTTTAATGTTGTGATGTTGTAAAGAAAAGGATGTAACAAAAGGGACCCCTAGATCGAACTGGCCTCTATCTACAGAGCTCCTCTCGACCAGCAGATCGTCTCTGTTGACAAGTTGTACATTCTCAAGAGTCTTAACAAGAGAATCTTTTGGGTAACCCTTTTCCAGAAACCTCTCAGTGAGAATTCCGGCCTGTGCTTCAAAATCTACATGGCTGGAGCAGTTCCTTTTAATCCGAAGATATTGACTCTTTGGGATCGACTCCAGCCATGGGCGATAATGGCAACTGTCTACTGGTATGAACGAATTCCTATCCGTTTCTTTAAAAAACGTAGAGGTGATCAATCTATTACCTTCCACAGAGATTCTAAGGTCCAGAAAGTTAATAGTAGTCTGACTCCTCTCATAGTTCAACTTAATCCCAATAGAATTGGCGTTGAGGGTGGTTAAAAAACCATCCAGGGCCGAGAGCTCGCCATTCCATAGGAGGAGGATGTCATCTATATATCTAGCCCACAGGACCAACTGGGGAGTGTCCCTGGCATAGATGACATCCTCCTCCCATTTCCCCATAAAAAGGTTGGCGAGACTAGGGGCGTATTTGGCCCCCATAGCCACCCCCACATCTTGTCTATAAAACTTATTGCCAAACCAAAAATAATTATGAGAGGCGGCATACCTCAATAAATCCATCAAGAATGATATTTGAACCTGAGCAAGATTAGAATCTCTAGTCAAATAATGTTCAACTGCCTGAAAACCCAATAGGTGTGAGATATTAGTATATAAGGAGGTCACATCCGCGGTGACTAACCACATTCCTGTCTGGTGCTGAACTCCTTTAAGCATTTGAATAATATGTCTAGAATCCTTAACATATGAGGGCAAACTCTGTACTAAAGGCTGTAAAAAGAAATCAATGTATCTGCCCACCCGGGACGTCAGGGAATCAATCCCACTGACAATAGGGCGTCCCGGGGGGCAGATGGGGTTTTTATGTAATTTAGGTAGGTAATAGATGGTAGGGGTGCGAGGGGCCGTAGGTATTAAATATAGGCCCTCCTTCTCCGTCAAAACCCCCATCTCCCTACCTCTTCTAACCAACAACTTCAATGACTTCAAATAATTTAGTTTGGGGTCTGAGGGGAGGGGTGTATAAGTGGTGGTATCATTCAGGATGTTTAACATCTCATTAATGTAGTCCTGTCGATCTAGGACAACAATCCCCCCCCCCTTGTCCGCTGGTCTAATAACCAAATCCCTGTTGTTACATAGGGAATTCAAACCCTCCTGTAGAGTTGTGTTAAGTCTGGCTTTTTTAACCTCCAATTGTTCCAAATCCCTCAGGATACCATCTCTGAAAACACGCAAAGCCGGTGCTAATGCGCCCGGGGGATTGAACAAAGAAGCATTCCTCAATCCTGAATGGGTAATCCCCAAATCTTGAACCTCAACGCTCCTGATGGGACGGCTGGCCATGTATCTTTTTATGTTTAATTTTCTGACAAATTTATGAATGTCCATAAAAGTTTGGAATTTATTAAGTTTAGTGGGGGGGACAAATTTAAGTCCCTTATCCAATATTGCTTTTTCAGAGCTAGTTAATACTTTAGAGCTGAGATTAAAAATCCCAGTGCCAACTATATTCTGGGTTTTTTTGGCAGCTCGTCATAAATTAAAGGCTGTGTAAATTCCAGAAAATGTACCCTAGTTTGTAGGCGCTATAACTTTTGCGCAAACCAATAAATATACACTTATTGACATTTTTTTTACCAAAGACATGTGGCCGAATACATTTTGGCCTAAATGTATGACTAAAATTGAGTTTATTGGATTTTTTTAGAACAAAAAGTAGAAAATATCATTTTTTTTCAAAATTTTCATTCTTTTTTCGTGCATAGCGCAAAAAATAAAAATGGCAGAGTTGATCAAATACCATCAAAAGAAAGCTCTATTTGTGGAAAGAAAAGGACGCAAATTTTGTTTGGGTACAGCATTGCATGACCGCGCAATTAGCAGTTAAAGCGATGCAGTGCCAAATTGTAAAAAGTGCTCTGGTCAGGAAGGGGGTAAATCCTTCCGGGGCTGAAGTGGTTAAAGGACACAACATACATATGATATGGGATATGGGAAAGCATAGACACTGATACACATGCACCCACACAGGGTACTATACAACTATGTATGTGTCTTCTTTCCATACGCTGTGTGGGATAGAGTGACTGAGTGATGGGGTAATAGGCTTTTTTCCTTCACGCGGATGACCCCTGCGCCCTCCTTGGTCTACCTCGTTCACCCACACATATGGTGTGGAAGTCCGACGTAGGCGATTTTTCTCCTGATAGGGATCCACATACCCTATCACGGGCCAATTTTGAATTTTTTGCATATCTATCTGTCTCGAATCTATCTGTCTCATATCTATCTATCTTTTATGCTTCTGCTTTCTCTTCCACTTCAGGCTCTACGAGACCTCTTATTTCTCCTAAACCTTCCAAGTTCACACAGGTCGCTCCACCAACCCAGAATTGTATACTTCTTGGTAAGTCCACTCTTTGTAGTCAGTTACCATGGCACCATTAAACGTATTATCCCTGAATGTTCAGGGTTTAAACGTACCACAAAAAAGGACCAAAGCATTTTGCACTTTCCATGCACGTAAGGCACATATTGTGTGTGTGTCAGGAAACACATTTCACTAATGATTCCACTCCTAAATATATGTCCCCTTTTTAACCGCAAATTTTTGCAGCCTCTGCAAATTCCAAACAAAGAGGAAATCTTATAGCTTTCCACTGATCCACCCCTTTCACTTTATTATCAGAGATCAAAGACCCTGAAGGACGATACATAATACTTCGGGGACATTTGATTGATAAGGCAGTCACTATTGTCTCATACTATGCTCCTAACAATAATCCCTCCCCTTTCCTCTCACATCTTTTGCAAGTGGTAAATTCACACAAAATTATAGGCGGTGATTCTAATCAGGTTATCCTCCCATTCCTTGACGAATCGCCCTACACACCTCACAATACCTCAACCAAATTATCGTTTTCTCAACTCCTCTCCAAGTACAACTTGGTTGATACCTGGAGAGAAAGCAACCCGATTAAAAAAAGATACACCTACTTTTCACACCCTCATCAATCCTTCTCCAGCATTGACCATATTTTCTTAACTATTGGTGTAATACCTGAGATACTCGCATCTGATATACTCCCCATTCCATGGTCATACCATGGAATGGGGAGTAACACGAAATCCCGATTAGAAAAAATGCGTATAGAATATGACTTATTACTTACGGAAACGGCAGATAAAACCTATGAATGCACTAGACATCATTTTTATACAAAAACCAGCAAACCAGGCACCTATCTAGCACAAGCACTAAATTCAATAAATAAATCATTTAAACTGATTTGCTTGAAGGTGTCTAAAGACAATTACACTAGCAACCCAGTCAAAATCGTGCATAAATTCAAAACACATCTAGCATCTTTATACAAATACAGACCTGATCACACATGTGGAAATATAATTGGAGACTAAATGAAGATCTCCTTCATGATGGGGAAATTGATAAATTAATAAAATAAGAACTGGAATTCTATTTTAGAACTAACACCTCTAAGGAAATATCAGAATCAACAGTCTGGGAGGCCCATAAGGCTTATATTAGGGGGATAATAATAAAGGCGGGAGTGGAGAAAGAAAGAAGGCGGACCAAAAATTTTCGTATACTTCAGGAGGAAGTTAAAAAATTAGAACGGCAGCATAAGGAAAAGGGGGGAAAGTGGGATTTTGGGAAAACTATATGGTGCTAGAGAGGCCATGAGACAGCAGATTGAGGCAGAAAATCGTAAAAAGTATAATTTAGTCAAAAGAGAAAGATAAATTACTGGAAATAGACCTGGTCGACTCCTGGCTAGGGCACTAAGCAAAAAGAAAAGTAATAAATACATCGATAAGATAAAGACGAAATCAGGAGAATTTAGATATAAAGACGTGGACATAGCAAAAACCTTTCAGGAATTCTATGGGGAACTTTACTCAATAAATAAAAAGGATAAAGACAAAGAAAGAGAGCAAAAACAAGAAAAAATTAAAAACTATCTAAAAGATACTGGGATGGTTAAAATATCAAAAGAGGAGAGCGTTTTTTTAGAGGCCCCCATTACAGAGTCCGAGGTAAGGAAGGCTATCAAGGAGACCCAGACAGGTAAGAGCCCGGGCCCAGACGGGTTGACATGATAGATGGTAGGGGTGCGAGGGGCCGTAGGTATTAAATATAGGCCCTCCTTCTCCGTCAAAACCCCCATCTCCCTACCTCTTCTAACCAACAACTTCAATGACTTCAAATAATTTAGTTTGGGGTCTGAGGGGAGGGGTGTATAAGTGGTGGTATCATTCAGGATGTTTAACATCTCATTAATGTAGTCCTGTCGATCTAGGACAACAATCCCCCCCCCCTTGTCCGCTGGTCTAATAACCAAATCCCTGTTGTTACATAGGGAATTCAAACCCTCCTGTAGAGTTGTGTTAAGTCTGGCTTTTTTAACCTCCAATTGTTCCAAATCCCTCAGGATACCATCTCTGAAAACACGCAAAGCCGGTGCTAATGCGCCCGGGGGATTGAACAAAGAAGCATTCCTCAATCCTGAATGGGTAATCCCCAAATCTTGAACCTCAACGCTCCTGATGGGACGGCTGGCCATGTATCTTTTTATGTTTAATTTTCTGACAAATTTATGAATGTCCATAAAAGTTTGGAATTTATTAAGTTTAGTGGGGGGGACAAATTTAAGTCCCTTATCCAATATTGCTTTTTCAGAGCTAGTTAATACTTTAGAGCTGAGATTAAAAATCCCAGTGCCAACTATATTCTGGGTTTTTTTGGCAGCTCGTCATAAATTAAAGGCTGTGTAAATTCCAGAAAATGTACCCTAGTTTGTAGGCGCTATAACTTTTGCGCAAACCAATAAATATACACTTATTGACATTTTTTTTACCAAAGACATGTGGCCGAATACATTTTGGCCTAAATGTATGACTAAAATTGAGTTTATTGGATTTTTTTAGAACAAAAAGTAGAAAATATCATTTTTTTTCAAAATTTTCATTCTTTTTTCGTGCATAGCGCAAAAAATAAAAATGGCAGAGTTGATCAAATACCATCAAAAGAAAGCTCTATTTGTGGAAAGAAAAGGACGCAAATTTTGTTTGGGTACAGCATTGCATGACCGCGCAATTAGCAGTTAAAGCGATGCAGTGCCAAATTGTAAAAAGTGCTCTGGTCAGGAAGGGGGTAAATCCTTCCGGGGCTGAAGTGGTTAAAGGACACAACATACATATGATATGGGATATGGGAAAGCATAGACACTGATACACATGCACCCACACAGGGTACTATACAACTATGTATGTGTCTTCTTTCCATACGCTGTGTGGGATAGAGTGACTGAGTGATGGGGTAATAGGCTTTTTTCCTTCACGCGGATGACCCCTGCGCCCTCCTTGGTCTACCTCGTTCACCCACACATATGGTGTGGAAGTCTGACGTAGGCGATTTTTCCCCTGATAGGGATCCACATACCCTATCACGGGCCAATTTTGAATTTTTTGCATATCTATCTGTCTCGAATCTATCTGTCTCATATCTATCTATCTTTTATGCTTCTGCTTTCTCTTCCACTTCAGGCTCTACGAGACCTCTTATTTCTCCTAAACCTTCCAAGTTCACACAGGTCGCTCCACCAACCCAGAATTGTATACTTCTTGGTAAGTCCACTCTTTGTAGTCAGTTACCATGGCACCATTAAACGTATTATCCCTGAATGTTCAGGGTTTAAACGTACCACAAAAAAGGACCAAAGCATTTTGCACTTTCCATGCACGTAAGGCACATATTGTGTGTGTGTCAGGAAACACATTTCACTAATGATTCCACTCCTAAATATATGTCCCCTTTTTAACCGCAAATTTTTGCAGCCTCTGCAAATTCCAAACAAAGAGGAAATCTTATAGCTTTCCACTGATCCACCCCTTTCACTTTATTATCAGAGATCAAAGACCCTGAAGGACGATACATAATACTTCGGGGACATTTGATTGATAAGGCAGTCACTATTGTCTCATACTATGCTCCTAACAATAATCCCTCCCCTTTCCTCTCACATCTTTTGCAAGTGGTAAATTCACACAAAATTATAGGCGGTGATTCTAATCAGGTTATCCTCCCATTCCTTGACGAATCGCCCTACACACCTCACAATACCTCAACCAAATTATCGTTTTCTCAACTCCTCTCCAAGTACAACTTGGTTGATACCTGGAGAGAAAGCAACCCGATTAAAAAAAGATACACCTACTTTTCACACCCTCATCAATCCTTCTCCAGCATTGACCATATTTTCTTAACTATTGGTGTAATACCTGAGATACTCGCATCTGATATACTCCCCATTCCATGGTCATACCATGGAATGGGGAGTAACACGAAATCCCGATTAGAAAAAATGCGTATAGAATATGACTTATTACTTACGGAAACGGCAGATAAAACCTATGAATGCACTAGACATCATTTTTATACAAAAACCAGCAAACCAGGCACCTATCTAGCACAAGCACTAAATTCAATAAATAAATCATTTAAACTGATTTGCTTGAAGGTGTCTAAAGACAATTACACTAGCAACCCAGTCAAAATCGTGCATAAATTCAAAACACATCTAGCATCTTTATACAAATACAGACCTGATCACACATGTGGAAATATAATTGGAGACTAAATGAAGATCTCCTTCATGATGGGGAAATTGATAAATTAATAAAATAAGAACTGGAATTCTATTTTAGAACTAACACCTCTAAGGAAATATCAGAATCAACAGTCTGGGAGGCCCATAAGGCTTATATTAGGGGGATAATAATAAAGGCGGGAGTGGAGAAAGAAAGAAGGCGGACCAAAAATTTTCGTATACTTCAGGAGGAAGTTAAAAAATTAGAACGGCAGCATAAGGAAAAGGGGGGAAAGTGGGATTTTGGGAAAACTATATGGTGCTAGAGAGGCCATGAGACAGCAGATTGAGGCAGAAAATCGTAAAAAGTATAATTTAGTCAAAAGAGAAAGATAAATTACTGGAAATAGACCTGGTCGACTCCTGGCTAGGGCACTAAGCAAAAAGAAAAGTAATAAATACATCGATAAGATAAAGACGAAATCAGGAGAATTTAGATATAAAGACGTGGACATAGCAAAAACCTTTCAGGAATTCTATGGGGAACTTTACTCAATAAATAAAAAGGATAAAGACAAAGAAAGAGAGCAAAAACAAGAAAAAATTAAAAACTATCTAAAAGATACTGGGATGGTTAAAATATCAAAAGAGGAGAGCGTTTTTTTAGAGGCCCCCATTACAGAGTCCGAGGTAAGGAAGGCTATCAAGGAGACCCAGACAGGTAAGAGCCCGGGCCCAGACGGGTTGACAGTATTATACTATAAGAAATATCAAGACCATTTAGTGCCAAAACTATGTGCTTATATGAATGAGATAGGAGAGAGAGGGGAAATGAGCAGAGATGCATTGGCAGCCAACATAGCGATCATCCATAAGGAGAGAAAGGATAACACACTATGCTCTAGTTTTAGACCCATATCCCTCTTAAAAAATGACACAAAAATATTTGCAAAAGTAATTGCGGGTAGAGTGAAGCAAACAATTAAAAATATCATCCACCCTGATCAAGTGGGGTTTATACCAGGTAGACAGGGAAGGGACAATAGTATTAAAACTCTGTTGATAACCCAGGAATTCAAAAACAGTGGAGTCCCAGGACTACTGCTCTCAATAGATGCTGAAAAAGCATTTGATAGAGTAGACTGGGACTTCATGATAGAGTCACTTAAAGAAGTGGGATATGGGGAGAAGATCTGTAGCTGGATTGGGGCGCTGTATACAAAACCATCAGCGAGAGTTAAAATAAATGGGACCTTGTCTGAGCCCTTTAATATGTATAATGTAACAAGACAGGGGTGCCCAATCTCCCCAATGCTCTTCCTGATAGCACTGGAACCTCTCCCTACTAGGATAAGACAGAACCCGGATATTAGAGGAGTAGATATAGGTGGAACTGAGTACAAGCTATCCTCCTCTACATAACAAATCCAAGAGTTTCCCTCCCGAACGCCCTGGCGACACTAGAAGAGTATGGGAAACTGTCCAACTTTAAAGTAAACACTACCAAATCAGAAGTATTAGACATAAATCCTAATAAGACAAGAGATTATGCATACCAAAAACATTTCCCTTTTAGGTGGGAGAAGGAAGCTCTAAATTATCTAGGAACTAAAATTACAGCTTCCGTAGAAGAACTATACCAGGCGAATTTCATTCCGCTCATAAACGAGGTTAAATCAGAACTAAACAGAATACAGCAGGGGCAACTGTCGTGGTCGGGAAGAATTAATATATTCAAAATGGTTTTATTACCAAAAATAACATACAAAATGCAAATTATCCCAATCACCCTTCCACCTGTATATCTCAAAAGACTACATTCAATGATTTTAAGGTTTATATGGAAAGGGAAAACGCCACGGATAAAATATACTCAACTAATAGACACTAAAAGTAAAGGGGGATGGGGAGCACCTGACATTAGTAAATATTATGAAGCTATTGCACTTGCGAGGGTAGTAGATTGGGTTAAAAATAAAGGTAAACAATGGGTAGAAATTGAAAACAAAATTAGTAAGCTAAAATTACACAAAATAATATGGTGCACACCAAAATTAGGAAAATACGACACAGAACCACACGAAATCACTAGCCACGCACTTAGAATATGGGATCGTATACACAAAAGGGAACACTGGGAATACAACTCACTGCTAATGTCATTAAAGGATGTAGACTATTTCCCACCGGGGCAGGAAGAGTGGTTTGGTAAATGGCTCCTGGACGAGAATGTGCAATTGAAGGACGTAGTAGACAGGGGTAAAATTTGCTCATTCCAGGAGCTTAAGAATAGAGGAGACAAGATAAAAATTAATCCATGGCGTTATGGTCAATTAAAACATTTTGTGGAATCTCTACCCCAACCAATTAGAACAACAAAAAATCTACTCCCATTAGAGAAAATATGTATGGAAACAGACGAAAAAGTTGGTTTTTCTAGAATATATAAAATATTGGTGGAGCTGAGGAGGGCAGATACCTTGGCTTTTATAGGTAAATGGAAGAAGGAGTTAGGGTTAACGCTGACAGAGACAGAAGTAGATTTGATACTGAAGCGACTCGCGACCACGTCAGTCAATTATAAACTGCTGGAGTTAAACTATAAATGTCTAACAAGAATGTACATGACTCCGGACAGGATGCATAAAATTGATGAGGAGGAGTCTCGGCTATGCTGGAGGGGATGTGGTGAAATTGGGACGATGGCTCATGTGTGGTGGTCGTGTCCTGAGATAGGTGTCTTTTGGGATGAGATTAAAAAATACACTAAAGAGATTAAAAATTATGATGTGCCAAAGGACCTTAGGGTTCTTTTGTTCCATTTGAGCGAGATGCCCACTAGGGCCTACCTCAGAACGCTTTTGCCCCATCTTATAGACGCAGCCAAGAGCCTAATCTCTAAAAATTGGAAAAGAAAAGAAAGGCCAACCATGAGGGAATGGATTAATAAAATAAATGAGATAAAGGATTTGGAGTATTTAAGGTTCAGTGAAGGGATAAAAATGGAGGCCTATAGGATAAAGTGGGGAGAGTGGGAAAAATTAAAAAAATCTATAAGAGCAGCTGAGATATGGACAACGTGACAAGTAAAGAGGGCAGATCCCGACCCAGGGGGAGCATGGGGAAACTAAAGAGAAAACACGAGGGAGAAGGAGGTACGGTCTCGGGGAGGGTGGGGAGGGGTGGGGGAAGGGGGGTAGGGAGTAAGAAATCAATAGTAAATTGTAGGAATAGATGGGGGGTTTGCTATTCTCCTATTCTTTGTGTTAAGAAATTTTTCAACAAATGAAAAGCCATAATGATGTAATGATAAAAGGGAAGTATTTTTTGAATTTTAATTTGAAAAACCTATTCCCATGGTAAATCTTCTCGCTGATGTGGCAAGAAAAAAAAAAAAAACAGATGTGGAAATACAGGGCAATTTAGGTAACAGCGATCACAGGTCAATTCGTTTCAGTATAAATCACACAAATAGGAAACATGAAGGGAACACAAAGACACTGAATTTTAAAAGAGCCAACTTCCCTAAACTACAAACCTTGCTAAAAGGCATAAATTGGGATAAAATATTAGGAACAAAGAATACGGAGGAGAGATGGGTTTGCTTTAAGAGCATTTAAATAAGGGCATTAGCCAATGTATCCGATTGGGTAATAAATTTAAAAGAGCGAACAAAAATCCTGGATGGCTTAACTCCAATGTAAAAATGCATATAAAAGCAAAGGAGAAGGCCTTCAAAAAATACAAGGTTGAGGGATCATCCTCAGCATTTAGACTTTATAAAGAATGCAATAAGAAATGTAAGGGTGCAATTAGGATGGCTAAGATAGAACATGAAAGACACATAGCGGAGGAGAGCAAAAAAAAATCCCAAGAAATTCTTTAAGTATGTAAACAGTAAAAAAGGGAGGACAGACCATATTGGCCCCATAAAGAATGAGGAAGGACATCTGGTTACAAAGGATGGGGAGATGGCAAAGGTATTGAATTTATTCTTCTCCTCAGTCTTCACGAGTGAATCGGGGGGCTTCAGTAACCAAAACTGCAGTGTTTATCCTCATGACACAACACAGGAAGCACCTCCATGGTTAACAGAGGACAGAATTAAAATTAGACTTGAGAAACTTAACATTAATAAATCACCGGGACCAGATGTCTTGCATCCGAGGGTACTTAGGGAACTCAGTCAAGTGATTGCCAGACCGTTGTTCCTAATTTTTACAGACAGTCTATTGACTGGAATGGTACCAGCTGATTGGAGAAAAGCCAATGTAGCACCAATATTTAAAAAGGGCCCAAAATACATCCCTGGGAATTACAGACCAGTTAGCCTAACATCAATAGTATATAAACTCTTGGAGGGGATGATAAGGGACTATATACAAGATTTTAGTAATAAGAACGATATCATTAGCAGTAATCAGCATGGATTCATGAAGAATCGTTCTTGCCAAACCAATCTATTAACCTTCTATGAGGAGGTGAGTTGCCATCTATATAAAGGAAGGCCCGTAGACGTGGTGTATCTGGATTTTGCAAAAGCATTTGACACAGTTCCCCATAAACGTTTACTGTACAAAATAAGGTCCGTTGGCATGGACCATAGGGTGAGTACATGGATTGAAAACTGGCTAAAAGGGCGAGTTCAGAGGGTGGTGATAAATGGGGAGTACTCAAAATGGTCAGGGGTGGATAGTGGGGTTCCCCAGGGTTCTGTGCTGGGACCAATCCTATTTAATTTGTTTATAAACGACCTGGAGGATGGGATAAACAGTTCAATCTCTGTATTTGCAGACGATACTAAGCTAAGCAGGGCAATAACTTCTCCGCAGGATGTGGAAACCTTGCAAAAAGACCTGAACAAATTAATGGGGTGGGCGACTACATGGCAAATGAGGTTTAATGTAGAAAAATGTAAAATAATGCATTGGGTGGCAAAAATATGAATGCAATCTATACACTGGGGGGAGAACCTCTGGGGGAATCTAGGATGGAAAAGGACCTGGGGGTCCTAGTAGATGATAGGCTCAACAATGGCATGCAATGCCAAGCTGCTGCTAATAAAGCAAACAGAATATTGGCATGCATTAAAAGTGGGATCAACGCAAGCGATACAACGATAATTCTCCCACTCTACAAGGCTCTGGTCCGGCCGCACCTGCTGTCCAGTTCTGGGCACCAGTCCTCAGGAAGGATGTACTGGAAATGGAGCGAGTACAAAGAAGGGCAACAAAGCAAATAAAGGGTCTGGAGGATCTTAGTTATGAGGAAAGGTTGCGAGCGCTGAACTTATTTTCTCTGGAGAAGAGACGCTTGAGAGGGGATATGATTTCAATTTACAAATACTGTACTGGTGACGACACAATAGGGATAAAACTTTTTTGCAGAAGAGAGTTTAATAAGACTCGTGGCCACTCATTACAATTAGAAGAAAAGAGGTTTAACCTTAAATTACGTAGAGGGTTCTTTACTGTAAGAGCGGCAAGGATGTGGAATTCCCTTCCACAGGCGGTGGTCTCATCGGGGAGCATTGATAGCTTCAAGAAACTATTAGATAATCACCTGAATGACCGCAACATACAGGGATATGTAATGTAATACTGACACATAATCACACACATAGGTTGGACTTGATGGACTTGTGTCTTTTTTCAACCTCACCTACTATGTAACTATGTAACTATGTAACAAATCAACCCAAAATTTTAATGATACCAAAGCTGATTCCTTCTTTTCTAACATCACTTTACCACCTTTTCCCATGATCAAAAAGCACTTTTAGAAAAACCTATATCATTGGAGGAAGTGGCTGCCTCTATTAAAGAACTAAAGGCAAATAAAAGACCAGGCCCGGATGGTTATTCGGCTCTGTATTACCGTACATTCACAGAACTTCTATCCCCCATTTTAGCCAACACATTTAATGTACTGTTGAATGGCCATTCTTTCAAGCAAGAATCATTGACGGCAATAGTATGCATGATCCCGAAACCCCTTTCTGATGCTGCCTCCTGCGCAGGTTATCGCCCCATCTCTCTGCTAGATATTAAGGTATTAATCTAGATATTAAGCTGTTAGCAAAAGTTTTAGCAAAATGCCTTAACCAAATAATTTGTAATTTAATACATAAAGATCAAGTAGGTTTCATGCCGCATAGACAAGTGGGTGATAATGTGCGCAGGGCAGTACTTATGGCACATATCGCCAAAAAACGTTGTAATCCTTCTTGCTTTCTTTCTTTGGACATCAAGGGGGCATTTGACACGGTTTCATGGCCCTACTTGAAATACTCTTTACAAAAATTGGGATTTGGCCCTCATTTCATAAAATGGATAACGGGATTATATAATAAGCCTATGGCATACATAAAATATGCAGGATACAAATCCGAATCATTCAATATCGAAAGAGGTACAAGGCAGGAATGCCCACTATCCCCTCTTATTTGCTCTTATTTTAGAACCCTTAGCTCAATTCATTAGGACCAACCCTACGATTACTGGCATTGAAGTAGGAGGTCTGCAGCATAAACTTTGCATATTTGCAGATGATACCCTTCTTTTCCTGTCATCCCCACAAATTTCAGGCCCCAATCTCTTGCTCATTTTAAGTATATTTGCGTCAATATCGGGCCTTTCCATTAACCCCAAGAAACGCCTGGCTCTTGATATCTCCCTAACTGATGCAGAATTGATTCCAGCAAAAGCTGCACTCCCCTTTATATGGGCAGATAAGTCTATCCCATATTTAGGAATCCACCTAACAGCCTCTTATACAGATCTATTCACAGCTAATTACCCCCCTTATTAAAACAAATAACGACATTATTAAAACAATGGTCACAACTCCCATTATCCTGGATAGGAAGAATAAATGCAACTAAGATGACCATCTTCTCCAAGTTATTATACCTGTTTCGAGTACTACCCATTTCTATCCCATCTTATTATCTAAGACTGGTGCAACAAAGGGTATCAAAATTTGTTTGGGGCCCTATCAAACCACGCATAACGGCATGTACATTATTTGCCCCTAGAACTAATGGAGGGCTTGGTCTCCCCAATTTTGCCAGCTACTACAAAGCCGCCCACCTGGCCAGTATCACCAAGTACCATACAATAAAGGAAATCCCATCATGGGTACTAATAGAAGCCTCGGAATGTGATCCACTTTCAATCTCTAATTTATTATGGCTCCAACCTAAAGACCATCGTACACTAAGTAACCCTATAACTAAATATTTTGTATCTCTCTGGGACAGTCTGAAAACTAAAAATCAATTGTATTCAAAACATAACCCCCTATTATCCTTTTTCAAAAATCCTGCCTTCTACCCAGCATGGATATATCCAAAATCATTTAACGCCTGGTCCAATGCCAACCTCTTAATGCACCATGAATTCTTACTCCTAATTTCTTCCGATCATTCCCGGAACTTAGGGAAACCTATGGTTTACCGCAGTCTGAACTATTCAGGTATCTACAAATCAAAAAATGTTTTGCACCCCTTACAAATGCTGAATCACCCTTGCCTCGCCTTTCCACTTTTGAATCAATGTGCAAAAATGACCCACTTGCTAAAGGAATAATATCATCTTTTTACACTTTTTTGACTAAATCAAAATCTTATAAACTAACCTATGTCCAAAAGTGGGAGGAAGATTTGGGACGAAAACTGGACGATGCAGAATGGTCTGAAATATGGTTAACTACTAAATCTTCCTCGCTCAATGTTACTGCGATGGAAGCAAATTAGTTCTAACCCGCTGGTACCTTGTACCTGCCAGAATGACTAAATACACTCTCAATCATTCAGCCCTCTGTTTCAGGGATTGTACAGATCCAGGTACACACCTACATATATGTATATATGTATATATAGTGGACATGGCCAATAGCAAAATCTTATTGGGGGAAAATATTTGAACTAGCCTCCAAAATGTTCCAAACGCCAGACCCTTTCATTGCATTACTTAATCTAAAACCAGACCATCTAACATTCTCCCAATTTAAGCTTTTTGTTCAACTTTCAACTGCTGCTAAACAATGGCAAAAAGCATGGAATTTGCCAAAACTGTCATTGGCTGAAACCAAGAACAGAATGAATTCTGCAATGTCTCATGCTAAAATATCTGCTATTGAAGGCAACCAAATTCCAAAATTCAAGAAAATATGGAATCCATGGATAAAGTCTCATTTACCCCCAAATTTCAATGATTCAGTCCTTCAGCCATGGTAATTGATTGTTTAACTGATTACCTGATTCCTTAACAAAACTGTGTAACCACATTTTTATTCATACATGGAATAAATACGCAGAACCATGCTCTGGTACCTGGATCAACCTTGTGAACGTACTCTTTATCTATTCTTTCTTCTCCTTCCTTTTCTTACGATAAAGAGATTAGAGAGTTATATAGACACACACATACAGTATCTCCCAAAAGTGAGTACATAAATATTTAAATATATCTTTTTATGTGACAACACTGAAGAAATGACATTTTGCTACAATGTAGTGAGTGTACAGCTTGTATAACAGTGTAAATTTGCTGTTCTCATGAAACTTTCCGCTTGATGTTATCGTTGGTTTTTTCATCCAGGCCGTTCGTTTTTGGGTGATGTGCAGCTGTCACACTCCTTTTGACTCCCAGAAGGCCGCACACCCTGTCCTTAAGCTTAAAAAAAAAGTGTTCAGTTATAAGAAGAAAGCAAGAAACTGATTATTAAGTAATTTTACAATGGTAAATGGAAAGTAGACATACTTGATTGACAAATTCTCTGCCCTGGTCTGAAATAATTAGTTTGGGACAGCCATGTCGATAGATCATGGAGTAAAGATGCTGTCCCACCTCAACAGCAGATTTTAATTTTGGAGGATAAGCCTCCACCCACTTGGAAAAGTAATCAGTGGCAGTCAGGATGTATTGAGAACCGTCTACTGTTTTGGGAAAAGGGCCTGTTAGGTCAATATCGACGATCTCATAGACAGCAGACGCCTAATGTTATGAAAAGATTATGATTACATTCGTGTCTTAAAAAAATAAATATATATATATATCTATAAAGTAAAACTACAGCAAACATTTACCTTAATACACTGCAATGTCTGGGGAGCTGCCAAAGGCTTTCCAATCTTCTGGCACTTGTCGCATTCCTGGATCTGTAAGAAATCAGTTGTTAACACGTGTAAAGCTTTCATAAAACATGGCAAAACACAAAAATAATTAGTGTGTACTCAGTAGGGATGAGCCGAACACACCCCGGTTCGGTTTGCAGCAGAACATGCAAAAAATTTGTTCGAACACACGTACATCATTAAAGTCTATGGGACACAAAAATGAATACCGTAATCAAAAGTGCTAATTTTAAAGGCTTATATGCAAGTTATTGTCATAAAACGAGTTTGGGGGACCTGGGTCCTGCCCCAGGGGACATGTATCAATCCAAAAAAAAGTTTTAAAAAATGGCCGTTTTTTCGGGAGCAGTGATTTTAATATGCCTGTAAAGTGGCGCATGTTTCCCGTGTTTAGAACAGTCTGAGAGAAAAAGGACATTGCTAAAGGAAAAAAAGTAATTTAAAAATACTCGCGGCTATAATGAATTGTCGGTCTCGGCAATACACAAAAAAGTCATTGAAAAAAACGGCATGGAATTCCCCACAGTCCATTACCAGGCCCTTTGGGTCTGGTATGAATATTAAGGGGAACCCCGAACCAAAATTAAAAAAAAAAAATTGTGGGGGTCCCCCTCAAAATCCATACCAGACCCTTATCCGAGCAAGCAACCTGGCAGGCCGCAGGAAAAGAGGGGGTATTAGAGAGCGCCCCCCCTCCTGAACTGTACCAGGCCACATGCCCTCAACATGGGGAGGGTGCTTTGGGGTAGCCCTCCAAAGCATTGTGTCCCCATCTTGATGGGGACAATGTACTCATTCCCACAACCCTTGCCCGATGGTTGTGGGGGTATGTGGGCGGGGGGCTTAGCGAAATCTGGAAGCCCCCTTTAACAAGGGGACCCCCAGATCCCGATCCCCCTGTGTCAATTGGTAATGGGGTACAAATGTACCCCTACCATTTCACAAAAAAAGTGTCAAAAATGTTAAAGACAATAGCCGGTTTTTGACAATTCCTTTATTAATGTCTTCTTTCCCCGCTTCTTCTTCCATCCTCTTCTGGTCTTCCTTCAGTTTTCCTCTTCCTCCATCTTGTTCTTTCCCCGCTTCTTCCTCCATCTTCCTCTGCTTCTTCCTCTGGTCTTCTCGTCTGGCATCTTCCTCCGGCTTCTTCCCCGCTTTGTCCTCCGAACGATCAGCCTAAATGGGAGTCTATGTGACGCTTCTGTTCTTATGACAGCTTTTATATAACTGAGGGCAGGGCCACCTGGTGACCCCACCCCCTCTGACACACGGGGAGTTCCCTATGGCTTTCCCCGTGGTGTCAGAGGGGGGCGGGGTCACCCTTTGGGTCTGGTATGGATTTTTGGGGGGACCCCATGCCATTTAAAAAAAAAAAATTTGGTGCGGGGTTCCCCTTAATATCCATACCAGACCTGAAGGGCCTGGTATGGAATTTGGGGGGACCCCCACACAATTTTTTTTTAATTTTGGTTCGAGGTTCCCCTTAATATGCCTTTTTTTAATGACTTTTATGTGTATTGCCGGGACCGACAATTCATTATAGCCACAATTACTTTTAAATGACTTTCTTTTAGAAATGTTATTTTGCTCTCGGACTGTTCTAAACACGGGAAACATGTGCCACTTTACAGGCATACTATAGACACCCCCCAGGTACGAAATTTAAAGGAATATTTCACTTTTATTGTTTCACTTTTAGCATTATTAAAATCACTGCTCCTGAAAAAACAGGCCATTTTTAAAACTTTTTTTGCATTGATACATGGCGTCTGGGGCAGGACCCAGGTCCCCAAACACTTTTTATGACAATAACTTGCATATAAACCTTTAAAATGAGCACTTTTGATTTCTCCCATAGACTTTTAAAGGGTGTTTTGCGGCTTTCGTATTTGCAGCGAACACCCCAAATTGTTCGCTATTCGGCGAACTGGCAAACAGCCAATGTTCAAGTCGAACTCATGTTCGACCCGAGCATAAAGCTCATCCCTAGTACTCAGTTCTCAATATCCTTGGTCTTGCCTTGCTAGAAGAATCTTGATCACATAGCCATCCTTGTTTTTACGATTCCTGAGAGACCGCTCATAGGAGATGGATGGAAATCTCCAAAGATCCTCCTCACTTCTTCCTTGGATTTGACTACTTTTTCTCCCTTGAAGAACACCTCACCATCTGTAATAAAAGGGAACAATTAACAGCTACATTCATGACAAAGCTATCTTCCAAAATTAGGTTGCTGGTATTTTTGATACTAACCTTGTCTTGTACATTAGGAGGCATACTTCTTCAGAGGGAACCTCTGCGATTTATTATACCCAGATGGGTATTCTCCTGTAGGGGTTAAATTCTACCGTTGATCTCCCTCTCACCTTACCTTTGACTTCAGGGCCCTGAAAGTTCTGCTTATTCAGAACACACACACACTAACAGTGCAACGCTGAGAAAATTAAAGGTATAAAAAGTTCATAATAAAGTCCCATGTAAATCCCACTGGCTGTGTTGAACCTCCAGGGATCCGAAAGGACAGTGCAGTGTGTCAAAACACTCACCAGAAAATGAATATATAATTGCCTGAATATCCAATGTAAATAACAGTACTCCTTAGTGAAGACAACCCTTCACCAATCATATGCACTCACCAGAGATAAAGTCTTTGAAAGCCTTGTATCAATGTCTTGAAGCTTGGCATCCTTACATCCAAAATGGTTTGTGAATTGAGAGAGCATCAACGGAGACCAGCGCTGAGAAAAAAAAGCTCACACAGAGGAGCCCAAAAAAGTTTATATAGTGTAGTATTTATTAAAAACTTGCTGCAGCATAAAAACAAATAAAACAACAAAGCAGGTAGCCACCACCCCTGTGCACGGGGGGGGGTTCGGACGTAAAGGAGTCGGCGTGCAGGCCTTTTCCGGCGCGTTTTGTGTAAAAAACACATTATCAAGGATTCTGCCTATCACTGGTGCCAAGCAGGACACTTTTATAGCCAAACACCAGGAAATAATGAAAAATCGTGACGAAGTGGCGCAACCGCCATCTTGTTGAGGACCGGAAGTGACCTGGCCATCACGTGACTAGATGTAACCTAAACGTCATAAAATAAAAAAACAGTAAATACCAAGTTTGCCATTTTATTGAAGTTGCAGACAATACTAACTATATATATATATAGATATCTATATCTATATATATATATATATAAAGTGGATGAAGCAATTTTTCCAAGCAAAAAAACGTCTTCCACCACACCATCCGTGACTGTGATCCACTCTTATGGAGCCGCAGTCAGAAAATATTGCCTTGCATTCTCATGCTCGGCCAATAGGCAATAAATGAGCCCCCTGGGGTTTAACCAAAGCAAATGGAACTGTGTCCAAAGTGAGTGACGTTCTTCAATAAACAGCAATGCTCATCATAGATAAATGTGTCCACATGAAAAAAATGATAATACTTTCAATAGTGTGATACCATAGAAAACATTTATTAAAATGCATAATCAAGATCTTCAACCATTGTACTCACACTTTTGTAATAGTAAAAGGCATAAAAGGAAAGCTTCATGTGACAGGGCTGTAGTAAAGTATTATGGTCACGGCGGAACCAGGATGCAGTATTTAAGCCTCGCCCTTTCCCCTTGTTGGATTCTCAGCAGCGCGAGGTGGTCTCGGCCGACCAGTGCACCGCGTGCACGGCACAACACCACATGTCACGCGTAACTCACAGATGATAGGTTGCCATACAGCCACGCCTCCGACATGTTTCATCACATCGACTTCTTCACAGGATTGGCTGTATGGCATGGCAACCTTCCCCTTATACTCCCGTACCAACTACTGGCGGAAGGGTTCATAGATCTCATGCGCGCATTCCGTGTCCCCATAGGCATGATACAGCGGATCCACGGCATCATAAAAATAGAGGAATGCAATGAAATAAAAATTTGATAAAATCACAAATGTGTATTACCAGAGATATATCTATTAAACCTTTAGAACTCTAGACCATACCGTGAGTAAATATATCTGAACCTTCTAAGCAGAAATCTACCTTCGTAAAGATTAATACCATCCTAATATGTCTGCACACTAATGGGAAAATGGGCTCAATTAACAATTAAATAATAAACTGAGTCCCCATCATAGACAATCAAAGCAATCAAAGCAATATACAAATAACATTATCTAAAATCATATGATAAAATGCTAGAATAATACTGATATAAATAAAATAATTATCCTGCAACCCCCACTATAATAATTGACCATGAGTAAATATAGACACGGTAGGGTTTACACCCATACAGTGTTATATCAAATTGTTGAAGACCCAGGTCAAAGTGAAAAATTAAAAACTGTTTTAAAAATTATTAATGAAACAATTAATGTCCAACTCTATATTTAACCCTCTCGGATGAAGGCTTTTTAAAAGAAGGATCCATTTAGCCTCTCTCTGAGAGAGATCTCTAACTTGATTAGATCCTCTCCATGAAGGGGAGACATAGTCAATCCCACAAAATTGAAGCATGGATGGATCCTGATGATGTTTCTCCTTAAAGTGTAGGGACATACTATGGAATTTATAGCCATTTTTAATGTTGGTTAGGTGTTCTGCTACTCAGACTTTTAATTGTCGTTTTGTTCTTCCTACATAGTACAATCCGCATGGGCACCAAAGCAAATAAACCACATATGATGAATTACAGGTGATAAATTTATCAATCTGAAATGTTTCATTATCTAAATTTGTCACACTAGTCAATCCCCTATGTACTGTACTGACAGTGCTACAGCAGATGCATTTTTTACAAGAAAAAAAAAGCCATTAAAAATATATCTTTAAATATAAATATATATATATATATATATATATATATATATATATATATATACATACACACACACACACACACACACACACACACACACACACACCATCGTGAGTAATTAAACAAAAATAAGCCGTAATGCAGGGAGCTGGATGCAAAATAAACCCAGCCATCTACGAATACAATATATAACCTAAATACAGTATGTATGATCTATATTAATGGCTTGTGCATCTAAAAATTATAATAAAAATGAAATAATCATAAGAAATGCAAAATGCAGTATGCCAGAGAATTATGAAAATGTCCAGTATCGTTACAGTGCCTTGAAAAAAGTATTCACACCCCTTGCAATTTGCCACATTTTGTCATGTTACAATCAAAAACGTAAATGTATTTTATTGGGATTTTATGTGACCAACACAAAGTGTCACATAAATGAAGTGGGAGGAAAATGATAAATGGTTTTCAATTTTTTTTTTACAAATAAATATGAGAAAAGTGTGGCGTGCATTTGTATTCAGCCCCTGAATACAAATACTTTGTAGAACCACCTTTCGCTGCAATTACAGCTGCAAGTCTTTTTGGGTATGTCTCTATCAGCTTTGCACATCTAGAGAGTGACATTTTTGCCCATTCTTTTTTGCAAAATAGCTCAAGCTCTGTCAGATTGGATGGAGAGCATCTGTGAACAGCAATTTTCAAGTCTTGCCACAGATTCTCATTTGGATTTAGGTCTGGACTTTGACTGGGCCATTCTTACACAGAATTATGCTTTATCTAAACCAATCCACTGTAGCTCAGGCTGTATGTTTAGGATCGTTTTCCTGCTGGAAGGTGAACCTCCGCCCCAGTCTCAAGTCTTTTGCGGACTCTAAGATTGCCCTGTATTTGGCTCCATCCATCTTCCCATCAACTCTGACCAGCTTCCCTGTCCCTGCTGAAGAAAAGCATCCCCACGACATGATGGGGATGGCGTGTTCAGGGTAATGTGCAGTGTTCGTTTTCTGCCACACATAGCGTTTTCTTTTAGGCCTAAAATTCAATTTTTTGGCCTTATCTTACCAGAGAACCTTCTTCCATATGTTTGCCTTGTCCCCCAGAAAGCGTTTGTTGGGAAGTCAATCCCAAGGGGAATCAGAACTTAAGTCCTTGTTCAAGTATTTTAAAGAGGCTGGTCTAAAGTTTAATAGATAGGAAAAAGGCTAAATTAATTTCTCTTGATAAAGAAATTAAAGAAACTAGAGAAAAAGTAGCACCGTTTAAAGATGCTAGATATGTTTCTCTTTCCACCAGTTTGCAGAATACCCTTGAAAAAGAGGAACGCAAACAAAAAAAACAAAAAAAAGAAAATACATTTGTGATGTTGGAGATTTTTATTTATTTATTTATTTATTTCAGGTACTTATATAGCGCCGTCAATTTACGCAGCGCTTTACATATACATTGTACATTCACATCAGTCCCTACCCTCAAGGAGCTTACAATCTAAGGTCCCTAACTCACATTAGTACATACTATGGACAATTTAGACAGGATCCAATTAACCTACCAGCATGTCTTTGGAGTGTGGGAGGAAACCGGAGTACCCGGAGGAAACCCACGCAGGCACAGGGAGAACATGCAAACTCCAAGCAGGTAGTGTCGTGGTTGGGATTCGAACCAGTGACCCTTCTTACTGCTGGAGATTATACATCTAGCATTGTAAATGGCAAAAAAAGAAAGACACAGCTATGCAAACTCATAATCAGGGTCCTACCACTTCAGAGACCCATATACATTCTAGATCCCCTGGGGATAGTTATAGGGAAGGTAGATCTCCAGAAAGAGAACAACAACCTGTCTAGGTCTAATTATCAAAGAATCCCTGGAAATAAGTTAAACCTTATGGATGCAACCCTAATGCCCCGTACACACGGTCAGACATTGAGCGGACATTCCGACAACAAAATCTTAGGATTTTTTCTGACGGATGTTGGCTCAAACTTGTCTTGCATACACACGGTCACACAAAGTTGTCGGAAAATCTGATCATTCTGAACGCAGTGACGTAAAACACGTATGTCGGGACTATAAACGGGGCAGTGGCCAATAGCTTTCATCTCTTTATTTATTCTGAGCATGCGTGGCACTTTGTCCGTCGGATTTGTGTACACACGATCGGAATTTCCGACAACGGATTTTGTTGTCGGAAAATTTTATATCCTGCTCTCAAACTTTGTGTGTCAGAAAATCCGATGGAAAATGTGTGATGGAGCCTACACACGGTCGGAATTTCCGACAACGGATTTTGTTGTCGGAAAATTTTATATCCTGCTCTCAAACTTTGTGTGTCAGAAAATCCGATGGAAAATGTGTGATGGAGCCTACACATGGTCGGAATTTCCGACAACAAGGTCCTATCACACATTTTCCGTTGGAAAATCCGACCATGTGTACTGGACATTAGGATTATAATCAACATACACCAAACTATTCTTCTTATCGGAACCCATCACAGAACAGCCACCATTCACATAATGGAGGCCGGCTTACACGTCCAAATAGGGGAAGAGGAGGTAATAGGAGAGGGAGGGGTCAACGCCCTCCGTTCCTTCTGCGAGACTATACAACCAGGGATACGTTTGTACCACCTCGATTAATTGTTTCCATACTTTCATCGATGTTCATACATGTATTCGTAAAATCAATATACAAAAGGTACATCTTGTCCAACCCTATACCTGTCAAAATGGCCATTGAGGTAAGACACAAAACATTCTGGGCTTTCTAATGCCTCTACTTTAACCCTCCCAGGAGTTTTACCTCCCTGAATTAATATTTTTAGGGACCTTGTCCTTAGTGATAGAGAGAAAATGAACTTGAGACCTCCCCCTAACCCAGCCTTCGACATTTAAAAAGACTTTGTGAGAACAAAAATATCATTATCCATCCAGCTGACAAAGGGGGTGGCATAGTTATTTTGGACAAGGCCGATTATCTCCAGGAGATGTCCAGGATCCTTGGTGACTGGGAAATGTATAAGTTGCTCAGAAATAATCCCACTTGTACTTACAAAAAGGAATTGATCACTCTTGTTAAGGGTGTCAAGGTACACATTTTGGATAAAAAGGAGAAAGCCCTTTTGATACTAATGGCCCCTCGTATTTTTACGATGTACCATCTGCCTAAAATAAACAAAGATTTTATCCTTCCCCCGGGTCGTCCCACTGTTAGTGGGATTAATTCCATTACAGCTAGGATCGGAAAGTACATAGATTTTTATCTACAGCCAATAGTCAAAAATGTACCTTCCTATTTAAAAGACACCAAGGACACCATCCGACTTTTAGACAACATCACATGTGATGGTGAGGGTCTATTAGTTACGGCGGACTTTGCATCACTTTACACATGCATATCACACGAATTAGGTTTTGAAGCAGTCAAACATTCTGAGTCTGATATGTTAGGCCCCCAAAATAATTTTATCCTTGATTTACTCGCTTTTGCTACCTCACACACAATTATATTTGGTTCAACAATCAGTTTTACTTACAATAAAAGGGTGCGGCCATGGGGGCTAAATTTTCCAGCAGCTTGGCCAATTTATTTATGGCCAAATGGGAGGAGGATTTCATCTGTGCCCGACCTGAGCTTATCCTCTGGGCCAGTTACATAGACGATGACCTCTTCCTATGAAAGGGGAACCATGATATTTGAATTCCAACAATCGAGGTATAGTCCCCACACATGAAGTTTATGCCGACAGGATTCACTTTCTAAAATATACAGTGTCCTGTGAGTCTCCACTAACTATGATTGAAATATATGACCAATAATTACTCTTTGAATCAGCTGCAAGCGTTAAAAACATGTCTCATGGGGGGGCGTGTCCTGGACGGCAATGGTGTAGGATGCGTGTGAGCAGAGCCCTGCTCTTGGTAAATCCTGACACCGGTATCCTGAGTGCCCACAGCTTTGCATTGCTATATTCCCTGGAAGGCTAACGTGCCCTGCAATATACTCATCATGTCTCCGCCAAAGAGGACCGCCACTGCCTCCTGATCACTGGACAAATATCGGCACCAGGACAAAGACCACGAGGAGCAAGATGACGATCCGGCAGCCTCCCCTACAGAACATGCGGCGGCTGATACAGCCAGGGTTCTAGAGGCTATTTCCACATGTCAGTCCACTCTGACAACCAAAATTGAGGAGATAAAAGTGGATATCTCCCTGATCAGACAGGACATGACTAAGCTCAAGGACCGGGTCAGAGAGACTGAGACTAGAATTAGCCAAACAGAAGACATTATACATCTTCTTCAAAATTCACATAAGGATATGCAACGTCAGATACAGCAATTGGCCCCAAAACATGACCATCTTGAAAACCGCGCTCGCAGGTCAAACCTCCGTTTCATCGGGCTCCCGGAGGGCTCAGAGGGCCCGCACCCGGCCACTTTCCTGGAAAAGCTCCTAACTTCAACGTATGGTAGGGAGGCCTTCTTGACCACATTTGTGGTGGAACGCACCCACCACATGTCTGCACGCTGCCCTCCCGAGGGCACTCCATCGCGCACTTTAACAGCAAAGTTCCTTAAATACAGATATCAAGATGCCATTCTTCACCTTACCCGGGACAAGGGGAACATTCCTTTTCAGAATGGCCACATCCTCGCCTTTCCCAACTTTTCGGCGGAGGTCCAAAAAGAAAGATTACGTTTTACGGATGTCAAGCGGCACAACACTTGAAATACGCTATGTTATTTCCAGCCCGCCTCCAAGTCGTGGGAGATGACCGAGCACATTTTTTTGAAGATCCTACGCTTGCCTCGGCCTGGCTAGATCGGCAAGTCTGGAGAGGAATCTGCCCGCCTGAGAGAGACGTACGCCAGCTTTCTAATGTGAGTAAGCTCCTATAAATCAGGCAATATTACAGAAGCCTGACCTACATACTGTCACATGTTCTAGAATTATGCCCATAGCCCTTCTACCGAAATAATGCACATGTGTGACATGGCTTCACCTGGACTATCACAGTAATATGTACTATGCCTGAATATTTGGGGACCCATACCCTACCCCTCTTTTCTGGTCGCTGTCTGTCTGGACCGCTAGCCACATGCCAAATATCGTTAAGCTGGGCACCATGAACACATGTCACCACTCGAAGACCCAGACTTATTTTGGGGTACCCTTTATTGATATTCCTACTTGGGCTATGCTGAAACCCAACATTGATTACATTTTTCTTTTCCCTTCTTTTCTCCCCCTCCACATTTTTGTTTGTCATTACCACGGTCCCTGATTATAGGGTTTTCTATTTCCTCTTTTTTCCCCCTTTTCTTCTACTTGTATTTGAACATTTTATTTGACGTTATTTTTCATTTTATCTCTACTACTTACCGTAAAAGAGCATATGACCATTGTACAAACACCAACGAGTGTTGGTAGGTTTTATTTGACACAAGTCCTCCTGCTGGCTCCGCAACCAGCGAATGTTCACCCCCGGCTAGTCAGATTGTCGCCCACGATGCTCAGAAGATGCATGTGGGTGTTGTGGAATGGTCTGCCCTCCTTGCTATTTTTTTTGATGTTACGGCAGACCCGCACAAGTTCTGGGAACCATGCTCCAGCTAAGTTGGGGAAGCTGAGGGCGGGGAGGGGGGTAAGGGGTAATTGTAAGTTTTGCTTGTGGTTAACTATTTGTAATGCAACGTGTTTCATGAGTCATAAATATGCAAGGTACATTATGCAACTAAGGTGTTCTGAGCTGCACATGCCAATGTGTTCCGTGAATGGTTCTGCTCTGGGGACTGATCCAATACCCCCCCAGAGGATACTCATCCCAGTCACTTATGGCCACTATAAAATTTCTAGTCTGGAATGTCCGTTGGATCCGGGACAAGTTCAAATGCACAGCTGTGTTTGGCTGCCTCAAATCCTATCGAGCAGACATAGTGGTACTGGTGAAAACGCATGTAACTGGTCAACTTCAACTTACACTTAAACGCCCGTGGGTAGGGTGGACATATCATGCCACCCACACTCCCTACTCCCGTGGATTGTCCATCTTAATTGCTAAAACAACCCAATTTGGGATTATCTCGGTGCGGGTGGATCCTCAGGGCAGGTTAATCTTTTTGCACTGTACTCTATCTGGTACGCCATACCTTATTCTGGCTTACTATGTCCCTCTGCCTTACAATTCCACTGTGGTTAATGAGGGTTTTTTATATATGGCCCAATATCCCACAATCCCAGCCATATGGCTTTGTGAAGGAATGTGATGTAGATAATAATAATAATCTGAAAATGTCTATTTCCTTATGTGTATACATATTTTTCTCCTTACTCATTATATAAGTATACAGGTTTGCTCTGTTCCTATATTTGTTAAAGATGGCGGGTACACCCTACATCCCACACATCAGAAGAACGCGGAACTGAAGATAAAACCAAGGACAGCCAAACCTCGTTATGAAGATTCTCCATCTTCTTTTCTATCTTAACCAATGAGATGTACCCATTAGACTAACATAGCAATGACATATTTTTGTGTATAAAATATTAGCACCGCCTTGAATAAATCAGAAGTGTAAGAAGTAACCGTGCTATGAGCGTGTCTCAGAGTGTGTTTATTTTTATATGCATGCATATCCACACTTTCCAATTAGAGACAGCAGCAGATAACCTTGAGCTTGATTGAAGCTCTTAATCTTATCCTTCACAGCTGGTGCCGAAACCCGGGAGCTTCAGGCTACAGTCGAAGCCAGACCGCGATAATAATTCAATCGGATAAACTGATAAGATAACAGAGGGGGTCTTTGCGCAGCCCTAACAGTACTGTCTGTATTTGTTCACTGTCTGCCATTCTTTGGGCTACGAAACTTAGCAGGCTGAAAGTGCTACATGTGTGTATGTGTGTTCTCATCTCCAGACGAGCTGTCGACCTCTGAGATGAGATGTTACCTTGTAGCAGAGGGTTATAGACGTGTTACTCGAGGTTTACAAGACCTCTGAGGGTTATCCCAGCTGCTGGAGTCCCCGCAGTCTGAAAGTGTTACAGAAGTCTTACCTCCAGACGAGCTGTCGGCCTCTGGGGAGGGAGGTGTAACAGACGTCTATAAACGGGTCTTTTTTTCAGGGTTGTCTGCCCTTGTGGTTTATCTTAGCCTGCTGAAAATTTGCGGTTCAGAGAGTAGCAGGTGTAATGTCCTGTCCTGAGTGTATTTGTGGTTTACTGTTTGCTATACACGAGAGGGGTTGGGGACTGGTTAAGGTCGGAGGGGGGTCGCGGGCCATTGCTCCCTACTACCCCTGACATGTTTGTGCTTGTGCTGAGATTAACGGTACATTACAGGGTTATAGCAGACAGTAGCAGCTAGGAGCGCAGCCTTATGTGCCCCCACCCAAGGAATTTGTTTATAAGGAGCAGTGAGAAAGAATATTAACCCATTAGTTGTACGTATTCTCCTCTCAAGCTGTTAGCCGAGAAACAGAGAGAGAAAAGAATGTGATATTGTGAAGAATGTGATATTGTGAAGAGGAGAGAAGATGTTGAAATAGGTAACAAAGTTGAACGAAGTGGCAAAAGTTATGTTGCTAAAGAAACAGGGAGAAAAATCCTGTGTGATATAGAAAATTGGATAAAGGAAGTTAAGAAAGATGGCGATTGCACTATATTATGTATCACAGAGTTGATGATATGTGAACCACCGCGCTATGTTGGAACTTGAAACAAAAGGAGGGGAGGGACAGCACTGCCCTCTGCCTAACAACCACTCCCTTCTCATCACCCCAGCCCAAGCACAACCCACTGTGACAACTCAGCCCAGCGGCCATCTTTTTTTTAACAACAAGGTTGGTCTTTATTTAAAAATCATGGTACACAATACAGAAGAAGAAACAATACAGTGGCTACAAATATAGCTGTACATGTTTTTTTACACGGAGCTGTTACAATTACCTACAGTAGTATTTATGCAAACATAGCATCAGCGCTAGGAGGGTGAGAGGAGAAAAGGGAGGGGGGGGGGAGAGGAGAAGGGGAAGAAAAAAATGGCTATGGGGAGGGGGGGGGCAACAGTACAACGTAGGAGACCACAGACGAATAACAGGAATGTGCCAGATTACATTGAATGAGAACCGCACCTGGGTTCAGTCCAGGGCAGCCCAACCCTTCTGAACTTCTGAGGACAACCCCTACTTATATATGTCAATTTGTACATGGGAAGAACAGCATTAACAGACTTTTCCCACGCCCCCACCATTGGAGGCCTGCTAGATATCCACTTTAATATAATCTCTTTTTTAGCATAGAAGAGTAGCAGCGAAACCAGTAATTAGGTATATCTGGGTCTCTGGTCATCGTCATGTATACCCAGTAAGGCTAGTTCAGGTGTTAAGGGTATGTCAAGTTGTACACGAGCATTAATTCCCTCCATAATAGCAGACCAATATGGTACTAATTTAGGGCAGGTCCAAATATGTGGATATATGAGCTATCAGGAGATTGACAACGTGGGCATTCTGGTGATCTCCCCAGATAGATTCTGTGCAGCCTCTGAGATGTGAGGTATACCCTGTGGAAGAATTTTGTCTGTACTAATTTATCCGTGGAAGATATCAGTAGTCTAAAGCTGTCCTCAAAACTGTCTTCCCATGTTTGTCTATCCAGTGTCGGGATGTCAGCCTCCCATCGAGCCCAAAGTATGTCCATCTTTGGGGAGTCTTTCCTAATTAGAGTTAGGTATATTGTAGATAGAGGCTTGGATAGAGATTCTTGGTCTAGCAAATCCTCCACTACATCCAATTCATGTACGGGTGGAGTCGGGAACTGCACCCGGAATGCATGCCGTAACTGATAGTAGCGGAATATCATCCAACCAGGGAGGCCGTACCTTCTAGCTAATTCCCTAAAGGAACAAAATGACCCTGCTACCATAACATCTTTCAATAGGTATAGATAGAAAAAATTCCCTGAGCATGGAGTAGCACAACTGAAAAATTATAACATCAAAAAGAAAAAAAAACTGACATTCACCTGCCTAGACAGGGGCACATACTTATGGCGTTGTTGCAACTTGAATGTCATTTTTTACCTTTTTGTTCGATAAGGAAGAACTGTTCAGGAAACTAACATTCACCTGCACAGGCAGGGGCACATACTTATGGCGCAGTTAACACTTAGAGCCAGTCATTAATAGAAAAAAAAAAAAACCCTTTTGTGTAGTTAGGAGGAACTGTTCAGTCTGATAGAGTGAACACAGTCTCCGCGCCATAGGGCCCGATATATACACAGGGGAAATCAAACCTCTTCTCCTCTTGGGGTGTATAGAGATAGTTCCAACATAAAGGTGGATTATGTTCATCCTGCATACTTCCTTTGAAAAACTTTGCACATTATCAAAACTTAAACAATTAAGAAGGGCATAAAAAAGTAGTAGTCGCTGGATAAAACCCATCTCAGAACAGTAAGAAGCACTGCCAACCGCAGCAACAAAACGCCAACATAAGCGGTGAGTTCTCCCGGCATCTTATGGGGGCAAGGTTTCCAGCCAGGCAGCTGTGTCCTTAGGATTGGTGAAGAAACGAATTGTCTTCCCATCCACCACACGGAGCTTTGCAGGAAACAATATGCTGTACTCCTCTCTTCCTCAGACCGACCTTGACTGCATCAAAAGAGCGGCGCTGCCGCTGAGTCTCCATGGTATAATCCGGGAATAAGAGAAGCTTGACATTATGGTAGGGGAGTTCGCCCGCAGTGCGAGAGGCCCTTAAGAACTCATCCCTATCCCTAAAATTCAGTAGCCGGAGGATGAAGGTGCGGGGGGGGATCCCTCCGGACCCGGTCTTGGAGGAACACGGTGCGCTCTCTCCACTGCAAAGTACGGGGAGAGCTGTGCAGAGGGCAGGAGCGAGCGTAGCAGGTCTTCAGTAAATAGAGCCGGTGATTTTCCTTCAGCGCCCTCGGGTAAACCCACAATCCGCAGGTTGTTTCTTCTACTGCGGTTCTCCGCATCCTCAGCTCTGTATTCAAGGGCTCTGACCTTTGTTTGTAGTGTGCGGATAGAGGCAGCATGGTCTGTCACCGTATCTTCCACCGTCCCCACACGTTGTTCGGCCTCCGACACTCTGGATCTGATTTTGTCAATGTCCTGTCTTAGTAAGCCCACGTTCAATTGCACTTCTTCTATTTTGGAAGCTAAGGCAGATTGGCAAGTGGTAACTGCTGCCTGGCAAGAAGTAATGGCAGCCATAAGCTCAGGGAGCCCCGTTGTAGCTGTGAGGAGGTCTGCCTCGTGGTCTGTTTGCGACGCCATGTTGGCCCCCGCCCCAACAACAGTCTTGGTTACCAGAAGGGGTACCAGAAGGGGCACCAGTGATGTATGTCGCTTTTACTACATCACAAGCAGTGACCTTAGTGACAAGTCTGCCTGACTCAGAGAAGCAGCTAATTCCCTTCTACCACAGGATAGTGCAGATTAGGGATGAGCCGAACACCCCCTTGTTCGGTTCGCACCAGAACATGCGAACAGGAAAAAAGTTTGTTCGAACACGCGAACACCGTTAAAGTCTATGAGACATGAACATGAATAATCCAAAGTGCTAATTTTAAAGGCTTATATGCAAATTATTGTCATAAAAAGTGTTTGGGGACCTGGGTCCTGCCCTAGGGGACATGGATCAATGCAAAAAAAGTTTTAAAAACGGCAGTTTTTTCAGGAGCAGTGATTTTAATAATGCTTAAAGTCAAACAATAAAAGTGTAATATCCCTTTAAATTTTGTACCTGGGGGGTGTCTATAGTATGCCTGTAAAGGGGCGCATGTTTCCCGTGCTTAGAACAGTCTGACAGCAAAATGACATTTCGAAGAAAAAAACCCATTTAAAACTACTTGCGGCTATTGCATTGCCGCTCCGACAATACACATAGAAGATAATTGATAAAAATGGCATGGGAATTCCCCACAGGGGAACCCCGCACCAAAAAAAAAAAAAAAAACAGCGTGGGGTCCCCCCAAAAATTCATACCAGACCCTTATCCGAGCACGCAACCTGGCAGGCCGCAGGAAAAGAGGGGGGATGAGAGAGCGCCCCCCCCTCCTGAACTGTACCAGGCCACATGCCCTCAACATTGGGAGGGTGCTTTGGGGTAGCCCCCCAAAACACCTTGTCCCCATGTTGATGAGGACAAGGGCCTCATCCCCACAACCCTGGCCGGTGGTTGTGGGGGTCTGCGGGCGGGGGGCTTATCGGAATCTGGAAGCCCCCTTTAACAAGGGGACCCCCAGATCCCGGCCCTCCCCCCTGTGTGAAATGGTAAGGGGGTACTTGTACCCCTACCATTTGACTAAAAAACTGTCAAAAATGTTAAAAATGACAAGAGACAGTTTTTGACAATTCCTTTATTTAAATGCTGCTTCTTTCTTCTATCTTCCTTCATCTTCTTATTCTGGTTCTTCTGGCTCTTCTGGTTCTTCCTCCAGCGTTCTCGTCCAGCATCTCCTCCGCGGCGTCTTCTATCTTCTTCTCCTCGGGCCGCTCCGCACCCATGGCATGGGGGGAGGCTCCCGCTCTTCTCTTCATCTTCTTCTCTTCTTCTTTTCTTCTCTTCTTTTCTTCTTCTCTTCTTCATTTTCTTCTCCGGGCCGCTCCACATCCATGCTGGCATGGAGGGAGGCTCCCGCTGTGTGACGGCGTCTCCTCGTCTGACGGCTCTTAAATAACGGGGGCGGGGCCACCCGGTGACCCCACCCCCTCTGACGCACGGTGACTTGACAGGACTTCCCTGTGGCGTCACGGGGAATGCCACAGGGAAGTCCCGTCATGTCCCGTGCGTCAGAGGGGGGTGGGGTCACCGGGTGGTCCAGTCCCCCGTTATTTAAGAACCCTCAGAAGAGGAGACGCGTCACACAGCGGGAGCCTCCCTCCATGCCAGCATGGATGCGAAAGCGGCCAGGAGAAGAAAATGAAGAAGAGAAGAAAAGAAGAAGAGAAGAAGAAGAAGATGAAGAGAAGAGCGGGAGCCTCCCCCCATGCCATGGGTGCGAAGCAGCCCGAGGAGAAGAAGATAGAAGATGCCGCGGAGGAGATGCTGGACGAGAATGCCGGAGGAAGAACCAGAAGAACCAGAAGAAGAAGAAGATGAAGGAAGATAGAAGAAAGAAGAAGCATTTAAATAAAGAAATTGTCAAAAACTGTCTCTTGTCATTTTTAACATTTTTGACAGTTTTTTAGTGAAATGGTAGGGGTAAGTACCCCCTTACCATTTCACACAAGGGTGGTGGGATCTGGGGGTCCCCTTGTTAAAGGGGGCTTCCAGATTCCGATAAGCCCCCCGCCCGCAGACCCCCACAACCACCGGCCAGGGTTGTGGGGATGAGGCCCTTGTCCTCATCAGCATGGGGACAAGGTGTTTTGGGGGGCTACCCCAAAGCACCCTCCCAATGTTGAGGGCATGTGGCCTGGTACGGTTCAGGGGGGGCGCAGAGGCGTCCCCCCTCTTTTCCTGCAGCCTGCCAGGTTGCGTGCTCGAGTAAGGGTCTGGTATGGATTTTTGGGGGACCCCACGCCGTTTTTTTTTTTTGGGTGGGGGCGGGGTTCCCCTTAAAATCCATACCAGACCCTTCAGTCTGGTATGGAATTTAGGGGGGCCCCCACGTCATTTTTTTTTAAATTTTGGCCGGGGTTCCCCTTAATATCCATACCAGACCTGAAGGGCCTGGTATGGAATTTAGGGGGACCCCCACGTCATTTTTTAAAAAAAATTTTGGTTCGGGGTTCCCCTGTGGGAAATTCCCACGCCGTTTTTATCAATCAACTTCTATGTGTATTGTCGGATCGGCAATGCAATAGCCGCGAGTAGTTTTAAATGGGTTTTTTCCTTCGAAATGTCATTTTGCTGTCAGACTGTTCTATACATGGGAAACATGCGCCCCTTTACAGGCATACTATAGACACCCCCCAGCTACGAAATTTAAAGGGATATTACACTTTTATTGTTTGACTTTAAGCATTATTAAAATCACTGCTCCTGAAAAAACTGACGTTTTTAAAACTTTTTTTTGCATTGATCCATGTCCCCTGGGGTAGGACCCCGGTCCCCAAACACTTTTTATGACAATAACTTGCATATAAGCCTTTAAAATTAGCACTTTTGATTTCTCCCATAGACTTTTAAAGGGTGTTCCGCGGCATTCGAATTTGCCGCGAACACCCCAAATTGTTCGCTGTTCGGCGAACTTGCGAACAGCCAATGTTCGAGTCGAACATGAGTTCAACTCGAACTCGAAGCTCATCTCTAGTGCAGATACAAGAAACTTACTCAGCTGCCTGGAGAGACTTGATCAGCCTATGCCAAATCAAAGCAGGACATGTCTTTTGGCCGGTCATGCAGACGGCCTTCAATGATGCCTGCCTGACAAGTGCCACTTCCTACACCTCAGGCGTGGAGTTCTGTGCACAACTCCATGACTGGGCAAAGGAGAAATTGACGGATCAGACCACCACAATCCAAGATATTACCCAAGATAAAAGGGAGACTGTGAAGAAGTATCATGCTAGACTCGTACAGGCCTCTGATGATCTGAGTTTCTCCCACTATGAAAAGACACACACACGTTTCCTGCGTGGTAGTGGATGGGGTGCCCCGCTACAGTCCATTTGTTGAGCCACTCCAAGGGGGACATTTCCTGATTTGCTTGCCAGATTCGTGGTGTCCTTTACATGTCCCTTGAATCTACTAGGAGCTGATGTGTTGTCCAGACTACAGGCCTCAATCATGTACACGCCTGAAGGGGGGATGAAGTTACATACTCCCCTATCTTTAGAAGACTCATCTGCTTTGTGTTCTCTGCCTCTCCTGATGACACTTCATGAAGCAATAACTTCAAGTTCAATACTGCAGGAGGTACTTGACAGAATCCCTGCGTGCCTAAGGTCCACAGGACCGGAAGACAGCGGTCACTTAAAGGTGCCACCAGTTTCAGTCAAGCTAAAAGAGGGCGTATCATTGCCCCGAAAACCACAATACCCCCCTAAAGTTAGCCCACGCTGCAGGCTGCCCTCGTGTCAAATGGAGCCCTGATAGCCTGTACATCTCCATGCAATACACCTCTGTTCTCTAGGAAAAAGAAGAGAACCCCTAAAAGAGAACCAGGTACCTGCGGTGGATGCCTCTGACTGCAAAGTACCTCACAGTGGTGGACCTTACAAACGCTTTCTTCAGTGTCCACCCTCACCCCTCCTGATGGTACCTTTTTGCATTCATCCATGGAAAGAAACGGCAACATACCTAAACAGTTGTGCCACAAGGGGCACAGAACTTTCCAAGCCAGTTTGCAAAAGCTATGGCTATCATCCTTGACACATGACAAGAGGAGCACCCGGAAGTGATTCTCTTCCAACATGTTGATGACCTTCTCCTTTGTGCAGCTGACTTACCCCCTGTTGAAGTCACCTCAGAAAGCCTGTTGTGCTATCTTGCCAACCAGGGGTGCAAAGCCTCAAAGCCCAAATTGCAGTGGTGCTCAACATCTGTCATTTTCCTTGGACACTGTTTGTCCCATGGGACAAGACACCTCACTGAAGACAGGGTGAAAGTAATCTCTGACATCCCACTGCCACAAAGCCAGAAATCCCTTCATGACTTCCTTGGACTAATTTCCTAGTGCGGAGCATGGATTCCAGAAGCCTTCCTACTCATGCTCTGCAATCAGACCCCTTCCAGATGTCTCCTGAAGAAATATCTAACTTTGAGGCCCTCATCAAGTGCGCCATCCCCGGCGCTAGGTCTACCAGACTATGACAAAATGCTCAAGCTCTTTGTATCCAAACGACTTGGACATGCTGCAGGTATACTCACCCAACCCCACTGCATCAGCCTACGCCCCATAGGATATTATTCCTGTCGGCTGGATGTGGTAGCAAGAGGAGGCCTATTGTGTCTGCGAGCTGGCTTTGCTGCACAAGCCTTGCTTGACAAAACTTTGAACTTGGTCCTCGGACACGGCCTCGTTCTGCTTGCTCCCCATGACGTTGTTGCCATATTCAACCAAGATCGAGCCGAAACACTTGTCCACTGCCAGACACTTGAGACTCCTGTGTTCCCTCCTACTGGACAGCATTACTCTATTAAGTTGTCAAACACTGAACCCTACCACCCTTCTTCCACTTCTCGAGGGGGGAAAGGAGGAGGAGAAGGAGAGTCTTGACTTGTCACCCCATGACTGCATCAAACTAATAGGGCTGAAAACCACGCATCTCCCCCCTCTGAGTGAAATACCTCTGCAGAATTCAGACCTAACATTTTTTGTTTGCTGATGAACGTGGCAAATACCACACAGGACACGCGGCCACCACTGAAAACACAATTCTACAAGCTGAAGTCTTACCACCGGTGATGTCTGCACAAGAGGCAGAGCTGCAAGCACTCACTACAGCATGTAAATGGGCAGAGGGAAAAAGAGCCAACATTCATATGGACTCAAGATATGCTTTCAGCATTGCCCATGATTATGGTGTTATCTGGAAGGACAGAGGATTCCTGACGGCTGCAGGAACATCTGTGAAAACTTGATGGATGCCTTGCTTCTCCTAACCCAAGTGACTATTCTGAGTTAACCACTTGCCGACCGCCTCACGCCTATATACGTGAGCAGAGCGGCACGGGCAGGCAAAATCACGTACCTGAAACGTGATTGCCTTCCCGCGGGTGGGGGGTCCGATCGAACCCCCCCCCGGTGCCAGCTGCGGTCGGCATTTGGTTGGGAGCGATGACAGACGAGGGGGAGGCCATCCGATCGTGGCCCCCCCCTCGCGATCGCTCTCAGCCAATGAGAAACATCCCCTGCCTCTGTATAGTACACAGAGGCAGAGGATGTGATGTCATCTCTCCTCGGTCTGGCAGTTTCCGTTCCAGCGCCGAGGAGAGATGACATGTAAGTGCACCAACACAAACACACACACACAGTAGAACATGCCAGGCATACCTTACACCCCCGATCCCCCCCCGATCGCCCCCCGATCCCCCCCCAATCACCCCCCCCTGTCACAAACTGACACCAAGCAGGTTTTTTTTTTTTTTTTTTCCTGATTACTGCATAGTGTCAGTTTGTGACAGTTAGCAGTGGTGGGACAGTTAGTATTAGCCCCCTGTAGGTCTAGGGTACCCCCCTTACCCCCCCTAATAAAGTTTTAACCCCTTGATCACCCCCCCTCACCAGTGTCGCTAAGCGATCATTTTTCTGATCGCTGTATTAGTGTCGCTGGTGACGCTAGTTAGGGACGTAAATATTTAGGTTCGCCGTCAGTGTTTTATAGCGACAGGGACCCCCATATACTACCTAATAAATGTTTTAACCCCTTGATTGCCCCCTAGTTAACCCTTTCACCACTGATCACCGTATAACCGTTACGGGTGACGCTGGTTAGTTCGCTTATTTTTTATAGTGTCAGGGCACCCGCCGTTTATTACCGAATAAAGGTTTAGCCCCCTGTAGGTCTAGGGTACCCCCCTTACCCCCCTAATAAAGTTTTAACCCCTTGATCACCCCCTGTCGCCAGTGTCGCTAAGCGATCATTTTTCTGATCGCTGTATTAGTGTCGCTGGTGACGCTAGTTAGGGACGTAAATATTTAGGTTCACCGCCAGTGTTTTATAGCGACAGGGACCCCCATATACTATCTAATAAATGTTTTAACCCCTTGATGGCCCCTAGTTAACCCTTTCACCACTGATCACCGTATAACCGTTACGGGTGACGCTGGTTAGTTCGTTTATTTTTTATAGTGTCAGGGCACCCGCCGTTTATTACCGAATAAAGGTTTAGCCCCCTGATCGCCCGGCGGTGATATGCGTCGCCCTAGGCAGCATCAGATTAGCGCCAGTACCGCGAACACCCACGCACGCACCGTACACGCACCGTACACCTCCCTTAGTGGTATAGTATCTGAACGCATCAATATCTGATCCGATCAGATCTATACTAGCGTCACCAGCAGTTTAGGGTTCCCAAAAACGCAGTGTTAGCGGGATCAGCCCAGATACCTGCTAGCACCTGCGTTTTGCCCCTCCGCCCGGCCCAGCCCAGTCCAGCCCGCCCAAGTGCAGTATCGATCGATCACTGACACTTTTTTTTGTAGCGTTTTGGTGAACTGGCAAGCGCCAGCGGCCTAGTACTCCCCGGTCGTAGTCAAACCAGCACTGCAGTAACACTTGGTGACGTGGCGAGTCCCATAAGTGCAGTTCAAGCTGGTGAGGTGGCAAGCACAAGTAGTGTCCCGCTGCCACCAAAAAGACAAACACAGGCCCGTCGTGCCCATAGTGCCCTTCCTGCTGCATTCGCCAATCCTAATTGAGAACCCACCGCTTCTGCAGCGCCCGTACTTCCCCCATTCACATCCCCAACCAAATGCAGTCGGCTGCATGAGAGGCATTTTTATGTCCTCCCGAGTACCCCTACCCAACGAACCCCCCCAAAAAAGATGTTGTGTCTGCAGCAAGCGCGGATATAGACGTGACGCCCACTATTATTGTCCCTCCTGTCCTGACAATCCTGGTCTTTGCATTGGTGAATGTTTTGAACGCTACCATTCACTAGTTGAGTATTAGCGTAGGGTAAAGCATTGCACAGACTAGGCACACTTTCACAGGGTCTCCCAAGATGCCATCGCATTTTGAGAGACTCGAACCTGGAACCGGTTACAGTTATAAAAGTTACAGTTACAAAAAAAAGTGTAAAAAAAAAAAAAACACAAACAAAAATAAAAAAAAATAGTTGTCGTTTTATTGTTCTCTCTCTCTCTATTCTCTCTCTATTGTTCTGCTCTTTTTTACTGTATTCTATTCTGCAATGTTTTATTGTTATTATGTTTTATCATGTTTGCTTTTCAGGTATGCAATTTTTTATACTTTACCGTTTACTGTGTTTTATTGTTAACCATTTTTTTGTCTTCAGGTACGCCATTCACGACTTTGAGTGGTTATACCAGAATGATGCCTGCAGGTTTAGGTATCATCTTGGTATCATTCTTTTTAGCCAGCGGTCGGCTTTCATGTAAAAGCAATCCTAGCTTTTACAAGCAGTGGGAGGGAATCCCCCCCCACCGTCTTCCGTGTTTTTCTCTGGCTCTCCTGTCTCAACAGGGAACCTGAGAATGCAGCCGGTGATTCAGCCAGCTGACCATAGAGCTGATCAGAGACCAGAGTGGCTCCAAACATCTCTATGGCCTAAGAAACCGGAAGCTACGAGCATTTTATGACTTAGATTTCGCCGGATGTAAATAGCGCCATTGGGAAATTGGGGAAGCATTTTATCACACCGATCTTGGTGTGGTCAGATGCTTTGAGGGCAGAGGAGAGATCTAGGGTCTAATAGACCCCAATTTTTTCAAAAAAGAGTACCTGTCACTACCTATTGCTATCATAGGGAATATTTACATTCCCTGAGATAACAATAAAAATGATTTAAAAAAAAAAAAATGAAAGGAACAGTTTAAAAATAAGATAAAAAAGCAAAAATAAATAAATAAATAAATAAATAAATAAAAAGCACCCCTGTCCCCCCCGCTCTCGCGCTAAGGCGAACGCAAGCGGCGGTCTGGCGTCAAACGTAAACAGCAATTGCACCATGCATGTGAGGTATCACCGCGAAGGTCAGATCGAGGGCAGTAATTTTAGCAGTAGACCTCCTCTGTAAATCTAAAGTGGTAACCTGTAAAGGCTTTTAAAGGCTTTTAAAAATGTATTAATTTTGTTGCCACTGCACGTTTGTGCGCAATTTTAAAGCATGTCATGTTTGGTATCCATGTACTCGGCCTAAGATCATCTTTTTTATTTCTCAAACATTTGGGCAATATAGTGTGTTTTAGTGCATTAAAATTTAAAAAAGTGTGTTTTTTCCCCAAAAAATGCGTTTGAAAATCGCTGCGCAAATACTGTGTGAAAAAAAAAAAATGAAACACCCACCATTTTAATCTGTAGGGCATTTGCTTTAAAATAATATATAATGTTTGGGGGTTCAAAGTAATTTTCTTGCAAAAAAAAATAATTTTTTCATGTAATCAAAAAGTGTCAGAAAGGGCTTTGTCTTCAAGTGGTTAGAAGAGTGGGTGATGTGTGACATAAGCTTCTAAATGTTGTGCATAAAATGCCAGGACAGTTCAAACCCCCCCAAATGACCCCATTTTGGAAAGTAGACACCCCAAGCTATTTGCTGAGAGGCATGTCGAGTCCATGGAATATTTTATATTGTGACACAAGTTGCGGGAAAGAGACAAATTTTTTTTTTTTTTTTTTGCACAAAGTTGTCACTAAATGTTATATTGCTCAAACATGCCATGGGAATATGTGAAATTACACCCCAAAATAAATTCTGTTGCTTCTCCTGAGTACGGGGATACCACATGTGTGGGACTTTTTGGGAGCCTAGCCGCGCACGGGACCCCGAAAACCAAGCACCGCCTTCAGGCTTTCTAAGGCCGTAAATTTTTGATTTCACTCCTCACTACCTATCACAGTTTCGGAGGCCATGGAATGCCCAGGTGGCACAAACCCCCCCCAAATTACCCCATTTTGGAAAGTAGACACCCCAAGCTATTTGCTGAGAGGTATAGTGAGTATTTTGCAGACCTTACTTTTTGTCACAAAGTTTTGAAAATTGAAAAAAGAAAAAAAAAAATTTTTTTCTGGTCTTTCTTCATTTTCAAAAACAAATGAGAGCTGCAAAATACTCACCATGCCTCTCAGCAAATAGCTTGGGGTGTCTAATTTCCAAAATGGGGTCATTTGGGGGGGGGTTGTGCCATCTTGGCATTTTATGGCCTTCAAAACTGTGATAGGTAGTGAGGAGTAAAATCAAAAATGTATGCCCTTAGAAATCCTGAAGGTGGTGCTGGGTTTTCGGGGCCCCGTACGCGGCTAGGCTCCCAAAAAGTGCCACACATGTGGTATCCCCGTACTCAGGAGAAGCAGCTGAATGTATTTTGGGGTGCAATTCCACATATGCCCATGGCCTGTGTGAGCAATATATCATTTAGTGACAACTTTTTGTAATTTTTTTTTTCTTTTTTTTGTCATTATTCAATCACTTGGGACAAAAAAAATAAATATTCAATGGGCTCAACATGCCTCTCAGCAATTTCCTTGGGGTGTCTACTTTCCAAAATGGGGTCATTTGGGGGGGGTTTGTACTGCCCTGCCATTTTAGCACCTCAAGAAATGACATAGGCAGTCAGAAACTAAAAGCTGTGTAAATTCCAGAAAATGTACCCTAGTTTGTAGACGCTATAACTTTTGCGCAAACCAATAAATATACGCTTATTGACATTTTTTTTACCAAAGACATGTGGCCGAATACATTTTGGCCTAAATGTATGACTAAAATTTAGTTTATTGGATTTTTTTTATAACAAAAAGTAGAAAATATAATTTTTTTTCAAAATTTTCAGTCTTTTTCCGTTTATAGCGCAAAAAATAAAAACGGCAGAGGTGATCAAATACCATAAAAAGAAAGCTCTATTTGTGGGAAGAAAAGGACGCAAATTTCGTTTGGGTACATCATTGCATGACCACGCAATTAGCAGTTAAAGCGACGCAGTGCCGAATTGTAAAAAGTGCTCTGGTCAGGAAGGGGGTAAATCCTTCCGGGGCTGAAGTGGTTAAAGCACACGACAAAATGAACTCAAAGGAAGCTCGAGCCAATCATCTAGCCAATTCAGCTGCCAAACAGACAGCTAGTGGTCCACGGGAAGTGGACAGCAGGGTGGTAGAAGAAGACCACCCCGTGCTTACCTTACAGACTCTCCCAGTGGACAGAGTTTATCTAACAGAACTACAGGAAACAGCAAGTCCGGATGAGAAGGAAAGCTGGAAATGGAGAGGAGCAACTCTCAGAAATGGACTACTCGAGTTCAACAAGAAGCCTTGTCTACCCAGGAGTACGTACCCAGCTGTGGTGCAATGGGCACATGGAGCTGCCCACTTGACAAAGAATTTTATGAACTCTCTTATCAACAAGTGTTGCACCAAGAGTTACTCCACTGACCGACAACTTCTGCAGATCATGCATTATCTGCACCAAATGTAACCCAGAATGCACAGAAAAAACACAGAAGAAGCACCTGGCAAAAGCCCTATACCCATTCCAGAGGATGCAAATTGATCATTCTCTAGTGCCAAGAAGTGGCAGATTCGAATACGCTCTAGTGGAAGTGGTCATGACTGCCAGGACCACAGTTAAGAAATAGGGATGAGCTTTGTGTTCGAGTCGAACCCATGTTCGACTCGAACATCGGCTGTTCGGTGGTTCGCTGAATTGCGAACGATATGGGCCGTTCGCGCCAAATTTGTGTGGCGCGTCACGGCCCATAATACACTGCGGCATCGCAGTGCATTGCTTGCTGATGATTGGCCAAGCATGCACTATGACCCGCATGCTTGGCCAATCACAGCGCCGCCTGAACAGAGAGCCGTAATTGGCCAAAGCCAAGGAGGCTTTGGCCAATTATGGCTCAGGGGATTTAGTACACGCCCCACACTATATAAGGCCGCCTGCACGGTGGCCCTGTGCAGTGTGTTCCGGTGTGCTTAGAGAGAGAGAGAGACAGTGTCATTTCATTTGAGTTAGCTAGATTAGGCAGGACAGTCAGTCAGTTAGCTGCACTTAAAGTGTATTGTGTATATATATGCATCCCAGGTGTTGCATATATATATATATATACACTGTATTCAGTTTAGCTAGATCCGTTCCTGTTATCTTCTAGACTATTTACATTTAGTGCAGTGCGTCCTGCTCACAGTGTTCAGCTAGATCCGTTCCTGTTATCTTCCTACTGACAGGCAGGCTTGTCTTGTTACAGTATATAAAGCTACCTAAAGAAAATTACTGGTGTTCTTTTGATCCTATTAGTACCACGGTCAGGCAGCTAGACTATTTACATTTAGTGCAGTGCGTCCTGCTCACAGTGTTCAGCTAGATCCGTTCCTGTTATCTTCCTACTGACAGGCAGGCTTGTCTTGTTACAGTATTTACAGCTACCTAAAGAAAATTACTGGTGTTCTTTTGATACTTTTAGTACCACGGTCAGGCAGCTAGACTATTTACATTTAGTACAGTGCGTCCTGCTCACAGTGTTCAGCTAGATCCGTTCCTGTTATCTTCCTACTGACAGGCAGGCTTGTCTTGTTACAGTATATAAAGCTACCTGAAGAAAATTACTGGTGTTCTTTTGATCCTATTAGTACCACGGTCAGGCAGCTAGACTATTTACATTTAGTACAGTGCGTCCTGCTCACAGTGTTCAGCTAGATCCGTTCCTGTTATCTTCCTACTGACAGGCAGGCTTGTCTTGTTACAGTATATAAAGCTACCTGAAGAAAATTACTGGTGTTCTTTTGATCCTATTAGTACCACGGTCAGGCAGCTAGACTATTTACATTTAGTACAGTGCGTCCTGCTCACAGTGTTCAGCTAGATCCGTTCCTGTTATCTTCCTACTGACAGGCAGGCTTGTCTTGTTACAGTATATAAAGCTACCTGAAGAAAATTACTGGTGTTCTTTTGATCCTATTAGTACCACGGTCAGGCAGCTAGACTATTTACAGTTAGTGCAGTGCGTCCTGCTCACAGTGTTCAGCTAGATCCATTCCTGTTATCTTCCTACTGACAGGCAGGCTTGTCTTGTTACAGTATATAAAGCTACCTGAAGAAAATTACTGGTGTTCTTTTGATCCTATTAGTACCACGGTCAGGCAGCTAGACTATTTACATTTAGTGCAGTGCGTCCTGCTCACAGTGTTCAGCTAGATCCGTTCCTGTTATCTTCCTACTGACAGGCAGGCTTGTCTTGTTACAGTATATAAAGCTACCTGAAGAAAATTACTGGTGTTCTTTTGATCCTAATAGTACCACGGTCAGGCAGCTATACTATTTAGATTTAGTGCAGTGCGTCCTGCTCACAGTGTTCAGCTAGATCCGTTCCTGTTATCTTTCTACTGACAGGCAGGCTTGTCTTGTTACAGTATATAAAGCTACCTGAAGAAAATTACTGGTGTTCTTTTGATCCTATTAGTACCACGGTCAGGCAGCTAGACTATTTACATTTAGTGCAGTGCGTCCTGCTCACAGTGTTCAGCTAAATCCCTTCCTGTTATCTTCCTACTGACAGGCAGGCTTGTCTTGTTACAGTATATAAAACTACCTGAAGAAAATTACTGGTGTTCTTTTGATCCTATTAGTACCACGGTCAGGCAGCTAGACTATTTACATTTAGTGCAGTGCGTCCTGCTCACAGTGTTCAGCTAGATCCGTTCCTGTTATCTTCCTACTGACAGGCAGGCTTGTCTTGTTACAGTATATAAAGCTACCTGAAGAAAATTACTGGTGTTCTTTTGATCCTATTAGTACCACGGTCAGGCAGCTAGACTATTTACAGTTAGTGCAGTGCGCCCTGCTCACAGTGTTCAGCTAAACCTACAAGTTAGTGGGGTGCGTCCACCTCACAGTGTTCAGCTAAAGCTACCTATAGAAGGTTGGTGGTGTTCTCATACTACAGGCAGGCAGTTGATTTTGCTAGCTGCAGTATCAGTACATATATATATATATATATATATATATATATATATATATATATATATATATATCTCTATCCCAGCTTAGTGCAGCTACAGGCCATTAGTATGTCTGGAAGGCCAAGAAGGAGAGGCAGACAGTCACAAGCCAATAAGAGAGGGCAAGCAGGCTCTGTGTCTAGTGCTGCTCATGGAGACGGTGCATCCTCATCAGCACGTGGCCATGGGACACGCTTGGCCTTTTTTTCGGCAGCTGGCCGTGTTGAGCCGCAACATGCGGAAGACTTGGTCGAGTGGATGACCAAGCCGTCCTCATCCTTCTCATCCTCTCTCACCCATGCCCAGGGTGCTTTGTCTGGTAAAGCAGTGGCCTCTTCCCTTGGCTCAATGTCATCAGTGACTCCTTCCCTAGCTCCACCATGTCCTCCTGAGGAGTCCCTCGAACTGTTTGACCACAGTGTTGGGTACATGCTCCAGGAGGATGCCCAGCGTTTGGAAGGCTCTGATGATGATACTGAGCTCGATGAAGGCAGTAACATGAGCATGGACAGAGGGGGTGCCCAAGAAGGACAGCAATCTGGGAGTCATGCTCCCCCTGCTGCAGCATACTGCCAGGTTTGCTCCAGAGATGAGGCGGGAGGGGATGATGAGGTCACTGACTCAACGTGGGTGCCTAATAGGAGAGAGGAGGAGGAGGAGGAGGAGGAGGCGGCACATCACCAACGAGGCAGGATGCCCTCCAGGGGCCAGCCTAAGGGCAGCACATTGACTGCATCACACCCCAAAGCTCCACATGTGCAGGGCGCTGCAGTCTCTGCGCGTTATTCAAAAATTTCTTTGGTGTGGGCCTTTTTTGAGACGAGTGCATCAGATCGCATCGCTGCTATTTGCAACATATGTCTCAAGCGTATCTCACGTGGCCAAAACATCTCCCGCTTGGGTACCACATGCTTGACTAGACATATGTTGACCTGCCATGCAGTTCGTTGGCAAGCGTATCTAAAAGACCCACACCAAAGAACAAAGAGGACCTCTCCTTGCTCCTCATCAGCTGAGATTTCCAACCCCACTAGACCTCCAGTCCTCTCTGAGACCTGCACTGAGAGGAATGAAGGTGTAGAATTAGGTGTGTCACAGCCAAGTACTTGTGGGCAATCTGCTTTTGGTACACCGACGTCAGATTGTACCAGGCAAATTTCCCTGCCCCAGCTGCTGCACCGCCGGAAAAAGTTTGCTCCCAGCCATCCACATGCCCAGCGGTTGAATGCTAGCTTGGCAAAATTGCTAGCACTTCAACTGCTGCCTTTTCAGTTGGTAGACTCTGCCCCCTTCCGTGAGTTTGTGGAATGTGCGGTTCCTCAGTGGCAGTTACCCAAACGCCACTTTTTCTCACGGAAGGCGATTCCGGCTCTCTACCGGCATGTGGAAGGCAATGTCAATGCCTCGCTGGACAGGGCGGTCAGCGGTAAGGTGCAGTAGGCATGGACAGGGACGTTACCTAAGTTTCACGGTGCAGGACAAGGTGCAGTAGTGTTGGAGGTTGTTCCGCCACCACGCCTCCAAAATGCTAATGATTGTGACACACCTCTCTCCTCCACCCCCTCCTCTTCTTCTTCCTCCATGGCCTCTTCCTCGGAACCAGCGGTACTCCGTAGTCGTTCAAGGGGCTACGCAAGTGCGCAGGCCAAAAGATGCCATGCGGTGCTTGAGCTGGTGTGCTTGGGGGACAGGAGCCACACTGGGGCAGAGGTTCTGTCAGCTCTGCAGGGGCAGGTTCAGAGGTGGTTGACGCCACGCCAACTTAAGGCAGGAATGGTGGTTTGCGACAATGGCACCAATCTCCTCTCTGCCCTCCGACAGGGACAAATGACCCATGTGCCCTGTTTGGCTCACGTCCTTAACTTGGTGGTGCAGCGGTTCTTGGGCAGGTACCCCGGCTTACAGGATGTCCTGAGGCAGGCCAGGAAAGTCTGTGTGCATTTCCGCCGGTCATATAATGCCAGTGCTCGGCTGACGGACCTCCAAAAGGAGTTTAACCTGCCCAAGAACCGCCTAACCTGTGACATGCCCACCAGGTGGAACTCAACGTTGGCCATGCTGCAGCGGCTGCACACGCAGCAGAGGGCCATCAATGAGTACCTGTGCGACTATGGCACCAGGACAGGGTCAGGGGAGCTTGGTTTTTTTTCCCCACGCCAGTGGGCCATGATCAGGGATGCATGCACTGTCCTGTCACCATTCAAGGAGGCCACGAGGATGGTGAGCAGTGACAGTGCATGCATCAGTGACACTGTTCCCCTTGTCCACCTGTTGGAGCACACGCTGCGTGGAATAATGGACAGGGCACTTGAGGCAGAACAGAGGCAGGAAGAGGAGGACTTCCTTAGCTCTCAAGGCCCCCTTTATCCAGACAGTGTTCCTGCGTGCCCGCCGATCACACAGGAAGAGGACGAGGAGGAGGAGGAGGAGGAAGATTGTGTCAGTATGGAGGTGGAGCCTGGCACTCAGCATCAGCAGCAGTCTTTAAGGGATCAGTCCCAAGAAACACATGGACTTGTACGTGGCTGGGAGGAGGTGGCTCTGGACATTGTCGTCCTTAGTGACCCAGAAGACTCCGGAACGAATGCCTCAGCAAACCTACGCTGCATGGCCTCCCTGATCCTGCGAAGCCTGCGTAAGGATCCTCGTATTCGTGGTATCAAGGAGAAGGACCAATACTGGCTGGCAACCCTCCTTGATCCACGTTACAAGGGTAAGGTTGCGGACCTTATCCTGCCATCGCAGAGGGAGCAGAGGATGAAACATCTTCGGGAGGCCTTGCAGAAAGGTCTGTGCAATGCGTTCCCAGAGACTGGGAGGTTACAAACTCCTGTTTCTGGACAACGTGTTGCTGAGGCTTCGGTCAGTCAAAGAAGGAGCGGTGGAGAAGGTGGCCGTCTGACCGATGCGTTCAGACAATTTTTTGGTCCGCAGCCCCAAGGTATGATTGGTTCCAGCAACCATCGCCAGCGTCTGTTTTACATGGTGCAGGATTACCTAGGGGCAAGATCAGACTTGGACACCTTTCCCACCGAAAATCCTCTGGGTTCCTGGGTCTTGAGAATGGATCACTGGCCAGAGCTTGCACAGTATGCAATTGAGCTACTGGCCTGTCCTGCATCCAGCGTTCTTTCGGAACGCACATTCAGTGCTGCTGGAGGCGTGGTAACCGATCACAGGGTGCGTCTGTCCACCGACTCGGTCGATCGACTGACCTTCATAAAAATGAATCAGTCTTGGATCACCACCAGCTACCAAGCACCTGATGCTGATGTAACCGAATAATTTTTTTTGAAATCTCAGATCCCTTCAAAGACTGCCTATGCTGATGCTGAGTGACTATCCCTGAGTAATTATCCTCTTCCTCCTCAATCATCACGCTGATAGCTTGTAAGAACATTTTTGGTTCTGGGCGCCACCACCAGTGCCTAAGGCACAATTTTTCAGCCCCTGTTTAACAGCGTGTAATTACAATTTTTGATGTAATACTTTGCAGCAGGGCTCGTTCCTGCATTCCAACTAGAGTGTCTGTGAGGGGTTGCAGTGTTGTGGCACCAGCACCAGTGCCTAAGGCCCAATTTTTCTGCCCCTGTCTAACAGGGGCGTGTAATTACAATTTTTGATGCAATACTTTGCAGCAGGGCTCGTTCCTGCGTTCCAACTAGAGTGTCTGTGAGGGGTTGCAGTGTTGTGGCACCAGTGCCTAAGGCCTAATTTTTCATCTCCTGTTTAACAGGGGCATGTAATTACAATTCTTGATCTAATATTTCACAGCAGGGCCCTGTGAGGGCTTACATTGTTGTGGCCACAGCAATACCTAAGGCCCAAATTTCTGCTGAGTATATAGGGCAGGACCCTACTTTCAAACATCTAACTTACAAATGACTCCTACTTGCAAACGGAAGGAGACAACAGGAAGTGAGATGAAATCTACCCCTAGGAAGGGAAATTCTCTCCTGTAAGAGTTAATATGGGAAAAAAATTTCTCCTTTCCACTGATGCTTTCCAATCCTTGTTCCACAAAAAAACCCAAATTTTCAAAAAACATTTTTCATTGGGACAAAAAGTGAGGTGAAATCTTCTGAAGAGGAGGAAAGACAGCAAAACAAATGTCACAGGGGTGATAACCCTTCCCTATGTTTTCCAAAAAGCTTAAAAAAGATTTTTTGGCTGGAGCTAAACACGTTAAAAATGTACCCGTTCAAAATCACAAAGAGATTCTACTTAACAACAAACCTACAGTCCCTGTCTTGTTTGCACCGCCTGTATACTGCTGTTCAGAGTATATAGGGCCTGGTGGCCCCACACCTTTCCTTATTTTAATTTGGGTGCGGGGTTCCCCTTAATATCCATACAAGACCCAAAGGGCCTGGTAATGGACTGGGGGGTACCCATGCCGTTTGTCTCACTGATTTTCATCCATATTGCCATGACCCGACATTTCATTAAACCCGCAAGCAGTTTTAAATGAGATTTTTTCCTTTGAAAATGACATTTGGTGCAGGGACTGTTCTAAACACAGGAAACACGCGTCACTTTACAGACATACTATAGACACCCCCCAGGTACGATATTTAAAGGAATATTTCACTTTTTTTTTTTTTACTTTAAGCATCATTAAAATCACTGCTCCCGAAAAAACGGCTGTTTTTAAAAGTTTTTTTTTGCATTGATATATGTCCCCTGGGGTAGGACCCGGGTCCCCAACCCCTTTTTAGGACAATACCATGCAAATTAGCCTTTAAAATGAGCACTTTTGATTTCGAACGTTCGTGTCCCATAGACGTCAATGGGGTTCTAACGTTCGTGCGAACTTTCGCTCCGTTCGCAGGTTCTGGTGCGAACCGAACCGGGGGGTGTTCGGCTCATCCCTACTAAGAAACTACTGAGTGAGATAGTATGTATATTTGGGGTCCCAGAGGTGATATTGAGAGATCAGGGCCCAGCCTTAACAGCAACCCTTACAAAAGAGATTTTGGCAGCACTGGGGGTTCAGTTGGCACTACACACCCCATACCACCCTCCAAGTAGCGGAAAGGTAGAAAGGATGAATGGGACACTAAAAAAAAAATAGGATGTTAAAGATGGCCCAAGAGACTAACATGAGTTGGCCAGACAGTTTGCCCATTGCCCTATTCAGTGTCAGACACACCCCCGGGGGAAACATGCCCTATCCCCTTATGAAATTTTGTTTGGTTCAGCTCCCAGACTTGGTTGTTACTTTCCACAACAGTTATGCCCCGTACACACGGTCGGATTTTCCGATGGACAATGTCCGATCGGAGCGTGTTGTCAGAAATTCCGACCGTGTGTGGGCGCCATCGGACATTTTCCATCGGATTTTCCGACACACAAATTTGGACAGCAGGAGATAAAATTTTCCGACAACAAAATCCGATCGCGTCAATTCTGACCATGTGTGGCCTGTTCCGACGCACAAAGTGCCACGCATGCTCAGAAGAAATTCCGACACGGGACAGCTCGTTCTGGTAAACTTAGCGTTCGCAATGGATACAGCACTTTCGTCACGCTGCAATGTTCAAAATGGTTTAATACAGCGCACTCTCTTCTTCTTTATAATGTGATAAGAATTAAGTAGTTTTGCTGCTCATATTCACACACACTTCTCACAAACTTCTTTCGTTACTATTTATCGGGATTCCCTGAATATATTTTGATTTCTCACATCTGACAACATATTTTTGTATATTTTTTTTTTTTGCCTTTAATGTAGAATCTTTTTTTGTGTTTCTCTTTTTTTTTTTTTGGTGATTTTGATTTGTACTCCCGAAAATGTTTGTGTGTTTTTTGTGACAAGTTCCCACAACACCACTAATCTGTTTTTCTATTTAATCTGTAGGAGATTGTTTGGTGTTGTTGTCCCTTGGTAATTTCACATTTTATGTTAGAAATGTACCTGAATTGTCACCAACAAACTATCCTTTTTGGATGAAAACACACACAGGAGAGTAGAATTTACCTAAAAAAATTTTATTAAGGGGTCACAACTATAAAAAAACAAAGAGGGAGGCAACGCTGGAGAAACTGCAGAAGTGGGCAAAGCCTTGGACCCCCAGGGCAGACATCAATTATTTAAAAGCAAAATTGGTGGCCTGAGGAGTCCTTATCTAAGGGAGGGCAGTCTGGTCCAGAAGTCCCAGAGATCCGGAAAGCAGCAGATGACATCTGTGTCCCCAGGCTGTGGTCATACGAGAGACTGCATCTTCTGTCAGACCAGACTGAACCCAGGGTCATCACTCTTTGGTCTTCCTTCCACGCTTCCTTACAGGCTGTGGCTGTGGTGGTGGAGTTGTGGCAGCAGGAGGAGGAGGAGGATCGTCCATCTCAATGACATCCGTCTTGGGTATCAGTTCCCCACTTTCCCCCTTACGTAGGACTTTATAAATCAGGTCCTCAGAGATCCTGCGTTGGCCCTCCTGCATGCCCTGCAATTTGGTGGCAGCTATGCAGGCAAAGGCCTCTTCAGGACTGGGGATAGGCTCTGAGGGACGCAGAAGCCTCCTAGATCAGCCTGTATGCTGAATCCTGCACAGGACTGGGAGTCATCTTCCTGGCTCATTTATGTGGCAGGCGGAGGGGACGAACCTGAGACTCAGTCAGGCTGTGACTTGTCCCAGGCTTCTCTTGGCTGACACTTAGCCCCGCCTCCTCCTGGCTGACACTAATCCCCGCCTCCTCCTGGCTGCCACTAATCCCCGCCTCCTCCTGGCTGCCACATTCCACAACCTCCTCCTGGCTGAGGTCTTCCTGTGGATGAAAAAGGGACATAGTTTTAGTATTGTTTTCATCAATCACACACAATTTTCACCTCCTGACTGCTGCAAATTGAATGTTAACAAATATAACAGACTATCCTTCTGAGCCCAGCAGTTTTCATTCTTGTCCCAATTTTGGGTGCCCACTACTGTCTATTGATATGTAAAACACTTTTTTTAATCAGCAATTAGTGATCAATAATAACATCTAGTAAACATCATTTATTTATTGCATAGAAATCTGTAGAAGAATGCTATACCTGACTCCAGCTGGGCTCCTCCACTTCTTCCTGGCTGGAAGGCCCAGGTTGGACATCAGAAGCCTCAGCTGGGATGGAAGGAAGCGTGGAAGGAAGAGTGGAGAGGGATTCCCTGATTCAGTGTGGTCTGACAGAAATCGCAGTCTCTCGTAGTACCACAGCCTGGGGACATAAACGTCATCTGCTGCAGCTCCGGATCTCTGGGAATCTGTGACTTTCTTGCGCTCTCTAAGATAAGTGCTCCTCAGGGCACCAATTTTAGCTTTTAAATAAGGGATGGTTGCTGTGGGGACCACCGGATTCACCAACTCCAGCAGTTTCTCCAGCGCTGCCTGCCTCTTCTGTTTGTGATTATAGTGGAGGTGTCTCACTTGCCACAGACAGGGCAGCTCCCTGTACTTGTCAATAAACAGGGGCAAGAAATTGTGGTCGTTGAACCCATCCATTTTCTCTGCAAGACACAACACAAGACAAACCCTAATGTCAGGCCAAACTCCCCTAATCTTGTTACAATCTAGGCTTCCATTTCGAAGCAGTATAGGCCCAAGTTTAGATCCTACCTTCGTTAGCACGATCGGCGTCTCCGATGCTCCTTCCTCTGCTCACAGATCGTACGTAAGATGCGCGCGTTACGATTTATACACACTGCGCATGCGTATAACTCCGCCCGCCCCTGACGTTCGTTCTAGTCTATTCCCCGCCCCTTTTCGTTCGGCGCAGTGGGGGAAGAGCACATGGTGGATAGACAGCAGGATCGTGCTAATTGTAGCAACGAGGAGGAGGAGGAGGAAAGGCCAGAGCCTGAAACGTCCCGATCCAGAAGGAGATTAAAGGACTCAAATATGTCCTTTGGGGAGATGTTGGAGATGGTGGACATCCTGAAGAAGGCCGACTATGATGGAAAGTATGGGCCTTACCCCAACCCCAATGTCCGAAAGGCCAAGATCGTGGCGAAAGTGGTCAGGAGTCTGCACCAGAAATTCGGGGTACGACGATCGAAAGATCAGCTCAGGAAGCGGTGGTCGGACCTGAAATTACGAGAACATGAGCAGTACAGAAAGATCCGGAGAGTGCTGCAAAAAGTAAGTATTTGTGCTGTGTTCCTATTCTTTTTGGGTTTATTACGTTCGTGCTGCTCCATGTGCTTTTAGGAACTGTTGTACAGTTTAAAATGGCAACTTTCATGTTCATGGGCACATTATTCGTTCGGATCACACATTTTTATTTCGGACTCTAAAATACCATTGTTTAGGCCATATGCATTTGGCCACCATTTTGACGCCCTATACTTGGCTTCAAAGAATTGGGTTGTGTATATGGCTTTGTTACTAGAATGAAATGCAAACTAGATTGTGTGTAAGGAGAGGACACTGAGCAGCTGTTTTCACATCTGGACACTGGAGCACTAGTGTGGGACCGAAGAACACCATTTTTATTAGGGGGGCCACACAGGTGCTCCAGTGTATACTATAGGGGGGTCTCCATCTGTGAAGCTTGTACCAAACAGGTAAAGTATTGCAGGTTGACAAAGGACACTAAAAAAGCTACATCTTGGAACTCGGCTAAAATAGATCATTGTACCCCACTTCCAAGCAATGTTTCCTATTTATAATTCTGCCATCAAATGTCTGTATGGTAATTATACCATTTTTGTTTTACATAGGGGAGAAAAGACTCGGAGGACACCCCTCATCCGAGGAGACCAGAGCCCCCCCCTCTGGAAGAAGGGGAAATCCCCCAACACAAGATGAGCAGGAGGAAGAAGACGTGGTGGAACTAGTCACCACAACAGGTGAGTGTCTGCGACCACAGGCTCAGATAAGAGATGGATGGCGGCATTTTTTTTAGACCTAATTTATTTTGGGGTTCCTCTCTTTTTAGGTGATCGTGATGTTGTGGATGAAGATCCTTTCACATCCGAAAGTGCCCAGATCCTGATTGGGGAGATCATGGGGTGTAATTTACAATTGGAAAACATCAGGCAAAACATCAATGATGTTATTCCAAAATATAAAAACATCATTGATGTTTTGGGGTGAGTTTAAAGCCCCTCCAAATCACTTTCTTCTTTTGTGTGCTACAATGTGCTAAATGTTTTTGTGATTTTTCCCAAAGCCAAATTTGGAGGATGCACACAGTGTGTCAACATGTGCTATCTGCCATCACGGGAGATCAATGGACGCGTTTTGAGGGTGCAACCCCTTCCTCAATTATAAAGTAGCTTTCTCCCCCAAAACACGTCCCTTCATCCCCCCGTGATGGCAGATAGCACATGTTGACATTGTGAAATTTGTGTGCATCTTCCAAATTTGGCTTTTCCTGGGGTGATTTCCCCCCATCTGAACGCAATATCAAACACAGTTCCTAAATACTCATGTCTGATATTGCCTTCCAGTTCTACCAAATGTGAACTTTGTAAGATCAAGATTTGTGTCTTTCTTGTTGGTTTTACACAGGCCTGTTTTCTATAAAATGCACAATTTGATTTTGGATAATGACACCACAAAAATTGTTATACAACAAACATGTTGGTTTGTCAGAAAAACCTTGGGTAAATGCACATGTGATTGTGCTGGTATTAAAAAGATTGTTCATCAAGAATGTGTGGATTATTGTCTCAACACTACAACACTTTTGGGGTGATGTAATTGTTGTTTTATGAGAAAATGGGGGTAATTTCCTAAGGGCAAATCCTCTTTGCACTACAAGTGCAGTTTCAGTGCAGTTGCAAGTGCACTGGTAGTGCAAAGTGTCTTTGCATTTAGTAAATAACAGCCAACAGTGCTTTGTATAAGGTTACACAATCACGACATTTTCTGGACTCCACACATTTCTGTCAGGGTCAGCTCAAACAAACACAAGCAGTAAATGTCCACACAGAAGAGCCTGGGGGGAGATGCCTGTCGAGAACTTTAAGTCCTGCAGACTTCTCCCTGTGGCCAAATACCGCAGGGTAGCGACCAACCTCTGCTCCGGAGTGATGGCTTGCCTCATGCAGGTATCCTGCCTGCTGATATAGGGGGTCAGCGAAGCCAACAAACGGTGAAATAAGGGGTCCGTCATCCTGAGAAAGTTCCTGAAATCATCAGGATTATTCTCACGGATCTCACAGAGCAAAGGCATATGAGAGAACTGGTCACGCTGAAGCAACCAATTCTTGTCCATGAACTCCTCTCCACCCTGTTCATGGACTGGACTTGAGTCAAGGTCAGGACCCCAACACCAAGCCCCCGCACAGCACGAACTGTACGAGGAGTACGCATACAAAACATGGCTAGAAAACGGTCGGCTGTTGAGAACGAAGTAACAGAACGCACTGAAGAACAGCAAGGCCTGTGAAGAGCGACCTGAAAAACAGTAACGAACGAACAAGAATACAATGACTAAGTCAAGCGGGAACTTGCTTGCACGCACTGAAGAGCAGATACAAACCCACAAGCACAAACTGAACGGCAGAAAACGATCTGAAAGCCACGAGTCTGAAAAAGCGCGAATCGTCTCTCACCAAACTTTTACTAACACGAGATTAGCAAAAGGAGCCCAAAGGGTGCCGCGCTTGGTTCTGAACCGGCCTTTTCTAGTCTCGTCGTACGTGGTGTACGTGACCGCGTGGTTGTCGATCGTAAATTCCGACAACTTTGTGCGACCGTGTGTAGGCAAAACAAGTTTGAGCCAACATCCGTCGGAAAAAATCCTAGGATTTTGTTGTCGGAATGTCCGAACAAAGTCCGACCGTGTGTACGCCCTATTACAGTTGCAGTCTGATGTGTTGACTAATTATGTAACCACTTTATCAAGAGAATTAACCTGAATGCATATCCAGGTGTTTTCTTCCATTCCAGATCCTGAATTAGATACAGGAACACACCAACTACTATCTGGAGATCCTTGAGCCAAGATATGATGGTCCATTCCAAGTTTTGCTGACCACAGCCACCTCAGTCAAGTTGGCCGGGAAGAACACCTAAATGCACGCTTACCACTGCAGGAGAGCGTGTTTTCGGGTGCTGCATATCCACGTTTTGGTGTAACTCTTCAGGTACACATGTGACCACCTTTACCTTAGATTACTGTGACATAGTACCTTGTCCTTTTGACCCTTCATGGCAATGCCATTGGTACAGTGACATCCCTGACGGTAAGGATATATATGTATGCCACACAGACAGTTACTGGGGACAGTTGTGGTTCCAGGGGGGGGGACCAGTGGGTTAGAACACAGGGCCAGACTGGGTGACCCCAGAGTGTATTAAACAAGAAAGATGAAAATAGAAAGCCCCATATCCTAACCGAAGATATCCCTGATACATACACTGACCCAGCACACAGTCAGAGGAGGAAGCGAGCAGTTCTCTTCGGAAGCTTTGACCCTCATGTATACATAGATGCCATAGGGGTTACAAGGGGGGTCCCTGATGAATTTAAAGCCAGGGACGAGGTAAAAGCTGGTTTCGAATCTTTGATCCCCATAATAACTCTCAACAAGAATGTAGATTGGATTAACTACATATACTATAACCAACAGAGATTCGTAAATTACACTAAAGATGCCCTCCAGGGAATTGCTGACCAGTTAGCCCCCACTTCCTACATGACATTCCAGAACCGGATGACCTTAGATATGGTGCTAGCTAAGAAAGGAGGTGTTTGTAAAATTATAGGAAAAACAGGAACCTGCTGCACATACATTCCTGATAATACTGGCCCATATGGTAAGGTTACTCTAGCTATAAAGAAATTAGAAGATCTGTCATTGGAGTTGAAGAAGAACTCACAGACCCATGGGATCAATACTTTAGCTGGATGAGTGGGTGGCAGAAGGTGCTCGCCCAGATAGGGGTAACGGTATTAATAATCCTGGTTCTTTTAGCCCTGATTGTATGCTGTATTCTACCTTTCGTAAAAAGTTAATGAGCAAGGCTGTAGACAATAGCACACCGAAATTTCTCCACCAAGAAGAAGGAGGACCGCCTTATGATGGAAGATGACAAACCCTTCACTCCTCTACAGTCACTCCCTGTCCATAACCTCACAATCCTATAGGGTTATAGGGATAGATAGCGCCTGACTGCACCTCTCCAGCTGTATCGAGGAGGGTAGTGCCTAACTCTATATACAGCCTAAAAGAGTTGCTGAGGAGAATGGGCCAGGCGAAGTAGGACCTTTAGTATTAGGGACAGAAAAGAGAAAATAGACATTTTAGGGGGGGCTGTGAAGGAATGTGATGTAGATAATAATAATAATCTGAAAATGTCTATTTCCTTATGTGTATACATATTTTTCTCCTTACTCATTATATAAGTATACAGGTTTGCTCTGTTCCTATATTTTCTCAAGATGGCGGGTACACCCTACATCCCACACATCAGAAGAACGCAGAACTGAAGATAAAACCAAGGACAGCCAAACCTCGTTATGAAGATTCTCTTTTCTATCTTAACCAATGAGATGTACCTATTAGACTAACATAGCAATGATGTATTTTTGTGTATAAAATATTAGCACCGCCTTGAATAAATCAGAAGTGTAAGAAGTAACCGTGCTGTGAGCGTGTCTCGGAGTGTGTTTACTTTTATATGCATGCATATCCACACTTTACAATTAGAGACAGCAGCAGATAACCTTGAGCTCGATTAAAATAAATTAAAATAATAAAGGAAAAAATGGCGCTGCCTTAAATGTGATTAAGATAAATAATAAGTGAACCCAAACTGTGTAATAAAAGTGCAACTTCACTAATTGTGCAAAAGTGACCCTAAAAAGGGGTCCAAACAAATCAGTGGCACAGAGCAGATGCCGTGGTAGCAACGCCTACGACACTCCTGCTATAGTGAAAAATATAATTTAAATGAAGTGTTCCTAGTAAGTATATGTGATAATAAAAATACAAATAAGGTAAGAGATCTCTCAGTGATATAATAAACTAAAAATAAATATATTTCCTCAGAACTCAAAAGTTTTGGGACAAAATGGCGCCAAGGGTGTGGGTAAACTGTTTAAAAATAATAATAGATTAAGGTGTATAAACAATAATCTCCGTGGGACAATATCATATGTGTGTAAGATAATTCCTACAATCTCCAAAAGTATTGGGACACCATAACATATGTGAACCCCAATATCTTATTATAAACATAGATCCTTTTTAGTGACACCCTGTAGACACCCTACTCATTAATAGCCAATTGTATGGAGGAACATACGGTAGCCATGAAACTACATATACATTAAACATAGGTTAATGAAAAGTCCATGCGAGGGGTCATCCGTTAACGTCCTTATAGAGAAGACACAGTTCACCATTAAGTTGTTGTTAGTTATACTACAGTGACTTCCGTGCTTTACACTTCAGGAGTGACTATAGGTGCTCACCCCCCGATGATACCCCACTCACCAGAGATAGACACCCCTACAGGGGTAGCGAGCGACAGAGTGGGCTTCCCGGGCCAGGTGATATACACTCCAAGTTTCCTTGCGCTCCTCAGCAGCATTCAATCCTCACCGCTACTCCAGGGGGTGGTTGTGTTCTCCTAAGAGCAGGATACTGCAACGTATTACCACCTCCAGCGCTCCAGTGTACCAGAGGAAAAAAACAACAAAGGGGCCTCTTTGGTGAAGTACGTTGTATCCAGTTTATTGCAAAAAGAATATATTATAAAAAGAGTCCCAATTGCACATAACCGTAAGTTGTACAAGCTGAGAAACGAACTCCAAAGTTTTAAAAAACAGCGCCGCTGTATGCAGGGTTGTACCAGCAGCGAACTCAGCGCTTGCGTTCCACCGTGCGTTCCAGCCAGCACTTCCGGGTATGACGTGTGAGCGTGGCCCCGCCTTACGCGTTTCGTCATAGGACGTTTTCAAAGACGGTGCCGACGCCTACGCTCCACACTCTGATATAGTTCCACAGTGCGCATGGCCACTCCCCTTAATATGGTAATGTCGCTCGGTGGGAGGGTGTAATCCGGCCAATAGACTACAATTGTGTATACTTATCAAGGCAAACTAAGGTAGTAACCAGTTGTTTGCCTATCCATTCACCGCTGTGATAATCCAGACCTGCAATGCTGTATGAGCCCCCTCCACATACTAATACACTTAGACCAGTGGTATAAGGTCTACAGAGGGATATACCTCTAAGCATATGTGTGCATCTTGAGGCCGCTGGCAGTGAATATTTATATTAGGACATACATTGGAGTATAGGTTCGGTCCGCCTTTGTGGAACTATATTCATATTAAAAAATGAAATCCATGTATATATGTAAAGATTGCCCATAGGACGTAATCTAATACGTCCCTGAAAATTACACAGACATAACATGATATAAAACTAGTAATAGTTAAAACACAGATTATCTTACGATCCAACAAATTCATTAGGCATATATAAAAATCTCTACATTATGTTAATACATTGGGCATATATAAAAATCTCTATATTATGTCAACCCATGTTCAGTATGTACCCATCTATCAGCATAAATAATGATTAGAAAAATTTTTTAATTTATTTGGAATACAAAAACATATATATAAAAAATATATATATATAAAAAATATTGAAAAATCTATTAAAAAAGAAAAAAGACAAAAATTTTTTAAAAATATGAATATATGTGCGGGAGAGGTAGTTGTACTATGGTATATGAGTATATGCTTAAACATTAATTTATGAGCGTATTGTTATATGAATAGAGGACCTACATGTGTGATCCACCCTTCTTACAGGCTGTGGATAGGTCCCTTGATGTCTTATTAACTTACTATGCCCGATTATAATTCTCGGGAAAGACTCATAAACCAAATAATACTGTAACCCAATGTTAATAGAACCATAGGGGAAGAAAAACAGTAAAAGGTGGAGTCATAAATTGATCCATTAGTATCGTATTATCTTACTCGACTCTATTCAAAAGTATCGGGACAGACACATAAAACTGATAGGATTGTGAACAGGTAATGGTAGGGCCAGGGGGGGAAGGACACAGTAGGTATTGGGGTCATAAAATGATGAGGGTTAGTGTAGATTTTAAATATCATCTTTCTATTTGTTATAAATGGTCAGGGTTGGGTCGAAATATGATCTAGGGGTTAGCTATGTAACAATTCAAATCTATATCTAAATTAAGCCCTTTAGGGGCAAGGGAACCCAACCGGTATATCCAACTAGTTTCGTTTCTAGATATTGCGGTTTCTCTGTTGCCTCCCCGCCAGTGTTCCTGGACGGAGTCAATGCCATAAAAAGTGAGTACACTTGGATCCCTATGATGGACCTCATCAAAGTGTCTGGATAGACTGTGATTGGGGAACCCCTTTCTAATGTTTTTGATATGTTCCCGGATCCGGACAAATAATTGACGGGTAGTTCTTCCCACATATTGGAGGTGGCATGGACACTCTACCACATAAGTAACGTGTGTGCTCCTACAAGTAATTAGTTGGTTAATTTTGTATTCTTTATGATCTGTGCATGATTTAAATGTGTTCTTTCTCCTAGGTTGTTTTTTAGCTACTTTGCACGGTAGGCATCTCTGACACCTGAAGAAACCCTTCAATTCTGGGCATATTTTGATAGGTCTCGGGGGGTCGGTGACGTTCTTCACAAGATGATCCCTTAAATTAGGTGCTTTTCTATATATAAATTTAGGTCTAGCCGGTAGTAATTTTGTTAGGGTGAGATCCTCCTTGAGTATGGGCCAGTACTTTTTTATTATTTTCTCAAATTCTTTGTATTGGCTGTTGAACCCTGTGACAAACGCTACTTCTGAACCCTTTTGAACTTTCTTGTTCTGTTTATGAAACAGGGAAGATCTGTCCATCTTCATGATATCTTCTTTAAGTTTCAACATATTCTCCCTGTCATACCCCTTTTCTTGGAACTTGTTAATTAAAATGTCAGCCTGTTTGTTAAAATCTTCAACTAGATTGCAATTCCGACGTATCCGTAGCAGCTGCCCTTTGGGAACATTAGTCTTCCATCTGGGGTGATGGCAGCTGGAGGTGGGGATGTACCCGTTCCTATCTGTTGGTTTAAAAAAAAGTGCGAGTGCATAGCTTGTCTCCTGTTTTAAAAATCTCTAGGTCCAGGTAATCGATTATCTCTGAGCTACATTTCCCAGTAAACTTAATACCATATTTGTTCTTATTAAGGTTGTTCAAAAATTTGGTGAGGCTGTCTGTTGTTCCATTCCATAGGATGAACAAATCATCAATATACCTCTTATACATCTTAATCTGAGGTATGTTTTTGCTATAGATGTATTTATCTTCCCAGAGGTCCATAAATAAGTTAGCTACGCTAGGAGCATAGCGTGCTCCCATTGCGACTCCCTTTGTTTGTACGTAATATTTTTTCTCATGCCAAAAATAATTGCATTCCATCGCCATTTTAAGGCCCTCAAGGATATAATCAATTTGTTCCTGCTTCATGCTTGTGTTCATGTGTAGAGCTCTTTCCACACCACGTAAGCCGTCTTTCTGTTCAATACTAGTGTACAAGGAGTTGACATCTACTGCAACCAGTAGCCATTGTTCCGCTCCTCTGATCTCTTGTAGTTCCTGTATTAATTGCATGCTGTCCCTCAGGTAGGATTTCCCTTCTTTCACTAGTGGTTTGAGGAATTTGTCCAGGTACTCTCCCACCCTAGAAAAAATGGAATTTATTCCACTAATTATGGGCCTACCTGGTGGCTTTTCCAACCTCTTATGGATTTTAGGTGTGTGGTATATAACAGGGGTTCTGGTTGAATTGGATATTAAATATTCCGCTTCTTTGCAATTCAAGATGCCTTTAGTTTTCCCTTTTTCTACATAGGATTTCAGCTTCTTTTCATATTTTTTCTTCGGGTTCCCTTTGAGTATTTTATAAGTATTTTCTATACTTAGCAGATTATTCATCTCATCTTGATAATCTTTCTTATTCAGGATGACCAGACCTCCACCCTTATCTGCAGGCCTGATTACTACCTCATGTTTTTTTGCTATAGCTTTAATAGTATTCCAGATGTTGTTTGGTCTTTTCTTCTTATTACCCAATATTTTGATGTCTTCCTCTACCATTTTTTTAAAAGCATTAATACATTGGTTTCCTGGTGTTTTGGGATTAAAAATCGAATTATTTTTGAGGTTTGTCTGTACAAAATCAGACTCAGCCTTTGTTGTTACTCCAGGGTTCATCGCAAAATGTTTCTTAATATTTAACTTTCTTAAAAATTTTTGTAAATCGATAAAAACCTCAAATTGATCAAATGATTTATTAGGGGCATACTTAAGTCCCAGTTCTAACACCCTCAGCTCTTCTTGCGTGAACGTCACATTGCTCAGATTAAAAATGCCTTGTCCTAGTAATTTCTCGGCCTCTTTCTTCTTCTTGCCTCCTCGCTTCCCTCTTGCCTGTTTTCTCTTTCTGTGTATCTGTGTATTGGTCCTATGTTCGTCTCCTGTTGGTATTCCCTCATGGTTCCTGTCCTGGGATTTGTATCGTGTTCCTGATGTCCGTTGCGGTCTTTTGTTCCCCTTGGACTCCAGTGTCGGTCTTCCTGTCGTGGTCCGCCTTCCGTATTGCGTCCCCTCCATCCATAATTCCTGTATGGAATGCGAGGTCTCCATCTCCCTGGGGGTTTGTCTTGGTAAGTAACTCGAGGAAAAACCTTCCTTCCACTATCCTCTCTTCCATATTCTGGATATGGTCTCTCTGTACTCTGTAGCTCGATTAAAGCTCTTAATCTTATCCTTCACAGCTTGGGGATTTCAATATGGTCCTAAACCCGACCAAGGACAGACTACAACCGAGCCAGACTATCCAGCTACCCACCTCTACCCGCCTGAGTTGCATATTGACTGAATTCTCACTAACTGACACATGGCGCTTTAAACTCCTGGACACTCAGGCCTTTTCATGTTTCTCGGCAACACACTCCACCATGTCACGTATAGACTATATAATGGTTTCAGATGTTCTACTCACCCTGCTTGAGGACTCAGGTTATTACACCAGGTCTCTGTTGGACCACGCCCCTTGTTGGGCTTCTCTATGCCTTGCTCCTCAAGTGGGACCCCGCATCTGGTGCCTCCATCCATTCTGGTTATCGGCTCTAACGGATCAAGATGACATACAGAGGGAATGGCAATTTTTTTTCAACACAAACAGGGGTACGGCATCCATAAGCCTAGTATGGGAAGCATTTAAACTGCATGTCCGCTTCACATTATCTAGACTAGGGATGAGCCGAACACCCCCCCCCGGTTCGGTTCACACCAGAACCTGCGAAAGGACCGAAATTTTGCGCGAACTTTAGAACCCCATTGAAGTCCATGGGACTCAAACGTTCGAAATCAAAAGTGCTAACTTTAAAGGCTAATTTGCATGGCATTGTCCTAAAAAGGGTTTGGGGACCCGGGTCCTGCCCCAGGGTATCAATGCAAAAAAAAAAGTTTTAAAAATGGCCGTTTTTTCGGGAGCAGTGATTTTAATGATGCTTAAAGTGGACAAAAAAGTTAAATATTTCTTCAAATATTGTACCTGTGGGGTGTCTATAGTATGCCTGTAAAGTGGCGCATATTTCCCGTGCTTAGAACAGTCCCTGCACAAAACGACATTTTTAAAAGGAATAAAAGTCATTTAAAACATTGAATGTAATGTCGGGGCCTGGCAATATGAATGAAAATCAGTGAGACAAACAGCATGGGTACCCCCCTCCCCCCCGGTCCATTACCAGGCCCTTTTGGTTTTGTATGGATATTAAGGGGAACCCCGCACCCAAATTAAAAAAAGGAAAGGCATGGGGCCCCCAGGCCCTATATACTCTGAACAGCAGTATACAGGTGGTGCAAACAAGACAGGGACTGTAGGTTTGTTGTTAAGTACAATCTGTTTGTAATTTGGAACTGGTACATTTTTAAAGTGTAGCTCCAGCCAAAAAAATTTTTTTCTATTTTTAAGCTTTTTGGAAAACATAGAGAAGGGTTATCACCCCTGTAACATTTGTTTTGCTGTCTGTGCACCTCTTCAAAAGATTTCACCTCACTTTCTGTCCCAATGACAAATGTTTTTTGAAAATTTGGGGTTTTTAGTGAAACAAGGATTGGTGATAAAGCATCAGTGGAGAGGAGAGAATTTCCCCTCCTATGGGTAGATTTCATCTCACTTCCTGTTGTCTCCTTCTGTTTGCAAGTAGGAGTCGTTTGTAAGTTGGATGTTTGAAAGTAGGGTCCTGCTCTATATACTTTGCAGAAATTTGGGCCTTAAATGTTGGTGTTGCCACAACACTGTAAGCCCTCATAGTTACTCTTGGTGGGCGCAGGAACGGGCCCTGCTGTGAAATATCAGATTAAGAATTGTAATTACATGCACCTGTTGAACAGGGGCAGAAAAATTGGGTCTTTGGTGGTGGTGGTATTGCCACAACACTGCAACCCCTCACAGATACTCTAGTTGGAACGCAGAAACGAGCCCTGCTGCAAAGTATTGCATCAAAAATTGTAATTACACGCCCCTGTTAAACAGGGGCTGAAAAATTGGGCCTTAGGCACTGGTGCTGGTGCCACAACACTGCAACCCCTCACAGACACTCTAGTTGTAGCGCAGGGATGAGCCCTCCTGCAAAATATTGCAACAAAAATTGTAATTACACGCCCCTGTTAAACAGGGGCTGAAAAATTGGGCCTTAGCCACTGGTGGCGGCGCCTAGAACCAAATATATTCTTCCAAGCTATCAGCATGATCATTGAGGAAGAGGATAGTCACTCAGCATAACAGGATAGTCACTCAGCATCAGCATAGGCAGTCTTGAAGGGATCTGAGATTTCAAAAAAAATTATTCGGTTACATTAGCATCAGGTGCTTGTTATCTGGTGGTGATCCAAGACTGATTCATTTTTATGAAGGTCAGTCGATTGACTGAGTCGGTGGACAGGCACACCCTGTGATTGGTTACAAATCCTCCAGCAGCACTGAATGTGCATCCAAAAAGAATGCTGGATGCAGGACAGGCCAATAGCTTAATTGCATACTGTGCAAGCTCTGGCCAGTGATCCATCCTCATGACCCGGTAACCCAAAGGATTTTCGGTGGGAAAGGTGTCCAAGTCAGATCTTGCCCCTAGGTATTCCTGCACCATGTAAAACAGACGCTGGCGATGGTTGCTGGAACCGATCATACCTTGGGGCTGCGAACTAAAAAATTGTCTGAATGCATCGGTCAGGCGGCCACCTTCTCCACCGCTCCAAGCTCTGGCCAGTGATCCATCCTCATGACCCGGTAACCCAAAGGATTTTCGGTGGGAAAGGTGTCCAAGTCTGATCTTGCCCCTAGGTATTCCTGCACCATGTAAAACAGACGCTGGCGATGGTTGCTGGAACCGATCATACCTTGGGGCTGCGGACTAAAAAATTGTCTGAATGCATTGGTCAGGCGGCCACCTTCTCCACCGCTCCTTCTTTGACTGACCGAAGCCTCAGCAACACGTTGTCCAGGAACAGGAGTTTGTAACCTCCCAGTCTCTGGGAACGCGTTGCACAGACCTTTCTGCAAGGCCTCCCGAAGAGGTTTCATCCTCTGCTCCCTCTGCGACAGCAAGATAAGGTCCGCAACCTTACCCTTGTAACATGGATCAAGGAGGGTTGCCAGCCGAGTAACAATCCCTCTCCTTGATAACACGAATACGAGGATCCTTCCGCAGGCTTAGCAGGATCAGGGAGGCCATGCAGCATAGGTTTGCTGAGGCATTCGGTCCAGAGTCCTCTGGGTCACTAAGGATGACATGATCCGCAGCCACCTCCTCCCAGCCACGTACAAGTCCATGGGTTTCTTGGGACTGTAAATGATCCCTTAAAGACTGCTGCTGATGCTGCGTGCCAGGCTCCACCTCCATGCTGACACAATCCTCCTCCTCCTCTTCCTGTGTGATCGGCGGCCACACAGGAATACTGTCTGGATAAAGGGGGTCTTGAGAGCTAAGCAAGTCCTCCTCTTCCTGCCTCTGTTCTGCCTCAAGTGCCCTGTCCATTATTCCACACAGTGTGTGCTCCAACAGGACAGTGTCACTGATGCATGCACTGCTCACCATCCTCGTGGCCTCCTCAAATGGTGACAGGACAGTGCATGCATCCCTGATCATGGCCCACTGGCGTGGGGAAAAAAAACAAGCTCCCCTGACCCTGTCTTGGTGTCATAGTCGCACAGGTACTCATTGATGGCCCTCTGCTGCGTGTGCAGCTGCTGCAGCATGGCAAACGTTGAGTTCCACCTGGTGGGCATGTCACAGACTCTTGGGCAGGTTAAATTTCTTTTGGAGGTCAGCCAGCTGAGCACTGGCATTATATGACCGACGGAAATGCACAAAAGACTTTCCTGGCCTGCCTTAGGACATCCTGTAAGCCCGGGTACCTGCCCAAAAACTGCTGCACCACCAAGTTAAGGACGTGAGCCAAACAGGGCACATGGGTCAGTTGTCCCTGACGGAGGGTGGAGAAGAGGTTGGTGCCATTGTCGCAAACCACCATTCCTGCCTTAAGCTGGCGTGGCGTTAACCACCTCTGAGTCTGCCCCTGCAGAGCTGACAGAATCTCTGCCCCTGTGTGGCTCCTGTCCCCCAAGCACACCAGCTCAAGCACCGCATGGCATCTTTTGGCCTGCATTCTTGCATAGCCCCTTGAATGCCTATGGAGCACCGCTGGTTCCGATGACAAAGCACAGGAAGAGGCCATGGAGGAAGAAGAAGAGGGGGTGGAGGAGAGAGGTGTGTCAGAATCACCAGTAGTAGCATTTTGGATGCGTGGTGGCGGAACAACCTCCAACACTACTGCACCTTGTCCTTCATCTTTCCCAGCTGCCAGCAGAGTCACCCAATAAGCCGTAAAAGATAGGTAATGTCCCTGCCCATGCCTGCTGGACCATGAATCAGTGGTAATATGCACCTTACCGCTGACCGCCCTGTCCAGCGAGGCCAAGACATTGCCTTCCACATTCCGGTAGAGAGCCGGAATTGCCTTCCGTGAGAAAAAGTGGCATTTGGTAACCTGCCACTGAGGAACCGCACATTCCACAGGAGGCAGAGTCTACCAATTGAAAAGGCAGCAGTTGAAGTGCTAGCAATTTAGCCAAGCTAGCATTCAACCGCTGGGCATGTGGATGGCTGGGAGTGAACTTCTTTCGGCGGTGCAGCAGCTGGGGCAGGGAAATTTGCCTGGTACAATCTGACGTCGGTGTACCGATAGCAGATTGCCCTCAAGTAATTTGCTGTGACACACCTAACTCTACACCTTTATTCCTCCCAGTGCAGGTCTCAGAGAGGACTGAAGGCATAGTGGGGTTGGAGATCCCAGCTGAGGAGCAAGGAGAGGCCCTCTTTGTTCATTGGTGTGGGTCTTTTAGGTATGCTTGCCAACGAACTGCATGGCAGGTCAACATATGTCTGGTCAAGCATGTGGTGCCTAAGCGGGTGATGTTTTGGCCATGCGAGATACGCTTGAGACATATGTTGCAAATAGCAGCAGTGCGATCTGATGCACTCATCTCAAAAAAGCCCACACCAAAGAACTTTTGGAATAATGCGCAAAAACAGCAGCGCCCTGCAAATGCGGAGCTCTGCAGTGTGATGCAGTCGTGTGCTGCCCTTAAGCTGGCCCCTGGAGGGCATCCTGCCTCGTTGGTGATGTGCCTCCTCCTCCTCTCAGGCACCCACGTGGAGTAAGTGACCTCATCATCCTCTCCCTCCTCATCACTGGAGCAAACTTGGCAGTATGCTGCAGCTGGGGGACCATGACTGCCAGATTGCTGTCCTTCTTAGGCACCCCCTCTGTCTGGGCTCTAGCTGAGTACCATCATCGCAGCCTTCAAAACGCTGGGCATCCTCCTGGAGCATGTACCCAACACAGTGGTCAAACAGTTTGGGGGACTCCTCAGGAGGACATGGTGGGGCTAGGGAAGGAGTGACTGATGCCATTGAGCCGAGGGAAGAGGCTGCGTTGGCAGCTGCTTTGCCAGACAAAGTACCCTGAGCTTGGGTGACTCTACCAAGTCTTCTGCATGTTGCGGCTCAACACTGCCAGCTGCTGAAAAAAAGGACCATGTCCCATGGCCACGTGCTGATGAGGATGCACCCTGTCCATGACCAGCACTGTTGCCTCTAGACACAGAGCCTGCTTGCCCTCTTTTATTGGCTTGTGACTGTCTGCCTCTCCTTGTTGGCCTTCCAGACATACTAATGGCCTGCAGTGAGATGTAGCTGCACAAAACTGGGATGTATATGTATATATTATATATATATATATATATATATATATATATATATATATATATATATATATACATACACACACATACTGATTATACAGCAGCTAGCAGAATGCCTGCCTGTGGTATTAATAGGATCAGAAGAAGCACAACAGCACTTGTCTTCAGGTAGCTATACTGTAGGTGCAACTGTGCAGGGGACACAGTACACTAACTGTAAATACTGTAAAAACACCTGCCCGCCTGTCAGTATATTAGGAAGAGAATAACAGGAACAGATCTAGCTAAACTGAATACAGAGCTATATATTTATACATATCTATATATCTCTTATTCTACATATCTCTATATCTATATCTATATCTATATACACACATACACACACACACACACACAGTGGGGATGGAAAGTATTCAGACACCACAGCAATATGGGGTGCTGTGTGTACATTAATGAGGAAAAAAAATGAACTTAAATGATTTTAGCAAATGGCTGCAATATAACAAAGTAAAAAATTTAAGGGGGTCTGAATACTTTCCGTCCCCACTGTATATACACACACACATACCTGGGATAATATATATATATATATATATATATATATATATATATATATATATATATATATATATATATATACACATATATATATACACATACATACACACACATGTACATATATACACACACACACACACACAATACACTAAGTGCAGCTAACTGACTCGGCCTGCCTACTCTAACTTAAATCAAATGACACTGTCTCTCTATCTATCTCTCTCCGCCGCCGCAACACATTACACAGGGTCGACGTGCAGACGGCCTTATATAGTGTGAGGCATGTACTAAACCCCCCCGGCATAAATACGGCTCTCTGTACAGACGGCACTGTGATTGGTCAAGCATGCGGGTCATAGTGCATGCTTGGCCAATCATCAGCCAGCAATGCACTGTGATGCCATATCATTTGCAATTCGACGAACGGTCGAACAGACGATGTTCGTATCGAACATGGGTTTGACTCGAGCTCGAAGCTCATCCCTAATCTAGATGCAACATACTGAAAGCTTCCTCCAAAATACTGCTCCAACAAGCGTCAGAGAAACTAGTAACTGTAACAGACAAATTTGTGTCAGAACCTACACCGGACAATGCCACAGCGTTTAAATTCCACGTGCACCTAGTTGTCCAAATGCACTATGAAAAGGCTAGACAAAAGCACTTTTTTTCAAGGCAGCGGGTGTTTGAGCAGGGAGAGCGGGCGGGAAAGCTTTTGGCCTATCTGGCACACCAAGACATTAGGCCACCAGTGGTGGTATCCCTGTTAGACCCACTGAACAAACCCATAACAGACCCGACCGTCGGTGGCGTCCGCCTTTAGATCATATTATGCTGACTTATATGCCACACAGGTGACTGTCACTACACAGGACACACGGGCCTTTCTGCAAAACATACCCTTCCCTCAGCTATCTGAAACCCAGGTAACAGACCTGGAGGCCCCCATCACCATAGATGAAATTGCACTAGCAATAGCATCCTTAGCACCTGCTAAAGCCCCTGGTCAGAAAGGCCTGCCGGTAGACTTTTATGCGACCTATTCAGAGACATTGACCCCTGAATTACTGAAGTTATACAACCATATTTTTGAATCCGAATCCTTACCAGAATCCATGCGACAAGCGGTAATTATCGTGCTACCCAAACCGGGTAAAAATCCTCAATACCCTGACTCTTACTGACCAATTTCGCTACTCCAGGTGGACATAGAAATATTGGCAAAAGTGCTAGCCTCCTGCCTTTATCCAATTATTTTATCCCTAATTCACCCCGATCAAACGGGATTCATGCCTGGTAAGAACACAGCCATGAGTATCCGCCGACTGCACATGAATCTTCAAGCGCCTCATGAGAAATTGGGTACCAGAACAGTGATAGCTCTAGACGCCGCTAAGGTGTTTGACTCTGTGGAATGGGAATACCTATGGGAGTGCTTGAAAGGCTTCGGATTTGGCCCTAATTTTATTAAAATGGGTGAAGCTATTATACCTCTCCCCAGAGGCCCATGTGGCGGTAAACGGATGGACGTCGGCCCCCTTCTCATTGTGGGCAGAACTAGACAGGGGTGTCCGCTATCTCCGTTGCTATATGCCCTGGCCACAGAACCACTCGCTATTTCACTCAGAACGCATCCGGGTATTCATTGTCTTCGGATGGACTCTGGTGGAAACAGTGAGCCTTTACGTGGATGACATGCTCCTCTATTTAGAGTAGGGATGAGCTTGGAGTTAGAGTCGAACTCATGTTCGACTCGAACATCGGCTGTTGGCCAGTTTGCCAAACAATTTGGGATGTTCGCGGCAAATTCGAAAGCCGTGGAACACCCTTTAAAAGTCTATGGGAAAAATCAAAAGTGCTAATTTTAAAGGCTTATATGCATGGTATTGTCATAAAAAGTGTTTGGGGACCTGGGTCCTGCCCCAGAGGACATGTATCAATGCAAAAAAAGTTTTAAAAAGGGACGTTTTTTCGGGAGCAGTGTTTTTAATAATGCTTAAAGTCAAACAATAAAAGTATAATATTCCTTTAAATTTCGTACCTTGGGGGTGTCTATAGTATGCCTGTAAAGGGGCACATGTTTCCCGTGTTTAGAACAGTCTGACAGCAAAATGACATTTCAAAGGAAAAAAAGTCATTTAAAACTACTCGCGGCTATTAATGAATTGCCGGTCCGACAATACACATAAAAGTTCATTGATAAAAACTGCATGGGATTTCCCCACAGGGGAACCCCGAACCAAAATTTAAAAAAAAACTGGCGTGGGGGTCCCCCTAAATTTTATACCAGGCCCTTCAGGTCTGGTATGGATATTAAGGGGAACCCCGTGCCAAAATTTAAAAAAAAATGACGTAGGGGTCCCCCTCAAAATTTATACCAGCCCCTAATACCAGACCCAGATTCCGATAAGCCCCCCGCCCGCAGACCCCCACAGCCAAGGGTTGTGGGGATGAAGCCCTTGTCCTCATCAACATGGGGACAAGGTGCTTTGGTGGGCTACCCCAAAGCACCCTCCCAATGTTGAGGACATGTGGCCTGGTACGGTTCAGGAGGGGGGGCGCTCTCTCGTCCCCCCTCTTTTCCTGCAGCCTGCCAGGTTGCGTGCTTGGATAAGGGTCTGGTATGGATATTTAGGGGGACCCCACGGCAATTTTTTAAAACATTTTGGTGCGGGGTTCCTCTTAAAATCCATACCAGACCTGAAGGGTCTGGTATGAATTTTGAGGGGGACCCCTATGTCATTTTTAAAAAAAAATTTGGCACAGGGTTCCCCTTAATATCCATACCAGACCTGAAGGGCCTGGTATGGAATTTAGGGGGACCCCCACGCCAGTTTTTTTTTTACATTTTGGTTTGGGGTGCCCCTGTGGGGAAATCCCATGCAGTTTTTATCAATGAACTTTTATGTGTATTGTCGGACCGGCAATTCATTATTAGCCGCGAGTAGTTTTAAATGACTTTTTTTCCTTTGAAAGGTCATTTTGCTGTCAGACTGTTCTAAACACGGGAAACATGCGCCCCTTTACAGGCATACTATAGACACCCCCCAGGTATGAACTTTAAAGGAATATTACACTTTTATTGTTTGACTGTAGGCATTATTAAAATCTCTGCTCCCGAAAAAACGTCCGTTTTTAAAACTTTTTTTACATTGATACATGTCCCCTGGGGCAGGATCCGGGTCCCTAAACACTTTTTAGGACAATACCATGCAAATTAGCCTTTAAAATGAGCACTTTTGATTTTGAACGTTCGATTCTCATAGACTTCAATGGGGTTCTAACGTTTGTGCAAAGTTTTTGTTTGTTCGCAAGTTCTGGTGCGAACCGAACCGGGGGGGGTTCGGCTAATCTCTAATTTAGGGGACACTGGTCCATCCTTACAGACTGCCCTCCAGACCATTGAAGAATTAGGAAAGCATTCAGGTTTGAGAATAAACTGGTCCAAGTCGCAAATATTACCCATAGACCATTTTCCACCAACAAATTGTTCTGTGTCCCTCCCTCTTCACAGAGTATCATCTCTTCAATATCTAGGAATAAAGATCACTAGAGAACCCCTAGACTGCATAAACAATGACATAGAACCATTATTCACTTATCTGAAAACACGCACACAATGCTGGTCACGACTTCCACTGGGAGTGATTGGAAGGATCAATCTAACCAAAATGATCCTCCTGCCAAAGTTCCTATACATGTTCTGGCATTCTCTGGTTCTAATCCCCTTAAAAACTTTCAAAACATTAGACAGCATACTAAACATTTTCATATGGGGATCCAGCAGGCACAAATTGGCATGGAACACCCTTAAGAATCCATCTTCCTCGGGAGGAGCAGCTCTTCCAGATTTCCACTATTATATAGCTGCCCAACTCACCCACTTCTATCACCTCCACAAAACAGACGAATCCAGATATCAAACCCTTACTTGAAGAAAGCCACACAACAGTGCACACTCTCCCCTACAAGTACTATTTAGGGGCAAGGAAGGCAAGGGGGATACAGATGGTTGAAACCTCCTACTGTCTCACCACAAACGTATATGGGGGATCGCTCTCAAACTGACTGGAGCTGACTTTTTTCATTCTCACACACCCCTTTGGCACAATCCCCAACTAAGGGAACTATTACAGATTCCAGGTGTTGATATCTGGGCAGCCAAGGGGATACTATATGTACATCAAGTAATAACCCCACTCGGAGTTTGGAACTTTCAATCATTACAGGAATAATTTGAGCTACCACCCCAAATGTTTTTCAGATATTTACAAAGAAGACACGCCCTTCGGACCCAATTTGCAGATGGCTTCCCAAACCCGCAAACTTTACTTATGGTAGATGTAATCACAGGCGCAGACCCTTCCAAATTGATATCCATTCTCTATAATATGATAAGAACTAGATCAGTATTACGAATAATGGATATGGCCAGAACTAGATGGGAGGATGACGTAGGCCCCATAGAGGAATCAGACTGGGACGAGATTCTGGAGAACACTAAGAAGGTCTCCCCTAGGCTCTCTGAGCGCTTGACCCAATTATATATTATACAAAAATCATACCTTACACCGGCGAGATTTGCCAAGTATCACCCAAACCGTAAACCACTGTGTCCGAGATGTGCAGGCCACCCATGTATTCTATCATATAATATGGACCTGCCCAGCGATCCAGAATTACTGGACACAAATTATACAGTTTTTGCATGACCATATGGGATCGCCCTTACAACTGGACCCCAAATCCTGTCTAATGGGATTACTTCCAGACATCACAATTAACCAGTTCTTAGCCACCTTCCTATATGAAAGCCTTTTTAGCGCACAAAAGTTAATAGCCAAATACACCCCCTACTATCCAAGCATGGATAGGGGAGATAAATTTAAATCTACCATGGTGACCAATCCAGGATTCTGGATATGCTGCTGAACCCAGAAGTGGTTCTAATGCGTGTATTGACCAAGCTTAACAGTAAGGTCGCACGCTCTAAGGTGAGCGTTCAATACCTAGGGGGGAGTACCTAAATGAGAACACAGCATCTTGCTATTGGATCACCTACACAGCATTTACTGAATTGCATGAATTGTGGAGAACTTATGGATTGAAATAGTTTGAATTTTGCACAGCACACAGAAGCACTTCCATTTCTTTTCTTTTATTTTCTTTGAGTTTGGATCAATTGTTATTCACGATCCTGTGGACTTTTGTTTTAAACATACAGATATTTTTTCACATGAATGCACACTGTCCCTTTGCTTAAATGATTTTTTTTATCACATAACACTTTTGTATATGCCTTTTATGCATTGCACTAATATCACTTTATAGTGGATATTGATTATTCCACAGCATTTTACCCACTAGGCATCATTTTCTGGACTTAAAGATTCAGGCTGTGGATGACAGGCTAATCACCAGCACTTTTTTCAAGGCAACTGGCCAAAATTTGTATCTACTGACAGTTGCCATCATAAAACTTGGTTCAAATCTGTACCTCGCAGTCAGTTTGTCAGATATAAACGGAACTGTACTCTGACCAGTGATTTAGAAAAACAGTTTTCTCTTTTAAAAAATAGATTTATTGAGAAGTATTGAGTATCACCCGCAGTTCAATAGGGCACCAGAATGAGCCTTGGAGCAGTTTCTACGTTGATATTTTTCTGACCACCATAACAACTGGTCAGACCTCTTACCTTGGGTGGAGTTTGTTCACAATAGTGCCGATAATACCGCTTCCCAATTGTCTCCGTTTTTGGCGAATTATGGTTTCCAACCATCCATGTTGCCTGACTCATTTGCTTCTCAAAGAATTCCTGCGTTAGAGGAGCATCTCCGTGATATTCGTTCCACTTAGGTACAGGTTCAAGAGTCCATGCGGCTTGCCAGTGGTAGGTACCGACTCCATGCTGACCGCAGATGCCTACTTGCGACTTCCTACCAGGTTGGGGAGAGGTTCTGATTGTCATCTCCCAACCTCCGACTCTGTGTTCCCTCACAGAAACTGGCACCACAGTTTATTGGGCCTCTCAGTATTCTCTGTAAGATCAACCCAGTGGCTTACCCATTACACCTTTATTTTAACATGCGTATTTTGAATGTATTCCAGGTCTCCTTATTAAAACGATCATTGACTCCTGTAGGTTCCGTGGGTGCATACAGTACCTGGTTTATTGGAAAGGGTACGGTCCGGAGGAGCACTCTTGGGTCTCATCCTCAGACGTACATGCTCCTGTCCTCCTCCGTGCTTTCCATAGACGTTTCCCCTCAAACCTGGTGGCCCTCTGAGGGGGAGGGGTCATTGAGGTGGGGGTACTGTCAGGGCTGGGATCAGCCCTCCCTTCTCAGTGCTCAGGTTTCTCAGCTGTCAGTTAATTGCTAGCACTTATCATTCCACAGTGGCTCACCTGGTGATTATTTCCTGCTCGTCAGCCAGCCCCTTCTGGTTATTTAAACTGCCTGGTTCATTCCTTCCATGCCTTCACCTTGGTTAAACATATCTGGAGACTCTTTGCTGTGTTCCTGTTGAAGACTTGCCTGGCTGATGTCCTTTCTCATTCCTGATCCTGTCTGCTGTCTCCAACTACACTGATCTCTAGCTTCTGATTTACTGTCTTTTTTTAACTACCCGCTTTGGCTACCGTACCCTGACTATGTTTTGACTACGTTTACTATTTGTACCATTTTTACCATTTCTATTAAAAGGAGTGATTTTTTACTACGTTTTCTGTGTCCATCTGATTCATGGTTCCTGAAAGTGTGAAGGTGTATGAATTGGGGTGAACTGGGATCTGAACATACAGAAATTTGGGGGGGGGGGTCTGAAATCTGATGGTGCTGGAATTGGTACTGATCTGAGGTATGAAGGTGAAGGAATTAGGGTTAATCTGAAGTGTGAAGGTACAGGAATTGGGGTGATCTGAAATGTGAAGGTGCAGAAATTGGGGTGATCAGAGATGTGAAAGTGCAGGAGTTGGGGTTTATCTGAAATCTGATGGTGCAGGAATTGGTACTGATCTGAGCTGTGAAAGAGCAGGAATTGGGGTTGAACTGAAATCTGATGGTGCAGGAATTGGGACTGATCTGAGATGTGAAGGTGCAGGAATTGGAGTGATTTTGACATGTGAAGGTGCAGGATTTCGGGTGATCTGAGATGTGAAGGTACAAGAATTAGGGTGAACTGAGGTGTGAAGGTCATTTCCATTATTCCATTATTTTATGTAGCTGGCACCATCTTTCTTTGAAAACATTTTTGGGCACACTGTGCTCAAAAGGATGCCTACCTCTGCTCCAAAAAAAAAAAAAAAGAAAAAAAAAGTTTTGCCTATAGCCCTACTTTAACCAGTTCAATACAGGGCACTTAAACACCTTTTCTGCCCAGACCAATTTTCGCTCTCGCACTTTGAATGCCAATTAGTCATTTATGCAACACTGTACCCAAACCAATTTATTTATTTTACACAAAAAGAGCTTTCTTTTGGTGGTATTTAATCACCACTGGATTTTTTATTTTTTTGTGACATAAGTGAAAAATTTGCAAACATTTAGAAAACAAAACCCACTTTTTTTTTAGTTTATATGAATTTTTTTGCAAATACTGGTAAGTCATTTTTGTTCATAAATTTGGGCCAAAATTTACACTGCTACATCTCTTTGGTAAAAATAACCCAAATAAGTGTATATTATTTGGCCTGTGTGAAAGTTATAGAGTATACAAGCTATGGTGCAAATGATTGAAAGTTGATCACACCTGGTGTACTGATGGCCCATGTCATTTCTTGAGGCCCTAAAATGTCAGGGAAGCACAAATACCCCCCAAATGACCGCTTTTTGAAAAGTAGATCGTCAAAGGTCTTTAGTAAGAGACATGTTGAGTTTATTTAAAGTTCTATCTTTTACCACAAATCTTGGGGAAATTAAGAAATTATTATTATTATTTATTTATTTATTTATTTTTTACACAAAATTATCATAACAAGTTATTTCTCACACACAGCATATGCATACTTCCACTTACACCCCACAATACATTCTGCTACTCGTCCCGAGTATGGCGATATCTCATGTGTAAGACTTTTTTTTTTTTTTTAATCATTTTTTATTAAAGATTTTCAAGTACAAAACATAGTACAAGTTTTTTTTTTTCTTAACGTACAAAACATGAGAACACACGTTAATCAAAGACAGGTTCAAAGTGTACATTGTAGAGGGTGAATGATTTTTACAATGTTATTACCTTATTAGTTATGTATGATGAAATATTAATTTATTCAACATAGTGTATTTCCATGAGACAATAAAGTGAAAGTATAGAAAAAGATAGAAGGGGGGAGGGAGAAAGGAGGAAGAGTAGGGCAAGGAATTGGAGGGGGTAGTGGAAAGGAAGAGGTGATGGAGTGATGTAGGTATGTTTATTTTTCATTAACCATACAAGTTTAACTGAGGAAGAGTGAGGGGTATATATTTCATTTCAAAAAGCTTCAAAAGTTTCAAGGATTTGTAACCACTTGCTCAGAGGACAGTAATATACTCCTGGTGCCCCATTCTTTTTTAATTATCTCTAAACCAATCCGACCATATTTTCCAATGTTTATCAAAGGAAGGTTTTTGTTCAGTTCTAGCTGCTATTAATGATTCAAAGATGTAATTGGTTTGTGTTATTGCAAGGGCTTCTGAAACATTGGGTGCAATATTTGTTTTCCAATATTTAGTAATCAGTGATCTAGCAGCCAGGAACACATGTGTGATCACTGTACGAAAACAAGGAGGGAAACTTTCAATACCTAAGTTTAACAGTGCCAAACCTGGGTTTGGTGGTTTTAGTATTCCTGTGATGCGAGATATACACTTAAATATATTTTTCCAAAAGCTGGTGAGATGTTTACATGACCAGAATACATGTAAGATATTACCCACCTCCCCACATGTTCTCCAACATAATGGCGAGTTGGAGAAGGAGAATTTAGATAATCTATAGTGCGTGAGGTACCATCTTTGAGCTATTTTTAGGGAAAGTTCCCAATGATTTACACATCGAGTTGCTTTGTACGTGGTTTTGAATGCAATTTCCCATTGACTATTGGTGTAGGATTCCCCCAGTTCTAGTTCCCACTTTAGAAAAGGTGGGAGTTTCGTGAAGGAAGATTTGTTTTGAAGGAAATTGTAAAATAAGGAAATACCTTTAGGTGTAGCAGGAGTTTTTGTGTAGAATTGCCATATTGAGTCGTGTATAGGAATGTGGGTTGATTTTAAAGATTTTAGAAAATGAACAAGTTGCCTATATTTAAAGTGATCTGCTAGGGGCAGTGAGTATTCCTCTACTAGTGTGTTGAATGATTTGAGCATGTTGTTAATATATAGGTCGGCAATCAGAGATATACCTCTCGTGGACCAATTTGAAAAATTGGAGTATGGTATGGCGTGGTTTAAGATTGTGATTGGAATAGGGATGTTTATACTTTTAGTTGGAGGTGGGGGAAACTTGTGCAGTTCTCTCCACGCTAGTAGAGAGGCCTGAACAGTTAGTGGTAGTGATCTTAAGGGATAAGGTTTCCATGTATCAAGTAGTAAGAGTATTCGGAGATCTTAGGTTGGGCTAAGGGCTTGTTCTATGTTGTGCCAGAGGATGTCTGGGGATGGTGATAACCAATATCTGAGTTGGGTAAGCAAAGATGCTCGATGGTAGTCCTTGATATCTATCAGGCCCATACCTCCTATTGATCTATGTTTAACTAGAATAGCTCTAGAGCATCTGGGTCTTTTGGGTCCCCATATGTAATTTCTGAGAAGAGAGTTTAGTAATGGGAGATGGGTGTTCTTGAGTGGGATCGGTAATGTGTGAAACACATACAAAATCTGGGGAAGTAGGAGCATTTTGAAGGATGCTAATCGTCCTGACCATGATAATTCTACTTTGGTGAGTCTTTTTGTTTCTTTCGTGATCTTGTCTATCAGCGGATTATAATTGGCATCTGCTAATTTTAAGGGGTCGGCCGTTATTTGTAATCCCAGATAAGGGATACTGGATGAGTTCTATGTATAAGGGAATCGTTTTTGTAGATCCACTTGAAGGGATGGAGGGATATTTAGACCCAAGATTAGAGATTTTGACAAATTCACTTTATAGTATGACACTTGACTAAAGTTCGTAAGAATATCATGGGCACATCTTAGGGACCTATGTGGTGAAGTCAAAAGAAGAATGATGTCATCTGCGAATAAATTAATGTTGTGTGATTTACCTAGCAGGGAGAATCCGGGTGTATCTAGGTGTGCTCTAATTTTTTCCGCTAGAGGCTCTATAAGGAGATTGAATATAGAAGGGGACAGTGGGCATCCTTGCCTGGTGCCGTTGGTAATTGGAAAGGAAAGGGAAAGGGTACCTGAAGTGTAGACTTGCGCACATGGCGAGGAGTACAAGGCCAAGATGGGTGAGAGAATGGGGCCCGCGAACCCAAACTTCCTAAGTGTCTGTGTCATATATCCCCAGTGGACCCTGTCGAATGCCTTCTCCGCATCCAAAGAGAGTAGCAGAGAAGGCATCCGACAGGATCCAGCATGATAGACCACGTCAATAATCCTCCTTGTGGCATCAGATGCTTGTCTGCCCTTGGTGAAACCAGTTTGATCTGGATTGATCAGAAGTGGTAGGAGTGTTATAAGTCTATGTGCTAGAATTTTGGCGTACAGTTTAACATCTGTGTTTAGTAGGGAAATAGGTCTAAAGTTAGCAGGTGTAGTAGGGTCTTTCCCAGGTTTTGGGATAGTGACAACATACGCCTTGAGCATCTCGGCGGGGAATGAGGCAGAGGACATTGCTTCCGAATAAATTTCTTTGAGTGAGGGGGACAAGGTTTCGCAAAACACTTTATAGTAACTGTTTGGTAGTCCATCTGGTCCTGGAGATTTACCAGTGGGCAATGTTTTTACTGCTTTTCGGATCTCAGTCTCCGTTATGGGTAAGTTAAGCTGTTCTAATTGTGATGTTGAAAGGGAGGGTAATGTGAGATCTGCCAAAAATGATTGAATGGCATCATCTGAGGGCTGTGGTGTATTTATATCTTCTTTTAAATTATAAAGAGAGGAGTAATACTCAGCAAACTTATTTGCTATGTCGTTTGGGTTGAATATTTTACTGTTATCTGAGCTGCGAATTAGGTAGGGGATCTTCATTTGTGTTCTACGGTCTTTTAGTCTCTGGGCCAAATATTTGCCAGCTCTGTTACCAGAGGAGTAATGATTCAATTCAAGGTACCTAATATGTTTGTCATATTGTTCTAGCAACAGGAGCCTGAGGTCCGATCGCAGTTGGTTTAGTTTGTTTGCTATGTTTGGGTGAGGTAAGTTTTTATTTTGAACCTCCAAAAGTTTTATATCTTTTAGAAGGGAATCTAATTTCTGTGTCCTCTGCCTCTTCATCCCTGAACTGATCTGTAGCAATATACCTCTAATATATGCCTTATGGGCACACCACATAATAAATGGACTTTTGACAGATTTAGCATTAACGTCAAAATATTCTTTTAGATGTTTGTTCACAAGAGCAACCTGGGAGGGCTGCTGGAAGATTTGAGGGTTGGCCCTCCAAATGTAAGTTGGTGCTGATGCATATCTCTCCTCTATCGTGAGGGACACAGGAGCGTGGTCTGACCACGTAATGTCATGCACGGCAGAGGAGGATACCTTCTGAAGTAGAGTTCTGTCCACCAAGATCAGGTCTATGCGTGAGTACGAGTTGTGTCTAGAGGAATGAAAGGAATAGTCTCGCTCATTGGAGTGCTGACATCTCCAAGCGTTGTACATCTCTTCTTTATGTAGTATATTTTGGATTGAGGGAAGAGGGCGTCTTGATTTGGAGGTGGTGTCCATTTTGTAATCCACTGTGACATTGTAATCTCCACACATTATAACTGCTCCCTTTTTGATTGAGTTGATCTTTCGAAACATCTTTTTCAAAAAGCGGAGTTGGTGTGTGTTTGGCACATAAAGATTGACTAATGTGTATAGATGGTTGTTAAATTCCCCAATAAGGATTAGATATCGACCCTCTGGGTCTATGTGGGTCTCTCGGATTGAGAGAGAGACAGAGTCTCTGATGGCAATAAGTACGCCCCTTTGTTTTTTAGAGACTGATGCCTGAAAGATGTGAGGGAATTTATGATGTGAGAACTTGGGGACTGCTGAAGCTACCCAGTGTGTCTCCTGCAAGCACAGGATGTCAGAGTTTAGCCTGAGGGCTTCCCTCCACGCTGAGGCTCTTTTGGCAGGGTGGTTTAGACCGTGGACATTAAAAGAGGTCACTCTAACCGCCATATGAGATGTGTGGAATGATGGTATGTTGGTACCTTATGTATTCCTGGGTAAGCTTCTGAAGGTCTTAGTTGTGGTTTTTCTTCTTTCTGGATGAGAAGGTTTCTTCCAGTTATGATCTTGCAGTCCATCACCGATTTGGAGGGGTAAGGGATGAGAAAATGAGGAGGTAAAGCAGAGAAAAACAACAAACAAAAATAGAACTGGTGTATAAAAAAGGTGAGATTCCGTCCGGAATCTGATGGCAGATGTACTGCACATTTTTTAGGAGGGGAACTACGTGGGATATTAGCTCCATTTGGTGTCAGGAAAATCGTAGTTGTGGGTAGCTTATGACATTCGAGGCGATTGGGTGTTGCGGCTTTTCTGCTGCTTTTTGTATGACACAACCGTCCACTCGTTCTGGTCTTCTAGTCTTGAGGAGGGGGAAGGCCCTGCAGAGGGTTGCTCTGGTAGAATGTCCCATGTGCGCAGCATGGATAGGCCGTCCTCTAGGTTGGTGACCACCGAGGTCTTGTCATCATGGGTGATGATAAGTTTTATTGGGTAACCCCATCTGTATGTGATGTTGTGATTGTGCAGTGCCTTAGTCACAGTTAACAGTGATTTACGTTTTTGCATCGTAAACTGTGAGAGGTCTGCGAACATTTGGATATTGGAGTACTTCTCAGGAGGTTGTGAGTTTTTCCTAAAGGCTAGCATGAACTGCTCCTTAACATGGAAAAAGTGCACCCGCATCAGAACATCTCTAGGAATATTGTCTGGTAGGTGTGCAGGTTTAGGAAGTCTGTGGATTCTGTCGATGACTAGCTCCGAAGAGGGAGTAGATGGTAAGTAAACTGACATAAATTCCTGGACATATTGGCGGAGTTGTGAAGGCTGGACACTCTCTGGGACTCCACGCAGTTTCAAGTTGTTTCTGCGTGATCTGTCCTCGAGGTCTGCGACTTTTTCTTTAAGCCATGTTACCTCATCTGATTGTTCATTATGAGCATCTACCAGGGTGTTGTATGATGCAGCATAATCCTCCATTTTTTTCTCCACGTGGTCTACTCTACCTCCTAGCTCCTTCACTTCTGCTTTAAAGTTCCGCATGCATTCCATCATGTCTGCATGCAAGGAACTGCATAATGAGACCAGCATGTCTCTAAGGGTTGTGTCTGAGAGAGGTTGGTTTACAGTGGGGAAGGAGTTAATGGAATCAGCCATCTCTCTCGTGTCTTCTAGTGAGTTATGGCCCGTACTGACCTTTTGTTTGTGCGAATCATCCGACATGCGGGGTTTCGATTTGGCAGGGCTGCCTGAGAGCGGAGTGGAGGCATCTGGAGAGTAGGAGTGTGGGCCTTTTCCGAAGTTCGGGCTAGGTGTGGCTGAGTGTGATCCGATCGATGTGACCGGAGAGCAGCCGGCGGCGCTATCTTGGATCTCGCTGTGATTCTTAGGGGGAAGAAATCATTCAATTTCTTCGGTTGCGAGGAGTTCTGTCTCTTTCTCGTCATCTCGAGGGGTGGTGCGGGTCCTTAGGTAGGTGCTGGTACCAGAAGGAGCAGCCTGGATCGCCTCGAATTGCTTTAGCTCCTGTCGTTAGAGCAGAGCTAACAGGTCATGCGTCTGTTCACTAGCACGGTAGCCACGCCCCCAACTCATGTGTAAGACTTTTTCACAGCCTGGCCACATAGAGAGGATCAACATGCAGGGAGCACTGTCAGGCGTTTTAGTAGCATAAATTACACAGCTAATTTCCTAACGACCTATCACACTTTTGAAGGCCCTGGTGCATCAGGACAATAGAATTACCCACAAAATGACCCCATTTTGAAAAGCAAACACCCCAACGTATATACTATGAGGCGTAATGAGTCTTTTGAACGGTTCATTTTTTTTCCAAAAGTCTTCGAAATATGTGGAAAGAAAATTAAAACATATTTTTTTTTTTTTTTACAAAGTTGTCAATTTATTTGATTTTTCTAACACATAGCAAAAATGACACCCCAAAAATGACACCCCAAAAGATATTCTGCTACTCCTTCTGAGTATGGCGATACCACAGGTGTGAGACTTTTACACAGCCCAGCCACATAGAGAGGTCCAACATGCAGGGAGCACCATCAGGCGTTCTATGAGTATAAATTACACACACATTTAGTTTCCTGACTACCTATCACGCTTTTGAAGGTCCTGGAGCACCAGGGCAATGGAAACACCCAAAAATTACCACATTTTGAAAAGAAAACACCCCAACTGGTGACAGGTACTCGGGTACTTTGATGGGCTGGTGACAGGTACTCGGGTACTCTCATGAGCTGGTGACAGGTACTCGGGTCCTCTGGTGGGCTGGTGACAGGTACTCAGGTCCTCTGGTGACGGGTACTCTGGGGCTGGTGACAGGTACTCCTGATGGGCTGTGACAGATCCTTTTTATTTGAGTGGGGCAATCGGGCTCATTTCTGAACTTTTTCAGCCAGGTCTCCTCCTCAAACACTGAGGAGGAGAACCCAGAAAGAGCACTGCAGCCATTTGTTGACATTTGTGACCGGCTGTAATTGGACACAGCCGGTCACGTGGTAAAGCCAATTTCATTGGCTTTTTACACTGCTCGGGGAGTGGTATATGACATCCACCCGGAATGGCAGGGTGTTTTTGCAGGCATCATTTGACAATGGCCTGGTAGGGAAGTGGTTAACCCATTTTCTGGGTCCTGTTTTTGGCAGACAGTTAATGGGCTCTATCCCTTCCAGTGCATATTAAAGCAGGAGAGAGCTTTGTTTAGAGGCAGTCTACATGGGAGAAGGCAGGCTGACTGCTGCAATGTAATGTAAACCGATCTTCCAACAACCACTCGTCTGAGGGGGGAGGCCCTGCTTGGCTTTCCTTCAAGCTATCTTGTCCAGCTGTCATCACTGGGAATAGTCTGCAGAGAGGAGCCTACCAAAATGTCTGGGGCTGCTGAACCCTGTAGCCTGTAGTCCCACCTCACACAGCATGTCATCTTCAGCCAGAGACAGAGAAGCCTGCCACCTGTTGGAAAAATAACAGCAAAGTTGCTCATATAAACTGATATATATATATATCTATATATATATATATATAGATATATGTCTATATCTATATAGATATATATATATATACACACACACACACATATACATACATACATACACATACATACATACACACACACACACACACACACACCAGGGATGAGCCGAACAGCCCCCGGTTCGGTTCGCACCAGAACCTGCGAACGGACCGAAAATTCACACGAACGTTAGAACCCCATTGACGTCTATGGGACTTGAACGTTCAAAATCAAAGGTGCTCATTTTAAAGGCTAATTTGCATGGTATTATCCTAAAAAGGGTTTGGGGACCTGGGTCCTGCCCCAGGGGACATGTATCAATGCAAAAAAACATTTTTTTCGGGAGCAGTAATTTTAATGATGCTTAAAGTTAAAAAAAAAGTGAAATATTCCTTTAAATATCGTACCTGGGAGGTGTCTATAGTATGCCTGTAAAGTGGCACGTGTTTCCCGTGCTTAGAACAGTCCCTGCACAAAATGTCATTTTTAAAGGAAAAAAAGTCATTTAAAACTGCTTGCGGCTTTAATGTAATGTCGGGTCCTGGCAATATGGATGAAAATCAGTTAGACAAACAGCATGGGTACCCCCCAGTCCATTACCAGGCCCTTTGGGTCTTGTATGGATATTAACCACTTCAGCCCCGGAGGGATTTACCCCCTTCCTGACCAGAGCGTTTTTTGCGATTCGGCACTGCGTCTCTTTAACTGACAATTGCGCGGTCGTGCGACGTGGCTCCCAAACAAAATCGACGTCCTTTTTTCCCCACAAATAGAGCTTTCTTTTGGTGGTATTTGATCGCCTCTGCGATTTTTATTTTTTGCGCTATAAACAAAATAAGAGCGACAATTTTGAAAAAAAACGCATTATTTTTTACATTTTGATATAATAAATATCCCCCAAAAATATACAACATTTTTTTTCTTCAGTTTAGGCCGATCGTATTCTTCTACATATTTTTGGTAAAAAAAATCGCAATAAGCGTTTATTAATTGGTTTGCGCAAACGTTATAGTGTTTACTAAATAGGGGATAGTTTTATGGCATTTTTATTAATATTTTTTTTTTTACTAGTAATGGCGGTGATCAGTGATTTTTATTGTGACTGCGACGTTATGGCGGACATGTCGGACATTTTTGACACATTTTTGGGACCGTTGTCATTTATACAGCGATCAGTGCGATTAAAAATGCACTGATTACTGTGTAAATGACACTGACAGTGAAGGGGTTAACCACTAGGGGGCGAGGAGGGGTTAAGTGTGACCTAGGGAGTGATTACTAACTGTAGGGGGATGGGCTGTGTGGGTGACATCACTGATCTCTGCTCCGATGACAGGGAGCAGAGATCGAGTGACACTTGTCACTAGGCAGAACGGGGAGATGCTGTTTACAACGGCATCTCCCCGTTCATCCGCTCCGTGAGGCGATCGCGGGTATCCCCGCGGCGATCGAGTCAGCGGGACCCGCGACCCGACTCACGGAGCTCCCGGCTGGCGCGCGCACGCGCCGCCGGCAGCGCGCACGCACGGGCATGGCGGGAAATTCAAATGGACGTACAGGTACGCCCATTTGCCCAGCCGTGCCGCTCTGCCGACGTACATCGGCGTGCGCCGGTCGGCAAGTGGTTAAGGAGAACCCCGCACCTAAATTAAAAAAAGGAAATCCGTGGGGCCACCAGGCCCTATATACTCTGAACAGCAGTATACAGGCGGTGCAAACTAGACAGGGACTGTAGGTTTGTTGTTAAGTAGAATCTGTTTGTAATTTTGAACTGGTACATTTTAACGTGTTTAGCTTCAGCCAAAAAATCAATTTTAAGCTTTTTGGAAAACATAGGGAAGGTTTATCACCCCTGTGACATTTGTTTTGCTGCCTGAGCTCCTCTTCAGAAGATTTTACCTCATTTTTTGTCCCAATGACAAATGTTTTTTTGAAAATTTGTTTTTTTTTGTGAAACAAGGATTGGTGATAAAGCATCAGTGGAAAGGAGAAACATTTTTCTCATATTAACTCTTACAGGAAAGAATTTCCCTTCCTAGGGGTAGATTTCATCTCACTTCCTGTTGTCTCCTTCCGTTTGCAAGTAGGAATTATTTGTAAGTTGGATGTTTGAAAGTACGGGCCTGCCCTATATACTCAGCAGAAATTTGGGCCTTGGTCCTCACTCGCTCTTGGTGGGCGTAGAAACGGGCCCTGCTGTGAAATATTAGATCAAGAATTGTAATTACATGCCCCTGTTGCACAGGGGCTAAAATATTGGGCCTTAGGCACTGGTGCTGGTGCCACAAGTTGGAACGCAGAAACGAGCCCTGCTGCAAAGTATTGCATCAAAAATTGCAATTACACGCCCCTGTTAAACAGGGGCAGAAAAATTGGGCCTTAGGCACTGGTGCTGGTGCCACAACACTGCAACCCCTCACAGACACTCTAGTTGGAACGCAGGAACGAGCCCTGCTGCAAAGTATTGCATCAAAAATTGTAATTACACGCCCCTGTTAAACAGGGGCAGAAAAATTGGGCCTTAGGCACTGGTGCTGGTGCCACAACACTGCAACCTCTCACAGACACTCTAGTTGGAACGCAGGAACGAGCCCTGCTGCAAAGTATTGCATCAAAAATTGTAATTACATGCCCCTGTTAAACAGGGGCAGAAAAATTGTGCCTTAGGCACTGGTGGTGGCGCCCAGAACCAAAAATGTTCTTACAAGCTATCAGCGTGATGATTGAGGAAGAGGATAATTACTCAGGGATAGTCACTCAGCATCAGCATAGGCAGTCTTTGAAGGGATCTGAGATTTCAAAAAAAATTGTTCGGTTACATCAGCATCAGGTGCTTGGTAGCTGGTGGTGATCCAAGACTGATTCATTTTTATGAAGGTCAGCCGATCGACCGAGTCGGTGGACAGACGCACCCTGTGATCGGTTACCACGCCTCCAGCAGCACTGAATGTGCGTTCCGAAAGAACGCTGGAAGCAGGACAGGCCAGTAGCTCAATTGCATACTGTGCAAGCTCTGGCCAGTGATCCATCCTCAAGACCCAGTAACCCAGAGGATTTTCGGTGGGAAAGGTGTCCAAGTCTGATCTTGCCCCTAGGTATTCCTGCACCATGTAAAACAGACGCTGGCGATGGTTGCTGGAACCGATCATACCTTGGGGCTGTGGACTAAAAAATTGTCTGAACGCATCAGTCAGACGGCCACCTTCTCCACCGCTCCTTCTTTGACTGACCGAAGCCTCAGCAACACGTTGTCCAGAAACAGGAGTTTGTAACATCCCAGTCTCTGGGAACGCGTTGCACAGACCTTTCTGCAAGGCCCCCCTGAAGATGTTTCATCCTCTACTCCCTCTGCGATGGCAAGAAAAGGTCCGCAACCTTACCATTGTATCGTGGATCAAGGAGGGTTGACAGCCAGTATTGATCCTTCTCCTTGATACCACGAATACGAGGATCCTTACGCAGGCTTTGCAGGATCAGGGAGGCCATGCAGCATAGGTTTGCTGAGGCATTCGGTCCGGAGTCCACTGGGTCACTAAGGACGACATGGTCCGCAGCCACCTCCTCCCAGCCATGTACAAGTCCATGTGTTTCTTGGGACTGATCCCTTAAAGACTGCTGCTGATGCTGAGTGCCAGGCTCCACCTCCATACTGACATAATCTTTCTCCTCCTCCTCCTCCTCCTCGTCCTCTTCCTGTGTGATCGGCGGGCACGCAGAAACACTGTCTGGATAAAGGGGGCCTTGAGAGCTAAGGAAGTCCTCCTCTTCCTGCCTCTGTTCTGCCTCAAGTGCCCTGTCCATTATTCCACGCAGCGTGTGCTCCAACAGGTGGACAAGGGGGACAGTGTCACTGATGCATGCACTGTCACTGCCCACCATCCTCATGGCCTCCTCAAATGGTGACAGGACAGTGCATGCATCCCTGATCATGGCCCACTGGCGTGGGGAAAAAAAACCAAGCTCCCCTGACCCTGTCCTGGTGCCATAGTCGCACAGGTACTCATTGATGGCCCTCTGCTGCGTGTGCAGCCGCTGCAGCATGGCCAACGTTGAGTTCCACCTGGTGGGCATGTCACAGATTAGGTGGTTCTTGGGCAGGTTAAACTCCTTTTGGAGGTCCGTCAGCCGAGCACTGGCATTATATGACCGGCGGAAATGCACACAGACTTTCCTGGCCTGCCTCAGGACATCCTGTAAGCCTAGGTACCTGCCCAAGAACCGCTGCACCACCAAGTTAAGGACGTGAGCCAAACAGGGCACATGGGTCATTTGTCCCTGTTGGAGGGCATAGAGGAGGTTGGTGCCATTGTCGCAAACCACCATTCCTGCCTTAAGTTGGTGTGGCGTCAACCACCTCTGAACCTGCCCCTGCAGAGCTGACAGAACCTCTGCCCCAGTGTGGCTCCTGTCCCCCAAGCACACCAGCTCAAGCACCGCATGGCATCTTTTGGCCTGCGTACTTGCGTAGCCCCTTGAACGGCTACGGAGCACCGCTGGTTCCGAGGACAAAGCACAGGAAGAGGCCATAGAGGAAGAAGAAGAGGAGGGGGTGGAGGAGAGAGGTGTGTCACAATCATTAGCATTTTGGAGGCGTGGTGGCGGAACAACCTTCAACACTACTGCACCTTGTCCTGCATCCTTCCCAGCTGCCAGCAGAGTCACCCAATGCGCCGTGAAACTTAGGTAACGTCCCTGTCCATGCCTGCTGGACCATGAGTCAGAGGTAATATGCACCTTACCGCTGACCGCCCTGTCCAGCGAGGCATGGACATTGCCTTCCACATGCCGGTAGAGAGCCGGAATCGCCTTCCGTGAGAAAAAGTGGCGTTTGGGTACCTGCCACTGAGGAACCGCACATTCCACAAACTAACGGAAGGGGGCAGAGTCTACCGACTGAAAAGGCAGCAGTTGAAGTGCTAGCAATTTTGCCAAGCTAGCATTCAACCGCTGGGCATGTGGATGGCTGGGAGCAAACTTCTTTCGGCGGTGCAGCAGCTGGGGCAGGGAAATTTGCCTGGTACAATCTGACGTTGGTGTACCAAAAGCAGATTGCCCACAAGTACTTGGCTGTGTCACACCTAATTCTACACCTTCATTCCTCTCAGTGCAGGTCTCAGAGAGGACTGAAGGTCTAGTGGGGTTGGAAATCTCAGCTGATGAGGAGCAAGGAGAGGTCCTCTTTGTTCTTTGGTGTGGGTCTTTTAGATACGCTTGCCAACGAACTGCATGGCAGGTCAACATATGTCTGGTCAAGCATGTGGTACCCAAGCGGGAGATGTTTTGGCCACGCGAGATACGCTTGAGACATATGTTGCAAATAGCAGCAGTGCGATCTGATGCACTTGTCTCAAAAAAGGCCCACACCAAAGAACTTTTTGAATAACGTGCAGAGACTGCAGTGCCTGCACATGTGGAGCTTTGGGGTGTGATGCAGTCAACGTGCTGCCCTTAGGCTGGCCCCTGGAGGGCATCCTGACTCGTTGGTGATGTGCCGCCTCCTCCTCCTCCTCCTCCTCCTCTCTCCTATCAGGCACCCACGTTGAGTCAGTGACCTCATCATCCCCTCCCTCCTCATCACTGGAGCAAACCTGGCAGTATGCTGCAGCAGGGGGAGCATGACTGCCAGATTGCTGTCCTTCTTGGGCACCCCCTCTGTCCGTGCTCCTGTCACTGCCTTCATCGAGCTCAGTATCATCATCAGAGCCTTCCAAACGCTGGGCATCCTCCTGGAGCATGTACCCAACACTGTGGTCAAACAGTTCGAGGGACTCCTCAGAAGGACATGGTGGGGCTAGGGAAGGAGTCACTGATGACATTGAGCCGAGGGAAGAGGCTGCTGCTTTGCCAGACAAAGTACCCTGGGCATGGGTGAGAGAGGATGAGGAGGATGAGGATGGCTTGGTCATCCACTTGACCAATTCTTCCGCATGTTGCGGCTTAACATGGCCAGCTGCCGAAAAAAAGGCCAAGCGTGTCCCACGGCCACGTGCTGATGAGGATGCACTGTCTCCACGACCAGCACTAGACACAGAGCCTGCTTGCCCTCTCTTATTGGCTTGTGACTGTCTGCCTCTCCTTCTTGGCATTCCAGACATTAAGCTGGGATATATATATATATATATATATATATATATATATATATATATATATATGTACTGATACTGCAGCTAGCAAAAACTGCCTGCCTGTAGTATGAGAATACCACCAACCTTCTACAGGTAGCTTTAGCTGAACACTGTGCAGAGTTCGCAAAAAACTAACTTGTAGCTTTTTTAGCTGCTTGCGGTAGTGTTAGGATCAGGAAAACACCACCAACCTTCTACAGGTAGCTTTAGGTGAACACTGTGCAGAGCTCGCAAAAAAATAACTTGTAGGTTTAGCTGAACACTGTGAGGTGGACGCACCACACTAACTTGTAGTTTTAGCTGAACACTGTGAGCAGGACGCACAGAACTAACTTGTAGTTTTAGCTGAACAATGTGAGCAGGACGCACTGCACTAACTTGTAGCTTTAGATGAAAACTGTGCAGAGGTCTCACTACACCAACTTGTAGGTTTAGCTGAACACTGTGAGCAGAACGCACTGCACTAACTTGTAGCTTGAGATGAACACTGTGAGCAGGACGCACAGCACTAACTTGTAGTTTTAGCTGAACACTGTGAGCAGGACGCACTGCACTAACTGGTAGCTTTAGATGAACACTGTGCAGAGGTCTCACTACACCAACTTGTAGGTTTTGCTGAACACTGTGAGCAGGACGCACAGCACTAACTTGTAGTTTTAGCTGAACACTGTGAGCAGGACGCACAGCACTAACTTATAGTTTTAGCTGAGCACTGTGAGCAGGACGCACTGCACTAACTTGTAGCTTGAGATGAACACTGTGCATAGGTCTAACTACATCAACTTGTAGTTTTAGCTGAACACTGTGAGCAGGACACACAGCACTAACTTGTAGTTTTAGCTGAACACTGTGAGCAGGATGCACTGCACTTACTTGTAGCTTTAGATGAACACTGTGCTGAGGTCTCACTACACCAACTTGCAGTTTTAGCTGAACACTGTGAGCAGGACGCACAGCACTAACTTATAGTTTTAGCTAAACACTGTGAGCAGGACGCACTGCACTAACTTGTAGCTTGAGATGAACACTGTGCAGAGGTCTCACTACACCAACTTGTAGTTTTAGCTGAACACTGTGAGCAGGACGCACTGCACTAACTTGTAGCTTTAGATGAACACTGTGCAGAGGTCTCACTACACCAACTTGTAGGTTTAGCTGAACACTGTGAGCAGGACGCACAGCACTAACTTGTAGTTTTAGCTGAACACTGTGAGCAGGACGCACAGCACTAACTTATAGTTGTAGCTAAACACTGTGAGCAGGACGCACTGCACCAACTTGTAGCTTGAGATGAACACTGTGCAGAGGTCTCACTACACCAACTTGTAGTTTTAGCTGAACACTGTGAGCAGGACGCACAGCACTAACTTGTAGTTTTAGATGAACACTGTGAGCAGGACGCACTGCACTAACTTGTAGCTTTAGATGAACACTGTGCAGAGGTCTCACTACACCAACTTGTAGTTTTAGCTGAACACTGTGAGCAGGACGCACAGCACTAACTTATAGTTTTAGCTAAACACTGTGAGCAGGATGCACTGCACTAAATTGTAGCTTGAGATGAACACTGTGCAGAGGTCTCACTACACCAACTTGTAGTTTTAGCTGAACACTGTGAGCAGGACGCACTGCACCAACTTGTAGGTTTAGCTGAACACTGTGAGCAGGATGCACAGCACTAACTTGTATTTTTAGCTGAACACTGTGAGCAGGACGCACAGCACTAACTTGTAGTTTTAGCTGAACACTGTGAGCAGGACGCACTGCACTAACTTGTAGCTTTAGATGAACACTGTGAGCAGGACGCACAGCACTAACTTATAGTTTTAGCTAAACACTGTGAGCAGGACGCACTGCACTAACTTGTAGCTTGAGATGAACACTGTGCAGAGGTCTCACTACACCAACTTGTAGTTTTAGCTAAACACTGTGAGCAGGATGCACTGCACTAACTGTAAATAGTCTAGCTGCCTGACTGTGGTACTAATAGGATCAAAAGAACACCAGTAATTTTCTTCAGGTAGCTGTATATACTGTAACAATACAAGCCTGCCTGTCAGTAGGAAGATAACAGGAACGGATCTAGCTGAACACTGTGAGCAGAACGCACTACACTAACTGTAAATAGTCTAGCTGCCTGACTGTGGTACTAATAGGATCAAAAGAACACCAGTAATTTTCTTCAGGTAGCTGTAAATACTGTAACAAGACAAGCCTGCCTGTCAGTAGGAAGATAACAGGAACGGATCTAGCTAAACTGAATACAGTATATATATATATATATATGCAACACCTGGAATGCATATATATACACAATACACTGTAAGTGCAGCTAAACTGACTGACTGTTCTGCCTAATCTATCTAACTCAAATCAAATGTCACTGTCTGTCTCTCTCTCTCTCTCTCTCAATAAACGCTGGAACACACACTACACAGGGCCGCCGTGCAGGCGGCCTTATATAGTCTGGGGCGTGTACTAAATCCCCTGAGCCATAATTGGCCAAAGCCTCCTTGGCTTTGGCCAATTACGGCTCTCTGTACAGACGGCTCTGTGATTGGCCAAGCATGCGGGTCATAGAATTTGGCGCGAACGGCTCATATCGTTCGCAATTCAGCGAATGGGCGAACAGACGATGTTCGAGTCGAACATGGGTTCGACCCGAACACGAAGCTCATCCCTACTGAACACTGTGCAGAGGTCTCACTACACTAACTTGTAGCTTTAGCTGAACACTGTGCAGAGGTCGCACTACACTAACTTGTAGTTTTAGCTGAACACTGTGAGCAGGATGCACTACACTAACTTGTAGCTTTAGCTGAACACTGTGCAGAGGTCTCACTGCACTAACTTGTAGCTTTAGCTGAACACTGTGCAAAGGTCCCACTACACTAACGTGTAGTTTTAGCTGAACACCGTGAGGAGGACGCACTACCCTAACTTGTAGCTTTAGCTGAAAACTGTGCAGAGGTCACACTAAACTACTTTGTAGCTTTAGCTGAACACTGTGAGGAGGACGCACTACACTAACTTGTAGCTTTAGCTGAACACTGTGCAGAGGTCTCACTACACTAACTTGTAGTTTTAGCTGAACACTGTGAGGAGGACGCACTACACTAACTTGTAGCTTTCGCTGAACACTGTGCAGAGGTCGCACTACACTAACTTGTAGTTTTCGCTGAACACTGTGAGGAGGACACACTACACCAACTTGTAGCTTTAGCTGAACACTGTGAGGAGGACGCACTACACTAACTTGTAACTTTAGCTGAACACTGTGCAGAGGTCTCACTACACTAACTTGTAGTTTTAGCTGAACACTGTGGGGAGGATGCACTACACTAACTTGCAGCTTTAGCTGAACACTGTGCAGAGGTCGCACTACACTAACTTGTAGTTTTAGCTGTACACTGTGAGCAGGATGCACTGCACTAACTTGTAGCTTTAGCTGAACACTGTGCATAGGTCACACTGAACTAACTTGTAGCTTTAGCTGAACACTGTGAGGAGGACACACTACATTAACTTGTAGCTTTAGCTGAACACTGTGCAGAGGTCTCACTACACTAACTTGTAGTTTTAGCTGAACACTGTGAGCAGGACGCACTACACTAACTTGTAGCTTTAGCTAAACACTGTGCAGAGGTCTCACTACACTAACTTGTAGCTGTAGCTGAACACTGTACAGAGGTCGCAGTACACTAACTTGTAGTTTTAGCTGAACACTGTGAGGAGGACGCACTACCCTAACTTGTAGCTTTAGCTGAACACTGTGCAGAGGTCACACTAAACTAACTTGTAGCTTTAGCTGAAAACTGTGAGGAGGACGCACTACACCAACTTGTAGCTTTAGCTGAACACTGTGCAGAGGTCTCACTACACTAACTTGTAGTTTTAGCTGTACACTGTGAGCAGGATGCACTGCACTAACTTGTAGCTTTAGCTGAACACTGTGCATAGGTCACACTGAACTAACTTGTAGCTTTAGCTGAACACTGTGAGGAGGACACACTACATTAACTTGTAGCTTTAGCTGAACACTGTGCAGAGGTCTCACTACACTAACTTGTAGTTTTAGCTGAACACTGTGAGCAGGACGCACTACACTAACTTGTAGCTTTAGCTAAACACTGTGCAGAGGTCTCACTACACTAACTTGTAGCTGTAGCTGAACACTGTACAGAGGTCGCAGTACACTAACTTGTAGTTTTAGCTGAACACTGTGAGGAGGACGCACTACCCTAACTTGTAGCTTTAGCTGAACACTGTGCAGAGGTCACACTAAACTAACTTGTAGCTTTAGCTGAAAACTGTGAGGAGGACGCACTACACCAACTTGTAGCTTTAGCTGAACACTGTGCAGAGGTCTCACTACACTAACTTGTAGTTTTAGCTGTACACTGTGAGCAGGATGCACTGCACTAACTTGTAGCTTTAGCTGAACACTGTGCATAGGTCACACTGAACTAACTTGTAGCTTTAGCTGAACACTGTGAGGAGGACACACTACATTAACTTGTAGCTTTAGCTGAACACTGTGCAGAGGTCTCACTACACTAACTTGTAGTTTTAGCTGAACACTGTGAGCAGGACGCACTACACTAACTTGTAGCTTTAGCTAAACACTGTGCAGAGGTCTCACTACACTAACTTGTAGCTGTAGCTGAACACTGTACAGAGGTCTCACTACACTAACTTGTAGTTTTAGCTGAACACTGTGAGGAGGACGCACTACCCTAACTTGTAGCTTTAACTGAACACTGTGCAGAGGTCACACTAAACTAACTTGTAGCTTTAGCTGAACACTGTGAAGAGGACACACTACATTAACTTGTAGCTTTAGCTGAACACTGTGCAGAGGTCTCACTACACTAACTTGTAGTTTTAGCTGAACACTGTGAGCAGGACGCACTACACTAACTTGTAGCTTTAGCTAAACACTGTGCAGAGGTCTCACTACACTAACTTGTAGCTGTAGCTGAACACTGTACAGAGGTCGCAGTACACTAACTTGTAGTTTTAGCTGAACACTGTGAGGAGGACGCACTACCCTAACTTGTAGCTTTAGCTGAACACTGTGCAGAGGTCACACTAAACTAACTTGTAGCTTTAGCTGAAAACTGTGAGGAGGACGCACTACACCAACTTGTAGCTTTAGCTGAACACTGTGCAGAGGTCTCACTACACTAACTTGTAGTTTTAGCTGTACACTGTGAGCAGGATGCACTGCACTAACTTGTAGCTTTAGCTGAACACTGTGCATAGGTCACACTGAACTAACTTGTAGCTTTAGCTGAACACTGTGAGGAGGACACACTACATTAACTTGTAGCTTTAGCTGAACACTGTGCAGAGGTCTCACTACACTAACTTGTAGTTTTAGCTGAACACTGTGAGCAGGACGCACTACACTAACTTGTAGCTTTAGCTAAACACTGTGCAGAGGTCTCACTACACTAACTTGTAGCTGTAGCTGAACACTGTACAGAGGTCTCACTACACTAACTTGTAGTTTTAGCTGAACACTGTGAGGAGGACGCACTACCCTAACTTGTAGCTTTAACTGAACACTGTGCAGAGGTCACACTAAACTAACTTGTAGCTTTAGCTGAACACTGTGAAGAGGACACACTACATTAACTTGTAGCTTTAGCTGAACACTGTGCAGAGGTCTCACTACACTAACTTGTAGTTTTAGCTGAACACTGTGAGCAGGATGCACTACACTAACTTGTAGCTTTAGCTGAACACTGTGCAGAGGTCTCACTACACTAACTTGTAGCTTTAGCTGAACACTGTACAGAGGTCACACTACACTAACTTGTAGTTTTAGCTGAACACTGTGAGGAGGACGCACTACCCTAACTTGTAGCTTTAGCTGAACACTGTGCAGAGGTCACACTAAACTAACTTGTAGCTTTAGCTGAACACTGTGAGGAGGACGCACTACACTAACTTGTAGCTTTAGCTGAACACTGTGCAGAGGTCTCACTACACTAACTTGTAGTTTTAGCTGAACACTGTGAGGAGGACGCACTACACTAACTTGTAGCTTTAGCTGAACACTGTGCAGAGGTCACACTAAACTAACTTGTAGCTTTAGCTGAAAACTGTGAGGAGGATGCACTACACCAACTTGTAGCTTTAGCTGAACACTGTGCAGAGGTCTCACTACACTAACTTGTAGTTTTAGCTGAACACTGTGAGGAGGACGCACTACACTAACTTGTAGCTTTAGCTGAACACTGTGCAGAGGTCACACTACACTAACTTGTAGTTTTAGCTGAACACTGTGAGTGTCAGGAACGGTGTCATCTCCGGTTTCTCCTGCTGGTGGCACTATTACATTCAGCACCAAAAGGGTGTAATTCCAGTGGCCACCAGCGGGGGTCTCCCTGCCTGGACTGCAGACTTGCCATCAAGCACACCTGTCATAGTTTTGCTGGACTATATAAACCCGCCCTGAACTAACCTCAGTGCTTCAGTATTCCTCTGCTAAGCCCTTGTCCCTGCCAGTTCCTGCTCTTGTTCCAGCCTGTTCCTGTTTGTTCCTGTACCCCGTTTGTGTATCCTGACCTTGAACCCTGTTTCCTGTTCCCTACTCCTTGGTCTGCTTCATTATTCCTGTTTTCTGTTCCCTTGTCGCTTTGGCCCATGCCTTATTTTTTATTTCATGTTGGTTTCCTTGCTTGTGTATTATATTAGTTAGATAGATAGTTAGGTGGGTTTTGAGGTTTTGCTGTGTTTTCACCATTTACTTGTTTTGGTTTGCTGTCTTGTTTTCACGTGTATCTTTATCATTGACAATAAACATACTTTCTTTATTTACTCGTTTGTCCCTGATTCCTTGGTGCAGCCCAGCGATCTGATCACCTGCATTGGATGTTGTGTATAACATCCCCTGACAGAATACTGAAGCCATACAATCAGATCGGTTGCACCTGGGAATTGGGGCCTGAGTCCCAGCTATTTTTGAAAGATGGATTTTGAAAGTATTTTGTATTTATCGCTCCTGGCAACTGATGACAGAGACTTTTGTTATCAGACATTGGCTGAATACACTAGGGAACAATTGTTAGAATGCATCCGCCTAGCTCATGTTTTTATTGAGCAAGGCAGTTTTTTGTTTGGAGATGTGCAACCATTAATTAAGATCTGTACTGAGTTGGCCCTGTCTGATGTCGCTGAGGGAGGTGATGACTATACATCCCCTTTTAGTGCAGCTCAGCTAGAATCTTTAGTTTGGCTGTTGGAGGATGACTCAGCATTTTTTTTTTAACAATATTCAGCTTGTTCTCAGCAGGTGCTTGCAAAATGCATTGAATCAGTGCAGTCTCTGGTCAGACAAGCCAAGTGCAAACCTGATGCAGTGCAATCATTAATACAGGCCTGGTCAAGTCTGTCGCATTCAGCTTCTGTTAGCTCCCAATATACCTTTCTACCAATGAAATACCAGTACCCTGTTTCCTCCTGTTGCACCTACCCTGCTTTTAACTCCCCTGCTGCTTCTCAACTGCCTCCATCAGCTCCACTAAATCTCCCTTCAAAACCTACTCCCTCTGTTTTGCCATCCTTTCACTCTTCGCTTCTACCAGCTGCATTCACTACCTACAGCCCTGTACCCACTTATAGATCCCCAGTGGCTAAAACCAAAAAGAAGCGGAAGTTTTTTCCAACCCATACCATCATGCCAGTATCCAATCCTGCCTCCCCACCAGCTGATCTGTTCCAGCCTGATGTGTTCCTGTATGCCGCCCAGGCTGATGTTCCGATGCCTGCTGTTGTGCCAGTACCTGCTGTCCTGCCTGATGTGCCAATGTCTGTGCTTGCTGCCCAGTGTGAAGTTCCAGTACCAGCTACCCGGTTTGAAGTTCCAGTACCTGCTATCCAGTCCGATGTACCTACTGTTCAGCCTGATGTGCCAGCACCTGTGCCCACTGTCCAGTCTGAAGTTCCAGTACCAGCTGACCGGTTTGAAGTTCCAGTACCGACTATCCAGTCTGATGCAACTGCTGTTCAGCCTGTTGTGCCAGTACCTGCTGTTCTGCCCGATGTGCCAGCACCTGTGCCCACTGTCCAGTCTGAAGTTCCAGTACCAGCTGCCCGGTTTGAAGTTCCAGTACCTGCTATCCAGTCCGATGTACCTACTGTTCAGCCTATTGTGCCAGTACCTGCTGTTCTGCCTGATGTGCCAGCACCTGTGCCCACTGTCCAGTCTGAAGTTCCAGTATCAGCTGCCCGGTTTGAAGTTCCAGTACCTGCTATCCAGTCCGATGCACCTGCTGTTCAGCCTGTTGTGCCAGTACCTGCTGTTCTGCCTGATGTGCCAGCACCTGTGCCCACTGTCCAATCTGAAGTTCCAGTACCAGCTGACCGGTTTGAAGTTCCAGTACCTGCTATCCAGTCCGATGGACCTGCTGTTCTGCCTGATGTGCCAGCGCCTGTGCCCACTGCCCAGTCTGAAGTTCCAGTACCGACTATCCAGTCCAAAGCACCTGCTGTTCTGCCTGATGTGCCAGTGTTTGTGCTTGCTGCCCAGTCTGAAGTTCCAGTACCGGCTGCCCGGTTTGAAGTTCCAGTACCTGCTATTCAGTCCACTGCACCTGCTGTTCTGCCTGATGTGCCAGCACCTGTGCCCACTCTCCAGTCTGAAGTTCCAGTACCAGCTGACCGGTTTGAAGTTCCAGTACCTGCTATCCAGTCCGATGGACCTGCTGTTCTGCCTGTTGTGCCAGTACCTGCTGTTCTGCTTGATGTGCCAGCGCCTGTGCCCACTGCCCAGTCTGAAGTTCTAGTACCGACTATCCAGTCCAAAGCACCTGCTGTTCTGCCTGACGTGCCAGTGTTTGTGCTTGCTGCCCAGTCTGAAGTTCCAGTACCGGCTGCCCGGTTTGAAGTTCCAGTACCGATGTGCCTGCTGTTCAGCTTGTTGTGCCAGCACCTGCTATTCTGCCTGATGTGCCTACTGCCCAGTCTGAAGTTCCAGTGCCTGCCCTCCAGCCTGATGTCTCGGTGCCTGCTCTCCAGCTTGATGAGCCCGCTGCCCAGCTTGAAGTGCCCATGCCTGCTGCCCAGCTCGATGCGGATGTGCCACTACCCAGCGTGATGTGCCTCTGCTTTCTGCTCAGCCTGATGACATGGGGCCTGCTAAAACTGTTCCTGACTGATGGCCATCTTGCCGCTGGGTCAATCCTGTCTGTCACCTGGCTTAAATGTAATGCTCCTGTGTGGTCTGCCTGCGATGGTTTCTTTCCCGTTACCCTGCTAATTTTCATTTCCAGATCCAAACTTCCTGACCCGGGTGGTGGGGTACGTGTCCTATTTTCAGACTCTGATGGCACGTCCCAAAGTGAACTAAAAGACTCTGGCCTTGGAAGTGGGAAGAAGTCCGCAGACTCAGTAGGGAAACATTTTAAGGTGTTTCTGCACCCACTCGGACTGTCGTACCCAGGGCTGAATGGAGTGTCCGGGGGCCACTCCTTTAGGAGGGGGAACTGTCAGGAACGGTGTCATCTCCGGTTTCTCCTGCTGGTGGCACTATTACATTCAGCACCAAAAGGGTGTAATTCCAGTGGCCACCAGCGGGGGTCTCCCTGCCTGGACTGCAGACTTGCCATCAAGCACACCTGTCATGGTTTTGCTGGAGTATATAAACCCGCCCTGAACTAACCTCAGTGCTTCAGTATTCCTCTGCTAAGCCCTTGTCCCTGCCAGTTCCTGCTCTTGTTCCAGCCTGTTCCTGTTTGTTCCTGTACCCCGTTTGTGTATCCTGACCTTGAACCCTGTTTCCTGTTCCCTACTCCTTGGTCTGCTTCATTATTCCTGTTTTCTGTTCCCTTGTCGCTTTGGCCCATGCCTTATTTTTTATTTCATGTTGGTTTCCTTGCTTGTGTATTATATTAGTTAGATAGATAGTTAGGTGGGTTTTGGGGTTTTGCTGTGTTTTCACCATTTACTTGTTTTGGTTTGCTGTCTTGTTTTCACGTGTATCTTTATCATTGACAATAAACATACTTTCTTTATTTACTCATTTGTCCCTGATTCCTTGGAGCAGCCCAGCGATCTGATCACCTGCATTGGATGTTGTGTATAACATCCCCTGACAGTGAGCAGGACGCACTACACTAACTTGTAGCTTTAGCTGAACACTGTGCAGAGGTCACACTAAACTAACTTGTAGCTTTAGCTGAACACTGTGAGGAGGACACACTACATTCACTTGTAGCTTTAGCTGAACACTGTGCAGAGGTCTCACTACACTAACTTGTAGTTTTAGCTGAACACTGTGAGCAGGACGCAATACACTAACTTGTAGCTTTAGCTGAAAACTGTGAGGAGGACGCACTACACCAACTTGTAGCTTTAGATGAACACTGTGCAGAGGTCTCACTACACTAACTTGTAGCTTTATCTGAACACTGTACAGAGGTCGCACTACACTAACTTGTAGTTTTAGCTGAATACTGTGAGGAGGACGCACTACACTAACTTGTAGCTTTAGCTGAACACTGTGCAGAGGTCACACTAAACTAACTTGTAGCTTTAGCTGAACACTGTGAGGAGGACGCACTACACTAACTTGTAGCTTTAGCTGAACACTGTGCAGAGGTCTCACTACACTAACTTGTAGTTTTAGCTGAACACTGTGAGGAGGACGCACTACACCAACTTGTAGCTTTAGCTGAAAACTGTGAGGAGGACGCACTACACCAACTTGTAGCTTTAGCTGAACACTGTGCAGAGGTCTCACTACACTAACTTGTAGTTTTAGCTGAACACTGTGAGGAGGACGCACTACACTAACTTGTAGCTTTAGTTGAACACTGTGCAGAGGTCGCACTACACTAACTTGTAGCTTTAGCTGAACACTGTGCAGAGGTCTCACTACACTAACTTGTAGTTTTAGCTGAACAATGTGAGCAGGACGCACTACAATAACTGTAAATAGTCTAGCTGCCTGACTGTGGTACTAATAGGATCAAAAGAACACCAGCAATTTTCTTTCAGGTAGCTGTAAATACTGTAACAAGACAAGCCTGCCTGTCAGTAGGAAGATAACAGGAATGGATCTAGCTAAACTGAATACAGTATATATATATATGCAATACCTGGGATGCATATATATATACACAATACACTGTAAGTGCAGCTAACTCACTGACTGTCCTGCCTAATCTAGCTAACTCAAATGAAATGACACTGTCTCTCTCTCTATCTCTCAGCACGCCAGAACACACTACACAGGGCCGCCGTGTAGGCGGCCTTATATAGTGTAGGGCGTGTTCTAAACCCCCTGAGCCATAATTGGCCAAAGCCACCCTGGCTTTGGCCAACTACAGCTCTCTCTACCGACGGCACTGTGATTGGCCAAGCATGCGGGTCATAGTGCATGCTTGGCCAATCATCAGCCAGCAATGCACTGTGATACCGCAGTGAATTATGGGCCGTGACACGCCACACGAACGAGCGGCCCATAACGTTCGCAATTCGGCAAACGATCGAACAGCCGATGTTCGAGTCGAACAGGGGTTTGATTTGAACGCAAAGCTAATCCCTAACACACACTATACTGTAATGGATGTGATTAAGAGTATCATGAAATGTCTATTCCAATATATAAGTTTATACATGCTTTATATGTCTGACATATCAGTTAGCCTTAAAACATATTCAGTAGAATACTGTGGAACTGGACTGCAAGAGTTAACAGAAGTTCGCACCTGCTTCCGAGAATACACTAAAAAAAAAAAAAAAAACAAGATAGCACCAATGTTTTAAAAGAAGCAAGAACATTGCAAGAACATAGCTACTTCCTCATATGGGCGACCCAGCTAAAAGCCAATACTTTGTCACATACTTTGTCATACTATATTTATATATTTGTGGTTGTTTTGTGGTTTGCATGTGCCAGCCTTATCTGACGTATCTTAATCTTAACAAAATGGTATACAAGTCTTGAAAAGAGGAAATATTAAAACAGAAAGTATTTTGCTCTGAACTGAGTATCTCAGCTTAATTACTTCAGCGCGTGCATGCTTTATATTCAATAATTTTGATCAGGGGCAGATATAAAAATACCAGATCTTGGTTCTGGTTCTGATTCAATTCATCTGGTGCCCAACATGGGGCTGGAGGCTAGGCCCAAAGACTAGCCGATCCAGAGGTAACTGAAGAGAACCAACACGGGCGGGGCAGAGACTGATCACCTCTGAAAACGGTAAGACATTTTTCATATCTAGTCTACTGTTTATCCTGTACCCGTGGCTGGTTAATCTCGGTGTCCATATCGGCTTCCTGTGGTCCTCAAAGACAGGTATATATCTTGCCTCAAGTCTGTTGATATAATAAGGAACCTGCAATTATATCTGCCGCCTGTTTTGTTCTGTTCTGTTTGTTTTGTTGATCGATCTTGTGTCTTGTGGCGGCTGTTGGGAATGAGGGATTGATATAGTCATGGATGAGAATAAGTTGACGTGGATTAAACGCCTCCTGGGGGAATAATTGTGCGGTAAAGCACGTTAAAACCAGGAGGGGGCATTAGGAATACACCCAGTGGCGGCGTGGGGATCCCATGAGATTTGAGCAATCCTGTATTTCGCTGCAGTTGCCACATATTTTGTTTGGTAATGTCATGTCCTAAGTGTGTTTGTGGACTGTTTGGGATGCACGAAGGGGGTTGGGGGTTGGTTAAAGTGGTTGAGCCAGGATATAAAAGGGAATGCCTTGGCTATAAACCCTTGTTAGCAGAGATAACAGATGTGTTAGTATTCAGATTAAATGTGCATTACCCTGTTAAACTTGAGGTTGGCAAGTCACCAAAGGCTATAGAAAGTGAAGGAAGGAGGGGACACGGAGCCGAAAGGTGTCCGTTACAACCTCAACAACCAGAACAGTTTGAAAAGGAAGAAAAAGATAGAGTGAGGAATTCGGGCATTGTTTTGGGAAATGTAAATGACATTTAAAGTGGTGCATTATTGATTTTTTTTTATCCGTTTTATCTTGTTGAGAGTAATAAGTGCACATGTTACTCGGCTCCCCTACCTGTGGCCACGTAGATCTCTCTCTAAAAGGGTGCTGTTAAAAAGGGAAAAAAATTGGCAAAAGTGTGTGGGGTTGATATGCATTTGGGTGGAGGGCTACAGGTAAATGAATGGCGTACTATTTTGAAACGTAAAAAAGGTCTGTTGTATTGTATATGTGTTTAAAAAAAAATAGAAAAGAGGAAGCTAAGTAGTCAGCCACCGCCCTATAATGGCGTCTGGTCCCCAGAAAGTAGGCACTGTCCTTCATCTACCGCCCATCTGTTCCAAGTGACACCTCCCCCTACCGCCCCTCTGCTACAAGTGACAGAAGAGCCTCTGTCACCTCGCCCCGCCATGCTTAACAGTAGACAAAGCACACTTGTCTTTGTACGGCTCGGGTGGTTGCTGCCTCACACGCCTGACCCAATCTGTACCACCGCCCACACCGGAACCTACCCACATGTATCCAGTGATAGACCAGTCCTCGGGATCATATTACAAGGCCCAACCTACCCCATTAATGACAAGCACTGACGATGGCACTGTGGGGGGGGGGAACCCAGGCACCTCCCCCATTCAAGCCTCAGGAGGCTCCTGCCCCAACAGACCCGGGACTAGGAACTCAGACTCAGCCTGATTCCTCCCCTCGAATCCCCGATCAAAGTCGTGCTGGCCCTGTCAGGGTGCCCGGAGCTGACATGCATGCCGGAACAGGTACAATCCCAAAAACGACAGACTGTTACATTTCATGGCACACCCCTTATTGAATCTATTCCCCTGTATGACTCATCAGCTGGAGGGGCAATGGATTCCTTCGCTCCACCGTCCAACAACCCACTTGACCAACTATTTGATAGTGACACACATTTACAGTCCCTCTTACGCCCCTCACAATCCAATGCACAAATCCAGCAGCCACCCCCTAGTGCTCTCCCTAAACCCCCCTTAAATGGACTCCCCCTAGACCCTCACACTACCATGTTCTGCTCCTAGCACGCCCAGAGTATAGAGTAATGGAACTTGAGACCGTGTTATTAGGTCTAGAATTCTCACAGAGCAGTAGAAAGGTAGCTCCTCTCATGATGGCCTTTGACACACCGTATCTGCACCCACCAGTACCAACTCCGCGTGTCTGCTGCACACATGAAAGCGATCAGTATCAGAAACATGACACCCCACCGCCCCGCCCCTCTTCGGATTACATGAACCTTTTCCACTAGGATTCAGGCAGCAAGCCTGTGTCCCCTGCCATCTGGTATCCTCTGGAGACTCAGGAGGCCCACTTGCAAAATAACCCTGAATGCACTTCACTGAAGAAAGTTGCTGCAATCAAGGCCATCCCTTTGCCTCAAGGTCAAAAGCCCCTTCACGCTGCCTTTCTAGGATTGATCTCCTACTGCCGTTCTTGGGTCCCAGAAGCCTCCCTCTTCATGCAACCTCTCTATGATGCCCTGAAATCTGACCCTCTCTCGCTTTCCCCAGAAGCTGTGAACAATTTTGAAACCCTGATCCTCTCAACAGCCCCTGCTTTGGGCCTCCCATTCTATGAAAAGACTTTCAAACTGTTTGTCTCAGAGAGAAAAGGGCATGCCACAGGAGTTCTGGCTCAGGCCCATGGTAACAGGCTCAGACCCATTGGGTATTACTCCTGACAATTGGACTCAGTGGCTGGGGGGGACCATCCTGTCTCAGAGCCGTCTTTGCAGCCTAAGCTCTTGGACAAGACCACTGACCTCGTGTTAGGCCACCCTCTGATCCTCCATGCCCCTCATGACATAACTGCCATTCTAAACCAAGTACAGCCCAAACACCTGTCCTTGCAGAGGCACCTCAGACTCCAGTGTGCCTTGCTTCTCCCCAATAACATCACCATCTTCCGATGTGATACCCTTAACCCATCCACTCTGCTTCCTTTTCTCGAGGGGGGGAACCTCTTTGGAGACTGACCCTCATCTCACCACTCATGACTGCTTCGAAGTGATGAAGATGGAGAAATCACACCTACCGACAGTCAGTGAAACAGCCCTTGAGAATCCTGACTTGACAATTTTTGTGAATGGCTCCAGGTATGCAGACAGCGCTGAATGGTACCACACAGGATACTCAGTCATCACTGAAAATACAGTTCTTCAGGCTTCAGCATTGCCTTCCTTCATGTTTGCCCAGGAAGCAGAACTCCAGACCCTAACCATGGCATGTAAGTTGGCAGAAGGAAAAAGAGCCAACATCTATACAGATTCAAGATATGCCATCGGTGTTGCCTGCAATTTTGGCATCATCTGGAAAACCAGAGGGTTCCTTACAGCAGCAGGTACACCTGTAAAGCACAGTTCAGCTATCAAGGACTTAATGGATGCCCTACTCCTCCCAGCACGAGTGGCCATACTTAAGGTGAGGGCGCATGGCAAATTGGTATCCCAAGAAGCACGGGGCAATCACCTGGCAGATACCGCTGCAAAACAAGCTGCAAATGGAACGCAAGAAGTGGTCAGCAGAGTGAATGCACCCATCCTGGATGACCCAATAGATACCCCTGAAGAGACTGTACAAACCACCATGATTCTACAAAACCCTCCTGTGAACAGGACTCACCTCAAGAAGGCCAACATGACGGCAAAGACCACGGCAAAAAGACTTCTAACAGAAATAGTGTGCAGATATGACGTCCGCCTCTGACCAAGGAATAATGGGCAGCTTTAGGGGTCACACTAGCTTTCCACAACCTATATCATCCTCAGAGCAGTGGAAAGGTGGAAAGATTAAATGGCACAACAAAATCTAGAATGCTAAAAATGTCTCAGGAAATGGGGGCGTGGCCTGCGCTTGAGCTAGATGGCAGCATAAGACCGGAGCTCCGGTGATATCCAGGGAAACAGCAGCTCAAAACACGCCATCGGATCCCGTTTTTGCTCTCCACAGCTGGCGATTCACCCTGGGACAAGGTAGAGAGGATGTCCAGAAAAAGAAAAGAACAAAGGAAGCCACAGCACCTGACGGACTTCTATAGCATGAAGCAACATGACGGTAGGCAAGATGGCGCCGGGTCGTCCTCTACCCCAGCTAACATCCCCGCTGGCCATCTGACTAAACAGAACAGCCACAGGCAAAATAGACCCTCATCAGACAGCCCACACCCATACTCTCCCTCCCCGCCATCAGGTAGCCCTGCTAAAGCGAAATTTAGGTTGGATGGAGAGGGATCCCTCGGAGCGGCAAGCCCAGGCATTGATTCAGGGGATGACACACGTGAGCTCCCTGACTCCATAGAAACCTTTCCTACCATGCATCAACCAGTGATAGACACAGTGCTGAAAGATATGCTCTTATCACTGAGAAGCTCACTACAATCAGATATGATGAAGTGTATGCACAAATTTAATACCAACCTTCAAGCTGTAGAAACACGGGTTGAGCACATAGAGCAAAAGATGGGAGAATATGCCGTCACCATCAATGATTTAGTGGACTCCCATGAGGAAAGAGAAGGAGACACAGATTGGTTGAAAGATAAAATTGCAGACATTGAAGACAGAAATAGGAGGAACAATTTGAAAATCAGGGGGATCCCTGAAACAGTCCTGCAAGCTGACTTAAGATCCTATGCCACCTCGCTGTTTAAATCTCTCCTACCTGATCTTTCTGATCTGGAGATCACCATTGACAGAATACATCGCCTGCCAAAACCGACATACCTGTCAGAACACATCCCTAGAGATGTAATCCTGCGCCTACATTTTTATCATGCCAAAGAACAACTGATGTTGATCATGCGCCAGAAAGATCAAATCCCCGCGCAATTTCAGCATCTACAGTTCTATGCTGATCTTTCTCAATACACCTTACAAAAGAGGAAGAACTTAAACACCATCACCAAAGCATTGAGAAACCATCACATCACCTATAGATGGGGGTACCCTACCAAACTCACTGTTACTAAAGATGGACGCACCCACGTGGTGAATTCACTAGAGAAGGGCCTCTCCCTTTTGGAGGAATGGAAGATTATACCAGAACAGGAGACGACCATGGCTAAAACGCCCAGATCAGTGGAACCTGCGTGGAAGACGGTCACTACAAAAAACGCAAAATCACACTCTTAAATCAGGATGGTTAACTATAACCTACCAATCCCTGGAAATCTGTCCAAGAGCTCACAGGCTTGAACTTTTTCCCCCACTTACTTGAACAGCAATAAGCTGTACCTTAACGTTTGTGTTTTCAGGTTTGGGCTCGGCTCTTGAAAATGCTGATCCCACACAAGTTTGATGAATACACTGCCTTTCAATTTATGTTTGTCTTTTCTGTTTCCCTTCTCTTTTTTTTGTTGTCTCTGAAACTGCAGCAGCCAGAACGCGTGCAAGCATCGCAAAAGTCATGCCTTACTTCAACAACAAATATGAAGATGGAACTCTCCTCACTACACATTTCCAACTTGAATCCATCATTACACTGTCATCCAAAAGTGAGTACAGTCCAAGCTCTGTTATGCCATATAGTGCCTATTCCTTGCTATCCCTGAAAACACCACAAGAGGGCAACATTGCCTCAAAAATGAATACTTATCACAAAACTCCAGATAACACGCAAATCCCTCAATTATGGGTATAAAACTTCTCTCTATTAATGCGAAAGGCCTAAACCACCCCGCTAAGAGGAAGTCAATGTGGAAAGAGGCTCTTTCCAACAAGTCTGACATTATCTGCGTGCAGGAAACGCACTTTTCCACAACAGCTACTCCTTCTTGTACTCACAGGAACTTCCCGTATATCTTTACTGCCAATACCCAAAATAAAACAAAAGGAGTCCTCACAGCCATACGGGACACAGTGGCATTTTCAGTCCATGAAACAATCAAAGACCCTGGAGGTCGATACCTAATCTTGATATGCGACCTCAATTCCATCACATACACTATTGTTAACCACTTCAGCCCCGGAAGGTTTTACCCCCTTCCTGACCAGAGCACTTTTTACAATTCGGCACTGCGTCGCTTTAACTGCTAATTGCGCGGTCATGCAATGATGTACCCAAACGAAATTTGCGTCCTTTTCTTCCCACAAATAGAGCTTTCTTTTGATGGTATTTGATTACCTCTGCCGTTTTTATTTTTTGCGCTATAAACGGAAAAAGACCGAAAATTTTGAAAAAAAATGATATTTTCTACTTTTTGTTATAAAAAAAATCCAATAAATTCAATTTTAGTAATACATTTAGGCCAAAATGTATTCGGCCACATGTCTTTGGTAAAAAAAATGTCAATAAGCGTATATTTATTGGTTTGCGCAAAAGTTATAGCGTCTACAAACTAGGGTAAATTTTCTGGAATTTACACAGCTTTTATTTTATGACTGCCTATGTCATTTCATGAGGTGCTAAAATGGCAGGGCAGTACAAAACCCCCCCAAATGACCCCATTTTGGAAAGTAGACACCCCAAGGAAATTGCTGAGAGGCATGTTGAACCCATTGAATATTTATTTTTTTTGTCCCAAGTGATTGAATAATGACAAAAAAAAAAAATTACAAAAAGTTGTCACTAAATGATATATTGCTCACACAGGCCATGTGCATATGTGGAATTGCACCCCAAAATACATTTAGCTGCTTCTCCTGAGTACGGGGATACCACATGTGTGGGACTTTTTGGGAGCCTAGCCGCGTACGGGGCCCCGAAAACCAAGCACCGCCTTCAGGATTTCAAAGGGCATAAATTTTTGATTTCACACCTCACTACCTATCACAGTTTTGAAGGCCATAAAATGCCAAGATGGCACAAAACCCCCCCAAATGACCCCATTTTGGAAAGTAGACACCCCAAGCTATTTGCTGAGAGGCATGTTGAGTCCATGGAATATTTTATTTTTTGACACAAGTTGCGGGAATGTGACAATTTTTTTTTTTATGCACAAAGTTGTCACTAAATGATATATTGCTTACACAGGCCATGGGCATATGTGGAATTGCACCCCAAAATACATTTAGCTGCAAGTTGCGAGAATGTGACAATTTTAGTAATACATTTAGGCCAAAATGTATTCGGCCACATGTCTTTGGTAAAAAAAATGTCAATAAGCGTATATTTATTGGTTTGCGCAAAAGTTATAGCGTCTACAAACTAGGGTAAATTTTCTGGAATTTACACAGCTTTTATTTTATGACTGCCTATGTCATTTCATGAGGTGCTAAAATGGCAGGGCAGTACAAAACCCCCCCAAATGACCCCATTTTGGAAAGTAGACACCCCAAGGAAATTGCTGAGAGGCATGTTGAACCCATTGAATATTTATTTTTTTTGTCCCAAGTGATTGAATAATGACAAAAAAAAAAAATTACAAAAAGTTGTCACTAAATGATATATTGCTCACACAGGCCATGTGCATATGTGGAATTGCACCCCAAAATACATTTAGCTGCTTCTCCTGAGTACGGGGATACCACATGTGTGGGACTTTTTGGGAGCCTAGCCGCGTACGGGGCCCCGAAAACCAAGCACCGCCTTCAGGATTTCAAAGGGCATAAATTTTTGATTTCACACCTCACTACCTATCACAGTTTTGAAGGCCATAAAATGCCAAGATGGCACAACCCCCCCCCCCAAATGACCCCATTTTGGAAAGTAGACACCCCAAGCTATTTGCTGAGAGGCATGTTGAGTCCATGGAATATTTTATTTTTTGACACAAGTTGCGAGAATGTGACAATTTTTTTTTTTTTTGCACAAAATTGTCACTAAATGATATATTGCTCACACAGGCCATGGGCATATGTGGAATTGCACCCCAAAATACATTTAGCTTCTTCTCCTGAGTACGGGGATACCACATGTGTGGGACTTTTTGGGAGCCTAGCCGCGTACGTGGCCCCGAAAACCAAGCACCGCCTTCAGGATTTCTAAGGGCATAAATTCTTGATTTCACTCCTTACTACCTATCACAGTTTTGAAGGCCATAAAATGCCAAGATGGCACAAAACCCCCCCAAATGACCCTATTTTGGAAAGTAGACACCCCAAGCTATTTGCTGAGAGGCATGTTGAGTCCATGGAATATTTTATATTTTGACACAAGTTGCGGGAAAGTGACAATTTTTTTTTGTTTTTGCACAAAGTTGTCACTAAATGATATATTGCTCAAACATGCCATGGGCATATGTGGAATTACACCCCAAAATACATTCTGCTGCTTCTCCTGAGTACGGGGATACCACATGAGTGGCACTTTTTGGGAGCCTAGCTTCATACGGGGCCCCAAAATCCAATCACCGCCTTCAGGATTTCTAAGAGCGTTAATTTTTGATTTCACTCCTCACTACCATCACAGTTTTGAAGGCCATAAAATGCCAAGATAGCACAAAACCCCCCAAAATGACCCCATTTTGGAAAGTAGACACCCCAAGCATGGTGAGTATTTTGCAGCTCTCATTTTTTTTGAAAATGAAGAAAGACAAGAAAAACATATTTTTTTTTTCTTTTTTCAATTTTCAAAAGTTTGTGACAAAAAGTGAGGTCTGCAAAATACTCACTATACCTCTCAGCAAATAGCTTTGGGTGTCTATTTTCCAAAATGAGGTCATTTGGGGGGGTTTGTGCCATCTGGGCATTCCATGGCCTCCGAAACTGTGATAGGCAGTGAAGAGTGAAATCAAAAATTTACGCCCTTAGAAAGCCTGAAGGCGGTGCTTGGTTTTCGGGGTCCCGTACGCGGCTAGGCTCCCAAAAAGTCTCATACATGTGGTATCCCCGTACTCAGGAGAAGCAACAGAATGCATTTTGGGGTGTAATTTCATATATTCCCATGGCATGTTTGAGCAATATATCATTTAGTGACAACTTTGTGCAAAAAAAAAAAAGAAATTGTCTTTTTCCCGCAACTTGTGTCACAATATAAAATATTCCATGGACTCGACATGCCTCTCAGCAAATAGCTTGGGGTGTCTACTTTCCAAAATGGGGTCATTTGGGGGGGGTTTGAACTGTCCTGGCATTTTATGCACAACATTTAGAAGCTTATGTCACACATCACCCACTCTTCTAAGCACTTGAAGACAAAGCCCTTTCTGACACTTATTGTTTACATGAAAAAGTTTTTTTTTTTTGCAAGAAAATTACTTTGAACCCCCAAACATTATATATTTTTTTAAAGCAAATGCCCTACAGATTAAAATGGTGGGTGTTTCATTTTTTTTTTTCACACAGTATTTGCGCAGCGATTTTTCAAACGCATTTTTTGGGGAAAAAACACACTTTTTAAAATTTTAATGCACTAAAACACACTATATTGCCCAAATGTTTGATGAAATAAAAAAGATGATCTTAGGCTGAGTACATGGATACCAAACATGACATGCTTTAAAATTGCGCACAGTGGCGACAAACTAAATACATTTTTAAAAGCCTTTAAAAGCCTTTACAGGTTACCACTTTAGATCTACAGAGGAGGTCTACTGCTAAAATTACTGCCCTCGATCTGACCTTCGCGGTGATACCTCACATGCATGGGGCAATTGCTGTTTACATTTGACGCCAGACCGACGCTTGCGTTCGCCTTTGTGCGAGAGCAGGGGGGGACAGGGGTGCTTTTTTTTTTTTTCTTTATTAATTTTTTGATTTTTTATCTTATTTTTAAACTGTTCCTTTCATTTTTATGTTTTTTTTAATCATTTTTATTGTTATCTCAGGGAATGTAAATATCCCCTATGATAGCAATAGGTAGTGACAGGTACTCTTTTTTGAAAAAATTGGGGTCTATTAGACCCTAGATCTCTCCTCTGCCCTCAAAGTATCTGACCACACCAAGATCGGTGTGATAAAATGCTTTCCCAATTTCCCAATGGTGCTGTTTACATTCGGCGAAATCTAAGTCATGAAATGCTCGTAGCTTCCGGTTTCTTAGGCCATAGAGATGATTGGAGCCATTCTGGTCTCTGATCAGCTCTATGGTCAGCTGGTCGAATCACCGGCTGCATTCTCAGGTTCCCTGTTGGGACAGGAGAGCCAGAGAAAAACATGGAAGACAGTGGGGGGGGAATCCCTCCCACTGCTTGTAAAAGCAGTCTAGAGGCTAATTAGCCGCTAGGATTGCTTTTACATAAAAGCCGACCGCTGGCTGAAAAGAATGATACCAAGATGATACCTAAACCTGCAGGCATCATTCTGGTATAACCACTCAAAGTCCAGCAACATACCAGTACGTTGTTGGTCCTTGTATTGTAAACTTTTTTTTCATGCAGCCTGTGGGCTGAACGAAAAAAAGATATTGATCGGTGGGTATGCCCACCATTAGAATACCTCCCTTCATCTGCCCACTTCTAATGATGGGCATACATGCACCATTTATATATGCCGAAGCATGGGGGCATCCTCCCGCAAAAGGCAGGAGCAAATTGCTCCTCCACCCACTACTGCCCCCACGCTTCGGCATATATGCTGAAGTATGTAACTGTGGTGGTGAAATCACCTCCGACAGCGCTGGAGTCACGGCTTTATATATCGTGGGAGCAAACGCTGTTGCTGTCAAGATAAATAAATCCGCTCTGCAGCTGAATGGCGTACCTGAAAACAAAAAAGTGGTTAACAATAAAAAAGTATAAAAAAATTGCATACCTATAAAGCAAACATGATAAAAACATAACAATAAAACATTGCAGTATAGAATACAATAAAAAAGAGCAGAACAATAGAGAGAGAAACAATAAAACGACAACTATTTTTGGTTTTTTTATTTTATATTTTTTTTGTATTTTTATTTTTTTATCTTTTTTTTTAATTTTATTTTTTTTAACACTTTTTTTAGTAACTTTAACTTTTAACTGTAACTGTACCAGGTTTGGATCTCTCAAAATGCGATGGAATCTTGGGAGACCCTGTGTTAGTGTGCCTAGTCTGTGCCGTGCTGAACCCTACACTAATACTCCACTAGTGTATGGTAGCGTTCAAAACATTCACCAATGCATAGACCAGTATTGTCAGGACAGGAGGGACAACAATACGGGGTGTCACACCTAAATCCGCGCTTGCTGCAGACACGACATCTTTTTTGGGGGGCTCGTTGGGTAGGGGTACTCTGGAGGACATAAGGAAAATGCCTCCCATGCAGCCGGCTTACTGCATTTGGATTGGGAAGGTGAGGTGGAGCACCACCTGGAAACAGAAGGGCTCTGACGATCTCTTCCTGGAATTTAAGGAAGGATCCAGTCCGTCCTGAAGCTCTGTATAGCACATGAGCATTCAGCAAAGCCAATTGAAATAAATAAACAGACACTTTTTTGTACCAGCGTCTGGCCTTACGGGCAACTAGGTACGGCGCCAACAACTGGTCGTTGAGGTCCACCCCTCCCATATTAAGGTTGTATTCGTGGACACAGAGGGGTTTCTCCACAACGCCAGTCGCCGTAGTAATTTGGGTCGTCGTGTCTGCATGAAGGGAGGTAAGAACGAAAACATTATTATTGTCCCTCCACTTCATAGCGAGCAAATTATTATACTGCAAGCAGGCTCTCTCCCCCAGCCTAAGACGGGACTCTACAAGCCACTGGGGAAAGCCCCGGCGATTAGGTCGCACGGTGCCACATGCTCCAATCTGATGATCAAACAAGTGACTAAAAAGTGGCACGCTCGTATAATCATTGTCCAAGTACAAGTGGTACCCCTTTCCGAATAAGGGTGACACCAAGTCCCACACTATCTTGCCAGCGCTTCCTATGTAGTCAGGGCAGTTTATCGGCTCTACGTGACTATCTTTTCCCTCGTAAACCATAAATCTACATGTATAGCCTGTGGCCCTGTCACAGAGCTTATACATCTTGACCCCGTATCTGGCACGCTTGCTGGGAAGGTACTGTTTGAATGACAAGCGGCCAGAAAACTTAATCAGGGACTCATCAACGCAGACAACTTGATGGGGGGTAAACAAGTCTGCAAAATGTTGGTTGAAGTGGTTTATGAGGGGCCGAATTTTGTAGAGCCGATCGTATGCAGGGTCTCCACGAGGACGACAGAGTTAATTGTCGTTGAAGTGCATGAACCGCAAAATCTGCTCGTATCGTGCCCTGGTCATGGAGGCAGAGAACACGGGCATATGGTGAATTGGGTCAGTGGACCAATATGACCGCAACTCACTCTTTTTGGTTATGCCCATGAGGAGGGAAAGGCCCAGAAAGATCTTAAATTCGGAGACCGTAATTGGTCTCCAATCTCTGGCAAGGGAGGACTGGGGAATAGTGGCGATGTGTTGACCAGCGTACAAATTGCTTTGGTCCACAATAGATCTATAGAGATCTTCGGTGAAAAACAGCGAATAAAAATCCAGTGGCGTAAAGTCAACTGTTTCCACCTGAATTCCGGGTTGGCCAGTGAAAGGGGGAAGTACGGGTGCTGCAGAAGTGGTGGGTTCCCAATTCGGATTGGCGAATGCAGCAGGAAGGGCACTATGGGCATGACGGGCCTGTGTTTGTCTTCTTCTTGGTGGCAGCGGGACACTACTTGTGCTTGCCACCTCGCCAGCTTGAACTGCACTTATGGGACTCGCCACGTCACCACGTGATACTGCAGTGCTGGATGTACGACCAGGGTGTACTAGGCCGCTGGTGCTTGCCAGTTCACCAGAAGGAGTAGCGGCACTAGTACTTCTCTGCTCCATACGAGAGCCCTGCGGTTCTTGCACTTCAAGGACAGAAGAAGTTCGGGGTCTGGTACGCCTGACCCTAGCAGGGACCACAACTCCGTCGTCAGAGCTATCTGTCATGGAGCCGCTGTCCTCTACAGGTTCGTATTCTGAGCCTGAACTTGACAGATGAGTGACTTCCTCTTCACTATCTGTCATACTCAGAAACGTGTAGGCCTCTTCACTAGTGTACCTTCGATTTGCCATTTTGGCCTCTAAATTTAGGGGTACACTAGTGAGACTCACAGGCAAAAAAGCTCCTGACTGTTAGCGACTGATTCAAAACGCTACCAAAAAACTGTTAGCGATCGCAGGGATCAGGCCTGACTCTGCAAACGCTGCAGTTATGTGTGCTTAGTGTTTTGTAAGTGTCAGTTATCGATCGATACTGCACTTGGGTGGGCTGGGCTGGGCTGGGCCGAGGGGCAAAACGCAGGTGCTAGCAGGTATCTGGGCTGATCCCGCTAACACTGTGTTTCAGGGAACCCTAAACTGCTGGGGAGTATAGATCTGATCGGATCAGATATCGATCCGTTCAGATACTATAGCACTAAGGGATGTGTATGCTGCGTGCGTGGGTTTTAGCGGTACTGGCGCTAACCTGACGCTGCCTGGGGCGACGCAGACCTTATCAGATCCTAAAAACTTAACTTATATCACCGCCGGGCAATTAGGGGGTTAAACCTTTATAAGGTAATAAACGGCGGGTGCCCTAAAACTATAATAAACTATAATAAACTGTAATAAACTATAATAAACTACAAAAAGCAAACTAGCTAACCAGCGTCACCCGTAACACTTATACGGTGATCGCTGGTGAAAGGGTTAACTAGGGGGCAATCAAGGGGTTAAAACCTTTAGCAGGTAGTATATGGGGGTCCCTGTCGCTATAAAACACTGACAGCGAACCTATATACTTACCTCCCTAACTAGCGTCACCTGTGTCACTAATACAGCGATCAGAAAAACGATCGCTTAGCGACACTGGCGACGGGGGGTAATCAAGGGGTTAACTTTTATTAGGGGGGGTTAGGGGGGTACCCTGGACCTAAAGGGGGGTACCCTAGACCTAAAGGGGGCTAACCTAACTGCCCTAACACTTGTAACTGACACAAACTGACACCAATGCAAAAAAAAAAAACTGCTATTGGTGTCAGAGTGACAGGGGGTACAGGGGGGTGATCGGGGGGTGATTGGGGGGTGACTGGGGGGTGACAAATGTGCCTGCGTGTTCTACTGTAAGTGTAGTGTTGGTGCACTTACTTGGATGTCTTCTCTCCTCTGCGCCGGGACGAAAAGACCGGCTCGAGGAGGGATGACATGTTTACATTACAGAGGGAAAGGAAGCATTTTCATTCGCCGGGAGCGATCGGGAGGGGGTGGCCAACAATGGATGGCCTCCCCCTCACCTCCCATCGCCCGCGAATGAGAGCCGACCGCCTATGGCACCGGGGGGGGGGTCCTATCGGACCCCCCACCCGCGGGAGGCAGATCCGTGCCATTCTGCCGCAGTATATATGCGTTAGGCGGTCGGCAAGTGGTTAATGTGTATGCGCCCAACCAACACCAGCTACACTTCCTCCACAAACTTTTACGAAAGCCCACCAAAAAGGAAGATTAATACTGTGTGGAGACTTCAATACAACCCCTGATCCGAATCTGGACTCCTCATCTAGCACTAGACGCCCGGGTATGTCTCTCCTGGCCACACTACACGCACAAGACCTATATGATGCTTGGAGGTGCATGCACGCCGGCGAAAGGGACTACACCTTTTTCTCCTCTCCACATAGAGTCTATTCCCGAATTGACCTTTTTCTTGTGGATCAAAACACCTTAGCCCAAACGACATCTACAACAATAAATACCATCACGTGGTCTGACCACGCGTCCATCACTATATCCATAAAAGATGAATCAAATTGCAACGTACCGAACATGTGGAGGTCCAACACCTATTTAATGCAACAACCAGACTTAAAAAATGCTATAAATCAACATCTTAAAGAGTTCTTTGGTATTAATGATTCCTCTGTGCCGGATCAATTTATACTATGGAATTCACATAAGGCATATATACGTGGTATTTTTATACAATTAGGGGCAAGAGCTAAGAGGCAGCAGCAACAACAGGTAAAAGAACTAACAGACAAAATATTTTTGCTTGAAACTAGTAACAAACAAAAAACATCCCCTATATTATCCCAACAACTTACACAGCTACGCAATGACCTAAGATTACTATTACTTGAGAGTTTCGAAAGATCATCAAAAAAGCTTAAAATGACATATTACGCTACAGGAAACAAAGCTGGCAAGACCTTAGCGTATAGATTAAAAGGCCTCAGACACAAATCAAAGATCCCTTATATACTGCACCCTATAACTAAACACAAACTCTACCACCCTCAAGACATAGCGAACACTTTTAGTCACTATTATAGTACATTATACAACTTAAAAGACGATACAAACACTATACAACCTAGTACTGACGCAATTAATTCTTTTCTACAACACCTAGACATGCCTTCCCTCACACAAGATCAAATACAGACCTTAAACCAAAAATTTAACACAGAAGAACTACATAAAACCATTGATTCCCTCCCCAGCAACAAATCACCGGGCCCAGACGGCTTCTCTGGGGAATATTATAAAACTTTTAAACACCTATTAATTCCGTATATGGAACGTACTTTTAACACCGCTGCTGCCTCTGCTTCTTTCCTACCAGAAATGTTGAGTGCAATAATCGTGACACTGCCAAAGCCAGGGAAGGAACCCAATACCCCCCCAAATTTCAGGCCTATCTCACTGCTCAACACTGATCTGAAAATATATGCCAAACTTATTGCATCCCACTTACTAAACATACTCCCCCTTCTCATTCACCCTGACCAAACCGGGTTTACCAAGGGCCGTCAGACGTCCGATGCTACCCGCAGGTTGACAAATATCATACATTTAGCTAAGGTGCACAAGAGGCCTTCTCTGCTGTTGGCGTTGGACGCAGAGAAGGCCTTCGACCGCATACACTGGCAATACCTCACTCAGGTCTTGGGCAGGTTCGGTTTTTCTGGCACCATTCTCTCAGCAATCCTGGCCTTATACTCTAAACCTTCGGCCCAAGTATTTACATCAGGAGCATTATCCAAACCATTTAGCATAACAAACGGCACTAGACAGGGATGTCCCTTGTCCCCATTAATTTTTAATTTACTCATGGAACCTTTGACTATATATATTCGCTCCCATCCCGACATTAAAGGTTTCTGCATAGCTAAGTCCACCAATAAGATAAGCTTATTTGCGGACGACATAATCATGATCTTGACCAATGTGGAAACTTCCCTGGCTTTGGTACACAACGCATTAAATATGTTCAATAAAATATCTTACTACAAAGTAAATGAGAACAAATCCTACATAATGGGGATAGGCATTGACCCTGGTATACAAGACAAACTTAGTTCAAGATTCCCATACTCCTGGGATAACAAAGGGATAAAATACTTGGGCATAACCCTAACAGCAACTATAGATAACCTAGTGGCTGCTAACTATACCTCATTTTTGGGAATTCTACAGAAAAAACTTTCAGATCTTGCTAAAGTGGAAATATCGTGGACAGGAAGACTGGCAGCGTTTAAAATGATGGTTCTACCACAGCTGCTCTACCTGTTTAGAATGCTCCCAGTCCCTGTCCCTAATTCCTTCTTTTCTAGTGCACAATCTCAGATCAATAGATTTCTCTGGCAAGGCAAGAAGGCCAGGTGTGCCCTCATGAAACTCACTAGGTCTAGAGAAGCTGGAGGAATAGGACACGTCATACTAAAAGACTACTATATAGCAGCAATTCTTTCACAAGTCAAATATTGGCTATCCCAATCTCAGGTCCATAGATGGTTGGAGCTAGAGACAGCACAGGTCCCTAGGACAAATCTAGCTGACTTACTACTATCTTCCAACATCCAGACATACACTCAAACACACCTATCCCCTACAATGGTTGCTACACTACTAGCTTGGAAGACATTCATATCATCAAAATTCACGAACCAAACAACCAAAGGTATTCCGATTACTACATCCAGCTTAACACTGGTAATACCAAACTTACGTATAACACACTGGATGTCCAGAGGCATACTAACACTAGAGGACTTTATGAATGGTCCAATACCCAAAACATTTGAGATCCTACAAACCGAGTACGGTTTGGAAGACTACGACTATTATAGCTACATCCAGATATTGCATCTACTTCAAAGATACCCCAACACTTCCATTGCAGTACCATGGCGAGTATTCCTATACTTTACAAACCCCAACACTAACATAAAAGGTATATCCTTGTTTTATAACTTGCTCAACAACAAACAGGTGTTCACCAAAACTGACAACATCAAAGCATGGGAACATAAGCTGGGTACAACCTATACTGAAGAACAATGGCAAAAAGCCTTACGTAACACATTTGCAGCCACTAAATGCGTTAACCTATGGGAGACAACCTATAAATTAATACTAAATTGGTACTTAACGCCATACCGAATTTCTAAGTTCGCTCGACAAACCTCGCCTCTATGCTGGAGAAACTGCGGACAAGTAGGTACACTACATCATATTATTTGGGAATGCCCAAGTATATATACATTATGGCAAAAAGTATTTATATTAATCTCAACAATAGCAGGACTTACAGTTACCCCGAAAGCAGATCTGGCTGTCCTATCATTAGGCATAGAAAACATACCGGTAGCTACTAAAAACATAATTATACATATATTACTTAGCACTAGGTTAACAATTCTCAGACATTGGAAGGATACTAAACCTCCCACCTTCAGTGAAATTATCGAACTGACCAACACACACGCCACCTACGAATGTATGTTTGCAGCAGCCAAGGGTCAATATGCCAAATGGTCTAGTTGGAAAAAATGGTACGCACATACCCATAAGGGTTAAAGTTCTTTTCGTTTTGACTACCTACAACCTATACTCATATGAAGTAGGCAAAGCTGCATATATTCTGTTTATGTTTTAATTTAATTATTATTTATGTTACCTTAACAATGTTATTACCAGTACGACAAAATTTTACTTATACGGAATGCTAGCCCTTTTACTAGTTTATTTCCGAAATCTCTAATTAGTATGTATGAATGTTCATGCCAAACTTCCAAATGAAGATTATACTATCATATTAAAGATGGTCCACAACGGCCGACATCTAATTAACTATGTATACCATTACATATTACCTGAGGTATAAGACGAAAATGTGATGTCGCAGAATATCCATACACTATACTGTATGCGAACTGTACTGTTTACAAAATATATGGTTTATATTCTGTATTGTTTACAATTTATACTGTTTGATTCCTTCAAACCAATAAAAAACATTGGAATTAAAAATGTCTCAGGAAACAGGAATGAGCCTGCCCATTGCCTTATTCAGTGTTAGGTACACTCCAAGGGGAAACCATGGCCTGTCACCCCATGAGATATTGTTTGATTCAGCCCCCAGACTGGGTTGTTACTTCCCACAGCAATTACAGCTCCAATCTGATGTATTGACTGATTATGTGACTGCTTTATCTTGAGAATTAACCCGTATCCGTTCGCGAGTGTTTTCTTCCATTCCAGATCCTGAGTTAGATACAGGAACACACAAGCTGGTTCCCAGTGATTGGGTCCTGGTAAATAAGTTTGTGAGAAAACATACTCTTGAACCCAGATATGCTGGTCCTTTCCAGGTTCTCCTAACAACTGCCACATCAGTCAAGGTGGCCAGAAAGAACTCATGGATACACGCCTCCCACTGCAAGAAAGTCCCTGTACCTGAGGAAGAGGCCGAGGGGACCGAATGATTCTGTATATCCTTTTCATTGTAATCATTGCTCAGGCACAAGAGGTAGCCATCAAACAAAAAGATGGTATAACACAATTCTGGTATAACTCACCCAATACACATGTTGCCACCTTTATATCCTCTTATTAACAGATAATTCCAGGTACTATGTACAAGATCCGGTCCTGGGATGAAACAGTAAGACCCATGACTGTATGTATGCATTACTGATTCCTATTGGGGTAACAACTGATTCCTGGGGAGCAGTGGGTTGGAACACTGGTGATACAAACTAGGGGTACAATGCTGAGAATGCCTTGAATAGACAAACATGGGAAGTCACTCATAGATAGAATGACAATCAACAAACACACAGATCAGTATTTCACCAAGGAGTTCATGCTGATCATTGAGAATCCTAGCCCAGGAGACAGCATGTTCCTATGTTTTGGGCCTATGGTGGGGAATTGGGTATCCCAGTTTTTAGAAAGCCTTTCCAACTGAAAGATATGTTCAGCAACCCAAAGTGGAGTGTTCCCCAATCTACATCTAGCTCCAACCCCCTGAGGCCCCATATACAGACATTAAACGACACGGTAGCCATAGCAGACCCTACTTTGAGGATACTATGGCTGCAGAAATTGGGTTCTCAGATGTCAACTTGTGGCTCGAGTGGATGAGGTACAGTGCAGGGAAACACAATAAGACCAATTGCTATGTGTGCGAGGGGGCTAGACCACATCTAGGAACAGTACCCCTAAACATACCCCCCGAACATGAGACATGTTTCCTTAGCATGTTTACAAACACAACCACTAGCCACTCCCTGTGTGAACATTGGAAGAAGGAATATCCCATAGTCACCAAGAACCCCAAGCCAGGAGAAGGTATCACCATATACCCTGGCAATTACAAATGTTATGGAAGATATCACTGGGGGGGACCCCTTGGGAATTTCACTAAGGGTTACTGTGGATCTTATAGTAAGGTGTCAACAGATCTGGTGCAAAATCAAGTCCAGTCTTTGGGAGACGTGTACTGAATCTGCGGAGTCATGAAAATCAGAAGCAGATTGACATGACAGTGGACAGGAGAATGTGCACTGGCCAAGGCCATAATGCCTCTACATATTCTCTTGGAAAACCCAAAGCCAGATACAAACAATGCACCCAGACCTAACAGGAGGCGTAGGAGTGCCCCAGCAGGAAACTTTGACCCTCATGTATACATAGATGCCATAGGGGTCCCTAGAGGGGTCCCAGATGAGTTCAAAGCAAGAGACCAAGTTGCAGCAGGATTTGAGTCCCTGATCCCCATCATCACTGTAAACAAGAATGTAGACTGGATAAATTACATCTACTACAACCAACAAAGGTTTGTCAATTACACCAGAGATGCACTCCAAGGTTTAGCCGAACAACTAGAAGCCGCTTCACACATGACTTTCCAAAACTGTATGGCCTTAGATATGGTCCTAGCTGAAAAGGGGAGTGTGTGTAAGATGTTACCTGAAACAAGTACATGCTGTACTTATATCCCAGATAACACAGACCCAAACGGTAAAGTGACCTTAGCCATCCAGAAACTTGAAGGTTTGTCCAAGGAACTAAAAAGGAATTCAGGGCTCTCCAACCCCTGGGATCAGTACTTCACCTGGATCAAGGGGGGATGGCAGGGAATTTTAACACAGATCGAAATAGCCATTCTGATAATTTTATTGACCCTAGCTATCATGGTCTGCTGTGTTTTTCCCTGCCTTAAGAAATGTGTAGAGAAAGCTGTCGACCAATCTACTCCCATGTTTGTGAACCAAGAAATACCAGATGATGATGAAGATTATGTAAGACTTGATAATGATTATGTGTTACACTCCGTTACAGTCACTTCTCCCCAGGGTGCAACACCATAGGATTACAGGGACAGACAGCACCCGATTGCCCCTCTCTAAGCTGTATCGAGGGGGGTAGTGAGTTAGTTGCTGCTCTTCTCTATATACAGCCCAGAAGAGTTTCAGAGGAGAATGGGCCAGGTGAGTAGGACTTTTCATATGAGGGACAGATTGAAATAATTAAAATAGACAGTTTCAAGGGGGGACTGTAATGGATGTGATTAAGAGTATCATGAAATGTCTATTCCAATATATATTTATTTTTATATATATATATACACACATATACATACATACATACATACATACATACATACACGCACTTATACATGCTTTATATGTCTGACATATCAGTTATCGGTAGGGATGAGCCGAACACCCCCCCGTTTCAGTTTGCACCAGAACCTGCGAACAGACCAAAAGTTTGCGCGAACTTTAGAACCCCATTAAAGTCTATGGGGCTTGAACGTTTCAAATCAAAAGTGCTAATTTTAAAGGCTAATATGCAAGTTATTGTCTTAAAAAGGGTTTGGGGACCGGGTCCTGCCCATGTGTCAATGCAACAAAAAAGTTTAAAATAAACGTCCGTTTTTTAGGGAGCAGTGATTTTAATGATGCTTAGAGTGAAAAAAAAGTGAAATATTCCTTTAACCACTTCCCGCCCGCCCTATAGCGGATTGACGTCCGGGAAGTGGTTGTGTTATCCTGACTGGGCGTCATATGACGTCCAGCAGGATAACATGCCGCAGCGCACCCCCGGGGGCGCGCATCGCGGCGATCGGTGGAGCGGTGTGTCAGTCTGACACACCGCTACACTGATCTTGGTAAAAAGCCTCCGGCGGAGGCTCTTTACCACGTGATCAGCCGTGTCCAATCACGGCTGATCACGCTGTCAATAGGAAGAGCCGTTGATCGGCTCTTCCTCACTCGCGTCTGACAGACGCAAGTAGAGGAGAGCCGATCGGCGGCTCTCCTGGCAGGGGGGGTCTGCGCTGATTGTTTATCAGCACAGCCCCCCCGCAGATCACCCCACTGGACTACCAGGGATGCCACTAGGACCACCAGGGAAGGGGCAACGTGGATGGCCAGGTATGTACCCCATGGCCATCCACATGTGCCCAATCTGTGCCAATCAGTGCCCACAAATGGGCACTGATTGGCACTATTATGCCAATGATACGCCCAGCAATGCCCAGCAATGCCCAGCAATGCTATATCAGTGCCACCTGTCATTGCCCATCTGTGCCACCAGTCATTGCCCATCGGTGCCACCTGTCAGTGCCCATCTGTGCCCATCTGTGCCCATCAGTGCCCACCTATCAGTGCCCATCAGTGCCACACATCAGTGCCACACATCAGTGCCACACATAAGTACCCATCAGTGCCACCCATATATGCCAATCAATGCCACCTATGAGTGCCCATCAGTGCCGCCTATGTGTGCCCATCGGTGCCACCTATGAGTGCCAATCAGTGCCACATACCAGTGCCACCTATCAGTGCCCATCAGTGCCACCTATCAGTGCCCATCAGTGCCGCCTATCAGTGCCCATCATCAGTGCCCGCTAGTGCCACCTCATCAGTGCCACCTCATTGGTGCCACCTCATCGGTGCCCATCAGTGCCGCCGTATCAGTGCCCATCAGTGCAGCTATATCAGTGCCCATTATTGAAGGAGAAAGCGTACTTATTTACAAAAAAATTTAACAGAAACGAAGAAAAACGTGTTTTTTTTCAAAATTTTTGGTCTTTTTTTATTTGTTGCGCAAAAAATAAAAACCGCAGAGGTGATTAAATACCACCAAAAGAAAGCTCTATTTGTGGGAACAAAATGATAAAAAAATTGTTTGGGTACAGTGTAGCATGACCGCGCAATTTTCATTCAAATTGCAACAGCGCTGAAAGGTGAAAATTGGGCTGGGCGGGAAGGTGTCTAAGTGCCTGGTATTGAAGTGGTTAAATATCGTGCCTGGGGGGTGTCTATAGTATGGCTGTAAAGTGGCACGTGTTTAGTGCTTAGAACAGTCCCTGCAAAAAATTACATTTTTAAAGGAATAAAAGTCATTTAAAACTGCTTGCGGCTTTAATGTAATGTCGGGTCCCGGCAATATGGATGAAAATCAGTGAGACAAACGGCATGAGTACCCCCCCCCCAGTCCATTACCAGGCCCTTTGGGTCTTGTATGGATATTAAGGGGAACCCCGCACCCAAATTAGAAAAAAAAGGCCCTATATACTCTGAACAGCAGTATACAGGTGGTGCAAACAAGACAGGGACTGTAGGTTTGTTGTTAAGTAGAATCTATTTGTAGTTTTGAACTGGTACATTTTTAAAGTGTAGCTCCGTCCAAAAAATCTATTTTTCAGCTTTTTGGAAAACATAGGGAAGGGTTAACACCCCTGTAACATTTGTTTTGCTGTCTGTGTACCTCTTCAGAAGATTTCACCTCACTTTCTGTTCCAATGACAAATGTTTTTTTGAAAATTTGGGGTTTTTAGAGTGAAAAAAGGATTGGTGATAAAGCATCAGTGAAGAGGAGACACGCTTTTCCCATATTAACTCTTACAGGAGAGAATTTCCCTTCCTAGGGGTAGATTTCATCTTACTTCCTGTTGTCTCCTTCCGTTTGCAATTAGGAGTCGTTTGTAAGTTGGATGTTTGAAAGTAGGGGCCTGCCCTATATACTCTGCAGAAATTGGGGCCTTAGGTATTGGTGTTGCCACAACACTAAGCCCTCACAGTTACTCTTGGTGGGTGCAGGAACAGGCCCTGCTGTGAAATATTAGATCAAGAATTGTAATTACATGTCCCTGTTGAACAGGGGCAGAAAAATTGGGCCTTAGACACTGGTGCCACAACACTGCAACCCCTCACAGATGCTAAAGTTGGAGCACAGGAATGAGCCCTATTGGGCCTTGGCCACTGGTGGCGGTGCCCAGAACCAAAAATGTTCTTACAAGCTATCAGCATGAAAATTGAGGAGGAAGAGGATTGTGACTCAGCATAACAGGATAATCACTCAGCATCAGCATAGGCAGTCTTGAAGGGATCTTATATTAAAAAAAAAAAATCGGTTACATTAGCATCAGGTGCTTGGTAGCTGGTGATCCAAAACTGATTCATTTTTATAAAGGTCAGCCAATCGACCAAATCGGTGGACAGACACACCCTGTGATCGGTTACAAAACCTCCAGCAGCACTGAATGTGCGTTCTGAAAGAACGCTGGATGCAGGACAGGCCAGTAGCTCAATTGCATACTGTGCAAGCTCTAGCCAGTGATCCATCCTCAAGACTCTTGCTTGTGGAGCAATAATAAAAGCATATTTTATAGGTACAAGGAAGCCTTTGTTTTGTTTAATGATGCCCCTTAAGCTCCTCCCATCATCAAAAGTTTGACCACGCCCACATTTGCAGCTGCGTGCTATACAAGGTTACTTCCTTCCTCAAGTTTCCCCTCATTTTGAAGTTCAAAAGTTGGGATTTATAATTCAATAATGTCAGCAATCTGGAGGCACGTTCATCCCCATATAGTTAAACTGTCCCAGGAACAACTAAGTAGCCATTTTTAAAATTCTACCTTACTGCAATGTACAGCTTCTAAAAAGCAAACTCAGGTACAGTACTTACTGCTAGGTAAACAATAAAGCACAGGGAACAGTCTCATTCCACGCCCGTTCCGATCCAGCCTACACCAGCCACCTCTTCTGAGTCACAAGTGGAGGTCTGGGGAAAGGGGGGGTGGGTTACATTATAGTGCCGAATGCCGATTGGCTGAGAGGTGGCGGGCTGAGCAATCGTCACTGTTGCAGCTCCGCAGTGTCAAACAATCTCATCCACTTCTTACTCAGCTAGGCACTGTGTGCAGCGGTGGAAGCCTGCCGCGGAGCTTCCCGCTGTTGGTCTCCCTCCACACTAACCACCGGCAGCTGTTTTTTAAAGACGGCCCTGCCGCCGACTGGGGGGCATTCCATACCACACGTTAGGCAAATTGGGCGGTCACAGGGCTCCCGTGAGTTTGAGGTCTGAGGCGACCGCCTAATTTGCCTAATTAAAGAGCCACCTCTGCTGCTGCCCCCTTTTCTGTGGTTACTTGTATCCACAGTATCCCATCTGGTAATAAATTTAAAAGAGCGAATAAAAGTCCTGGATGGCTTAACTCCAATGTAAAAATGCATATAAAAGCAAAGGAGAAGGCCTTCAAAAAATACAAGGTTGAGGGATCATCCTCAGCATTCAGACTTTATAAAGAATGCAACAAGAAATGTAAGGGTGCAATTAGGACAGCTAAGATAGAACATGAAAGACACATAGCGGAGAAGAGCAAAAAAAATCCCAAGAAATTCTTTAAGTATGTAAACAGTAAAAAAGGGAGGACAGACCATATTGGCCCCATAAAGAATGAGGAAGGACATCTGGTTACAAAGGATGGGGAGATGGCGAAGGTATTGAATTTATTCTTCTCCTCGGTCTTCACGAATGAATCGGGGGGCTTCAGTAACCAAAACTGCAGTGTTTATCCTCATGACACAACACAGGAAGCACCTCCATGGTTAACAGAGGACAGAATTAAAATTAGACTTGAGAAACTTAACATTAATAAATCACCGGGACCAGATGGCTTGCATCCGAGGGTACTTAGGGAACTCAGTCAAGTGATTGCCAGATCATTGTTCCTAATTTTTACAGTATGTCAATTTTTTACTAATACTAATTTTTAGTATGTAAAGTCTTGGAGGGGATGATAAGGGACTATATACAAGATTTTAGTAATAAGAACGGTATCAATAGCAGTAATCAGCATGGATTCATGAAGAATCGTTCTTGCCAAACCAATCTATTAACCTTCTATGAGGAGGTGAGTTGCCATCTAGATAAAGGAAGGCCCGTAAACGTGGTGTATCTGGATTTTGCAAAAGCATTTGACACAGTTCCTCATAAACGTTTACTGTACAAAATAAGGTCTGTTGGCATGGACCATAGGGTGAGTACATGGATTGAAAACTGGCTACAAGGGCGAGTTCAGAGGGTGGTGATAAATGGGGAGTATTCAGAATGGTCAGGGGTGGGTAGTGGGGTTCCCCAGGGCTCTGTGCTGGGACCAATCCTATTTAATTTGTTCAAAAATGACCTGGAGGATGGGATAAACAGTTCAATCTCTGTATTTGCAGACAATACTAAGCTAAGCTGGGCAATAACTTTTCCGCAGGATGTGGAAACCTTGCAAAAAGACCTGAACAAATTAATGGGGTGGGCAACTACATGGCAAATGAGGTTCAATGTAGAAAAATGTAAAATAATGCATTTGGGTGGCAAAAATATGAATGCAATCTATACACTGGGGGGAGAACCTCTGGGGGAATCTAGGATGGAAAAGGACCTGGGGGTCCTAGTAGATGATAGGCTCAGCAATGGCATGCAATTCCAAGCTGCTGCTAACAAAGCAAACAGAATATTGGCATGCATTAAAAAGGGGATCAACTCAAGAGATAAAACGATAATTCTCCCACTCTACAAGACTCTGGTCCGGCCGCACCTGGAGTATGCTGTCCAGTTCTATGCACCAGTCCTCATTAAGGATGTACTGGAAATGGAGCGAGTGCAAAGAAGGGCAACAAAGCTAATAAAGGGTCTGGAGGATCTTAGTTATGAGGAAAGGTTGCGAGCACTGATCTTATTCTCTCTGGAGAAGAGACGCTTGAGAGGGGATATGATTTCAATATACAAATACCGTACTGGTGACCCCACAATAGGGATAAAACTTTTTCGAAGAAGAGAGTTTAACAAGACTCGTGGCCACTCATTAAAATTAGAAGAAAAGAGGTTTAACCTTAAACTACGTAGAGGGTTCTTTACTGTAAAAGTGGCAAGGATGTGGAATTCCCTTCCAGAGGCGGTGGTCTCAGCGGGGAGCATTACAGGGATATACAATGTAATACTGACATATAATCACACACATAGGTTGGACTTGATGGACTTGTGTCTTTTTTCAACCTCACCTACTATGTAACTATGTAACTATGTAAAACAGCCCCATCAAAATTGCCCCTATAAAACTTCCTGCATCAAAATTGCCCCATCATATTGCCACAGTCATAACTGCCCCATCATATTGCCACCATCAAAACTTCCCCCATCATATTGCCCCATCAAAACTGCCCCATCAAAATGGCCCCCATCAAAATTGCCACCATCAAAACTGCCCCATCATACTGCCACCATCAAAACGGCCCCCATCAAAACTGCCCCCATCATATTGTCCCATCAAAACTGCCCAATCAAAATTGCCCCATCAATATTGCCCCATCAAACTGCCCCCATCAAAATTGCCCCATCATATTGCCAATGTCAAAATTGCCAATGTCAAAATTGCCCTATCAAAACTGCCCTATCATATTGCCACCATAAAAACTGCCCCCATGAAAATGGCCCCCATCAAAACTGCCCCATCATATTGCCCCCATCAAAACTGCTCCATCAAAATGGCCCCCATCAAATTTGCCCCATCATATTGCCACCATCAAAACTGCCCATCATATTGCCACCATCAAAATGGCCCCCATCAAAACTGCCCCCATCATATTGCCCACATCAAAACTGCCCCATCATATTGCCACCATCAAAAATGCCCCATCATATTGCCCCCATCAAAACTGACCTCATCAAAACTGCCCCCATCAAAACTGCCCCATCAAATTGCCACATCAAAACTGCCCCCATCAGAATTGCCCCATCAAAACTGCCCGCATCAAAACTGCCCTATCATATTGGCACCATCAAAACTGCCCCAACATATTGCCACCATCAAAACTGCCCAATCAGAATTGCCCCATTAAAACTGCCCCATAATATTCCTCTATTATAAATCAGTACATGGCGTGTCTGTGCTGTCCCCGGGTTCTGTAATCAGAGCTGAGTTCCTCCAGCGCCTCCCCCACTGCCCATCACTGTGTATAAGAAGCTTTGGTAACCATGGCAACAAAGGCCTGGTTGTCCTAATTTAAAATGAACTGCCCCCATCATATTGCCACCATTAGAATTGCCCCATCAAAACGGCCCCCATCAAATTTGCCCCATCATATTGCCACCATCAAAACTGCCCATCATATTGCCACCAACAAAATGGCCCCCATCAAAACTGCCCCCATCATATTGCCCCATCAAAACTGTCCCATCATATTGCCACCATCAAAACTGCCCCATCATATTGCCACCATCAAAACTGCCCCATCATATTGCCCCCCATCAAAACTGACCTCATCAAAACTGCCCCCATCAAAACTGCCCCATCAAATTGCCACATCAAAACTGCCCCCATCAGAATTGACCCATCAAAACTGCCCGCATCAAAACTGCCCTATCATATTGGCACCATCAAAACCGCCCCATCATATTGCCACCATCAAAACTGCCCAATCAGAATTGCCCCATCAAAACTGCCCCATAATATTCCTCTATTATAAATCAGTACATGGCGTGTCTGTGCTGTCCCCGGGTTCTGTAATCAGAGCTGAGTTCCTCCAGCGCCTCCCCCACTGCCCATCACTGTGTATAAGAAGCTTTGGTAACCATGGCAACAAAAGCCTGGTTGTCCTAATTTAAAATGAAATTTTCTGAAATGATCACTAAACTTAAACAGCTTTTTCACAAAAACTGTAAAAGATATCAAACTGAAAAGATATAGCCAGATAGCTGAATATTTTGTAAACATTTTAAAGTGTGTTTGGTATCTATAGGTGAAAGTATGAAGCAGCTGAAACGTTTGGGAGCGGAAGAAGATTTTAAGGTTTTGAAGCATGCTCTCATTCACTTTAATGTTAAAAAAAGTGTTAAAAGGTTAATATTTTAAAAAGTATAAATAGTAGAAAAAAAGTTGAAGAAGTCCCATCATTAGCTGAAAGAGCTGAACATTTTAACAACTTGACCACTGGGCACTTAAACCCCCTTAATAACCAGACCAATTTTCAGCTTTTGGTGCTCTCACATTTTGAATGACAATTACTCAGTCATGCAACACTATATCTATATGAAATTTTTGTCCTTTTTTCACACAAACAGAGCTTTCTTTTGGTGGTATTTAATCACCACTGGGTTCTTTATTTTTTGCGCTATAAAAGAAAAACACAGAAAAATCGGTAAAAAAATGCATTTTTCTTCATTTCTGTTATAAAATTTAGCAAATTAGTAATTTTTCCTTCATATATTTTGGCCAAAATTTATACTGCTACATATCTTTGGTAAAAATAACCCAAATCGGTGGATATTATTTGGTCTTTGTGAAAGTTATAGAGTCCAAAAGCTATGGTGCCAATATCTGAAAATTGATCACACCTGAAGTACTGACGGCCTATCTAATTTCTTGAGACCCTAACATTCCAGAAAAGTACAAACACCCCCCAAATGACCCCTTTTTAGAAAGAAGACATTCCAAGGTATTTAGAAAGATGCATGGTGAGTTTTTTGAAGTTGTCATTTTTTCCCCACAATTCTTTGCAAAATCAAGTTTTTTTTTACTTTTTTTTTTTCATGAAATTGTCATATTAGCAGGTTATTTCTCACACACCGCATATGCATTCCACAAATTACACTCCAAAACACATTCTGCTATTACTCCTGAGTATGGCGATACCACATGTGTGAGACTTTTACACAGCGTGGCCACATACAGAGGCCCAACATGCAGGGGAGCACCTTCAGGCGTTCTGGAGCACCCGGGCCAATTCTGACATTTCTCTCCTAAATGTAAAAATCATCATTTATTAGCTAGAAAATTACATAGAACCCCAAAACATTATATATGTTTTTTAACAAAGACCCTAGAGAATACAATGGTGGTCATTGCAACTTTTTATCTCGCATGGTATTTGCGCAGCAATTTTTTTAACGCTTTTAAAAAAAAAAAAAAAAACAGTTTTGTGCTTAAAAAAAAAACAAACCAGTAAACTTAGCCCAATGTTTTTGCATAATGTGAAAGATGAAGTTACGCCGAGTAAATAGATACCCAACATGCCAACATGTCACCTTTCAAAATTGCATGCGCTTGTGGAATCGCGCCAAACTTTGCTACTCAAAAATCCCCATAGGCGACGCTTTAAAATTTTTTACTGGTTACATGTTTTGAGTTACAGAGGAGTTCTAGGCCCAAAATTATTGCTCTCGCTCTACTGATCGCAGCGATACCTCACATGTGTGGTTTAAACACCGTTTTCATATGTGGGCGGGACTTACGTATGCGTTCGCTTCTGCATGCGAGCACACGGGGACAGGGGCGCTTTAAAAAAAAAAACATTTGTTGTTCATTTTACTTTATTTATTTTAGTTTGATGCTTTTTTCCAAAAAAAAAAAAATGTCACCACTTTTATTCCTATTACAAGTCTGTAGGTGAAAGTATGGAGGTGCTGAAACTTTTAGGAGCGGAAGAAGATTTTGAGGATTTGAAGTAGGGATGAGCTTCGTGTTCGAGTCAAACCCATGTCCGACTCGAACATCGGCTGTTCGATCGTTCGTCGAATTGCGAATGATATGGGCCGTTCGCGCCAAATTCGTGTGGCGCGTCACGGCCCATAATTCACTGCAGCATCACAGTGCATTGCTGGCTGATGATTGGCCAAGCATGCACTATGACCCGCATGCTTGGCCAATCACAGCGCCGTCGGTAGAGAGAGCTGTAATTGGCCAAAGCCAGGGTGGCTTTGGCCAATTATGGCTCAGGGGGTTTAGAACACGCCCCACACTATATAAGGCCGCCGGCACGGCGGCCCTGTGTAGCGTGTTCCGGCATGCTTAGATAGACAGAGAGACAGTGTCATTTCATTTGAGTTAGCTAGATTAGGCAGGATAGTCAGTGAGTTAGCTGCACTTACAGTGTATTGTGTATATATATGCATCCCAGGTGTTGTATATATATATATATATATATATACACTGTATTCAGTCTAGCTAGATCCGTTCCTGTTATCTTCCTATTGACAGGCAGGCTTGTCTTGTTACAGTATTTACAGCTACCTGAAGAAAATTGCTGGTGTACTTTTGATTCTATTAGTACCACAGTCAGGCAGCTAGACTATTTACAGTTAGTGTAGTGCGCCCTCCTCACAGTGTTCAGCTAAAACTACAAGTTAGTGTAGTGCGACCTCTGCACAGTGTTCAGCTAAAGCTACAATTAGTGTAGTGCATCCTCCTCACAGTGTTCAACTAAAACTACAAGTTAGTGTAGTGAGACCTCTGCACAGTGTTCAGCTAAAGCTACAAGTTAGCGTAGTGCATCCTCCTCACAGTGTTCTGCTAAAGCTACAAGTTAGTTTAGTGTGAGCTCTGCACAGTGTTCAGCTAAAGCTACAAGTTGGTGTAGTGCGTCCTCCTCACAGTGTTCAGCTAAAGCTACAAGTTGGAGTAGTGTGTCCTCCTCACAGTGTTCAGCGAAAACTACAAGTTAGTGCAGTGCGACCTCTGCACAGTGTTCAGCTAAAGCTACAAGTTAGTGTAGTGTGTCCTCCTCACAATGTTCAGCTAAAACTACAAGTTAGTGTAGTGCGACCTCTGCACAGTATTCAGCTAAAGCTACAAGTTAGTGTAGTGCATCCTCCTCACAGTGTTCAGCTAAAGCTACAAGTTGGTGTAGTGCGTCCTCCTCACAGTGTTCAGCTAAAGCTACAAGTTAGTTTAGTGTGACCTCTGCACAGTGTTCAGCTAAAGCTACAAGTTAGAGTAGTGCATCCTCCTCACAGTGCTCAGCTAAAGCTACAAGTTGGTGTAGTGTGTCCTCCTCACAGTGTTCAGCGAAAAACTACAAGTTAGTGTAGGGCGACCTCTGCACAGTGTTCAGCTAAAGCTACAAGTTAGTTTAGTGCGTCCTCCTCACAGTGTTCAGCTAAGACTACAAGTTAGTGTAGTGCGACCTCTGCACAGTGTTCAGCTAAAGCTACAAGTTAGTGTAGTGCGTCCTCCTCACAGTGTTCAGCTAAGACTACAAGTTAGTGTAGTGCGACCTCTGCACAGTGTTCAGCTAAAGCTACAAGTTAGTGTAATGCGTCCTCCTCCACACAGTATTTTTTGGCGAGCTCTGCACAGTGTTCACCTAAAGCTACCTGTAGAAGGTTGGTGGTGTTTTCCTGATCCTATCACTACCGCAGGCAGCTAAATAAGCTACAAGTTAGTGTAGTGCGAGCTCTGCACAGTGTTCACCTAAAGCTACCTGTAGAAGGTTGGTGGTGTTTTCCTGATCCTATCACTACCGCAGACAGCTAAATAAGCTTCAAGTTATTTTTTGGTGAGGTCTGCACAGTGTTCACCTAAAGCTACCTGTTGAAGGTTGGTGGTGTTTTCCTGATCCTATCACTACCGCAGGCAGCTAAATAAGCTACAAGTTATTTTTTGGCGAGCTCTGCACAGTGTTCAGCTAAAGCTACCTGTAGAAGGCCGGTGGTGTTTTCCTGATCCTATCACCACTGCAGGCAGCTAAATAGGCTACAAGTTAGTGTAGTGCGAGCTCTGCACAGTGTTCACCTAAAGCTACCTGTAGAAGGTTGGTGGTGTTTTCCTGATCCTATCACTACCACAGGCAGCTAAATAAGCTACAAGTTAGTGTAGTGCGAGCTCTGCACAGTGTTCACCTAAAGCTACCTGTAGAAGGTTGGTGGTGTTTTCCTGATCCTATCACTACCGCAGGCAGCTAAATAAGCTACGAGTTATTTTTTGGTGAGCTCTGCACAGTGTTCACCTAAAGCTACCTGTAGAAGGCTGGTGGTGTTTTCCTGATCCTTATCACTACCGCAGGCAGCTAAATAAGCTACAAGTTATTTTTTGGTGAGCTCTGCACAGTGTTCACCTAAAGCTACCTGTAAAAGGTTGGTGGTGTTTTCCTGATCCTATCACTACCGCAGGCAGCTAAATAAGCTAAAAGTTATTTTTTGGTGAGCTCTGCACAGTGTTCACCTAAAGCTACCTGTAGAAGGTTGGTGGTGTTTTCCTGATCCTTATCACTACCGCAGGCAGCTAAATAAGCTACAAGTTATTTTTTGGTGAGCTCTGCACAGTGTTCACCTAAAGCTATCAGTAGAAGGTTGGTGGTGTTTTCCTGATCCTATCACTACCGCAGGCAGCTAAATAAACTACAAGTTATTTTTTGGCGAGCTCTGCACAGTGTTCAGCTAAAGCTACCTGTAGAAGGTTGGTGGTGTTCTCATACTACAGGTAGGCAGTTGATTTTGCTAGCTGCAGTATCAGTATATATATATATATATACCGGCTTAGTGCAGCTACAGGCCATTAGTATGTCTGGAAGGCCAACAAGGAGAGGCAGACAGTCACAAGCCAATAAAAGAGGGCAAGCAGGCTCTGTGTCTAGAGGCAACAGTGCTGGTCGTGGAAACGGTGCATCTTCATCAGCACGTGGCCGTGGGACACGCTTGGCCTTTTTTTCAGCAGCTGGCCGTGTTGAGCCGCAACATGCGGAAGACTTGGTTGAGAGGATGACCAAGTCGTCCTTATCCTCCTCATCCTCTCTCACCCATGCTCAGGGTACTTTGTCTGGCAAAGCAGCGGCCTCTTCCCTCGGCTCAATGTCATCAGTGACTCCTTCCCTAGCCCCACCATGTCCTCCTGAGGAGTCCCTCGAACTGTTTGACCACAGTGTTGGGTACATGCTCCAGGAGGATGCCCAGCGTTTAGAAGGCTCTGATGATGACACTGAGCTAGATGAAGGCAGTAACGTGAGCACAGACAGAGGGGGTGCCCAAGAAGGACAGCAATCTGGCAGTCATGCTCCCCCTGCTGCAGCATACTGCCAGGTTTGCTCCAGTGATGAGGAGGGAGGGGATGATGAGGTCACTGACTCAACGTGGGTGGAGGAGGAGGCACATCACCAACGAGGCAGGATGCCCTCCAGGGGCCAGCCTAAGGGCAGCACACTGACTGCATCACACCAAAAAAGCTCTGCATGTGCAGGGCACTGAAGTCTCTGCGCGTTATTCAAAAAGTTCTTTGGTGTGGGCCTTTTTTGAGACGAGTGCATCAGATTGCACCGCTGCTATTTGCAACATATGTCTCAAGCGTATCTCGCATGGCCAAAACATGCTTGACCAGACATATGTTGACCTGCCATGCAGTTCGTTGGCAAGCGTATCTAAAAGACCCACACCAAAGAACAAAGAGGACCTCTCCTTGCTCCTCATCAGCTGAGATCTCCAAACCCACTATACCTTCAGTCCTCTCTGAGACCTGCACTGAGAGGAATGAAGGTGTAGAATTAGGTGTGTCACAGCCAAGTACTTGTGGGCAATCTGCTTTCAGTACACCGACGTCAGATTTTACCAGACAAATTTCCCTGCCCCAGCTGCTGCACCGCCGAAAGAAGTTCGCTCCCAGCCATCCACATGCCCAGCAGTTGAATGCTAGCTTGGCAAAATTGCTAGCACTTCAACTGCTGCCTTTTCAGTTGGTAGACTCTGCCCCCTTCCGTGAGTTTGTGGAATAGGCGGTTCCTCAGTGGCAGGTACCCAAACGCCACTTTTTCTCACGGAAGGCGATTCCGGCTCTCTACCAGCATCTGGAAGGCAATGTCCATGCCTCGCTGGACAGGGCGGTCAGCGGTAAGGAGCATATTAACGCTGACTCATGGTCCAGCAGGCATGGACAGGGACGTTACCTAAGTTTCACTGCGCATTGGGTGACTCTGCTGGCAGCTGGGAAGGATGCAGGACAAGGTGCAGTAGTGTTGGAGGTTGTTCCGCCACCACGCCTCAAAAATGCAACTACTAATGATTGTGACACACCTCTCTCCTCCACCCCCTCCTCTTCTTCTTCCTCCATGGCCTCTTCCTGTGCTTTGTCCTCAGAACCAGCGGTGCTCCGTAGCCATTCAAGGGGCTACGCAAGTACGCAGGCCAAAAGATGCCATGCGGTGCTTGAGCTGGTGTGCTTGGGGGGCAGGAGCCACACTGGGGCAGAGGTTCTGTCAGCTCTGCAGGGGCAGGTTCAGAGGTGGTTGACGCCACGCCAACTTAAGGCTGGAATGGTGGTTTGTGACAATGGCACCAACCTCCTCTCTGCCCTCCGACAGGGACAAATGACCCATGTGCCCTGTTTGGCTCACGTCCTTAACTTGGTGGTGCAGCGGTTCTTGGGCAGGTACCCGGGCTTACAGGATGTCCTGAGGCAGGCCAGGAAAGTCTGTGTGCATTTCCGCCGGTCATATAATGCCAGTGCTCGGCTGGCGGACCTCCAAAAGGAGTTTAACCTGCCCAAGAACCGCCTAATCTGTGACATGCCCACCAGGTGGAACTCAACGTTGGCCATGCTGCAGCAGGTGCACATGCAGCAGAGGGCCATCAATGAGTACCTGTGTGACTATGGCACCAGGACATGGTCAGGGGAGCTTGGTTTTTTTCCCCATGCCAGTGGGCCATGATCAGGGATGCATGCACTGTCCTGTCACTATTTGAGGAGGCCACGAGGATGGTGAGCAGTGACAGTGCATGCATCAGTGACACTGTCCCCCTTGTCCACCTGTTGGAGCACACGCTGCATGGAATAATGGACAGGGCACTTGAGGCAGAACAGAGGCAGGAAGAGGAGGACTTCCATAGCTCTCAAGGCCCCCTTTATCCAGACAGTGTTCCTGCGTGCCCACCGATCACACAGGAAGAGGAGGAGGATTGTGTCAGTATGGAGGTGGAGCCTGGCACTCAGCATCAGCAGCAGTCTTTAAGGGATCAGTCCCAAGAAACACATGGACTTGTACGTGGATGGAAAGAGGTGGCTGCGGACCATGTTGTGCTTAGTGACCCAGAGGACTCCGGACTGAATGCCCCAGCAAACCTACGCTGCATGGCCTCCCTGATCCTGCAAAGCCTGCGTAAGGATCCTCGTATTCGTGGTATCAGGGAGAAGGACCAATACTGGCTGGCAACCCTCCTTGATCCACGTTACAAGGATAAGGTTGCGGACCTTATCTTGCCGTCGCAGAGGGAGCAGAGGATGAAACATCTTTGGGAGGCCTTGCAGAAAGGTCTGTGCAGCGCGTTCCCAGAGACTGGGAGGTTACAAACTCCTGTTTCTGGACAACGTGTTGCTGAGGCTTCGGTCAGTCAAAGAAGGAGCGGTGGAGAAGGTGGCCATCTGACCGATGCGTTCAGACAATTTTTTAGTCCGCAGCCCCAAGGTATGATCGGTTCCAGCAACCATCGCCAGCGTCTGTTTTACATGGTGCAGGAATACCTAGGGGCAAGATCTGACTTGGACACCTTTCCCACTGAAAATCCTCTGTGTTACTGAGTTTTGAGGATGGATCACTGGCCAGAGCTTGCACAGTATGCAATTGAGCTACTGGCCTGTCCTGCATCCAGCGTTCTTTCGGAACGCACATTCAGTGCTGCTGGAGGCTTAGTAACCGATCACAGGGTGCGTCTGTCCACCGACTCGGTCGATTGACTGACCTTCATAAAAATGAATCAGTCTTGGATCACCACCAGCTGCCAAGCACCTGATGCTGATGTAACCGAATATTTTTTTTTGAAATCTCAGATCCCTTCAAAGACTGCCTATGCTGATGCTGAGTGACTATCATGAGTAATTATCCTCTTCCTCCTCAATGATCATGCTGATAGCTTGTAAGAACATTTTTGGTTCTGGGCGCCGCCACCAGTTCCTAAGGCCCAATTTTTCAGCCCCTGTTTAACAGGGGCGTGTAATTACAATTTTTGATGCAATACTTTGCAGCAGGGCTCGTTCCTGCGTTCCAACTAGAGTTTCTGTGAGAAGTTGCAGTGTTGTGGCACCAGCACCAGTGCCTAAGGCCTAATTTTTCAGCCCCTGTTTAACAGGGGTGTGTAATTACAATTTTTGATGCAATACTTTGCAGCAGGGCTCGTTGCTGCATTCCAACTAGAGTTTCTGTGAGAAGTTGCAGTGTTGTGGCACCAGTGCCTAAGGCCCAATTTTTCAGCCCCTGTTTAACAGGGGCGTGTAATTACAATTTTTGATGCAATACTTTGCAGTAGGGCTTGTTCCTGTGTTCCAACTAGAGTTTCTATGAGAAGTTGCAGTGTTGTGGCACCAGTGCCTAAGACCCAATTTTTCAGCCCCTGTTTAACAGGGGCGTGTAATTACAATTTTTGATGCAATACTTTGCAGCAGGGCTCGTTACTGCGTTCCAACTAGAGTTTCTGTGAGAAGTTGCAGTGTTGTGGCACCAGTGCCTAAGATCCAATTTTTCAGCCCCTGTTTAAAAGGGGCATGTAATTACAATTTTTGATGCAATACTTTGCAGCAGGGCTCATTCCTGCGTTCCAACTAGGGTATCTGTGAGGGGTTGCAGTGTTGTGGCACCATCACCAGTGCCTAAGGCCCAATTTTTCAGCCCCTGTTCAACAAGGGCATGTAATTACAATTCTTGATCTAATATTTCACAGCAGGGCCCGTTTCTGCGCCCACCAAGAGTGAGTGAGGACTTACAGTGTTGTGGCACCAGCACCACCACCACCACCAAAGGCCCAATTTTTCAGCCCCTGTTCAACAGGGGCATGTAATTACAATTCTTGGTCCAATATTTCACAGCAGGGCCCGTTTCTGCTCCCACCAAGAGCGAGTGGGGATTTACAGTGTTGTAGCACCAGCACCACCACCAAAGGCCCAATTTTTCTGTCCCTGTTCAACAGGGGCATGTAATTACAATTCTTGATCTAATATTTTACAGCAGGGTTCGTTTCTGCACCCACCAAGAGCGAGTGAGGACTTACAGTGTTGTGGCCCCAAATATTTCTCCTTTGCACTGATGCTTTATCACCAATCTTTGTTTAACAAAAAAACCCAAATTTTCAAAAAACATTTGTCATTGGGACAAAAAGTGAGGTTCAAGCTTCTGAAGAGGAGCACAGACAGCCAAACAAATGTCACAGGGGTGATAACCCTTCCCTATGTTTTCCAAAAAGCTTAAAAAAGATTTTTTGGCTGGAGCTAAACACGTTAAAAATGTACCCGTTCAAAATTACAAACAGATTCTACTTAACAACAAACCTACAGTCCCTGTCTTGTTTGCACCGCCTGTATACTGCTGTATACACCTTTCCTTTTTTTTAATTTGGGTGCGGGGTTCCGCTTAATATCCATGCAAGACCCAAAGGGCCTGGTAATGGACTGGAGGGTACCCATGCCGTTTGTCTCACTGATCTTCATCCATATTGCCAGGACCGACATTACATTAAAGCCGCAAGCAGTTTTAAATGACTTTTTTCCTTTAAAAAAGACATTTTGTGCAGGGACTGTTCTAAGCACCGGAAACACGCACCACTTTACAGGCATACTATAGACACCCCCCAGGTACGATATTTAAAGGAATATTTCACTTTTTTTTACTTTAAGCATCATTAAAATCACTGCTCCCAAAAAATGGCCGTTTTTACAACTTTTTTTGCATTGATACATGTCCCCTGGGGCAGGACCCGGGTCCCCAAACCCTTTTTAGGACAATACCATGAAAATTAGCCTTTAAAATGAGCACTTTTGATTTCGAACGTTCGAGTCCCATAGACGTCAATGGGGTTCTAACGTTCGTGAAAATTTTTGGTCCGTTCGCAGGTTCTGGTGCGAACCAAACCGGGTGGTGTTCGGCTCATTCCTAATTTGAAGCATGCTCTCATTGACATCAATGTTAAAAAAAGTGTTAAAAAGCATAATATTTGAAAAAGTATAAATAGTAGAAAAAAAGTTGAAAAAGTCCCATCATCAACTGAAAGACATGAACATTTGAAAACTTGAATGGCTTTAATAGCTGAAAGTATGCAGAAGTTACGCAGAGCCAAAAAACGTACGGAATAATAAAATTAAAAACTAGAAAATGCATTTCCTGGGGAAAATGCGTGGGAATGCTGAATAGCTGAATTGCTAAAATGGCCCCATCAAAACTACCCCATCATACTGCCATCAAAACTGCCCCATCAGAATTGCCCCATCAAAATTGTCCCCATCAAAATTGCCCCATCATATTGCCACCATCAAAACTGCCCCATCAGAATTGCCATATCAAAACTGCCCCATCATATTGCCACCATCAAAACTGCCCCACCATATTGCCACCATCAAAACTGCTCCATCAAATTGTCCCCATCAAAACTGCCCCATCATATTGCCACCATCAAAACTGCCCCATCAGAATTGCCCCATCAAAATTGCCCCATCATTTTGCCACCATCAAAACTGCCCCATCAGAATTGCCCCATCAAAACTGCCCCATCATATTGCCACCATCAAAACTGCCCCACCATATTGCCACCATCAAAACTGCTCCATCAAATTGTCCCCATCAAAACTGCCCCATCATATTGCCACCATCAAAACTGCCCCATCAGAATTGCTCCATCAAAACTGCCCCATCATTTTGCCACCATCAAAACTGCCCCATCAGAATTGCCCCATCAAAACTGCCCCATCATATTCCTCTATTATAAATCAGTACATAGTGTGTCTGTCCCCTCCCCCTGGGCTCTGTAATTAAAGCTGAGATGCTCCAGCCACCTCCCCCACCGCCCATCACTGTGTATAACAGAAGCTTTGGTAACCATGGCAACACAAGCAGCCCAGTACACTCTGTTTAATAGCTAAAATTTCCTGAAATGACCACTAAACAAACAGCTTTTTCACAAAAACTGTAAAAAATATCAAACTGAAAAGATATAGCCCGATAGCTGAATATATTGTGAAGATTTTAAAATTTGTTTGGCATCTGTAGGTGAAAGTATGAAGGAGCTGATACTTTTGGGAGCAGAAGAAGATTTTAAGGATCTGAAGCATGCTCTCTTTGACTTCAATGTTAAAAAAAAGTGTTAAAAAGCTTAATATTTAAAAAAGTATAAATAGTAGAAAAAAAAGTTAAAAAGGTACCATCATCAGCTGAAAGAGATGAATACCGTATTTATCGGCGTATAACACGCACCGGCGTATAACACGCACCCCAATTTAGGAGGGAATTTTAAGGAAAAAAAACTTTTAGGAGGGAAGTTGAAGGGAAAAAAACTTACATTTAAATGTCCTTCATTGCAGCCTTGTCAGTGCAGCCATGTCAGTGCAGCCTTGTCAGTGCAGCCATGTCAGTGCAGCCTTCTCCAGTGCAGCCTTCCCCAGTGGAGCCTTCCCCAGTGCAGCCTTGCCACAGTGCAGCCTGGGATCCCCTGTCCCTGCTGTCACATCTTCAAAATCGCGGACCGCGATTTGAAAATGGCGCCGCCGGCGCCGAAGTACACAGAGCCGGTCCTCGGCTCTTTCCGGCGGCTCTCGTTTACTTTCGGCTCCACTCGTAGTCCCGAGCGGAGCTATCCGAACCTACTCGGATAGCTCCGCTCCGGACTACGAGTGAAACCGAAAGTAAACGAGAGCCGCCGGAAAGAGCCGAGGACCGGCTCTGTGTACTTCGGCGCCGGCGGCGCCATTTTCAAATCGCGGTCCGCGATTTTGAAGAAGTGACAGCTCGGATCGCAGGGGATCGGCGTATAACACGCACCTGCAACTTTCCCCTGATTTTAAGGGGAAAAAAGTGCGTGTTATACGCCGATAAATACGGTATTTTAATAGTTGAATGGTTTTAATAGCTAAAAGTATGCAGAAGTTACGCAGAGCCAAAAAAGGTACGGAATAATAAAAATAAATAAAATCGAATAACAATAGTGGGACTGCCAAAGCAGTCAAACTAATAAATAAAAACAAATAACAATAGTGGGACTGCTTTAGAATTAATAACTAGAAAATGCATTTCCTGGGGAAAATGCATGGGAATGCTGAATAGCTGAATTGCTAAAATGGTCCCCATCATATTGCCATCAAATCTGCCCCATCAGAATTGTCCCATCAAAATTGTCCCCATCAAAACTTCCCCACCAGAATTGCCCCATCAAAATTGCCCCATCATATTGCCACCATCAAAACTGCCATATCAAAACTGCCTCCATCAAAACTGCCCCATCATATTGCCACCATCAAAATTGCTCCATCAAAATTGTACTTATCAAAACTGCCCCATCATATTGTCACCATCAAAACTGAACCATCAGAATTGCCCCATCAAAACTGCCCCATCAGAATTTCCCCATCAAAACTGCCCCATCATGTTGCCACCATCAAAACTGCCCCATCAAAACTGCCCCATCAAAACTGCCCTATCATATTCCTTTATTATAAATCAGTACATGGTGTGTCTGTCCCCTCCCCCTGGGCTCTGTAATCAGAGCTGAGATGCTCCAGCCACCTCCCCCACCGCCCATCACTGTGTATAACAGAAGCTTTGGTATATGGCGACACAAGCAGCCCAGTACACTCTGTTTAAAAGCTAAAATTTCCTGAAATGGCCACTAAACAAACAGCTTTTTCACAAAAACTGTAAAAAATATCAAACTGAAAAGATATAGCCAGATAGATTAATATTTTGTGAACATTTTAAAATGTGTTTGGCATCTGTAGGTGAAAGTATGAAGGAGCTGAAACTTTTGGGAGCAGAAGAAGATTTTAAGGATCTGAAGCATGCTCTCTTTGACTTCAATGTTAAAAAAAGTGTCAAAAAGCTTAACATTTAAAAAAGTATAAATAGTAGAAAAAAAGTTGAAAAAGTCCCATCATCAGCTGAAAGAGATGAACATTTTAATAGTTGAATGGTTTTAATAGCTAAAAGTATGCAGAAGTTACGCAGAGCCAAAAAACATACGGAATAATAAAAATAAATAAAATCGAATAACAATAGTGGGACTGCTAAAGCAGTTCCACTAATAAAAATGAATAACAATAGTGGGACTGCTAAAGCAGTCCCACTAATAAATAAAAATGAATAACAATAGTTAATTAATTTAATTAATAAATAGAAAATGCATTTCCTGGGGAAAATGCGTGGGAATGATGAATAGCTGAATTGCTAAAATGGTCCCCATCATATTGCCATCAAAACTGCCCCATCAGAATTGTCCCATTAAAATTGTCCCCATCAAAACTTCCCCATCAGAATTGCCCCATCAAAACTACCCCATCATATTGCCACCATCAAAACTGCCCCATCAAAATTGTCCCCATGAAAACTGCCCCATCATATTGCCACCATCAAAACTGCCCCATCAGTATTGCCCCATCAAAACTGCCTCATCATATTGCCACCATCAAAACTGCCCCATCAAAACTGCCCCATCATATTGCCACCATCAAAACTGCCCCTTTAGAATTGCCCCATCATATTGCCACCATCAAAACTGCCCCATCAAAACTACCCCCATCAAAACTGCCCCATCATATTGCCACCTTTAAAACTGCTCCATTAAAATTGTCCCCATCAAAACTGCCCCATCATATTGCCACCATTAAAACTGCCCCATCAGAATTGCCCCATCAAAACTGCCCCATCATATTGCCACCATAAAAACTGCCCCATCAAAACTACCCCCATCAAAACTGCCCCATCAAAACTGCCCCCATCATATTGCCACCTTTAAAACTGCTCCATTAAAATTGTCCCCATCAAAACTGCCCCATCATATTGCCACCATCAAAACTGCCCCATCAGAATTGCCCCATCAAAACTACCCCATCAGAATTGCCTTATCAAAACTGCCCCATCATATTGCCACCATCAAAACTACCCCATCAGAATTGTCCCATCAAAACTGCCCCATCATATTGCCACCATCAAAACTGCCCCATCAGAATTGCCCCATCAAAACTACCACTAGATGGCACTACTGCACAACTTTCCACAAGAATGAATCTTAAACTGATGTCATACAATGTGAGAGGCTTGAACAGCCCCTACAAAAGGAGGGCCCTTTGGAAGCCAACCTTAGAAGAGAAATGTGACATTCTATGTGTGCAGGAAACCCATTTCGCCAGTGACAACTCCCCAAAATGTACACATCCCAAGTTTCCACACGTATTTATGGCCAAGAATACGACAAAGAAGAATGGAGTAATGATTGCATTTAGGGACACACTAACCTTCTCTCTCTTACAGGAACATATAGATCCCCAAGGTCGCTTTCTGATCGTGGTCGCAGAACTGGACCACATCACATATACTATATTTAACCTGTATGCACCTAATGTTAGAACTCTAAGGTTTATTCGCAAAGTTGTAAGTATGGCTAAAAAGGTACAAAAAGGCAACTTAATAATATGTGGTGATTTTAACTCGATTATGAACACAGAATTAGATGTGTCCTCGATGGCCTCTAAGCGGCGGCCCTCTCTAGACTCGCTGTGCCACGAAGAGAGACTCTATGACCCTTGGCGCCAGAGGCGGCTCTCTAATTAGGCGAAATAGGCGGTGGCCTCAGGCCTCGCAGTCATAGGGGCCTCGCACAGCTGTCTAGTTTACCTAATTAGAGAGCCGCCTCGTTCAGCAGCAGAGATCTCCGTCCCGAGTCCCCTCGCCCTGCTACAGGGAGAGATAACAGGCTGCGAGTGAGACGTGTGTGATCAGAGCTCACCTACATCTCCGGATCACAGACAGGGAGGGAGAGCCGCTCAGCAGAGCTCTGACAGATCTCCCCCCTCCCCCTGCTGCCCGCACAGCCAGACAGAAGAGGAAAGAGAGCTTCTGCTCCTCCTCCTCCCGCCCTCTCCTCCTGTGTCTGCCCCGCCCACTCTCCTCGGCAGTGTTCTCTGCTCTGCCTCAGAGAAGGGGATGTGTGGGCGGGAAGATTCAAGCTGAAGACCAGCAAACCGAAAACGAAAAGTGGAGTCTGATCCATCCAGTCCCTTCTGCCTCCCAGTGAGTACACTGATGTAGGGGATGCTCTTCCTTCCCTTCTTCCTCCATCCCCCTCTCTTTCTTTCCATTCTTTTTGTCTCTTTCCTTCATTCTTTCCACATCCCCCTCTCCTTCTTTCTTTTTCTTTCCTTCTTTCTTTCATTCCATGTTTTCTCTTTCTTTCTTCCTGTCCATCTTTCTTTCTTTCTTTTTCCATCCCTCTCTCTTTCTTTCTTCCTTTATTTCCATTCTTATTGTCATTCTTTCTTTTTCTCTTTCCTTCCTTCTTCCTCCATCCCCCTTTCTTTCTCTTTCTTTCCTTCCTTCCCTTTCTTTCCATCTTTCTTTCTTTCCTGTCCATCTTTCTTTCTCTTTCTTTCCTGACCATCTTTCTTTCTCTTTCTTTCCTGTCCATCTTTCTTTCCTTTCCATCTTTCTTTCCTTCCATCTTTCTTTCTTTCTTTCCTGTCCATCTTTCTTTCTCTTTCTTTCCTGTCCATCTTTCTTTCTCTTTCTTTCCTGTCCATCTTTCTTTCCTTTCCATCTTTCTTTCCTTCCATCTTTCTTTCTTTCTTTCCTGTCCATCTTTCTTTCTCTTTCTTTCCTGTCCATCTTTCTTTCTTTCTTTCCTGTCCATCTTTCTTTCTTTCTTTCCTGTCCATCTTTCTTTCTTTCTTTCCTGTCCATCTTTCTTTCTCTTTCTTTCCTGTCCATATTTCTTTCTCTTTCTTTCCTGTCCATCTTTCTTTCCTTTCCATCTTTCTTTCCTTCCATCTTTCTTTCCTTCCATCTTTCTTTCTTTCTTCCTGTCCATCTTTCTTTCTTTCTTTTTCCATCCCTCTCTCTTTCTTTCTTCCTTTATTTCCATTCTTTTTGTCATTCTTTCTTTTTCTCTTTCCTTCCTTCTTCCTCCATCCCCCTTTCTTTCTCTTTCTTTCCTTCCTTCCCTTTCTTTCCATCTTTCTTTCTTTCCTGTCCATCTTTCTTTCTCTTTCTTTCCTGACCATCTTTCTTTCTCTTTCTTTCCTGTCCATCTTTCTTTCCTTTCCATCTTTCTTTCCTTCCATCTTTCTTTCTTTCTTTCCTGTCCATCTTTCTTTCTCTTTCTTTCCTGTCCATCTTTCTTTCTCTTTCTTTCCTGTCCATCTTTCTTTCTCTTTCTTTCCTGTCCATCTTTCTTTCCTTTCCATCTTTCTTTCCTTCCATCTTTCTTTCTTTCTTTCCTGTCCATCTTTCTTTCTCTTTCTTTCCTGTCCATCTTTCTTTCTTTCTTTCCTGTCCATCTTTCTTTCTTTCTTTCCTGTCCATCTTTCTTTCTTTCTTTCCTGTCCATCTTTCTTTCTCTTTCTTTCCTGTCCATATTTCTTTCTCTTTCTTTCCTGTCCATCTTTCTTTCCTTTCCATCTTTCTTTCCTTCCATCTTTCTTTCCTTCCATCTTTCTTTCTTTCTTCCTGTCCATCTTTCTTTCTTTCTTTTTCCATCCCTCTCTCTTTCTTTCTTCCTTTATTTCCATTCTTTTTGTCATTCTTTCTTTTTCTCTTTCCTTCCTTCTTCCTCCATCCCCCTTTCTTTCTCTTTCTTTCCTTCCTTCCCTTTCTTTCCATCTTTCTTTCTTTCCTGTCCATCTTTCTTTCTTTCTTTCCTGTCCATCTTTCTTTCTCTTTCTTTCCTGTCCATCTTTTTTTCTCTTTCTTTCCTGTCCATCTTTCTTTCTCTTTCTTTCCTGTCCATCTTTCTTTCTCTTTCTTTCCTGTCCATCTTTCTTTCTCTTTCTTTCCTGTCCATCTTTCTTTCTTTCTTTCCTGTCCATCTTTCTTTCTTTCTTTCCTGTCCATCTTTCTTTCTCTTTCTTTCCTGTCCATCTTTCTTTCTTTCTTTCCTGTCCATCTTTCTTTCTCTTTCTTTCCTATCCATCTTTCTTTCCTGTCCATCTTTCTTTCTCTTTCTTTCCTGTCCATCTTTCTTTCTCTTTCTTTCCTGTCCATCTTTCTTTCTCTTTCTTTCCTGTCCATCTTTCTTTCCTGTCCATCTTTCTTTCTCCTTCTTTCCTGTCCATCTTTCTTTCTCTTTCTTTCCTGTCCATCTTTCTTTCCTTTCCATCTTTCTTTCCTTCCATCTTTCTTTCTTTCTTTCCTGTCCATCTTTCTTTCTTTCTTTCCTGTCCATCTTTCTTTCTTTCTTTCCTGTCCATCTTTCTTTCTCTTTCTTTCCTGTCCATCTTTCTTTCCTGTCCATCTTTCTTTCTCCTTCTTTCCTGTCCATCTTTCTTTCTCCTTCTTTCCTGTCCATCTTTCTTTCTCCTTCTTTCCTGTCCATCTTTCTTTCTCTTTCTTTCCTGTCCATCTCTTTCTTTCTTTCTTTCTTTCCTGTCCATCTTTCTTTCTCTTTCTTTCCTGTCCATCTTTCTTTCTTTCTTTCCTGTCCATCTTTCTTTCTCCTTCTTTCCTGTCCATCTTTCTTTCTCTTTCTTTCCTGTCCATCTCTTTCTTTCTTTCTTTCTTTCTTTCTTTCTTTCTTTCTTTCTTTCTTTCCTGTCCATCTTTCTTTCTCCTTCTTTCCTGTCCATCTTTCTTTCTCTTTCTTTCCTGTCCATCTCTTTCTTTCTTTCTTTCTTTCCTGTCCATCTTCCTTTCTTTCTCTTTCTTTCCTGTCCATCTTTCTTTCTCTTTCTTTCCTTTCCATCTTTCTTTCCTTCCATCTTTCTTTCTTTCCTGTCCATCTCTTTCTTTCTTTCTTTCTTTCTTTCTTTCTTTCTTTCTTTCTTTCTTTCTTTCTTTCTTTCTTTCTTTCTTTCTTTCCTGTCCATCTTTCTTTCTCTTTCTTTCCTGTCCATCTTTCTTTCCTTCCATCTTTCTTTCCTGTCCATCTTTCTTTCTTTCTTTCTTTCTTTCTTTCTTTCTTTCTTTCTTTCTTTCTTTCTTTCTTTCTTTCTTTCTTTCTTTCTTTCTTTCTTTCTTTCCTGTCCATCTTTCTTTCTTTCTTTCCTGTCCATCTTTCTTTCTCTTTCTTTCCTGTCCATCTTTCTTTCTCTTTCTTTCCTGTCCATCTTTCTTTCTCTTTCTTTCCTGTCCATCTTTCTTTCTTTCTTTCCTGTCCATCTTTCTTTCTCTTTCTTTCCTGTCCATCTTTCTTTCTTTCTCTTTCTTTCCTGTCAATCTCTTTCTTTCTTTCTTTCTTTCTTTCCTGTCAATCTCTTTCTTTCTTTCTTTCTTTCTTTCTTTCTTTCTTTCTTTCTTTCTTTCTTTCTTTCTTTCTTTCTTTCTTTCTTTCTTTCTTTCTTTCTTTCTTTCTTTCTTTCTTTCCTGTCCATCTTTCTTTCTCTTTCTTTCCTGTCCATCTTTCTTTCTCTTTCTTTGCTTTACATCTTTCTTTCCATCTTTCTTTCTCTTTCTTTCCTTTACATCTTTCTTTCCTATCCATCTTTTTTTCTCTTTCTTTCTTTCTTTCCTTTACATCTTTCTTTCTCTTTCTTTCCTGTCCATCTTTCTTTCTCTTTCTTTCCTTTACATCTTTCTTTCCTATCCATCTTTTTTTCTCTTTCTTTCTTTCTTTCCTTTACATCTTTCTTTCTCTTTCTTTCCTGTCCATCTTTCTTTCCTGTCCATCTTTCTTTCTCTTTCTTTCCTGTCCATCTTTCTTTCTCTTTCTTTGCTTTACATCTTTCTTTCCATCTTTCTTTCTCTTTCTTTCCTTTACATCTTTCTTTCCTATCCATCTTTTTTTCTCTTTCTTTCTTTCTTTCCTTTACATCTTTCTTTCTCTTTCTTTCCTGTCCATCTTTCTTTCTCTTTCTTTCCTTTACATCTTTCTTTCCTATCCATCTTTTTTTCTCTTTCTTTCTTTCTTTCCTTTACATCTTTCTTTCTCTTTCTTTCCTGTCCATCTTTCTTTCCTGTCCATCTTTCTTTCTCTTTCTTTCCTGTCCATCTTTCTTTCTCTTTCTTTGCTTTACATCTTTCTTTCCATCTTTCTTTCTCTTTCTTTCCTTTACATCTTTCTTTCCTATCCATCTTTTTTTCTCTTTCTTTCTTTCTTTCCTTTACATCTTTCTTTCTCTTTCTTTCCTGTCCATCTTTCTTTCTCTTTCTTTCCTTTACATCTTTCTTTCCTATCCATCTTTTTTTCTCTTTCTTTCTTTCTTTCCTTTACATCTTTCTTTCTCTTTCTTTCCTGTCCATCTTTCTTTCTCTTTCTTTCCTGTCCATCTTTCTTTCTTTCTTTCCTATCCATCTTTTTTTCTCTTTCTTTCTTTCTTTCCTTTACATCTTTTTTTCTCTTTCTTTCCTTTACATCTTTCTTTCTCTTTCTTTCTTTCTCTTTCTTTCTCTCCATCTTTCTTTCTTTCTTTCCTTTACATCTTTCTTTCTCTTTCTTTCCTTCCATCTTTCTTTCCTTCCATCTTTCTTTCCATCTTTCTTTTCTTTCTTTCCTTCTGTCTTTCTTTCCTTCCATCTTTCTTTCCTTCCATCTTTCTTTTCTTTCTTTCCTGTCCATCTTTCTTTCTTTTCTTTCTTTCCTGTCCATCTTTCTTTCTTTCTTTCTTTCCTTCCATCTTTCTTTCCATCTTTCTTTCCTTCCATCTTTCTTTCTCTTTCTTTCCTGTCCATCTTTCTTTCTTTCCTGTCCATCTTTCTTTCTTTTTCTTTCCTGTCCATCTTTCTTTCTCTTTCTTTCCTGTCCATCTTTCTTTCTCTTTCTTTCCTGTCCATCTTTCTTTCTTTCCTGTCCATCTTTCTTTCTCTTTCTTTCCTGTCCATCTTTCTTTCTCTTTCTTTCCTGTCCATCTTTCTTTCTTTCCTGTCCATCTTTCTTTCTCTTTCTTTCCTGTCCATCTTTCTTTCCTGTCCATCTTTCTTTCTCTTTCTTTCTTTCCTTCTTTCTCTCTTTCTTTCTTTCCTTTACATCTTTCTCTTTCTTTCCTTTACATCTTTCTTTCTCTTTCTTTCCTTTCCATCTTTCTTTCCTTCCATCTTTCTTTCCATCTTTCTTTCCTTCCATCTTTCTTTCCATCTTTCTTTTCTTTCTTTCCTTTCCATCTTTCTTTCCTTCTATCTTTCTTTGCTTCCATCTTTCTTTCCTTCCATCTTTCTTTCCATCTTTCTTTCTCTTTCTTTCCTTTGCATCTTTCTTTCCTTCCATCTTTCTTTCCATCTTTCTTTCTTTCCTTTACATCTTTCTTTCTCTTTCTTTCCTTTCCATCTTTCTTTCCTTTCCATCTTTCTTTCTTTTCTTTCCTTTACATCTTTCTTTCTCTTTCTTTCCATCTTTCTTTCCTTTCCATCTTTCTTTCTTTTCTTTCCTTTACATCTTTCTTTCTCTTTCTTTCCATCTTTCTTTCCTTCCATCTTTCTCTTTCTTTCCTTTCCATCTTTCTTTCTTTCCTTCCATCTTTCTTTCCTTTCATCTTTCTTACCTTTCTATCTTTCTTTCCATCTTTCTTTCCTTCCATCTTTCTTTCTTTCCTTCCATCTTTCTTTCTTTCCTTCCATCTCTCTTTCCATCTCTCTCTCTTTCTATCTCTCTTTCTTTCTCCCTCCACCCATCCCCCTTTATTTCTCTCTTTGTGACAGCCTACCAGAATAGGTAGGATCTGTGAGAGCAGCTTCCCTGTGCAGCTCTGCTTGAGGAAAATATATCTTTATTATGCCCACTTACCTACCCCCTGTACTGTCCACTCCCCTATACTGTACCCTCCTAATACAGTTCATAATACAGTGGGGCCTCATGTCTAAGTTTTGCCTAAGGCCTCACAAAGTCTAGAGCCGCCTCTGCTTGGCGCTGCCTTAGAACCACCGAGAGGGACTACACATTTTATTCGGCTGTACATAAGAGCTATTCTAGAATAGATTTTTTCCTCACTGACCTGTACACTCTGCAAAATGTCCAGAAAGCTGACATCCACAATATCACATGGTCTGACCACGCTCCAGTGACTATTGAAATTGTGGATGCCAACAAACACTCCCACAAACCATTGTGGCGTAACAATACGTTTCTCTTATCACACCCCAAAATCAGAGACGAAATTGCAGCAAAAATTACGGAATTTTTTCAATTCAATAATAATGCAGATTGTTCACCTATGACCATCTGGTGTGCACACAAAGCATTCGCTAGAGGCGCCCTTATACAGGTAGCCTCTGGGGAAAAGAAAAAGAAACAGCAGCGCATGACAAACCTACTTGAGAAGATAGCAGATCTGGAAGCGCAACACAAGAATCCTGCTTCCTCCTCAAGTGAAATACTCAAAAGCCTTAATAACTGCCGGGAAGAAGTAAGACAGGAAATTAGAGCGGACTATGATACTTTTTTAAAAAAACTAAAAGTCTCCTACTACTCCCAAAATAACAGAGCAGGTAAAATCCTAGCCTCCCAGCTTAAAAAAAAACAGGCACGTTCTAATCTCAAAAATCTCAGACATCACAGTACCAAAGCCCTACACCACAATCTCAAAGATATCGCCAACGCCTTTAAGGACTATTATGAATCCCTATACAATCTCCAGATGGACCCACTCACTTACCAACCCTCGGACATAGAGATTGACGAATTCTTACAGACTGTTCACCTTCCCTCAATAGACAAAACTTCCCTACAAAAAATAAACGCGCCCATCACACTCACAGAAGTTGAATCCGTAATTCACTCTCTACCCATGCACAAATCGCCAGGAGCAGACGGGTTCTCTGCTGAATATTACAAGGCTTTCTCTGCCATCCTTGCCCCTGAACTGGTAAAGATATTCCATATAGCAGCCTCTGATGGTACCTTCCCGAAAGAAATGCTCCAAGCTATCATTATCACTATCCCTAAACCTGGTAAAGACGTAGCGGACCCACAAAACTTCAGGCCTATTTCCCTACTAAACTCCGATTTAAAGATCTATGCAAAAATTTTGGCAAACAGACTTATGGAAATAACCCCCTCCCTCATAGGACTGGACCAGGTAGGTTTTGTAAAGGGCAGACAGGCACCAGATGGGACGAGGAGGATGCTAGACCTCCTGCGCATATCAGAATTAAGCAAGCAGCCCAGCATCTTTTTAGCATTAGATGCAGAAAAGGCCTTCGACAGGGTCCATTAGGGATACCTGTCCAGGACCTTACTCAAGTTTGGTCTTTCAGGAATGATACACTCAGCAATTATGTCCCTGTATTCAGACCCATCTGCAAGAGTCTTCACATCTAGCTTGCTATCCGACCCCTTTGCACTAACTAACGGCACTCGGCAAGGATGCCCATTATCCCCAATTATTTTTTCATTGGTCATAGAACCACTAGCAGAATCTATTAGAGCTAATGATAAAATAGAAGGCATTAAAGTCGGTTCTGTTAACCACAAAATAGGACTGTTTGTTGACGACATAATCCTCTCTCTATCAAACCCAGCCACTTCTTTACCCATCGTCAAAACGCTATTACATAAATTCGGACAAATCTCCTTTTATAAAGTAAATACAACCAAAAGCTATGCACTCTCGCTTCATATATCAAACGAGAACAAAAGCAGGTTGAAAAATATTTTTCCTTGCAACTGGGACCCACCTTCCATTACTTATCTTGGTGTGCAGCTGGCTTCCTCTTCCTCCAAAATCTATTCCCAAAACTTTCCTCCATTATTAACAAAAATCGAAGAGGAACTACATCAAATTACCAAACTACACCTTACATGGTTGGGGAGGATAGCTGCATACCAAATGCAAATCTTACCAAAACTCCTATATTATTTCAGATCATTACCCATACCAATTCCCCAGAAATTTTTTATACAACTAGAGAAATGCCTGAAAAAATACATATGGGGGGGTAAAAAACCCAGAATAGCATTGGCCCACCTCTATAAACCTAAACATCTAGGGGAGTAGGGTTACCTAATGCACAGACTTACTATAAAGCTGCAATACTGGACCAAATGAAGTACTGGTTCTCCTGCCAAACAGACAACCGCTGGTCAGACATTGAACGCACCGTAACACCAGGTCGCGACCTCCCTGCATTGGCTATAGCAGCCTGTATACATTGCAGACCAAACGCCCCACCTTACTCAACTATACGAGCAACAATAGATGCCTGGTCCTCCATAGTGCATAAACACTTAACAGACACCCCAATTAGAAAACTAAATGTACCACTGGCATTCTACGAATACCTAGTCCCAAACTTCTCAGTCCAACCATGGAAATCCTCGGGAGACAACTTCACCACACCTGCTCCACCTCATCAAAATGCGATAGATAGATATAGAGAGTACCAATTACACCACTACAAGAGCAAAAACCCAATACGACAAATAGCTATACCACAGATTCTGTGGGACTTCCTCTTAAGCAAGACTTCTAATAAGCGTAAGGGTATATCGCTCTTTTACAAATTCACCACCCCCCTCTACCTACACTCCAAAACCCCAAGCATGATGAAATGGGAATTTGAATTACAAAAAGAATTTTCTATGCCTCAATGGCATGAAGCGATAAAATACAATCATAAATCATCAGCATGCGTAGATCACTGGGATAATGCACAAAAACTCTTACATAGATGGTACATTACTCCGCACAGATTAAACAAAATGAACCCTAGTATTACACCTCTCTGCTGGAGAAATTGCCAAGCTATTGGCAATATCCTCCATATATTCTGGAACTGTACAACTATAAAACCTTTCTGGCAAAAAATACAGTCACTAATTAGAAAAGTGACCAGCTCTGATTGTACCATCAACCCTGCTCTTGCTCTTCTAAGCTTAGGCATCGAAAACTACCTCCTCTGAGGAGAAAGGTAGTCACCCACATTTTGTTTGCTGCACGTATAGCAATAGCCAAGGAATGGCGCTCTACTTCACCTCCAAAAATTGCAGAAGTCATATCAAGAGTGAATGCTCAATACACTATGGAAAAAATCCTAGCATATACAGAAAGAAGAACCCCGAGTTTCCACAAACATTGGGAAACTTGGAGTTCCTCTAAATATGCCTCCTCACATGTATGAAAACTATTCCTAATCCTCCACTACTGAAACACAACCATCAATGATCTAGTGGTACAATCCATTATTGGGTATGGTCATATATGATATGGTATTATACTAAGCACACAGCATAGCAACACTACGTGGTTTACCTGTTATCAAAAGAATGAGAAAGTCTAATTAAGATGAATCAGTCATTCTAAGTTTATTATTATTGGTTAACGACAAATTTACAGGGAACTTACGTGATAGTATATTTGAGGGGACCCTCAGTAAGGTCCTCTCAGGGCTAACTTTGAAAACTTAAGCAGAAAGTCTGTTTACAGTGTGTACCCACAAGGGGTGACAGGCTTGACAAATGTACAATGCTTCATTGAGGATATTTCTTAGTAACCCTACCAGGTAATCTGTTTTACTCTATTAATGTAGTAAGCTCCTGAATGGCGAACAATATGTACAAATGAGAAATGAGAAATCTGCTTGTATTTTGTATACTTTGGAAAAATACCAATAAAAATGTATTGTTTAAAAAAAAGAATTGCCCCATCAAAACTGCCCCATCATATTCCTCTATTTTAAATCAGTACATGGTGTGTCTGTCCCCTCCCCCAGGCTCTGTAATCAGAGCTGAGATGCTCCAGCCACCTCCCCCCGTGTATAACAGAAGCTTTGTTAACCACTTGCCGACCGCCTCACGCCTATATACGTGAGCAGAGCGGCACGGGCAGGCAAAATCACGTACCTAGTACGTGATTGCCTTCCCGCGGGTGGGGGGTCCGATCGGACCCCCCCCCGGTGCCAGCTGCGGTCGGCATTTGGTTGGGAGCGATGACAGACGAGGGGGAGACCATCCGATCGTGGCCCCCCCCTCGCGATCGCTCCCAGCCACTGACAAACATCCCCTGCCTCTGTATAGTACACAGAGGCAGAGGATGTGATGTCATCTCTCCTCGGCTGTCAGTTTCCGTTCCAGCGCCGAGGAGAGATGACATGTAAGTAAGTGCACAACACAAACACACACAGTAGAACATGCCAGGCATACATTACACCCCCGATCCCCCCCGATCGCCCCCCGATCCCCCCCCAATCACCCCCCCCCCCTGTCACAAACTGACACCAAGCAGGTTTTTTTTTTTTTTTTTTTTTTTTTTTCCTGATTACTGCATAGTGTCAGTTTGTGACAGTTAGCAGTGTTAGGACAGTTACTGTAACCCCCCTGTAGGTCTAGGGTACCCCCCTTACCCCCCCTAATAAAGTTTTAACCCCTTGATCACCCCCCCTCACCAGTGTCGCTAAGCGATCATTTTTCTGATCGCTGTATTAGTGTCGCTGGTGACGGTAGTTAGGGACGTAAATATTTAGGTTCGCCGTCAGTGTTTTATAGCGACAGGGACCCCCATATACTACCTAATAAATGTTTTAACCCCTTGATTGCCCCCTAGTTATCCCTTTCACCACTGATCACCGTATAACCGTTACGGGTGACGCTGGTTAGTTCGTTTATTTTTTATAGTGTCAGGGCACCCGCCGTTTATTACCGAATAAAGGTTTAGCCCCCTAATCGCCCGGCGGTGATATGCGTCGCCCCAGGCAGCGTCAGATTAGCGACAGTACCCCCCCTAATAAAGTTTTAACCCCTTGATCACCCCCTGTCGCCAGTGTCGCTAAGCGATCATTTTTCTGATCGCTGTATTAGTGTCACTGGTGACGCTAGTTAGGGACGTAAATATTTAGGTTCGCCGTCAGTGTTTTATAGCGACAGGGACCCCCATATACTATCTAATAAATGTTTTAACCCCTTGATTGCCCCCTAGTTAACCCTTTCACCACTGATCACCGTATAACTGTTACGGGTGACGCTGGTTAGTTAGTTTATTTTTTATAGTGTCAGGGCACCCGCCGGTTATTACCGAATAAAAGTTTAGCCCCCTGATCGCCCGGCGGTGATATGCGTTGCCCCAGGCAGCGTCAGATTAGCGCCAGTACCGCGAACACCCACGCACGCACCGTACACGCACCATACACCTCCCTTAGTGGTATAGTATCTGATCGGATCAATATCTGATCCGATCAGATCTATACTAGCGTCCCCAGCAGTTTAGGGTTCCCAAAAATGCAGTGTTAGCGGGATCAGCCCACATACCTGCTAGCACCTGCGTTTTGCCCCTCCGCCCAGGCGAGCCCAGCCCACCCAAGTGCAGTATCGATCGATCACTGTCACTTACAAAACACTAAACGCATAACTGCAGCGTTCGCAGAGTCAGGCCTGATCCCTGCGATCGCTAACAGTTTTTTTGGTAGCATTTTGGTGAACTGGCAAGCACCAGCCCCAGGCAGCGTCAGATTAGCGCCAGTACCGCTAACACCCACGCACGCAGCATACGCCTCCCTTAGTGGTATAGTATCTGAACAGATCAATATCTGATCCGATCAGATCTATACTAGCGTCCCCAGCAGTTTAGGGTTCCCAAAAACGCAGTGTTAGCGGGATCAGCCCAGATACCTGCTAGCACCTGCGTTTTGCCCCTCCGCCCGGCCCGGCCCAGCCCACCCAAGTGCAGTATCGATCGATCACTGACACTTACAAAACTCTAAACGCATAACTGCAGCGTTCGCAGAGTCAGGCCTGATCCCTGTGATCGCTAACAGTTTTTTTTGTAGCGTTTTGGTGAACTGGCAAGCACCAGAGGCCTAGTACACCCCGGTCGTAGTCAAACCAGCACTGCAGTAACACTTGGTGACGTGGCGAGTCCCATAAGTGCAGTTCAAGCTGGTGAGGTGGCAAGCACAAGTAGTGTCCCGCTGCCACCAAAAAGACAAACACAGGCCCGTCATGCCCATAGTGCCCTTCCTGCTGCATTCGCCAATCCTAATTGGGAACCCACCGCTTCTGCAGCGCCCGTACTTCCCCCATTCACATCCCCAACCAAATGCAGTCGGCTGCATGAGAGGCATTTTCTTTATGTCCTCCCGAGTACCCCTACCCAGCGAACCCCCCAAAAAATATGTTGTGTCTGCAGCAAGCGCGGATATAGCCGTGACACCCGCTATTATTGTCCCTCCTGTCCTGACAATCCTGGTCTTTGCATTGGTGAATGTTTTGAACGCTACCATGCACTAGTTGAGTATTAGCGTAGGGTACAGCATTGCACAGACTAGGCACACTTTCACAGGGTCTCCCGAGATGCCATCGCATTTTGAGAGACCCGAACCTGGAACCGGTTACAGTTATTATAGTTAGTTACAAAAAAAAGTGTAAAAAAAAAAAAAACAAACAAAAATATAAAATAAAAATAGTTGTCGTTTTATTGTTCTCTCTCTCTATTCTCTCTCTATTGTTCTGCTCTTTTTTACTGTATTCTATTCTGCAATGTTTTATTGTTATTATGTTTTATCATGTTTGCTTTTCAGGTATGCAATTTTTTATACCTTACCGTTTACTGTGCTTTATTGTTAACCATTTTTTTGTCTTCAGGTATGCCATTCACGACTTTGAGTGGTTATACCAGAATGATGCCTGCAGGTTTAGGTATCATCTTGGTATCATTCTTTTCAGCCAGCGGTCGGCTTTCATGTAAAAGCAATCCTAGTGGCTAATTAGCCTCTAGACTGCTTTTACAAGCAGTGGGAGGGAATGCCCCCCCCCCCCAACATCTTCCGTGTTTTTCTCTGGCTCTCCTGTCTCAACAGGGAACCTGAAAATGCAGCCGGTGATTCAGCCAGCTGACCATAGAGCTGATCAGAGACCAGAGTGGCTCCAAACATCTCTATGACCTAAGAAACCGGAAGCTACGAGCATTTTATGACGTAGATTTCGCCGGATGTAAACAGCGCCATTGGGAAATTGGGAAAGCATTTTATCACACCGATCTTGGTGTGATCAGATGCTTTGAGGGCAGAGGAGAAATCTAGGGTCTAATAGACCCCAATTTTTGCAAAAAAGAGTACCTGTCACTACCTATTGCTATCATAGGGGATATTTACATTCCCTGAGATAACAATAAAAATGATTTAAAAAAAAAAAAAATGAAAGGAACAGTTTAAAAATAAGATAAAAAAATAATAATAATAAAGAAAAAAAAAAAAAAAAAAAAAAAAAGCACCCCTGTCCCCCCTGCTCTCGCGCTAAGGTGAACGCAAGCGTTGGTCTGGCGTCAAATGTAAACAGCAATTGCACCATGCATGTGAGGTATCGCCGCGAAGGTCAGATCGAGGGCAGTAATTTTAGCAGTAGACCTCCTCTGTAAATCTAAAGTGGTAACCTGTAAAGGCTTTTAAAGGCTTTTAAAAATGTATTTAGTTTGTCGCCACTGCACGTTTGTGCGCAATTTTAAAGCATGTCATGTTTGGTATCTATGTACTCGGCCTAAGATCATCTTTTTTATCTCATCAAACATTTGGGCAATATAGTGTGTTTTAGTGCATTAAAATGTAAAAAAGTGTGTTTTTTCCCCAAAAAATGCGTTTGAAAAATCGCTGCGCAAATACTGTGTGAAAAAAAAAAATGAAACACCCACCATTTTAATCTGTAGGGCATTTGCTTTAAAAAAAATATATAATGTTTGGGGGTTCAAAGTAATTTTCTTGCAAAAAAAAATTATTTTTTTATGTAAACAATAAGTGTCAGAAAGGGCTTTGTCTTCAAGTGGTTAGAAGAGTGGGTGATGTGTGACATAAGCTTCTAGATGTTGTGCATAAAATGCCAGGACAGTTCAAACCCCCCCCAAATGACCCCATTTTGGAAAGTAGACACCCCAAGCTATTTGCTGAGAGTCATGTTGAGTCCATGGAATAATTTATATTGTGACACAAGTTGCGGGAAAGAGACAATTTTTTATTTTTTTTATTTTTTTTTGCGCAAAGTTGTCACTAAATGATATATTGCTCAAACATGCCATGGGAATATGTGAAACTACACCCCAAAATACATTCTGCTGCTTCTCCTGAGTACGGGGATACCACATGTGTGAGACTTTTTGGGAGCCTAGCCGCGTACGGGACCCCGAAAACCAAGCACCGCCTTCAGGCTTTCTAAGGCCGTAAATTTTTGATTTCACTCTTCACCGCCTATCACAGTTTCGGGGGCCATGGAATGCCCAGGTGGCAAAAAAAAACCCCAAATGACCCCATTTTGGAAAGTAGACACCCCAAGCTATTTGATGAGAGGTATAGTGAGTATTTTGCAGACCTCACTTTTTGTCACAAAGTTTTGAAAATTGAAAAAAGAAAAAAAAAATTTTTTTTTCTCGTCTTTCTTTATTTTCAAAAACAAATGAGAGCTGCAAAATACTCACCATGCCTCTCAGCAAATAGCTTGGGGTGTCTACTTTCCAAAATGGGGTCATTTGGGGGGGGTTTGTGCCACCTGGGCATTCCATGGCCTCCGAAACTGTGATAGGCAGTGAGGAGTAAAATCAAAAATGTACGCCCTTAGAAATCCTGAAGGCGGTGCTTGGTTTTCGGGGTCCCGTACGCGGCTAGGCTCCTAAAAAGTCCCACACATAGGGTATTCCCGTACTCAGGAGAAGCAGCTAAATGTATTTTGGGGTGCAATTCCACATATGCCCATGGCCTGTGTGAGCAATATATCATTTAGTGACAACTTTGTGCAAAAAAAAAAAAAAAAATTGTCACTTTCCCGCAACTTGTGTCAAAATATAAAACATTCCATGGACTCAACATGCCTCAAAGCAAATAGCTTGGGGTGTCTACTTTCCAAAATGGGGTCATTTGGGGGGGGTTTATGTCATCTGGGCATTTTATGGCCTTCAAAACCGTGATAGGTAGTGAGGAGTAAAATCAAAAATGTACGCCCTTAGAAATCCTGAAGGCGGTGCTTGGTTTTCGGGGCCCCGTACGCGGCTAGGCTCCCAAAAAGTCCCACACATGTGGTATCCCCGTACTCAGGAGAAGCAGCTAAATGTATTTTGGGGTGCAATTCCACATATGCCCATGGCCTGTGTGAGCAATATATCATTTAGTGACAACTTTTTGTAATTTTTTTTTTTTTTTTGTCATTATTCAATCACTTGGGACAAAAAAAATGAATATTCAATGGGCTCAACATGCCTCTCAGCAAATTCCTTGGGGTGTCTACTTTCCAAAATGGGGTCATTTGTGGGGGTTTTGTACTGCCCTGCCATTTTAGCACCTCAAGAATCGACATAGGCAGTCATAAATTAAAGGCTGTGTAAATTCCAGAAAATGTACCCTAGTTTGTAGACGCTATAACTTTTGCGCAAACCAATAAATATACACTTATTGACATTTTTTTTACCAAAGACATGTGGCCGAATACATTTTGGCCTAAATGTATGACTAAAATTGAGTTTATTGGATTTTTTTTAGAACAAAAAGTAGAAAATATCTTTTTTTTTCAAAATTTTCGGTCTTTTTCCGTGTATAGCGCAAAAAATAAAAACGGCAGAGGTGATCAAATACCATCAAAAGAAAGCTCTATTTGTGGGAAGAAAAGGACGCAAATTTCGTTTGGGTACAGCATTGCATGACCGCGCAATTAGCAGTTAAAGCGACGCAGTGCCGAATTGTAAAAAGTGCTCTGGTCAGGAAGGGGGTAAATCCTTCCGGGGCTGAAGTGGTTAACCATGGCAACAAAACCAGCACAGTACACTCTGTTTAAGCGATAAAATTTCCTGAAATGACCACTAAACAAACAACTTTTTCACAAAACTGTAAAAGATATCAAACTGAAAAGATATAGCCAGATGAATATTTTGTGAACATTTTAAATTTGTTTGGCATGTGTAGGTGAAAGTATGAAGAAGCTGAAAAGGAGCGGAAGAAGATTTTAAGGATCTGAAGCATGCTCCCATTGACTTCAATGTTAAAAAAAGTGTTAAAAAGCTTAATATTTAAAAAAGTATAAATAGTAGAAAAAAAGTTGAAAAAGTCCCATCATCAGCTGAAAGAGATGAACATTTTAATAGTTGAATGGTTTTAATAGCTAAAGCAGTCCCACTAATAAATAAAAACGAATAACAATAGTGGGACTGCTAAAGCAGTCCCATGAATTAATAACTAGAAAATGCATTTTGGGCGTGGCTTGGCGCGCAATGAAGATGGCAGCACAGTGAAGGAGCTCTGCAGCACACGCGGCCGTTCACAGCCATCCACCCGACCCACAGCGCTCAGATGCCGAGCAGGAAGCTTCACCCGACTCCACAATCTCGCACACGCCGCTACTCTGTGTCCTCAGCGACACAGAACATTGCGGAGATCTTTAAAAGCCAGCCGGCGGCCCATAGCAGCGGGACCAGGTCTAAAATGGCGCCGACTTACCAGGAGGATGACGGCAGCGAGGACTCACAGTCAGCCCCAGAAAGCTCAGCCAGGGGTAAGTCCAGAAAAGATCACCCCCTAACATTCTCCGATATGTCAGTGTTTGCAGCTGACATTAAAGCTACCTTTTCAGCCGCTATAACGGATCTAAAAACAAGCATGCTTGTTCTTAATGAAAAAATGGCGGTGACTGAGGCAGAAGGAAAACGCAGAGACCGGGCTATCCACAATCTTGAGAGAACCACAGTTACACAGTCACAGCACTTCATAGAGATGAGTAGACACATCGAGAACCTCGATAACAGAGGCAGGAGGTGCAATATAAGAGTCAGGGGGATCCCTGAATCAGTGGACGCTGATCAGATTGTACCGGCATTAAAAAGAGTATTTAACAGCCTACTTGAAAGGCAGGAGGACATTGAAATTGAGTTTGTAAGAGCGCTCCGGCCCAAAGGTCCTGACACAGCGCCACCTAGGGATGTGATCTGTTGCCTGCAAAGTTTTGGGCTGAAAGAAGAAATAATGCGCAAAGCAAGGAGAAATGATCATATCATTTTTAATGGAGAGACAATAATGCTTTTCCAGGATCTCTCTCAGATCACGTTGCGTAACAGACGTGCATTACACCCACTGTTGGAGAAATTGAGGGAGAAAGAACTGAGATACTCCTGGCTAGGGATGAGCTTCGTGTTCGAGTCGAACCCATGTTCGACTCGAACATCGGCTGTTCGACCGTCCGTCGAATTGCGAACGTTATGGGCCGTTCGCGCCAAATTCGTGTGGCGCGTCACGGCCCATAATTCACTGCGGCATCGCAGTGCATTGCTGGCTGATGATTGGCCAAGCATGCACTATGACCCGCATGCTTGGCCAATCACAGCGCCGTCAGTAGAGAGAGCTGTAATTGGCCAAAGCCAGGGTGGCTTTGGCCAATTATGGCTCAGGGGATTTAGTACACGCCCCACACTATATAAGGCCGCCTGCACGGCGGCCCTGTGTAGTGTGTTCCGGTGTGCTGATAGAGAGAGAGACAGACAGTGTCATTTGATTTGAGTTAGCTAGATTAGGCTAGATCTGTTCCTGCTATTTACATTTAGTGCAGTGCGTCCTGCTCACAGTGTTCAGCTAGATCCGTTCCTGCTATTTACATTTAGTGCAGTCAGTGCGTCCTGCTCACAGTGTTCAGCTAGATCCGTTCCTGCTATTTACATTTAGTGCAGTCAGTGCGTCCTGCTCACAGTGTTCAGCTAGATCCGTTCCTGCTATTTACATTTAGTGTAGTCAGTGCGTCCTGCTCACAGTGTTCAGCTAGATCTGTTCCTGCTATTTACATTTAGTGCAGTCAGTGCGTCCTGCTCACAGTGTTCAGCTAGATCCGTCCCTGCTATTTACATTTAGTGCAGTGCGTCCTGCTCACAGTGTTCAGCTAGATCTGTTCCTGCTATTTACATTTAGTGCAGTGCGTCCTGCTCACAGTGTTCAGCTAGATCTGTTCCTGCTATTTACATTTAGTGCAGTGCGTCCTGCTCACAGTGTTCAGCTAGATCTGTTCCTGCTATTTACATTTAGTGCAGTGCGTCCTGCTCACAGTGTTCAGCTAGATCCGTTCCTGCTATTTACATTTAGTGCAGTGCGTCCTGCTCACAGTGTTCAGCTAGATCTGTTCCTGCTATTTACATTTAGTGCAGTGCGTCCTGCTCACAGTGTTCAGCTAGATCCGTTCCTGCTATTTACATTTAGTGCAGTCAGTGCGTCCTGCTCACAGTGTTCAGCTAGATCCGTTCCTGCTATTTACATTTAGTGCAGTCAGTGCGTCCTGCTCACAGTGTTCAGCTAGATCCGTTCCTGCTATTTACATTTAGTGCAGTCAGTGCGTCCTGCTCACAGTGTTCAGCTAGATCCGTTCCTGCTATTTACATTTAGTGCAGTGCGTCCTGCTCACAGTGTTCAGCTAGATCCGTTCCTGCTATTTACATTTAGTGCAGTGCGTCCTGCTCACAGTGTTCAGCTAGATCTGTTCCTGCTATTTACATTTAGTGCAGTGCGTCCTGCTCACAGTGTTCAGCTAGATCTGTTCCTGCTATTTACATTTAGTGCAGTGCGTCCTGCTCACAATGTTCAGCTAGATCTGTTCCTGCTATTTACATTTAGTGCAGTGCGTCCTGCTCACAGTGTTCAGCTAGATCTGTTCCTGCTATTTACATTTAGTGCAGTGCGTCCTGCTCATAGTGTTCAGCTAGATCCGTTCCTGCTATTTACATTTAGTGCAGTGCGTCCTGCTCACAGTGTTCAGCTAGATCTGTTCCTGCTATTTACATTTAGTGCAGTGCGTCCTGCTCACAGTGTTCAGCTAGATCCGTTCCTGCTATTTACATTTAGTGCAGTGCGTCCTGCTCACAGTGTTCAGCTAGATCTGTTCCTGCTATTTACATTTAGTGCAGTGCGTCCTGCTCACAGTGTTCAGCTAGATCTTTTCCTGCTATTTACATTTAGTGCAGTGCGTCCTGCTCACAGTGTTCAGCTAGATCTGTTCCTGCTATTTACATTTAGTGCAGTGCGTCCTGCTCACAGTGTTCAGCTAGATCCGTTCCTGCTATTTACATTTAGTGCAGTGCGTCCTGCTCACAGTGTTCAGCTAGATCTGTTCCTGCTATTTACATTTAGTGCAGTGCGTCCTGCTCACAGTGTTCAGCTAGATCCGTTCCTGCTATTTACATTTAGTGCAGTCAGTGCGTCCTGCTCACAGTGTTCAGCTAGATCCGTTCCTGCTATTTACATTTAGTGCAGTCAGTGCGTCCTGCTCACAGTGTTCAGCTAGATCTGTTCCTGCTATTTACATTTAGTGCAGTCAGTGCGTCCTGCTCACAGTGTTCAGCTAGATCCGTTCCTGCTATTTACATTTAGTGCAGTGCGTCCTGCTCACAGTGTTCAGCTAGATCTGTTCCTGCTATTTACATTTAGTGCAGTGCGTCCTGCTCACAGTGTTCAGCTAGATCTGTTCCTGCTATTTACATTTAGTGCAGTGCGTCCTGCTCACAGTGTTCAGCTAGATCTGTTCCTGCTATTTACATTTAGTGCAGTGCGTCCTGCTCACAGTGTTCAGCTAGATCTGTTCCTGCTATTTACATTTAGTGCAGTGCGTCCTGCTCACAGTGTTCAGCTAGATCTGTTCCTGCTATTTACATTTAGTGCAGTGCGTCCTGCTCACAGTGTTCAGCTAGATCTGTTCCTGCTATTTACATTTAGTGCAGTGCGTCCTGCTCACAGTGTTCAGCTAGATCTGTTCCTGCTATTTACATTTAGTGCAGTGCGTCCTGCTCATAGTGTTCAGCTAGATCCGTTCCTGCTATTTACATTTAGTGCAGTGCGTCCTGCTCACAGTGTTCAGCTAGATCTGTTCCTGCTATTTACATTTAGTGCAGTGCGTCCTGCTCACAGTGTTCAGCTAGATCCGTTCCTGCTATTTACATTTAGTGCAGTCAGTGCGTCCTGCTCACAGTGTTCAGCTAGATCCGTTCCTGCTATTTACATTTAGTGCAGTGCGTCCTGCTCACAGTGTTCAGCTAGATCCGTTCCTGCTATTTACATTTAGTGCAGTCAGTGCGTCCTGCTCACAGTGTTCAGCTAGATCCGTTCCTGCTATTTACATTTAGTGCAGTCAGTGCGTCCTGCTCACAGTGTTCAGCTAGATCTGTTCCTGCTATTTACATTTAGTGCAGTCAGTGCGTCCTGCTCACAGTGTTCAGCTAGATCTGTTCCTGCTATTTACATTTAGTGCAGTGCGTCCTGCTCACAGTGTTCAGCTAGATCTGTTCCTGCTATTTACATTTAGTGCAGTGCGTCCTGCTCACAGTGTTCAGCTAGATCTGTTCCTGCTATTTACATTTAGTGCAGTGCGTCCTGCTCACAGTGTTCAGCTAGATCCGTTCCTGTTATCTTCCTACTGACAGGCAGGCTTGTCTGGTTACAGTATATAAAGCTACCTGAAGAAAATTACAGGTGTTCTATCCCAGCTTAGTGCAGCTACAGGCCATTAGTATGTCTGGAAGGCCAAGAAGGAGAGGCAGACAGTCACAAGCCAATAAGAGAGGGCAAGCAGGCTCTGTGTCTAGTGCTGGTCGTGGAGACGGTGCATCCTCATCAGCCCGTGGCCATGGGACACGCTTGGCCTTTTTTTCGGCAGCTGGCCGTGTTGAGCCGCAACATGCAGAAAACTTGGTCGAGTGGATGACCAAGCCGTCCTCATCCTCCTCATCCTCTCTCACCCATGCCCAGGGTGCTTTGTCTGGCAAAGCAGCGGCCTCTTCCCTCAGCTCAATGTCATCAGTGACTCCTTCCCTAGCTCCACCATGTCCTCCTGAGGATTCCCTCGAACTGTTTGACCACAGTGTTGGGTACATGCTCCAGGAGGATGCCCAGCGTTTGGAAGGCTCTGATGATGATACTGAGCTCGATGAAGGCAGTAACATGAGCACGGACAGAGGGGGTGCCCAAGAAGGACAGCAATCTGGCAGTCATGCTCCCCCTGCTGCAGCATACTGCCAGGTTTGCTCCAGTGATGAGGAGGGAGGGGATGATGAGGTCACTGACTCAACGTGGGTGCCTGATAGGAGAGAGGAGGAGGAGGAGGAGGAGGAGGCGGCACATCACCAACGAGGCAGGATGCCCTCCAGGGGCCAGCCTAAGGGCAGCACATTGACTGCATCACACCCCAAAGCTCCACATGTGCAGGGCGCTGCAGTCTCTGCGCGTTATTCAAAAAGTTCTTTGGTGTGGGCCTTTTTTGAGACGAGTGCATCAGATCGCACCGCTGCTATTTGCAACATATGTCTCAAGCGTATCTCGCGTGGCCAAAACATCTCCCGCTTGGGTACCACATGCTTGACCAGACATATGTTGACCTGCCATGCAGTTCGTTGGCAAGCATATCTAAAAGACCCACACCAAAGAACAAAGAGGATCTCTCCTTGCTCCTCATCAGCTGAGATTTCCAACCCCACTAGACCTTCAGTCCTCTCTGAGACCTGCAGTGAGAGGAATGAAGGTGTAGAATTAGGTGTGTCACAGCCAAGTACTTGTGGGCAATCTGCTTTTGGTACACCGACGTCAGATTGTACCAGGCAAATTTCCCTGCCCCAGCTGCTGCACCGCCGAAAGAAGTTCGCTCTCAGCCATCCACATGCCCAGCGGTTGAATGCTAGCTTGGCAAAATTGCTAGCACTTCAACTGCTGCCTTTTCAGTTGGTAGACTCTGCCCCCTTCCGTGAGTTTGTGGAATGTGCGGTTCCTCAGTGGCAGGTACCCAAACGCCACTTTTTCTCACGGAAGGCGATTCCGGCTCTCTACCGGCACGTGGAAGGCAATGTCCATGCCTCGCTGGACAGGGCGGTCAGCGGTAAGGTGCATATTACCGCTGACTCATGGTCCAGCAGGCATGGACAGGGACGTTACTTAAGTTTCACGGCGCATTGGGTGACTCTGCTGGCAGCTGGGAAGGATGCAGGACAAGGTGCAGTAGTGTTGGAGGTTGTTCCGCCACCACGCCTCCAAAATGCTGATTGTGACACACCTCTCTCCTCCACCCCCTCCTCTTCTTCTTCCTCCATGGCCTCTTCCTCGGAACCAGCGGTGCTCCGTAGGCGTTCAAGGGGCTACGCAAGTACGCAGGCCAAAAGATGCCATGCGGTGCTTGAGCTGGTGTGCTTGGGGGACAGGAGCCACACTGGGGCAGAGGTTCTGTCAGCTCTGCAGGGGCAGGTTCAGAGGTGGTTGACGCCACGCCAACTTAAGGCAGGAATGGTGGTTTGCAACAATGGCACCAACCTCCTCTCTGCCCTCCGACAGGGACAACTGACCCATGTGCCCTGTTTGGCTCACGTCCTTAACTTGGTGGTGCAGCGGTTCTTGGGCAGGTACCCGGGCTTACAGGATGTCCTGAGGCAGGCCAGGAAAGTCTGTGTGCATTTCCGCCGGTCATATAATGCCAGTGCTCGGCTGACGGACCTCCAAAAGGAGTTTACCTGCCCAAGAACCGCCTAATCTGTGACATGCCCACCAGGTGGAACTCGACATTGGCCATGCTGCAGCGGCTGCACACGCAGCAGAGGGCCATCAATGAGTACCTGTGCGACTATGGCACCAGGACAGGGTCAGGGGACCTTGGTTTTTTTTCCCCACGCCAGTGGGCCATGATCAGGGATGCATGCACTGTCCTGTCACCATTCGAGGAGGCCACGAGGATGGTGAGCACTGACAGTGCATGCATCAGTGACACTGTCCCCCTTGTCCACCTGTTGGAGCACACGCTGCGTGGAATAATGGACAGGGCACTTGAGGCAGAACAGAGGCAGGAAGAGGAGGACTTCCTTAGCTCTCAAGGCCCCCTTTATCCAGACAGTGTTCCTGCGTGCCCGCCGATCACACAGGAAGAGGACGAGGAGGAGGAGGAGGAGGAGGAGGAAGATTGTGTCAGTATGGAGGTGGAGCCTGGCACTCAGCATCAGCAGCAGTCTTTAAGGGATCAGTCCCAAGGAACACATGGACTTGTACGTGGCTGGGAGGAGGTGGCTGCGGACGTTGTTGTCCTTAGTGACCCAGAGGACTCCGGACCGAATGCCTCAGCAAACCTACGCTGCATGGCCTCCCTGATCCTGCAAAGCCTGCGTAAGGATCCTCGTATTCGTGGTATCAAGGAGAAGGACCAATACTGGCTGGCAACACTCCTTGATCGACGTTACAAGGGTAAGGTTGCGGACCTTATCTTGCCATCGCAGAGGGAGCAGAGGATGAAACATCTTCGGGAGGCCTTGCAGAAAGGTCTGTGCAACGCGTTTCCAGAGACTGGGAGGTTACAAACTCCTGTTTCTGGACAACGTGTTGCTGAGGCTTCGGTCAGTCAAAGAAGGAGCGGTGGAGAAGGTGGCCGTCTGACCGATGCGTTCAGACAATTTTTTGGTCCGCAGCCCCAAGGTATGATCGGTTCCAGCAACCATCGCCAGCGTCTGTTTTACATGGTGCAGGAATACCTAGGGGCAAGATCAGACTTGGACACCTTTCCCACCGAAAATCCTCTGGGTTACTGGGTCTTGAGGATGGATCACTGGCCAGAGCTTGCACAGTATGCAATTGAGCTACTGGCCTGTCCTGCATCCAGCGTTCTTTCGGAACGCACATTCAGTGCTGCTGGAGGCGTGGTAACCGATCACAGGGTGCGTCTGTCCACTGACTCGGTCGATCGGCTGACCTTCATAAAAATGAATCAGTCTTGGATCACCACCAGCTACCAAGCACCTGATGCTGATGTAACTGAATAATTTTTTTCAGATCCCTTCAAAGACTGCCTATGCTGATGCTGAGTGACTATCCCTGAGTAATTATCCTCTTCCTCCTCAATCATCACGCTGATAGCTTGTAAGAACATTTTTGGTTCTGGGTGCCACCACCAGTTCCTAAGGCACAATTTTTCAGCCCCTGTTTAACAGGGGCGTGTAATTACAATTTTTGATGTAATACTTTGCAGCAGGGCTCGTTCCTGCATTCCAACTAGAGTGTCTGTGAGGGGTTGCAGTGTTGTGGCACCAGCACCAGTGCCTAAGGCCCAATTTTTCTGCCCCTGTCTAACAGGGGCGTGTAATTACAATTTTTGATGCAATACTTTGCAGCAGGGCTCGTTCCTGCGTTCCAACTAGAGTGTCTGTGAGGGGTTGCCGTGTTGTGGCACCAGCACCAGTGCCTAAGGCCTAATTTTTCAGCTCCTGTTCAACAGGGGCATGTAATTACAATTCTTGATCTAATATTTCACAGCAGGGCCCTGTGAGGGCTTACAGTGTTTTGGCCACAGCAACACCTAAGGCCCAAATTTCTGCTGAGTATATAGGGCAGGACCCTACTTTCAAACATCTAACTTACAAACGACTCCTACTTGCAAACGGAAGGAGACAACAGGAAGTGAGATGAAATCTACCCCTAGGAAGGGAAATTCTCTCATGTAAGAGTTAATATGGGAAAACAATTTCTCCTTTCCACTGATGCTTTCCAATCCTTGTTCCACAAAAAAACCCAAATTTTCAAAAAACATTTTTCATTGGGACAAAAAAGTGAGGTGAAATCTTCTGAAGAGGAGGAAAGACGCAAAACAAATGTCACAGGGGTGATAACCCTTCCCTATGTTTTCCAAAAAGCTTAGAAAAGATTTTTTGGCTGGAGCTAAACACGTTAAAAATGTTCAAAATTACAAAGAGATTCTACTTAACAACAAACCTACAGTCCCTGTCTTGTTTGCACCGCCTGTATACTGCTGTTCAGAGTATATAGGGACCTTTCCTTATTTTAATTTGGGTGCGGGGTTCCCCTTAATATCCATACAAGACCCAAAGGGCCTGGTAATGGACTGGGGGGTACCCATGCCGTTTGTCTCACTGATTTTCATCCATATTGCCATGACCCGACATGACATTAAACCCGCAAGCTGTTTTAAATGAGATTTTTTCCTTTAAAAATGACATTTGGTGCAGGGACTGTTCTAAACATGGGAAACACGCGTCACTTTACAGGCATACTATAGACACCCCCCAGGTACGATATTTAAAGGAATATTTCACTTTTTTTTTTTACTTTAAGCATCATTAAAATCACTGCTCCTGAAAAAACGGCCGTTTTTAAAAGTTTTTTTTGCATTGATACATGTCCCCTGGGGTAGGACCCGGGTCCCCACACCCTTTTTAGGACAATACCATGCAAATTAGCCTTTAAAATGAGCACTTTTGATTTCGAACGTTCGAGTCCCATAGACGTCAATGGGGTTCTAACGTTCGTGCGAACTTGCGGTCCGTTCGCGGGTTCTGGTGCGAACCGAACTGGGGGGTGTTCGGCTCATCCCTACTCCTGGCGTTTCCCATTCGCTCTCACGGTCATGTACAATGGTCGTCAGTGCACTTTACGTACTCCAGCGGACCTCCCAGATTTTTGTGCAGCATTAGATCTGGACCTGATCAATCTCCCGGAATGGTATGCCGACTACCTGCAGCCTCCACTGGAAAGAACCCCACCGCCCTCGCCTTCCACCACACCAGACAAGAGGTTGTCTAAAAAATACAAAAATAGCCGCGGAAGCAGCTCCAAGTTGGGAACCCCGCAGAGACTGATTGAGGTCCACAGGGATCAAGAAGATGAGTGACCCCACTGCCCTCAAACTTTCCTGCCCGCATAATACTAAATCTTTAGCTTATATGGTCATTATTCTGCAAAGTTATGTTTTTACCTTGGACTGGTGGATTTCCTTTCGGCTTGCTCTCAACACACAGCATCTCTACAGGAACTCATACCTTGGTTGGGTAAAGTAGAATTTAAGACATGCTTAGCGATTATACACATGTTGGCGCAGGGTCACTACAGGTTGGTGCGGTCCCTCTTGACCCTGACTCACATACACCCATCCAACATAGTCGATTGTGACTTTTGGTCATCCGTGGCCTCAGCTATGTCTGTTGAACGTCTCACCGGGAGATAGGCCATTCTTAATGAATATAGCTGAATCCTAAAAATCTTATTACATCAGAAGGAACTACTACCAACTGGCCTGTTCGGCTCCCAATTACAATCTAAAATTGATCTTCTTACGGTCGGGGCACTACCCATAATTTTGATCATCTGATATTTGATCGGTTGGATATATGGACGTATCTCAAGACCGTTTTTTAAGACTGTGCTGAGTAGCTAACAAGGTAAACATAGAACCACCTCCTGATCCGAAGACTATACCTTAACCATATATTGTATTGTTTAGGTCTAGGAATCGTTTAGTAATATGAGAGCAAGTTAAATGTTATATGCTTCTATTACTCACCTTAGAGACAATAGATTAACATGTAGGATAGCATCCCTGGTTCATTTAAAACACATGCAGAACGGGTATGATGACCGATAAATTTAACAAGTTAATGTAAGTTTAATATACACACCAGGGTCGGGTGTGATTCTCCTTTTAGCCCTGTTATACGCTATTAATACAGTTCGGCTGCGTGTGCAGCACTTAGGACAAGGTTTTCTTTTTTTTTCTCTTTCTTATTTTTATTTAGGTGTGCTGACACTTGGTTGTTTGCGCCTCCCTCGAACCCCACAGTGTGCCTTGCGACCTTGAAGAAGGATGCGGGTTACAACACATAAATTTGGTGGGCTTCTTCCGCGGACAGGGTGGACAGCTCCCCCGCGAGACAGTCTACCAATACTTCGCTCAGACTCGATATATCTTTTCCCTTTTTTCTTTTCTTTTCTCTCTCTACTTAACTCTTTAACTCTTACTATACGTATCTTTACCAGGTATACAGTAGTGCTACTGTAGAATTGTTGTCTCAGGTGAACGATTAAATACTGACTTTTGTACTGAAGCTGTGTTATCTCTACAGACCGGTGGACCGAGCACCTCCTCCTAATCTTCAGCCATGGCCTATTCCTCCTTGGGACACTGCCCTTTGATAATTTCGCACAATATCAGGGGGCTCAACATACCAGAACAACGCTCCACCACACTAAGAGAGCTTAAAAAAGGTAAGCCTCACTTTGTTTATCTCCAAGAAAGTCGTTTCAGAACCCAACAGACACCAAAACTCACGGACTCATACTTTACGAGGGCATTTCATTCCACTAACACTGAGTCAAAATCAAGGGGGGTCTCCATTTTGGTTAGTAGGGAGGCCCCCTTTGAACTAACAGAACAACTGTGCGACTCGGAAGGCAGATTTGTCTACTTGAAAGGAACCTATGGAGGTACTCCAATAACACTAGCCAACGTCTATTTCCCTAATAGACGACATGTACCTTTTTGCCAAACCATTGTCAGGAAACTTGCGGGGTTTGCATCGGGATGTTTGATTTTAGGAGGAGATTTTAACATACCGTTAAATCCTCTAACAGATACGTCAAATGGAAAAACATGTATATCATACAAAATCCTTAAAAAGATCAAATCTCTCTTGCAATCTCTGCAGTTGATAGACACTTGGCGCTTCTCAAATCCAGATGGAAGAGATTACACTCATTTCTCTATACCACACTCAAGGTATGCCCGCTTGGACTACCTTTTTGTGTCACAAAGAGACATTACTCAAGTGACGGGAACCAACATAGGTGTACAGACGATATCAGACCATTCACCCATATCCCTCACCATGAATTTACTGAGCCACACAAAAAGACAACCGACGTGGAGGCTGAATGCGTCGATCCTAACCGACCCGTTCTTAGTCAAAGAATTGACCGCCAATCTGACACAGTTTTTTGCAGAAAATACCACCCCAGATATAGATCCTCTGATGGTGTGGGAAGCTCACAAATGTACCATAAGAGGGATACTGATTAAGATGGGCTCCAAACGCAAGAGAGAGAGAGAAATCCAAATAAAAACACTGATAAAACAGATCAACACACTGGAAAGGCTACATAAACAGTCCCTTTCCACTGATTCAGCCCTAGATTATAGGAAAGAACTGCAACAGATATTGAACACAAAAGCCAAACGAATGCTGTTTTTCAAACGTAAAATCTACTATGAATCGGGAAATAAGACCGGCAAATACCTAGCGAGAGCGCTACGGGACCACACACGGAACAACCACATAGCGGGTATTAAAAACAAAAACGGAACACTTGACGTAACACCGGAAGCGATAGCAGAACACTTCCACGCCTTTTACACCAGACTATACAATCTACAAAATCAACACAAACAACCCCACATGACAGGGGACAGGGCACATATCATCCAAGAATACCTTACACACAGTGGTTAGAGTGGGTAAACGCTGCGCTGGACAATAAATACTAAAAGGAAAAGCAGCTACATACGGAGTGACAAAAACCATAAATACTGTAAAAAGAAATGTAGCGCATAAACTGTGAAAAAACAACAATGAAGGGGGGTGTATTAATGCATAATGACACCATCAATGCAATAAATGAATGTGAGTCTCTCAACACAAACAAATAAAGTCCAAAATAAGTGAACAAATGTGATTATAAAGTGTCCCACTGATAAACGTGAGTGAATATATCAAACAGCAGATGTTCAAACATAGGCAACTCTTTAAATCTCCCAGCGAAGACACCTCCGTCAGCTGTATGAATCCTGATAGAAATAGTGTGTAGAAAACTCTTACCGGATGGATTGGATTCCCTTGTCAGCGACAGGAAATCACTAAAGCAGGGTGCCCCTTGGGGCTGTGGAACAGATATCTCGACTCTAGAATCTTCTGGGTCCAACTGTGCATGGATGTCCTGGATTCACCGGGTGGGATCCTCACAGAAGATAGCCAAGGAGCAGGATTGGAGGAAGTGAGGCCTCTCACATGAACTTGAAATGGGTTTTCTCTCGGATGTTATGTGGAGAAAAAATGATAAGCCTCCACATAGTGTAGATGAAAACGGTGGGTTTTTTATTGCTAAAAAGCCTGATTACAATAAAACTGTGATGCCCCAGTGGAAGGCCTATTGGTCGAAACGCGTCGGGCGCTTTCAGCATCCTCCTTGTTGCCCACTTGTTTTTATATAAAAAAAAAAATATTTTTGTGATCACAGTTTTATTGTAATCAGGCTTTTTAGCAATAAAAAACCCACCGTTTTCATCTACACTATGTGGAGGCTTCTAATTTTTTCTCCACATAACATCCGAGAGAAAACCCATTTCAAGTTCATGTGAGAGGCCTCACTTCCTCCAATCCTGCTCCTTGGCTATCTTCTGTGAGGATCCCCCCCGGTGAATCCAGGACATCCATGCACAGTTGGACCCAGAAGGTTCCAGAGTCGAGATATCTGTTCCACAGCCCCAAGGGGCAACCTGCTTTAGTGATTTCCTGTCGCTGACAAGGGAATCCAATCCATCCGGTAAGAGTTTTCTACACACACTATTTCTATCATACAGCTGACGGATGTGTCTTCGCTGGGAGATTTAAAGAGTTGCCTATGTTTGAACATCTGCTGTTTGATATATTCACTCACGTTTATCAGTGGGACACTTTATGATCACATTTGTTCACTTATTTTGGGCTTTATTTGTTTGTGTTGAGAGACTCACATTCATTTATTGCATTGATGGTGTCATTATGCATTAATACACCCCCCTTCATTGTTGTTTTTTCACAGTTTATGCGCTACATTTCTTTTTACACCTTACACACAGTGGCCTACCAACTTTAGACACCTCTGACTCTAATTTATTAGAAGAACCCATTACATCCCTAGAACTGAAACTAGCTATAGCTCAACTCAAGTCAGGTAAAAGCCCAGGGCCGGACGGCTTTTCTGCAATATATTACAAAACCTTCACCGACATTCTAACAGATCCTCTTAGAAATGCTTTGAACTCCATGTCATCACCAAGGGGATTAACCCCCGACTTTCTCTCAGCACACATTGCGATCTTGCCAAAGGAAGGTAAGGACCCTGGGGAATGTGCTAGTTACAGACCCATATCCCTACTAAACCTCAACGTTAAATTATTCGCAAAAATTCTGGCACTAAGGTTGGGTCCCCTCCTCCCGGGGCTGATAGGACTGGAACAAGTGGGCTTTGTCCCGGGCAGAGAGGCCAAAGATAATGTCATCAAGGCCTTACTTTTGATCCACACAGAAAAAACGCGAAATATCGAGGGCCTTCTCCTCTCCTCGGATGCGGAGAAGGCCTTCGATAGAGTAGCATGGGATTACAAGCTGGCAGTATGTAGATACGTAGGATTGGGACCGCGCATGATGTCGTGGATCTCTACGTTATACCACAACCCATCAGCACACTTGAAAATTAACGGAAAACTGTCAAGGAAAGTACACATTTCAAATGGGACCAGACAGGGATGCCCACTATCACCTTTATTGTTTATCCTTGCATTAGAACCCTTTATTAGAAAAGTTAAAGCTAATGGGGCGGTCCATGGATTTAGGGTGAAGGACAGGGAGTTCAAGGTGGCAGCCTACGCTGATGACCTACTATTTTTTCTGACAGACCCATTGATATCCCTCCCTAACCTACTAACGGAATTCTCACACTACGGATACCTATCGAACCTAAAAATTAACTACACTAAATCTGAGGCCCTAAACATATCACTACCAGACAAGATCCTCAAACAAACTTCAGTAAACTCAACGTTTCAATGGGAACCCTCAGCACTGAAGTACCTGGGAACCCGGCTGACCCCTCAGTTGCGGTCTATATTTGAGAGGAATTATATCCCACTCCTTAAAAGTTGCGAGAGAGATCTTAGAGAATGGAATTCAGGCTACTTTTCATGGTTTAGGAGAGCTGCAATTATCAAGATGGTGACACTACCTAGATTCCTTTATCTTATGCGCACTCTACCAGTGAAAATACCACAGAAATTTTTCGCAACTTTGAATTCCGCCATCCTGAGATTCCTCTGGCAACATAAGAAGCCCAGGATAAAATTAGCCAAACTAGCACAACCCAAAGACTTAGGGGGGATTGGACTACCGAATTTCAAACACTATTACTATGCGTCACACCTAGCGAGGGTCATTGATTGGCACTGTCATGAACAGTCGAAAGATTGGGTTTCTCTAGAAGCAGACTTAAGCCCCATTCCACTAATCTATACACCTTGGATTCCGAGGAAAAAATACCCAAACGTATTGAAAAATCACCCCTTGACTGGTACTACCTTAGAGATCACAAATATCTTAGCAGAACAAAAAGACATCACAACATTCCCCAGCCCACTAACACCACTGAAGGATAACCCTGATTTCCCTCCAGGTGAACAAAACTCCACTCTACAAAACACAACCGACAGATCTCCCCTGGTGGCAGGTGACTGCTTCCGGGGAGACAAACTCAAAGACTGGTTATCCATTAAATCAGAAAATAATCTCCCTTTCCTCCGACAATGGACATATTTTCAGATTAGGAACTACTTAAATAAATTTACACACACTAGAGATCTGTCCAGACCCCTGACTGAATTAGAATCGGTTTGTCACAGCAAATCCCCATTGGATAGGGCCACTTCGGTGGCTTACACGTGGCTACACAATATGAAAGGCCTGGCGGGGGATGAACATAGGAAGAGGTGGTCGGAGGACCTGAGGATGGAAATCTCAGAGAAACAATGGAGGTATGCTTGCATAATGGCACATAAATGTTCTATGAACACGAGACAGCAAGAAACGAGCTACAAATTGTTAATGCATTGGTACAATACCCCTGACAGACTTCATAAATGGGATAACCAGAGATCAGAGATGTGCTGGAGGTGCCAACAAGAAACAGGAACATTGACACATATCTGGTGGCAATGCAACCTGATCAAAGATTATTGGAAAGAAGTCCAGAATTTAATCAAATTGATTACAGACACAAACCTGAATTTAAATGCGGCATGTTGCCTAATACACGTGACCAACTACTCCCTTAGGAGATACAAACATTCCCTGACCAAACACCTGCTCAATGCAGCCAAATCGCTAGTTCCCTTGCACTGGAATTCATCCAGGGTCCCCTCCACCTCGGAATGGCTACTGAAAACACGTGATATTTGTGAGATGGAGGACACCTTGGCCCAGGAAAGAGGTAATGTGGAAAGATTTCATAAGACATGGCAACCATGGTTTAGCTTCAGATATTCTCAAACCTATGAAGAAATTGTAAACAACAAACCTCCGTAGGTACAAAAAGAATATTTGTGGTCAGTGCTTACTCTCCGGTCTCTGTAACGGTAACCCAAAGTAAAACTAAGATTAGCACAACATTTCTACAACTATTCTTCTTTATCACCTTTCCTTTCCTTTCCTCTCCCATCCTTTCTCTTCACCTATTCACCCAATACTAATACTTAGGCAGATGAGGTGTATATATAGCATGAGATAATAATACAGACACCCTGTACTTATTAACGATGAAAGATGTTAATGTAATGAAAAGAGATCAGTAGGATTCTTCATAAGTTTGTATTTAACTTTTTGTTGATCAAAGACAAGTAATGTAACCATACTATAAGATACATGATTGTTTCGACATATAGCCTATCTATGGTTTAAGGTTTGATATCTTCTCTCTTTTTTTGTTTTTTCTTATGCTGTATCGAAAAACAAACCGTCAGCAGTTGCATCTGCGAATGCAAATTTTGCATGTTATTACCTTTCTCTTTTTCTTCAATAAAAATCTTAATGTGAAAAAAAGAAAATGCATTTCCTGGGAAAAATGCGTGGGAATGCTGAATAGCTGAATTGCTAAAAAGGTCCCCATCATATTGCCATCAAAACTGCCCCATCCGAATTGTCCCAATAAAATTGTCCCCATCAAAACTTCCCCATCAGAATTGCCCCATCAAAACTGCCCCATCATATTGCCACCATCAAAACTGCCCCATCAGAATTGCCCCATCAAAACTGCCACATCATATTGACACCATCAAAACTGCCCCATCAGAATTGTCCTATCAATGAGTTACCCTAAAAAAAAACACAACATAATGCTCAGTGGATTTTTGTTTTACCTGCCAATTGTAGTGAAAAGATTAACATCAAGTACAGCTACAACAAAGACACCTTTAAATTATGAGACCATAATGTATTTAATCATTGCAGGTTTTAATAATTTTGTCTTTTAAATCAAACTGTTATTAATACATCAGAAAAGGGGGGATTTATTTGGCGGGACTTTAAGAGTGCCAACAAAAATGAAAGAAAAAGTCATGCAATGCTCGACAGTAGACATGTAGAAATGAAAGATATTCTCCGGCACGAAACAATGTATTAAGTTTAAGGCACCCACTTTGTTTTTTGGCTTCTTGGAGGCCAGCTCTAGCCTGTGGCCTATTTGATGCAGCCTAAGATTCTCAAAATAGGTTCTTGGAACGTACGGGGGATGGGGAACCCAAACAAAAGGGCTGCTATTTTTTTGCTACTGGAGTTAAGGGGGGTGGGCCTGGTCTGTCTACAGGAGACACACCTGACAAAGGATACGATGAAATGTCTCCCAAATGTCTCCCAAGCAGGAGGTTTCAAGCCCAATACCACTCGGTTCACTCTTCATACTCTAGAGGAGTGAGCATATTGGTGACAAGAAGTGTGATGTTCTCTTGTAGGCAGACCAGGATAGATAGTTTGGGTCGTTATGTCTTTTTATACTGCTCTATTGAAAACAGAATGTATGTCATTGCTAACATTTATATTCCCCCACCTTTTAAATTGGAAGTTTTATACAACTTATTGGAGTTTATGCTGGATAAGACAGACACCCCGGTGATAGTATTGGGGGACTTTAACGAGGTGCTGAACAGAGAGCTGGACAGATATCCAGCGAAAGTCCAAGCAAATAGTGTAGCAGGGGGCCAGTTGGGTCAATTCTTAGAGGAAGCAGGCCTAGTGGATATATGGAGGGCCCAGAATCCCGGAACAAGGCAGTATTCCTGCTTCTCTGCCTCCCACTCTACCTTTTCCAGGATTGACATGGTCCTGGGGAATGTGGAGGCAACACCTCTAATGAAGGATATAGTTTACTATCCGAGAGGGGTCTCGGATCACTCTCTGATGGTGGCCTCAATGGACATAGGGGTCAGGGAGGCGAGAGGGTTTTGGAAGCTAAGCCCATACTGGTTGGAGCTAATGGGGGAACCAGAGAGGATAACAATGAAGTTAGAAGACTTCTTAAAATCTAATGAAGGTTCAACCACAGTGGGTATACAATGGGACACGTTGAAGGCATTCCTGAGGGGCATTCTGATCCAGGGGGTGGCAGGTGTAAAAAAAAGGGCAAGGGAGTGGGAAGAGGGTATTAGGAAGGAACTGGAGCTGGCAGAGGAGCAATTCATAGCAAACCCTAGTCCAGAGAAGCAGAAACGGTGGGAGGGAATACAGGAAACCTATAGGGCAGCAGTCTTGAAGAAGGGTGAAAATAAGCAACTCTTCCAGAAACAACGGACATTTGGGGAGGGGGAATGTGTGGGATGCATGCTGGCCTACTTGGTAAAAACCAATTCCTCCTCCTCGATGATCCCGGCAATCAGGACCCCAAAGGGAGAGATATCCTCCCAGAGATCAGAAATTACAGGTATATTTGAGAAGTACTATAAAAATCTGTACAGGTCGCAAGGGATTGTCGAGGAGAAGGACATGAAAATTTTTTTTGAGGGTATAAGGATCCCGAGGGTTACTGAAGAGGATAGAGAGGGTATGGATGCACCAATTACACTAGCTGAAGTGCAAATGGCGGTAAATGGAATGGCAAACCAAAAATCTCCAGGACCGGATGGTCTTCCGGTAGAGACCTATAAGCGGTACGGGAAGGTCCTTCTGCCAGAATTACTGAAGACACTGAATTGGGCTCTTCGGGGAGGGTGTCTGCCTGTTTCGATGACCGAAACAGAGATCATCCTGCTTCATAAAGAGGGGGGTGACCCATTGGACCCGTCGGCATACAGACCTATATCCTTGCTGTGCGCAGACGCTAAGATCCTGGCAAGGGTGTTGGCTGCCAGGCTTAATAAAATTATATATAAACTTATCCACGGGGATCAAACGGGATTTATTTCCCATAGAACCACGAGCATGAACATCAGGAGGGTCTATATGAACCTCCAGACCCCGACAGAGAATATGGGATCAAGAGCAGTGTTGTCACTGGACATAACTAAGGCCTTTGATAGTTTGGAGTGGCCATATCTCTGGCGGGTGCTGGAAGAATTTGGCCTGGGCCCTGGTTTCAGAAGGTGGATAAAAATACTGTACAAGACCCCAAGTGCAAGGGTTAGGGTCAATAAAGACCTCTCAGGGAAAATATGCTTAGAGAGGGGAACAAGACAGGGGTGCCCTCTGTCCCCCCTGCTTTTTGCCCTTGCCATGGAGCCACTAGCAATTCATATTAGGACCAGCTTAAAGATTAAGGGGTTTGTAAGAAGAATAGGAGAAGAGAGGGTTGCCCTGTATGCCGACGATGTCCTACTGTTTCTTGGAGATACGGGAGGCTCGCTTAGGCAGGTAATGGATATAATGGAGAAGTTTGGTAATGTATCGGGACTGGTGGCGAACTGGAGGAAGTCTGCACTTCTGCCGCTAGATACACCCATTAGTCAGGACCTGCCGGGAACCCCACACTTAAAAATAGTTTCAACGATCTGTTATCTGGGCATAAATATGTCAAAAAACCCTAATCAGTTTATCGTAGATAATCTAGTTCCACTACTGGATAAATTTGAGCGCAAAATTGATATCTGGAACCGGCTGCCCCTTTCTGTAGCAGGAAGGGGCAACCTAATTAAGATGGTTTGGTTGCCTCAATTGTTGTACTTTCTACACAATTCACCGGTGTGGGTGAATAAAAAGTGGTTCAAAAAGATAGATTCACTGTTTAGGGATTTGTTATGGAGGAGAGGGAAGGCCAGGATTAGCTTCCAGAACCTACAGCTACCAGTTAAAGAAGGAGGAATAGCTCTCCCGCATCCGAGATGCTATTTTTTGGCGGCACAGCTGCAGCATCTAGGGGGCGGTTGTGCTGATAATAGCCTGTTAACTTTAGAGGCACCCCACAAAATCGTAGCGGAGGCACTGGAAGCAGATTCACTACCTGGTAGTAGTCCCACAACCAAATTAATAACAAAAGTTTGGAAAGCAACAAAGTCTTTAATGGGATATGTCGGGTTTACAGAATTTGCTCCCCTCTGGCACAACAGAAACCTGCAGGAGATTGTGGCTATGGGGGAATTTAAGGAATGGGCGAGGTGGGGTATAAATAGCCTATTCCAACTGTATAGAGGGAATGTATTGAAAACTTTCGAGGACCTTCAAAAAGAATATAGTATGCCAAAGCAAACATTTTTTAGGTATCTGCAAATGAGAGCGGCTCTGAAGGTGCAATTCAGGGTAGGTCCCCCTGTTTGGATAGATGCGGTATTACTGCAAAGAGTGATCAGACCCGGGAAGAGGAAGGGTTTTATTTCCGAAATATATACGCAACTATGTAAGGAAGCTGTCGTTAGATCAGAGCACCTTGGCTGTAGGGAGGGGTGGGAGAAGGATGTGGGAAAGCTAACTGACACACAATGGAGGGAAATCTTGGAGGTGGGTCAGGAGGTTTCAGTTTCACCTGCACAGAGACTTTCCCACCTAATGCTGCTATATAGAGCATATTACACCCCAAAGAAACTATTCTGCTTTGGAGTAAGACCTGACGCCAAATGCCCTAGGTGCGGGGAGGAGGGTGACCTGATCCACATGGTATGGAGGTGTCCCAAACTAGTGCGGTACTGGTTGGGGGTAGTGGGCTCTATTGGAGAAAAGTGGGGAATCTCGTTAGAGACAGATGTTAGACTCTGCATTCTTGGATATAAGGTTTGGACCCTGGAGGAGGCAGCAGTCAAGATAGTGGTTTTGAGATGCCTTTACCAGGCCCGGAAGCTTATCATGCAGAGATGGCAATCAGTCCACCCCCCGACAGTTGATGAGTGGGTTAAAACAGTAAATGACGTAATATGGAAAGAGAGAGCCCTATATATCAGAAGAGGGAACCTTAAAAAATTTGAGAAGATGTGAAACCCCTGGTTGGCAAGCATAGGGTGTCAGGAATAAACGAAAGGTCTGGCTTAGGGCGGGATGAGGGCAAGGGGAAGGTGGGAGGGTTTGGGGGTAAATAGATTCTTGTCGTCCTACTGTATCATATAAAACCATCTTCTGGACAAGTTTTGTAGATTTAGTGGGAGTGAGGGGGGACTGGTGGAAGGATACAAGGCCCCTTTCCCCGCAGAGTATTGCTTACATGAATTTGAGGATGTTTTCAATGGTATATGTAAACTAAGAAATGTTAATAAAGATTATTTAAGAAAAAAAAAAAAAAAAAAAATGAAAGATTTTCTTATTACATACAGACTCATCAGGGGACGTTTTAAAAGCAAAATAGATGTAACACTGCATATAAAAGAAGTACAGGCATTACATTGACTTGAAATATAATACGAAATTTTAAAATATTATAATGACGTACAAACACAATAGGGTATACTGTCAACCGCTGGGCCCATCAACAAAAGGCTCACCCACCTGCAGAACTCATACCTGCAATTGAGTGTTGGGAACAAATAAAACTCTCGCTGAATGGTGCGCATGGATTATGCTGGAAGAGGCCAGATCAGCTTGTCAGTTGCAATCTAGCCAAAAAATATTAATAAACGTGTGTTTGGTGATTAACTAGGAGTGTATATTATATTCACAATGGGGGGAGGGGGGAAAAAGAGGGGGAGGGGGGGAAGAAAAGGGAAAGGGAGGGAAGAAAAGTTAGGGAAAAAGGGAAGGGATGGTGAGGGAAGGAAAAAGGTGGGTGTAGGGGGTGGGAGAACGCAAGGTAAACAGGGGAGGATTGATAAGGAAAAATGAAAAGTGAGTAGGAAAATAATATATAAAAAAAAGGACATAAATCAACAGTGCGTGGACTAGTGTGGAGTGATTAATACGTGTCCAAAAGGGGATAAAATTTATTTACATTCATAGGGACAATGAATAGAAGGAAATCAAAAGGTGCCAGGCTTTGCAGACTGAAGTCTAGGGGGAAGATATATGCAAGATATTTGTAGAGTAGAATAATAAATTTGGGAAGAATATGCTGAAGGGACAAGGCTATATAAATTGGGGTAAAGGTACAGAGAGGGATGGAAAGGGGAATGTAGTTCATATTATAGACTTGTGTAAAGATAAATAGGTCATTTTATATACGAAGATGACCAGAAACTGCTGCAGATCACCTGCCCCCCTCAAATATGGGGGGTAAAGTTTCCAACACAGGCGGCAGCAGTTAAAAAATATATAAATAGTTGAATATGTAAACTAAAATCTGAAAATTGGTAATGGTCATAAACCAGAGGGTAAGAGGTAAAGAGAAAGGAAAAAGATTGCATATAGAGCTATACCTTGTGTATGGCAAATTTCCAGCATGGCTAACCTTTGAAATATCTAGCAATGTAGTGTGGTATACACAGCACCATATATATGCAGGTGGGTGTCAAATAGTTAGCGCCTGACGTCATGTAGGGGCTGCCGGTGACTATGCCATACGGCGCATGCGCGGAACGTCACAGAGATGGGAGAGATCAGAATACTACAATCCCCATGCTGCAGCGCGGTCCGGGGGCGGGGGAGAGAAAGCGCATGAGAAGCTGACATGCCCCAATCAGTGGGCGTGCGTCTCTTAATCCTGCGCACAGAGCGAGAGGCAGCACGGGGGGGGGAGGCGGAATGCATCAAAAAGGAATAACAATAATGCTCAGTTCAATCATGTTAAATAGATAGGAGAAGGCTGGAGAAGAAAAAGATGAATGATGTAATTGTTAAATTGGAATGGGAGTAGCAGTTTTGAAAGGGAGAAAATAAATTAATAAATAAATAAATATGGGGCATATGTGTTGTGTGGTAATGTGAAAGGAAGGTGTAGGGATATTGTTAAATATAGGAAGAGGAGGGAGTGATGGGACAGAGAGGGGTGACAGGTTAGGAATATTGGGGAGGAAAATGCGATGGGACCCAACAGTTGGCAGACACCACCAAAAGAATGCATCAAGAGGGAAAAAGAACAAAACCAATGGGGCTGTATAAATAAGCAGAAAATTTGGTAATTGAAGAATGGAAATTAATATAAATTAAAAGTATTGACTAAAGATTTTGTTGAGAAAGCAAAATTTCATAGGAAGTATTGAATTATTAATATTTAGTAAATTCATACGTCAGTAGTGCATGGTTAGTACATTGAAGTACGCACTGCTGAATGTGTATGGTAATTGTTGCCACATGGCATACATATTTAATAAGGTTAATTTTCTAATACTTCTATAAATACTATGTAAAATGGGAAGGGGAAAATTTAAAGGTATTGAAAAGTGATAAAAAAAATAAAAAATATATAAAATAAGAAATAAAAATAAAAATAAAAAATAAAATAAAAATAAGAAGGTCAATGTCACCCAACCATCAGAGTTTTTGGCGGTGTGGTACAACACCTGAAATAAATGGGGTAATAGTATGGGTGGGTGGCAGTAACAAATGAAGGGCACCAACATCTCTGTACTGAAATATCAGAAAAGGGGGGGGATTTATTTGGCGGGACTTTAAGGGTGCCAACAAAAAATGAAAGAAAAAGTCATGCAATGCTCGACAGTAGACATGTAGAAATGAAAGATTTTCTTATTACATACAGAACATCATAAGAATTCCAATAAAGGTTGTGCACACATGTTCAAGGATACATTTAAAAATTTTTAAAACAGATGATGAGGTATATTCACTCAATAGTAACATTGGAGTTATAGTCCCGACATGTTTCGCCACTTATGACTCATCAGGGGACGTTTTAAAAGCAAAATAGATGTAACACTGCATAAAAAAGAAGTACAGGCATTACATTGACTTGAAATATAATACGAAATTATAAAATATTATAATGACGTACAAACACAATAGGGTATACTGTCAACCGCTGGGCCCATCAACAAAAGGCTCACCCACCTGCAGAACTCATACCTGCAATTGAGTGTTGGAAACAAATAAAACTCTCGCTGAATGGTGCGCATGGAATATGCTGGAAGAGGCCAGATCAGCTTGTCAGTTGCAATCTAGCCAAAAAATATTAATAAACGTGTGTTTGATGATTAAATAGGAGTGTATATTATATTCACAATAGGGGGGGGGGAAGAGGGGGGGTAGAAAAGGGAGAGGGAGGGAAGGAAAGTGAGGGAAAAAGGGAAGGGATGGTGAGGGAAGGAAAAAAAAAAATATACACTCCTATTTAATCACCAAACACACGTTTTATTTTATTTGTTTGTTTGTCATCTTTATGGACTGTTAGAGGACATGACACAGTATACAGGATTATGATAACTGTAATAGGTTCTCATCACACCAGAGTGGAGACAATGCTGCGGTTTACAGATGAAAATGAGGTCCAGAAGTGTGTTCTTATCCGTGGTGGCAGCAGTGATGAGTTTTACATATCCCCGGGACTGAAACAGGTCAAGGATTGGCTTGCTTGCATTGGATAAGTGATTCTCGTTGAAATCCCCACAGACAATGATAGGGTGGCAATCCATGATCTCCAATGAGTCCAACAGGCTTCCCAGGTTTGACAGAAAAGATGTCACACTGTAGTCCGGAGGTCTGTACACAGCTGCAATCAAAGCACTCACTGGAGTTTCAACCTGCAGAGCCAAAAACTCAAGGTCAGTGACATTATGAATGTACTGTTTTTCACGTACTTGAATGTGCTCTTTCACATAAACAGCAACGCCACCACCACGTTTGTTGACCATCTGTGGAACATTTGTGTAGGATAGGTGTCTGTTACGTTTGAACATAGTGTAGCCCTCTAAATGGTCTGTCTGCAACAAAGGAGCCTTGTAGGTGAGTTTCTGTGATACACAAAACATCTGCTAGACACAGTTCATGGTGGCTCTTGATGTCATTCACGTGGCATGGCAAACCTTCTGTGTTGTGGTGAACAATGGTCAGAGTGTCATGTCCGTTCACAGCCTGCATTATTTTGAGAAGAGGCATCATGTCATCCAAATTGACTTGTCTCATGTCTTTTCAGTTCCTGCTCTGATCAGTAGGGAACGTACAGTTTCAGTAACGTGCCATAAAACTTCTCAGGATATTTTTGCTTGGATGTGCGGTGAAACCTAATGATAGCAGGCTTATCGTCTTTCCGGCTTTGCACAAATCCCATCTCATTTAGGAGGGGCAAAACATTTTTACCTTTTGTCTGTCTGCCATACACAATTCTGCAAGTAGCTGCAAAATCAGCCAAACACATCTCCTCAAACTCCAGTGTTTCAGGTCTGGCTTTGTACTTGTTAAAGACGTCATCCACACATCTGAACATTCAGATGTTGTGTTTTCCAGGAACGAGAGGGGGCGACTCATTTTCACTGCGTTGTCATCTGTTGGCATGAATACGACACCACGTGAACACTTCATCATGTTAATTCCACATGCACGACTCACACATTCCTGAGCGCTGACCTCTCTTTTTTTGGAATATGCCTGCATTATTTCTCCCATTTCATCACATTCATTGACATGATCTCTGTTGGAGTTTTTGATGACGGTTTTGAGGTACTCAGAAAGTCCAGATTCTTTCTTGGTAATGTAGCTGGTGAGATACATGATGCATGAATATGCATTGAGTATATAACTGACATCAATATTGGCATTTCAGGCTTCAAGTAGATATGGATTATATCCATTTACCCAGCAGTCCTTGGGGTCATGCTTCAGAATGACTGCACTGGATTTATTCACCATGTTAAGGCATTGTTTGTACTCACTGTATGTCAGATTGCATTAAGTTAGGAGCTGCTGCAAACTCAGAGATGCTGTTTCAGGTTCATTTAAAAGCAAGTTAAGTGGTTGAAGTTTTTGCTTTGCTTTTTCCACTTCCACTGGATCGATGCACTCACCAGGTCTCATTATCATTGTGTTTCTGATGGGTGGTTTAGGAAATCCAAATCTGCAACCCGAGCTGAGACTTTTGAAACATGTCCTTGAGTGATTTTTGCTGTGTGTCTGCAGTTCTGTGACTTTCTTGTACAGAGCAGGTTGTGTATGTGGGTCGGGCAGCTGAGCTGTGATGTATTTGGACACAAAATCTAACACAGTCTGATCATCGTCTTCTTCAAAAACAGGAGCACCATCAACCCATATGAGACAGTGGATGTGTGGATTTCCGCGATGCTGAAACTCAACTCTGTAAAAAAAGTCAACGACTGCCTAGGGGCTCTGCAGGAGATAAGATCAAATCCCTGAATAATGCCTCAACACGCTTATCAAACATGCGCATTGCTGTCACAGGATTGCTTCGCAGTATTTCACACTTAGCTGACCAGTCAAGCCCTTTAAAATCGACATTTTGACCTTGCTGCCTTTTTATTGCCTCGTTAACCTCAGGCAATCGCATTTCAGCTGCAGAAAATGTACAGAAGAATGTAGTTCCCAACTGTCTGATCATGGCAAAAAGATCTCTTGTAGTTTTCTCCCAGTAGGCGGGGGGTTCCCCTCAAGGGCTGCATAAATCTCAAAGCTTCCTTGTTTCGCACCAGTCTCTCCACCTCACGTTTGTCTTGCAACATTCCCGAGGTAATATTTCTTCCATCCCTCGTAAAAGGTTTTCCTTTCCTTAGCTGTATTGTCATGCTCGATGTTGCCAAATGAATTTCTGTCACAAACTGTACGAAGAACAAGTAATTTGTGTCTCTGGCAAAACGATCATCAACACCAAAAAGCCTTATTTTGAAATATTTACTGGGTGTTAATTTAATAGTTCTCCCTTCATCCAGTGTTTTCTGACCAGTCGGAAACTGTACAGGGAAAGCCATGGCCTCCAGTTTAGGTGTTTTGAAAAAGCTGACAGGATTATTTCTTTCAGCAGGCGCAACGGAATAGATTCCTTCGCTGAAACATAAAATCTCCTCTGCCATGTCACAAGGCTAAAGGCATGAGCAAAACCACCATTAGGCATTTCACCTTCCTGGTCTTCATCACCTCTCTGCTCATTTGGTTGTTCACCATCACATGACACCATGTCTATATCGTGTTCATTTTTAGGCTCATTTTCTGCCTCACACAGAGCATTACTCTCACACCTGTCGATTTTCATTAAATCTGTTTCATCATAATCATCTTCCTTCATTGTAGCATCCACATCATCATCATCATCTTCATCATCCTTATCAGGAAGTGTTGGATCACATAACTCAGCCTCATCTCTGATCGTTATGTCCTCATACTGTGGATGGATCTCTTTAAGTTTATGCAAAGCCTGAATAAGCTTCGACCAACTAACTGTCTGAAAAAGTTGGTGTCCTTTATAACCCAATCGTCTCTTCAGTTTTACTCTCATCACCTGAGACTCACTTCTCAGTCTGGGTAAAGCTTCAATCGTTTCCTGCACCTCAGACGGGACACACACAACATTTCCTCGTATTAGTCTCTGGCGGCCTTTAGGAAGAGGTATAATTTTGGCAAATGCTTTACATCTGGATGCGAGATGGCTTTCCAATATGTTAAGATCTGACAGCTCAGGTGGAATGTCAGCAAGCATTAAGTTGTTGGCTACAGCAAGAGCTAGCATAGCTCCATCTTTAAGATGATTGTGACAGGTGTAACAAAACCACTCACTTCTTCTCTCATCAGGCACCTTGCAGTGTTCACAGCCTTCATCGCAAGCATGCACGTACTTCCTAGTCAAGCATGCTGCAACTATATGTGGATTTTTGACATAATTTGATCTTGTGCAGGGGCGTATTTGGTTTGGAAACAAGGCTTTATGGCAAACCGTGCAGACATAGGTGGGACCTTCCTGTATTTGTGATTTGAAAAGAGATATGGCCTCTTTCATTAAAAAGTTGTAATTTTCTCTGTCACCCTCACATGTTTGTCGATTTATCAATCTGTATTTCTTTTTTATTTTATTTGCACATCTCATTTTAAACATACTTTTAAACAGAATGTTGTTCTTCAATTGTTATCGCATTCTTTGTCTCATAGTTGTCTGTGTCTATCTCTGAAAGCTTTGTCATTTGCATAACGCTGAGCTATATAAGATTGCATAAAAGATCGCTGGCTCACTCTAAAGTCAACGTCTTTTCTGTAAAATGTTGTCATTCTTTGTCTTTGTTTCATTTGAAACTCAAGGTTTTCTCTGTATAAGCTGTTCATTCTTTGTCTTTGTTTCATTCGAAACTCAAGGTTTTCTCTGTATGAGCTGTTCATTCTTTGTCTTTGTTTCATTCGAAACTCAAGGTTTTCTCTGTATGAGCTGTTCATTCTTTGTCTTTGTTTCATTCTAAATTCACGGCTTTGTCGGTATTGGGTCGTTATAGAAATTTTTTTCTGTGCTTTATATGTTTCATTTGAAGCATACATTTTTCTTTCTTTCCTTTTTTGATTCTCCTTTCTTTGCGATACCTTTTCAGAGAGCAACAGTCTCCTCTTAAGTTTTCTCCTTTGCTGTTTATTAATTTTTTTCAGTTTACGCATGACATCATCACTTGCAACAGTATTTATCAATGGAGCAGTTAAGTTTGACTTACTCTCAGTTGCAGAATTCACACTGAATTTAGATGATAATTCTGGTTCACTTTGGATATCATCATGAAAATTTACATGAACCTCTTTGTTTCACAGATGGTACAGACGTGATGTTGGTGGACACTCTCTGTAATATGTTATCAGAGACATCTGCTGCATCAGTGTTTACCTTTGAAATAGTTGAGTTTGAATCATTCAGCACAGCATCCTGTGATGCGACACAATTCAAGCTGATCTGTCTAGACATTTGTGGTTCAGTTTCCATATGAGTAAATACTTCATGTACAGATTTGTCACTGATGTGAGCACTCAGGCCTGTCTCCTTTTGAAGAGCAGTTGGTACAGCAGCAGCGTGAGTTGTAGTGTGGCTGTCTCTGTCTGAGATAGCAGTATTCAGGTTGGCAGTGTTCATATTGTAAAACTCCACAGGCTTCAACTCATAGTTACAGGAGGACTGTGTACCCAACATTCTGTGATATTTCAGAAGATGATCAATCATATCACGAAGACGTATAAATGTCAGCATAACAGCAGTACCAGGGGTGCAAGAACCAGGGGGTAGGGGCAAACCTTTGGCTGTTCTCGAGTGTGGATCAAAGAAACCGTATCTGCCGGACTTTGTTTTGAATACGGCAATGCATAATACTCTTATCAGGAGCAATCCATACTGGACAGGGGCGGACTGACCATTCAGGCACTCGGGCACTGCCCGAGGGCCCCATGCCACTAAGGGGCCCCATCAGGGTTGCCAGCCTCAATAAAACCAGGGACAGTATGTAAAATCTGTGTTTTTTAAAAAAAATCCCAAGATTATAGCTGCCCCGCCTCTCCAGTACTTTTTCAGTGTGTGTATTGCCCCGTACACACGGTCGGACTTTGTTCGGACATTCCGACAACAAAATCCTAGGATTTTTTCCGACGGATGTTGGCTCAAACTTGTTTTGCATACACACGGTCGCACAAAGTTGTCGGAATTTCCGATCACCAACAACGCAGTGACGTCAAGCACGTACGACGAGACTAGAAAAGGCCAGTTCAGAACCAAGCGTGTGACCCTTTGGGCTCCTTTTGCTAATCTCGTGTTAGTAAAAGTTTGGTGAAAGACGATTCGCGCTTTTTCAGACTCGTGGTTTTCAGATCGTTTTCTGCCGTTCAGTTTGTGCTTGTGGGTTTGTATCTGCTCTTCAGTGCGTGCAAACAAGTTCCGTGTGACTTAGTCATTGTGTTCTTGTTCGTTCGTTACTGTTTTTCAGGTCGCTCTTCACAGGCCTTGCTGTTCTTCAGTGCGTTCTGTTACTTCGTTCTGAGCAGCCGACCGTTTTCTAGCCATGTTGCGTATGTGTACTCCTCGTACAGTTCGTGCTGTGCGGGGGCTTGGTGTTGGGGTCCTGACCTTGACACAAGTCCAGTCCATGAACAGGGTGGGAAGGAGTTCATGGACCAAGAATTGGTTGCTTCAGTGTGACCAGTTCTCTCATATGCCTTTGCTCTGTGAGATCCGTGAGAATAATCCTGATGATTTCAGGAACTTTCTCAGGATGACAGACCCCGTGTTTCACCGTTTGTTGGCTTCGCTGACCCCTTATATTAGCAGGCAGGATACCTGCATGAGGAAAGCCATCACTCCAGAGCAGAGGCTCATCTCTACCCTGCGGTATTTGGCGACAGGGAGAAGTCAGCAGGACTTGAAGTTCTCGACAGGCATCTCCCCCCAGGCTCTGGGTATCATCATCCCAGAGACCTGTTCTGCCATCATACAGGTCCTGCAGAAGGAGTATATGAAGGTAAGATTTTTATCCTTTAATATCACATTTCATTGTATTTAATGTTTGCTAATATATTTTATTTCTTTCCTCATTCCCTAATTACCATGATTGTAATATGCTGTGAATGTCCCTTTTGTCCTCATGCATGCTGGATTTTTATGTAATTAATTTTTTAGGTCCTTCATACAGATTGTCCTTCACTTACCTCCCCAGCATGCTCTATGGGCCCTATATTCACCGCATGTAGTCACTTAAAACAATGTATTTTATCAGCTCCATAGTAGTGCTTTACCCCAAACACCCCCTAAAATGTTTTGAAATGTTATTTTAGTTTTAAATTCAGGCAGAGTGGAAGAGGCTTATTTTTTGTGGTGTCCCCTCCCTCCCCCAACTGCTAAGTCAGCTGATCCCAATTCTCTATCTATCTTCAATCATCTATCTGCTGACTTTGCCAAACCCATACACAGTATACCCATCTCTTTTGTGCTCTGATTTAATGATGAATTCCCCAAAGCATGTAGTGCAAGAGCCTGCCTGTATACTTTCAAATGGTACTGTTTGAATTTTTAAGATCCTATTATTATCTTGAGTCAGGTAATAGCAGAATGTTCAAATGTGCTCAAATGTGTACAGTGTGTATTTATATCTTTGTATTATGACACTTCTTACCTGTCCAGTGGGCTGCCAATAGTGTAACTAAGGAGGGGCTGTTCCAAGTAATACCCTGTATTTAGGCATTCATCTCTGAATGAAGTGAAGAGGGTTACCTGTCCAAGATTTCCACACCCCCCATAATGTTCGAAATGGCCCATGAGAGGGGGAGGGGGAATATGATAGGTGTACCTTATACTTTGTTGTTGTTAAATTCCCCTTAATAAATGCTATCTGGAGGTTGCCCCAGAATGTTTGTGCCTAATCTGCTTGCCATGTTTCTGAGCAAAAATATTAATTGTTTTTTTTTTTCCTCAACAGTTTCCTTCCTTGCCACAGGAATGGCAGACTGTGGCCTCCCACTCTGCCCAGCGGTGGGACTTTCCTAACTGCGGAGGGGCAATTGATGGGAAACATGTCCACATCATCCCACAACCCAACTCGGGGTCATACTATTTCAACTATAGGGGTTCAATAGTATTGTGATGTTGGCGGTGGTGTCGGCTAATTATGACTTCTTGTATGTGGACGTGGGGAAGAATGGCCGGATGTCCGATGGTGGAGTCATCGCCCAGACGGAGTTCTACAGGCATCTCCAGAATGGCAGCTTGGACTTGCCAGCTCCAGAGGACAATGTGGAAGGACTCCCATTCGTGTTCGTTGCTGATAAAGCATTTGCGCTGGGGGACCACCTTATGCGGCCATTCCCGATGAGGACCCTCATCCCAGAACAGAGGGTTTTTAATTACCGGCTGGCCAGAGCCCGAAGAGTGGTGGAGAACACATTTGGAATCCTGGCCAGCTGGTTCCACCTATTTCTGACATCTATCCATATGGCGGAGTATAAACTGAAACATATTATACTGGCGTGCTGTATTCTCCATAACTTTTTAGGGAAACATTCGGCCAACTATGCTGGCTCAGTTGGGCCTGAGGCTGGAGTGATACCTGAAACACTGACGGCGCTTGAAAGCGGCCGTTCTGGCTTGCCCTCCCTGAGTGCCCGTGATGTCCGGTTACGACACCTGCAGTTCTTTGCCGGTAGGGAGGCCATCAATATGCCTTCAAATTTGTGAAGCCTTTTTCCAATAAAAAAGCAAAAAAAAGAAAATCTTTGTGGACATTTACTGCTTGTGTTTGTTTTAGCTGACCCTGACAGCAATGTGTGGAGTCCTGAAAATGGCGTGATTGTGTAACCTTATACAAAGCACTGTTGGCTGTTATTTACTAAAGGCGTATACACTTTTTATACTACAAGTGCTCTTGAAACTGCAATGAAAATGCTCTTGTAGTGCAAAGAGGATTTGCCCTTAGGAAATAACCCCCATTTTCTCAGAAAACAGCAATGACATCACCCCAAAAGTGTTGTAGCGTTTAGACAATAATCCATACATTCTTGATTAACAAACTTTTTTATACCTGCACAATCACATGTGCATTTACCAAAGGTTTTTCAAACAAACCAACATGTTTGTTGTATAACAATTTTTGGGGTGGCATTATCAAAAATAGAAATGTCCATTTACGATAAAACAGGCCTGTGTAAAACCAACAAGAAAGCGAAAAAATTTGAACTTACAAAGTTCACATATGGTAGAACTTGAAGGCAATATCAGACATGAGTATTTAGGAACTGTGTTTGATATTGCGTTCAGATGGGGTCAAATCACCCATTGAAAAGCCAAATTTGTAAGATGCATAGCAATTTACGAATGCCAACATGTGCTTGCTGCCATCACGGGGGATCAAGGGACGTGTTTTGTGGGAGCAAGCCCTTCCTCTCAGCTACTTTATTATTGAGGAAGGTGTTGCACCCCCAAAACGCGTCCATTGATCTCCCGTGATGGCAGATAGCACATGTTGGCACACTGTGTGCATCCTCCAAATTAGGCTTTTCGAAACATTGCTAAAAGATTTAAAACATTGTACCACACAAAAAAAAAGTGATTTTGTGGGGTTTTAAATTCGCCCCAAAACATCTATGATGTTATTATTTTTTTTAATCACATCATTGATTTTTTTCTGGATGTTTTCCAATTCTAAATTACACCCCATGATCTTCCCGATCAGGATCTGGGCACTTTCTGATGTGAAAGGATCTCGATCCCTAACATCACGATCACCTAAAAAGAGAGAAACCAAACAAAAACAGGTATCAAAAATCTGCGGACATCCATCTCTTACCTGAGCCTGTGGTCGCAGACACTCACCTGTTGTGGTGCCAATTTCCACCACATCTTCTTCCTCCTCCTGCTCCGCTTGTGTTTGGGGTATTTCCCCTTCTTCCAGAGGTGGGGGGTCTCTGGTCTCCTCGGATGAGGGGTGTCCTCCGAGTCTTTTCTCCCCTATGTAAAACAAAAATGGTATAATTAGCACACAGATATTTGATGGCAGAACTATAAATAGGAAACATTGCTTGGAAGTGGGGTACAATTGTCAATTTTATCAGAGTTCCAAGATGTCGCTTTTTTATTGGCCTTTGTCAAGCTGCAATACTTTACCTGTTTAGTACAAGCTTCACAGATGGAGACCCCCCTATAGTATACACTGGAGCACCTGTGTGGCCCCCCTAATAAAAATGGTGTTCTGGTGTCCCACACTAGTGCTCCAGTGTCCAGATGTGAAAACACCTGCTCAGTGTCCTCTCCTTACACAGAATCTAGTTTGCATTTCATTCTAGTAACAAACCCATCTACACAACCAAATATTTTGCATCCAAGTAGGCCTTAAAAAATGTAGGAAAATGCATATGGCCTAAACAATGGTGTTTTAGAGGGGGAAAAAAAAATGTTTGATACAAACGAATAATGGGCCCATGAACATTAAAATTGACATTTGAAACTGTACAATTAAGAAAAGCATATGGAGCAGCACGAACGTAAGAAAGACAAAAAGAATAGGAACACAGCACAACTACTTACTTTTTTGCAGCACTCTCCGGATCTTTCGGTACTGCTCGGGCTCTCTTAATTTGAGGTCCGACCACCGCTTCTTGAGCTGATCTTTCGATCGTCGTACCCTGAAATTCCTGTGCAGACTTTTGACCACTTTCGCCATGATCTTGGCCTTTCTGATATTGGGGTTGGGGTAAGGCCCATACTTTCCGTCATAATCGGCCCTCTTCAGGATGTCCACCATCTCCAACATCTCCCCAAAGGACATATTTGTGGCCTTAAATCTTCTCCTTCTGGATCGGGACGTTTCTGTCTCCGGGCTTTCCTCCACCTCCTCCTCGTTGCTATAATTAGCATGCACTTGCTGTGACTCCGCCATGTGCTCTTCACCCACTGCGCCGAAAGAAAAGAGGCGGAGAATAGACTAGAAAGAACGTCAGGGGCGGGTGGAGTTACACGCATGCGCAGTGTATATAAAGCGTAACACACGTGCATATTACGTACGATCTGTGAGCGGAGGAAGGAGCATTGGACGCGCCAATCATAAGAACGAAGGTAAGAGACAAACTTGTGCCTATACTGCTTCTAGATTGAGGCCTATATTGTAACAGAATTAGGAGAGTTTTGTCTGACATTAGGCTTTGTCTTGTGTTGTGTCTTGAAGTGAACATGGATATCTTAGTTAAAGATAATGACTTCTTGTCACTATTCATTGATATGTTAAGGGAGCTGCCATGTCTGTGGGAGATTAACCACCCACATTACAGGAACCAAACAAAGAGGAAGGCAGCACTGGATCAATTGCTGGAAATTGTGAAGCAGGTGATCCCCACGGCAGACATCACATTTTTGAAGATCTTAATTGGTGGCCTGATGAGCACATATGTAGGGGAGCGCCAGAAAGTCCAGGATTCGCAGAGATCCGGAGCAGCAGATGACATCTATGTCCCCAGGAACTACGACAGGCTGCATTTTCTGGCAGGCCAGACTGAACCCAGGCTATCCCTCTCCAGTCTTCCTTCCACGCTTCCTTCCCCCCCGGCTGAGGCTTCTGACGCCCAACCTGGGCCTTCCAGGCAACATGTGGAGGAGCCCAGCTTGAGCCAGGTATAGCATTCCTCTAAATATTTCTGCTTGTCCAATCAATGATGTTAACTAGATGTTAGTTGGGAGTACTAATTTAGGATTGTGATTGATGAAGCAAAAACTAAAACCATGTCCCTTTTTCATACACAGGGAAGTCTCAGCCAGGAGGTGGCCGGGCCGAGCCGGCTGCCTGATATGCCGGTCCCTCCACTCCCCCTGGAAAGAGAAAGTGGCAGGAGGAGGAGTGCCCTAGAGGAGGCTGCCAGAGGACTCTTTTGGAGGGCAAAAGAGGTCCTGGGAGCACCATACACCGTGGAGGAGGACTTCGCTGCCATCATTGCCTCAAAAATGCAGAGGATGGAGGAGGGACAACAACTCATGTGTGAGTCGCTCATATTGGAGGCTCTTAACAAAGGTATGAGGGGCCAAATTACATCTCAGACACACCTTTGCAAACTCACAGATGGTCCTCCTCCTCCTCCTGCAGGTCCTCCTCCTCCTCCTCCTTCTCCTCCAGGTCCTCCCAGTCCTCCTCCTCCTCCAGGTTCTACTCCTCCTCCTGCCACATCTCCAACAGAAGAGCCACAGCCAGGAAGGAAGCGTGGAAGGAAGACCAGAAAGGGAGGACCCTGGATCCAGTCTGGTCGGCCAAAAGATGCAGCCTCTTGTGGTACCACAGCCTGGGGACACAGATGTCATCTGCTGCTTTCCGGATCTCTGCGAATTCTGGACCAGACTGCCCTCCCTTACATATGGACTCCTCAGGCCACCAATTTTGATGTTCAAGAATTGATGTCTGCCCTGGGGGTCCCAGGCTTCGCTAATTTCTCCTGTTGATCCAGTGTTGCCTCCCTCTTTGTTTGGTTCGGAGGCCTTAATAAAGGATTTTTTGTTTGAATTATACTTGCCTATGTGTGTTTTACTTCAAAAAGGACAGTTGGTTTGTGAGAATTCAGGTACATTTCAAAAATACAATGTGAAATTAACAAGGGATACCAACAACAAACAATCTCCTTGAGATTAAATAATACAAGATATCAATGGTGTTGTGGTAACTTGACACACAAAACACACATGAAAATATTCTGGAGTCAAACTAAAAGCAACATTAAACAAAGATCAGCCTTGGAAAAAATACAAACATAAAATCTAAACCAAAAATGGCTTAAAATCAAAAAAAAAAAAAAACTAAAAAAAAAAACATTATGTCAGATGTGACAAATAACAATATATTCAGGGAATCCCAATAAAAAAACAAAAAAATAAGTTTGTGAGAAGTGCGTGAATATGAGCAGCAAAACTACTTAATTCTTCTCACATTATAAAGAAGAAGAGAGTGCGCTGTATTAAACCATTTTTAACATTGCAGCGTGACGAAAGTGCTGTATCCATTGCGAACGCTAAGTTTACCAGAACGAGCTGTTCCGTGTCGGAATTTCTTCTGAGCATGCGTGGCACTTTGTGCGTCGGAACAGGCCACACACGGTCGAAATTTTATCTCCTCCTCTCCAACGTTGTGTGTCGGAAAATCCGATGGAAAATGTCCGATGGCGCCCACACACGGTCGGAATTTACGACAACACGCTCCGATCGGACATTTTCCTTCAGAAAATCCGACCGTGTGTATGGGGCATTTGTGTATTCTGTGTGTGTATATTGTGTGTCTGTGTATGTATACTGTATGTGTGTGTGTGTATATTGTGTGTCTGCGTGTGTATACTGTATGTGTGTGTGTATACTGTGTGGCCCCATAATCTATTGCCTGGGGTCCCCATAATCTCCTATTGGCTGGGGGCCCCATAATCGCCTATTGCCCGGGGGCCCATAATCTTCTCCTATTGTACGGGGGCCCCATAATCTCCTATTGCCCGGGGGCCCCATGAGTTGTCAGTCTGCCCCTGATACTGGATATTGGATAGCAAGCAGCTGAGTCCAGCCTCTAGGTCCATAAAACTGTCTAAAGCTCCAAGTAACTTTTCTCCTAATGTGCCATATCTAGAAAGTTGTTCCATGTCCACATAATGTGTATGCGTGCGTGCAGGTACTTCATGAGGGAGCTCATCATTAGTCAGATAGATGTGATTAGGAAAGATTTTCCTGACTTCTTTATACATCGTATTACCTTTATCCAAAACAGGGTCAAGATCTGATCTGGTGATGTTCTCATTCTCATGAAGGAACGCCAGAAATGTTAGTGAATTGTAGGTACACTGCTGATTTCTGTTTTTACCATATTTAAGAGAAGCCTGGCTGTGGGTTGCAAGGACTTGTCTAACAGAAGACTGACCTGCCGGATTTACATAGTCTGCATGAGAAGGGCCTGCTACACACTGAGGGTGTCCACTCTTTACATTAGCATAAGATGCCTCTGGTGACATGACACTTTGACCTCTGTGGTTTACCTGGTTAGCTTCAGAGGAAACTGACACACATCTTTTCTTTACCATGTCAGCATAAGATACCTGTGGTACACCTGGCTCATCACTTTGACCTCTGAGCTTTACCAGGGTCACAATAGAAGGCCTTGCTTCACCATCGCTGTGACATCCTCTCTCGTCAGCAGAAACCTTTGGTGTTATCGCTCTGACTTCCCTGTCTCGCACTTTCATCATCATGAGACGCTGCAGCCATTGTCACCTCTCCACAGCTCTGAGGACCAATACAGTCTACCTGTTCACCTGTTGTACACTGAACCTCCTTCGACCTCTGCCGGCGCAGGCTTTGAGCTTGTGACCGCTTACTCTTCCTCGGCATTGTTGATGTGATCCAAAACCACAAATCTAAAAAACATGTCACATCACTTATAGCACCTTTAATCTACAGCAATGCATCATAACCAGCAATACATATACAATACATATCCAGTTTTACTTTAGAAAACTAACTTCACAGCTTATTTTAATGAGTACTTTTTAGGCTAGACAACATATTAACTTATTCATTATCAAAGGGTCCTTTGTGATTCGTATTTAAAAAAAAATGTGTGTGTTGTGGGAATGTGTGTGTCTCTCTGTGTCTGTCTACATCTGTGTGTGTCTGTGGGTGTGTGGTGAGTGAGTGTCTGTGTGTGTGTGGCTTTTTTCAAAACTTAAACATGTACAGATGCTAAATAGTTATCTACAGTCAAGTGATGTGATGTATTTGTAATTTCAGATATAGCATTACTATACTTACCAACCAATTACCAATTATGCACAGCAGTATCAATGTTCTGTTGAGAAAACCAGTGACAAACTGTGAGTTGGTTCAAGCAACTGTTGGGTAGCTTAAAGGTGCTCTAATGCCGCGTACACACGGTCGGACTTTCCGGCATACTTGGTCCGGCGGACCAGAGTGTGCCGGACAATCCGCCGTGTGTAGATTTGAATCATGTTTTAAATCTTTCCGTCGGACTCAGGAAAGCCCGCTCGTGTGTATGCTGGTCCAACGGACCAGATACGACACGAGGGCGGGGTATTGCATTTCGCGCTCGCTGCAATAGGAAAAATGAATTTTCCTATTGCGGTGAGCGCGGGGCATACCAGGCCCTTAGGTCTGGTATGGATTATAAAGTGGAACCCCCCTATGCCCCTATGCCGAAAAAACGGCATGGGGTCCCCCCCTAAAATCCATACCAGACCCCGATCTGAGCACGCAGCCTGGCCGGTCAGAAAAGGGGGTGGGGACGAGCGAGCGCCCCCCTTTCCTGAACCGTACCAGGCTGCATGCCCTCAACATGGGGGGTGGGTGCTTTGGGGGAGCCCCTGCTGGGCCCCCCCACCCCAAAGCATCTTGTCCCCATGTTGATGGGGACAAGGGCCTCTTCCCGACAACCCTGGCCGTTGGTTGTCGGGGTCTGCGGGCGGGGGGCTTATAAGATCCCGGCCCCCCACCCTATGTGAATGAGTATGGGGTACATGGTACCCCTACCCATTCACCTAGGGAAAAAGTGTAAATAATAAAACACTATACAGGTTTTTAAAATATTTTATTAAACAGCTCCGGGAGGGGGGGGATCTTCCTCCGACTTCGGGGGTCTTCTTCCGGCTTCGGGGGTCCCTCCGGTTCATCTTCTCCCGGCGTCCGGTTGGTTCTTCTCCGCTCTCTTCTCCCGGTGTTCCAGTTCTTCGGCCGGCTCCTCCGCTGTCTTCAGGTAGCTCTCTTGCCAGCAGAGGTCCGGACTTCTGGGCTTCTTGTCTTCTCTTCTCTTCTCTTCTCAACATCACCCGGTGACCATGCCCCCTAAAACGTCACAGTCCCAGCATGCCCAGGGACTGTGACATCATAAGGGGGCGGGGTCTCCGCCTATATAAGTCACAACGCAGCCCTCAGAGAGCAGTCCAGCCGGAGAGAGCGTCGTATCAACATCTGGAGAAGAGAAGAGAAGAGAAGACAAGAAGCCCAGAAGTCCGGGCCTCTGCTGGCAAGAGAGACAGCAGAGGAGCCGGCCGAAGAACTGGAACACCGGGAGAAGAGAGCGGAGAAGAATCAACCAGACGCCGGGAGAAGATGAACCAGAGGGACCCCCGAAGCCGGAAGAAGACCCCCGAAGTCGGAGGAAGATCCCCCCTCCCGGAGCTGTTTAATAAAATATTTTAAAAACCTGTGTAGTGTTTTATTATTTACACTTTTTCCCTAGGTGAATGGGTAGGGGTACCATGTACCCCATACTAATTCACATAGGGTGGGGGGCCGGGATCTGGGGGCCCTCTTATTATAGGGGGCTCCCGGATTCCGATAAGCCCCCGCCCGCAGACCCCGACAACCAACGGCCAGGGTTGTTGGGAAGAGGCCCTTGTCATCAGCATGGGGACAAGGTGCTTTGGGGTGGGGGGGCCCAGCAGGGCGCCCCCTCCCCCAAAGCACCCACCCCCCATGTTGAGGGCATGCGGCCTGGTACGGTTCAGGAGGGGGGGCGCTCGCTCGTCCCCACCCCCTTTTCTGACCGGTCAGGCTGCATGCTCAGATCGGGGTCTGGTATGGATTTTTTTTTCTATTTTTTTGGCGTAGAGGGGGTTCCCCTTTATAATCCATACCAGACCTAAGGGCCTGGTATGCCCCGCGACGGGGCTCGCAAGGTGTCAATCTCGCCGATAAAAGCGGCAAGATTGATATCCTTTTCTAGTCCCGTCGCACGTGAGTCACGTTCAAAATGAACGGACTTGTCCGTGTGTGTGGGCAAGTCCGTTCATTCTGAAAGTCCGCCGTAACTCCGGCGAAAGTCTGTCGGAAAAACGGGCGGACTTAGCCCGCCGCAAAGTCCAGTCGTGTGTGGGCAAGTCCGTCCGTTTTAAAGTCTGGCGCACCTGGCGGACAAAGTCCGTCAGAAAGTGTGCCGGACCAAGCAGGACAGAAAGTCCGACCGTGTGTACGCGGCATAAGTGATGCAACTAAACTTAAACAGCTTTTTCACAAATTATTGCCACAGTCATAACTGCCTCATCAAAACTGCCCCATCAGAATTGCCCTATCAAAACTGCCCCATCATATTGCCACCATCAAAACTGAACAATCAGAACTGCCCCATCATATTGCCACCATCAAAACTGCCCCATCAGAATTTCCCCATCAAAACTGCCCCATCATATTCCTCTATTATAAATCAGTACATGGTGTGTCTGTGCTGTCTCCGCCCCTGGTCTTTGAAATAACCCACCGCCCATCACTGTGTATAAGAAGCTTTGGTAACCATGGCAAGAAAATCCTGGTTGCCGTCATTTAAAATGGCTCTGGCCGCCTTGCACAAAATGATCACTAAACTTAAAGCGGAGTTCCACACAAAAATGGAACTTCCGCTTTTCGGAACCCTCCCCCCCTCCGGTGTCACATTTGGCACCTTTCAGGGGGGAGGGGGGTGCAGATACCTGTCTAAGACAGGTATTTGCACCCACTTCCGGCATAGACTCCCATGGGAGTCTATGCCTCTTCCCGTCCCGACCGCGCTGTCTGCTGGGAACACACAGCTCCCAGGAGAGAGCGGGGACCACTAGGGACGCGCAGCGCGACTCGCGCATGCACAGTAGGGAACCGGGAAGTGAAGCCGCAACACTTCACTTCCTGATTCCCTCACCTAGGATGGCGGCGGCAGCTGCCGAGAACCGAGAGGGTTCTCGGCTTCCCCTGCCGACATCGCTGGACCCTGGGACAGGTAAGTGGCCATGTATTAAAAGTCAGCAGCTGCAGTATTTGTAGCTGCTGGCTTTTAATATTTTTTTTTTTTGGCGGTGTGGGTGAACCCCTGCTTTAAACAGCTTTTTCACAAAAAACTGCCCCATCAAATTGCCACCATCAAAATTGTTCCATCAAAACTGCCCCATCATATTGCCACCATCGAAACTGCCCCATCAGAATTGCCCCATCAAAACTGCCCCATCATATTCCTCTATTATAAATCAGTACATGGTGTGTCTGTGGGTGTGTGGTGAGTGAGTGTGTGTGTGGCTTTTTTCAAAACAAAACTTAAACGTGTACAGATGCTAAATAGTTATCTACAGTCAAGTGATGTGATGTATTGGTAATTTCAGATATAGCATTACTATACTTACCAACCAATTACCAATTACAAACAGCAGTATCAATGTTCTGTTGAGAAAACCAGTGACAAACTGTGAGTTAGTTGGTTCAAGCAACTGTTGGGTAGCTTAAAGGTGCTCCAAGTGATGCAACTAAACTTAAACAGCTTTTTCACAAATTATTGCCACAGTCAAAACTGCCCCATCAAATTGCCACCATCAAAATTGCCCTATCAAAACTGCCCCATCATATTGCCAGCATCAAAACTGCCCCATCATATTGCCCCATCAAAACTGCCCCATCACATTCCTCTATTATAAATCAGTACATGGTGTGTCTGTGCTGTCCCCCGGTCTCTGTAATAACCCACTGCCCATCAATGTGTATAAAAAGCTTTGGTAACCATGGCAACAAAATCCTGGTAGCCCTCATTTAAAATGGCGCTGGCCGCCTTGCACAAAATGATTACTAAACTTAAACAGCTTTTTCACAAATTAGTGCCACAGTCATAACTCCCCTATCAAAATTGTCCCCATCAAAACTGCCCCAATCTATTGCCACCATCAAAACTGCTCCATCAGAATTGCCCCATCAAAACTGCCCCATCATATTGCAACTATCAGAATTGCCCAATCGGAATTGCCCCATCAAAACTGCCCCATCATATTGCCACCATCAAAATTGCCCCATCAAAACTGCCCCATCATATTGCCACCATCAAAACTGCCCCCATCATATTGCCACCTTTAAAACTGCTCCATTAAAATTGCCCCCATCCAAACTGCACCATCATATTGCCACCATCAAAACTGCCCCATCAAAACTGCCCCATCAGAATTGCCCCATCAAAACTGCCCCATCATATTCCTCTATTATAAATCAGTAGATGGTGTGTCTGTCCCCTCCCCCGGGCCCTGTAATTAGAGCTGAGATGCTCCAGCCACCTCCCCCCCCATATACCAGAAGCTTTGGTAACCATGGCAATAAAACCAGCACAGTACACTCTGTTTAATGGCTAAAATTTCCTGAAATGACCACTAAACAAACAGCTTTTTCACAAAAACTGTAAAAGATATCAAACTGAAAAGATATAGCCAGATAGCTGAATATTCTGTGAACATTTTAAAGTTTGTTTGGCGTCTGTAGGTGAAAGTATGAAGGAGCTGAAACTTTTGGGAGCAGAAGAAGATTTTAACCACTTCAGCCCCGGACCATTATGCTGCCTAAGGACCAGAGGTCTTTTTCCAATTTGGCACTGCGTTGTTTTAACTGCTAATTGCGTGGTCATGCAATGCTGTACCCAAACGAAATTTGCGTCCTTTTCTTCCCACATATAGAGCTTTCTTTTGATGGTATTTGATCACCTCTGCCATTTTTATTTTTTGCGCTATACACAGAAAAAGACCGAAAATTTTGAAAAAAAATGATATTTTCTACTTTTTGTTATAAAAAAAATCCAATAAACTCAATTTTAGTCATACATTTAGGCCAAAATGTATTTGGCCACATGTCTTTGGTAAAAAAAAATGTCAATAAGCATATATTTATTGGTTTGCGCAAAAGTTATAGCGTCTACAAACTAGGGTACATTTTCTGGAATTTACACATCTTTTGGTTTATGACTGCCTATGTCATTTCTTGAGGTGCTAAAATGGCAGGGCAGTACAACCCCCCCCAAATGACCCCATTTTGGAAAGTAGACACCCCAAGGAAATTGCTGAGAGGCATGTTGAACCCATTGAATATTTATTTTTTTGTCCCAAGTGATTGAATAATGACAAAAAAGAAAAAAAAAATATTTACAAAAAGTTGTCACTAAATGATATATTGCTCACACAGGCCATGGGCCTATGTGGAATTGCACCTCAAAATACATTTTGCTGCTTCTCCTGAGTACGGGGATACCACATGTGTGGGACTTTTTGGGAGCCTAGCCACGTACTGGGCCCCGAAAACCAATCACTGCCTTCAGGATTTCTAAGGGCATAAATTTTTGATTTCACTCCTCACTACCTATCACAGTTTTGAAGGCCATAAAATGCCCAGATGGCACAAAACCCCCCAAATGACCCCATTTTGGAAAGTAGACACCCCAAGCTATTTGCTGAGAGGCATGTTGAGTCCATGGAATATTTTATTTTTTGACACAAGTTGCGGGAAAGTGACAATTTTTTTTTTTTGCACAAAGTTGTCACTAAATGATATATTGCTTACACAGGCCATGGGCATATGTGGAATTGCACCCCAAAGTACATTTAGCTGCTTCTCCTGAGTATGGGGATACCACATATGTGGGACTTTTTGGGAGCCTAGCCACGTACGGGGCCCCGAAAACCAAGCACCTCCTTCATGATTTCTAAGGGCGTAAATTTTTGATTTCACTCCTCACTACCTATCACAGTTTTGAAGGCCATAAAATGCCAAGATGGCACAAACCCCTGCCAAATGACCCCATTTTGGAAAGTAGACACCCCAACCTATTTGCTGAGAGGCATGCTGAGTCCATGGAATATTTTATATTTTGACACAAGTTGTGGGAAAGTAACACTTTTTTTTTTGCACAAAGTTGTCACTAAATGATATATTGCTCAAACATGCCATGGGCATATGTGGAATTACACCCCAAAATACATTCTGCTGCTTCTCCCGAGTACGGGGATACCACATGTTTAGGGCTTTTTGGGAGCCTAGCCGCGTACGGGGCCCCGAAAACCAAGCACCGCCTTCAGGATTTCTAAGGGCATAAATTTTTGATTTCACTCCTCACTACCTATCACAGTTTTGAAGGCCATAAAAGATGGCACAAAACCCCCCCAAATTACCCCATTTTGGAAAATAGACACCCCAAGCTATTTGCTTTTTGAGTCCATGGAATATTTTATTTTTTGACACAAGTTGCGGGAAAGTGACAATTTTTTTTTTGCACAAAGTTGTCACTAAATGATAAATTTCTCACACAGGCCGTGGGCATATGTGGAATTGCAATGTAATGAGAATATTCCTGCGCTACCCAATTGGAAAAAGAAAAGAAAACAAGAACTCAGAAAAATAGAAAAAATGGACGTATGCGACTGGACAGCTGCATGCACCGAAGCAAGGGTCAGACATAAGCCCAAAATCAAACTGAGGTATAGGGGGGGAGGTGCTGCGCTAACCAGAAGAAAGCTGTAAATCTCTGTCTGTGGTCAATTAATAAAATGACATAAAATCGCATAATAAATCGCATAAATAGGTGTTGACACTAAAAACATTCAAGTCTTAATAATCAGCATCATGTGTATGTGAAAAAAGTGCATAAAAAATCCTTTGCAGTTGGTATATACTAAATGACAAAAAAAAAATTGCATGTAAAATCGCATAAATAAGTGTTGACACTAAAAACATATAAATCTAGATAATCATGTGTAGGTGCACAAAGGGACATAAACACTACTTCATGTGAATAATTCTAAATAAAAATACATAGAATAAATCAGAAATAACCATCAAAAACATATCCTTATAAATGGTGCAAAACGTACAAAGTGCCAGTGCTTAAAGGTGATCTAGATATCGCAAATAAACACATCAATCCAACGCAATATGGATAATAAATAATATAAATAAATGTCCCAATAATAGTGATATAAAATATATTGTGCTGGCCTGCGAAACAAATGACCAATGACATGCCAGTAAGTGCAGCAAACTTAAAGTGCCAGTGTAAAAGTCATTGAAGGTGCAAAAGCAAGTTCTGGTGTATTCAACAAAACAACAGTGGGGTGTCTGGGATGCAATTCACTCAGTGTCCTCTTCATGCATAAAACACTAATTTAAGCAGTGGCCCCTTACCTAGCATTGCTAGGTCAACCGCATGAAAAGTAACTAAAACGCCAGGTCCTGAGCCTCCATCGCGTCCCTATATCCACGCTTGCCGGTGTTGGGTTATCCTAATGGCAGCTGATTACAAGTGGCTATGGTCCTATCAGGGGTCCTGGACCAGCGCGGATCCTAGCTCAGCCTCCACATCTCAGGTATGTATGTACAGGAATATGCAGGACAAAGGTACTTGATAGTGAAGTATGTCTTAACCAGGTAATGCTTTATTAAAAATCTTTAAGTAGATGTACTCACATAAAAACAAGGCAGAGCAAACCTCTCTCCTACGAGCAGCGAACTCGTTCTGTGTAGGGATGAGCTTCGTGTTCGAGTCGAACCCATGTTCGACTCGAACATCGGCTGTTCGGTCGTTCGCCGAATTGCGAACATTATGGGCTGTTCGCGCCAAATTCGTGTGGCGCGTCACGGCCCATAATTCACTGCGGCATCGCAGTGCATTGCTTGCTGATGATTGGCCAAGCATGCACTATGACCCGCATGCTTGGCCAATCACAGCGCCGCCTGAACAGAGAGCCGTAATTGGCCAAAGCCAAGGAGGCTTTGGCCAATTATGGCTCAGGGGATTTAGTACACGCCCCACACTATATAAGGCCGCCTGCACGGTGGCCCTGTGCAGTGTGTTCCGGTGTGCTTAGAGAGAGAGAGAGAGACAGTGTCATTTCATTTGAGTTAGCTAGATTAGACAGGACATTCAGTCAGTTAGCTGCACTTAAAGTGTATTGTGTATATATATGCATCCCAGGTGTTGCATATATATATATACACTGTATTCAGTTTAGCTAGATCCATTCCTGTTATCTTCTAGACTATTTACATTTAGTGCAGTGCGTCCTGCTCACAGTGTTCAGCTAGATCCGTTCCTGTTATCTTCCTACTGACAGGCAGGCTTGCCTTGTTACAGTATATAAAGCTACCTGAAGAAAATTACTGGTGTTCTTTTGATCCTATTAGTACCACAGTCAGGCATCTAGACTATTTACATTTAGTGCAGTGCGTCCTGCTCACAGTGTTCAGCTAGATCCGTTCCTGTTATCTTCCTACTGACAGGCAGGCTTGTCTTGTTACAGTATATAAAGCTACCTGAAGAAAATTACTGCTGTTCTTTCGATCCTATTAGTACCACGGTCAGGCAGCTAGACTATTTACATTTAGTGCAGTGCGTCCTGCTCACAGTGTTCAGCTAGATCCGTTCCTGTTATCTTCCTACTGACAGGCAGGCTTGTCTTGTTACAGTATTTACAGCTACCTAAAGAAAATTACTGGTGTTCTTTTGATCCTATAAGTACCACGGTCAGGCAGCTAGACTATTTACATTTAGTACAGTGCGTCCTGCTCACAGTGTTCAGCTAGATCCGTTCCTGTTATCTTCCTACTGACAGGCAGGCTTGTCTTGTTACAGTATATAAAGCTACCTGAAGAAAATTACTGGTGTTCTTTTGATCCTATTAGTTCCACGGTCAGGCAGCTAGACTATTTACATTTAGTACAGTGCGTCCTGCTCACAGTGTTCAGCTAGATCCGTTCCTGTTATCTTCCTACTGACAGGCAGGCTTGTCTTGTTACAGTATATAAAGCTACCTGAAGAAAATTACTGGTGTTCTTTTGATCCTATTAGTACCACGGTCAGGCAGCTAGACTATTTATATTTAGTGCAGTGCGTCCTGCTCACAGTGTTCAGCTAGATCCGTTGCTGTTATCTTCCTACTGACAGGCAGGCTTGTCTTGTTACAGTATATAAAGCTACCTGAAGAAAATTATTGGTGTTCTTTTGATCCTATTAGTATCACGGTCAGGCAGCTAGACTATTTAAATTTAGTGCAGTGCGTCCTGCTCACAGTGTTCAGCTAGATCCGTTCCTGTTATCTTCCTACTGACAGGCAGGCTTGTCTTGTTACAGTATATAAAGCTACCTGAAGAAAATTACTGGTGTTCTTTTGATCCTATTAGTACCACGGTCAGGCAGCTAGACTATTTACATTTAGTGCAGTGCGTCCTGCTCACAGTGTTCAGCTAGATCCGTTCCTGTTATCTTCCTACTGACAGGCAGGCTTGTCTTGTTAAAGTATTTACAGCTACCTAAAGAAAATTACTGGTGTTCTTTTGATCCTATTAGTACCACGGTCAGGCAGCTAGACTATTTACAGTTAGTGCAGTGCGTTCTGCTCACAGTGTTCAGCTAAACCTACAAGTTAGTGGGGTGCGTCCACCTCACAGTGTTCAGCTAAAGCTACCTGTAGAAGGTTGGTGGTGTTCTCATACTACAGGCAGGCAGTTGATTTTGCTAGCTGCAGTATATATATATATATATATATATATATATATATATATATATATATATATATATCCCAGCTTAGTGCAGCTACAGGCCATTAGTATGTCTGGAAGGCCAAGAAGGAGAGGCAGACAGTCACAAGCCAATAAGAGAGGGCAAGCAGGCTCTGTGTCTAGTGCTGGTCGTGGAGACGGTGCATCCTCATCAGCACGTGGCCATGGGACACGCTTGGCCTTTTTTTCGGCAGCTGGCCGTGTTGAGCCGCAACATGCGGAAGACTTGGTCGAGTGGATGACCAAGCCGTCCTCATCCTCCTCATCCTCTATCACCCATGCCCAGGGTGCTTTGTCTGGCAAAGCAGCGGCCTCTTCCCTCGGCTCAATGTCATCAGTGACTCCTTCCCTAGCTCCACCATGTCCTCCTGAGGAGTCCCTCGAACTGTTTGACCACAGTGTTGGGTACATGCTCCAGGAGGATGCCCAGCGTTTGGAAGGCTCTGATGATGATACTGAGCTCGATGAAGGCAGTAACATGAGCACGGACAGAGGGGGTTCCCAAGAAGGACAGCAATCTGGCAGTCATGCTCCCCCTGCTGCAGCATACTGCCAGGTTTGCTCCAGTGATGAGGAGGGAGGGGATGATGAGGTCACTGACTCAACGTGGGTGCCTGATAGGAGAGAGGAGGAGGAGGAGGAGGCGGCACATCACCAACAAGGCAGAATGCCCTCCAGGGGCCAGCCTAAGGGCAGCACATTGACTGCATCACATGTGCAGGACGCTGCAGTCTCTGCGCGTTATTCAAAAAGTTCTTTGGTGTGGGCCTTTTTTGAGACGAGTGCATCAGATCGCACCGCTGCTATTTGCAACATATGTCTCAAGCGTATCTCATGTGGCCAAAACATCTCCCGCTTGGGTACCACATGCTTGACCAGACATATGTTGACCTGCCATGCAGTTCGTTGGCAAGCGCATCTAAAAGACCCACACCAAAGAACAAAGAGGACCTCTCCTTGCTCCTCATCAGCTGAGATTTCCAACCCCACTAGACCTTCGGTCCTCTCTGAGACCTGCACTGAGAGGAATGAAGGTGTAGAATTAGGTGTGTCACAGCCAAGTACTTGTGGGCAATCTGCTTTTGGTACACCGACGTCAGATTGTACCAGGCAAATTTCCCTGCCCCAGCTGCTGCACCGCCGAAAGAAGTTTGCTCCCAGCCATCCACATGCCCAGCGGTTGAATGCTAGCTTGGCAAAATTGCTAGCACTTCAACTGCTGCCTTTTCAGTTGGTAGACTCTGCCTCCTTCCGTGAGTTTGTGGAATGTGTGGTTCCTCAGTGGCAGGTACCCAAACGCCACTTTTTCTCACGGAAGGCGATTCCGGCTCTCTACCGGCATGTGGAAGGCAATGTCCATGCCTCGCTGGACAGGGCGGTCAGCGGTAAGGTGCATATTACCGCTGACTCATGGTCCAGCAGGCATGGACAGGGACGTTACCTAAGTTTCACGGCGCATTGGGTGACTCTGCTGGCAGCTGGGAAGGATGCAGGACAAGGTGCAGTAGTGTTGGAGGTTGTTCCGCCACCACGCCTCCAAAATGCTAATGATTGTGACACACCTCTCTCCTCCACCCCCTCCTCTTCTTCTTCCTCCATGGCCTCTTCCTCGGAACCAGCGGTGCTCCGTAGTCGTTCAAGGGGCTACGCAAGTACGCAGGCCAAAAGATGCCATGCGGTGCTTGAGCTGGTGTGCCTGGGGGACAGGAGCCACACTGGGGCAGAGGTTCTGTCAGCTCTGCAGGGGCAGGTTCAGAGGTGGTTGACGCCACGCCAACTTAAGGCAGGAATGGTGGTTTGCGACAATGGCACCAACCTCCTCTCTGCCCTCCGACAGGGACAAATGACCCATGTGCCCTGTTTGGCTCACGTCCTTAACTTGGTGGTGCAGCGGTTCTTGGGCAGGTACCCGGGCTTACAGGATGTCCTGAGGCAGGCCAGGAAAGTCTGTGTGCATTTCCGCGGGACATATAATACAAGTGCTCGGCTGACGGACCTCCAAAAGGAGTTTAACCTGCCCAAGAACCGCCTAATCTGTGACATGCCCACCAGGTGGAACTCAACGTTGGCCATGCTGCAGCGGCTGCACACGCAGCAGAGGGCCATCAATGAGTACCTGTGCGACTATGGCACCAGGACAGGGTCAGGGGAGCTTGGTTTTTTTTCCCCACGCCAGTGGGCCATGATCAGGGATGCATGCACTGTCCTGTCACCATTTGAGGAGGCCACGAGGATGGTGAGCAGTGACAGTGCATGCATCAGTGACACTGTCCCCCTTGTCCACCTGTTGGAGCACACGCTGCGTGGAATAATGGACAGGGCACTTGAGGCAGAACAGAGGCAGGAAGAGGAGGACTTCCTTAGCTCTCAAGGCCCCCTTTATCCAGACAGTGTTCCTGCGTGCCCGCCGATCACACAGGAAGAGGAGGAGGAGGAGGAAGATTGTGTCAGTATGGAGGTGGAGCCTGGCACTCAGCATCAGCAGCAGTCTTTAAGGGATCAGTCCCAAGAAACACATGGACTTGTACGTGGCTGGGAGGAGGTGCCTGCGGACCATGTCGTCCTTAGTGACCCAGAAGACTCCGGACCGAATGCCTCAGCAAACCTACGCTGCATGGCCTCCCTGATCCTGCAAAGCCTGCGTAAGGATCCTCGTATTCGTGGTATCAAGGAGAAGGACCAATACTGGCTGGCATCCCTCCTTGATCCACGTTACAAGGGTAAGGTTGCGGACCTTATCTTGCCATCGCAGAGGGAGCAGTGGATGAAACATCTTCGGGAGGCCTTGCAGAAAGGTCTGTGCAACGCGTTCCCAGAGACTGGGAGGTTACAAACTCCTGTTTCTGGACAACGTGTTGCTGAGGCTTCGGTCAGTCAAAGAAGGAGCGGTGGAGAAGGTGGCCGTCTGACCGATGCGTTCAGACAATTTTTTGGTCCGCAGCCCCAAGGTATGATCGGTTCCTGCAACCATCGCCAGCGTCTGTTTTACATGGTGCAGGAATACCTAGGGGCAAGATCAGACTTGGACACCTTTCCCACCGAAAATCCTCTGGGTTACTGGGTCTTGAGGATGGATCACTGGCCAGAGCTTGCACAGTATGCAATTGAGCTACTGGCCTGTCCTGCATCCAGCGTTCTTTCGGAACGCACATTCAGTGCTGCTGGAGGCGTGGTAACCGATCACAGGGTGCGTCTGTCCACCGACTCGGTCGATCGACTGACCTTCATAAAAATGAATCAGTCTTGGATCACCACCAGCTACCAAGCACCTGATGCTGATGTAACCGAATAATTTTTTTTGAAATCTCAGATCCCTTCAAAGACTGCCTATGCTGATGCTGAGTGACTATCCCTGAGTAATTATCCTCTTCCTCCTCAATCATCACGCTGATAGCTTGTAAGAACATTTTTGGTTCTGGGCGCCACCACCAGTGCCTAAGGCCCATTTTTTCAGCCCCTGTTTAACAGGGGCGTGTAATTACAATTTTTGATGTAATACTTTGCAGCAGGGCTCGTTCCTGCATTCCAACTAGAGTGTCTGTGAGGGGTTGCAGTGTTGTGGCACCAGCACCAGTGCCCAAGGCCCAATTTTTCTGCTCCTGTCTAACAGGGGCGTGTAATTACAATTTTTGATGCAATACTTTGCAGCAGGGCTCGTTCCTGCATTCCAACTAGAGTGTCTGTGAGGGGTTGCAGTGTTGTGGCACCAGCACCAGTGCCCAAGGCCCAATTTTTCTGCTCCTGTCTAACAGGGGCGTGTAATTACAATTTTTGATGCAATACTTTGCAGCAGGGCTCGTTCCTGCGTTCCAACTAGAGTGTCTGTGAGGGGTTGCAGTGTTGTGGCACCAGCACCAGTGCCTAAGGCCCAATTTTTCAGCCCTTGTTTAACAGGGGCGTGTAATCACAATTTTTGATGAAATACTTTGCAGCAGGGCTCGTTCCTGCGTTCCAACTAGAGTGTTGTGAGGGGTTACAGTGTTGTGGCACCAGCACCAGTGCCTAAGGCCCAATTTTTCTGCCCCTGTCTAACAGGGGCATGTAATTACAATTTTTGATGCAATACTTTGCAGCAGGGCTCGTTCCTGCATTCCAACTAGAGTGTCTGTAAGGGGTTGCAGTGTTGTGGCACCAGCACCAGTGCCTAAGGCCTAATTTTTCAGCTCCTGTTCAACAGGGGCATGTAATTACAATTCTTGATCTAATATTTCACAGCAGGGCCCTGTGAGGGCTTACAGTGTTGTGGCCACAGCAACACCTAAGGCCAAAATTTCTGCTGAGTATATAGGGCAGGACCCTACTTTCAAACATCTAACTTACAAACGACTCCTACTTGCAAACGGAAGGAGACAACAGGAAGTGAGATGAAATCTACCCCTAGGAAGGGAAATTCTCTCCTGTAAGAGTTAATATGGGAAAAAAAAAATCTCCTTTCCACTGATGCTTTCCAATCCTTGTTTCACAAAAATACCCAAATTTTCAAAAAACATTTTTCATTGGGACAAAAAGTGAGGTGAAATCTTCTGAAGAGGAGGAAAGACAGCAAAACAAATGTCACAGGGGTGATAACCCTTCCCTATGTTTTCCAAAAAGCTTAAAAAAGATTTTTTGGCTGGAGCTAAACACGTTAAAAATGTACCCGTTCAAAATTACAAACAGATTCTACTTAACAACAAACCTACAGTCCCTGTCTTGTTTGCACCGCCTGTATACTGCTGTTCAGAGTATATAGGGCCTGGTGGCCCCACACCTTTCCTTATTTTAATTTGGGTGCGGGGTTCCCCTTAATATCCATACAAGACCCAAAGGGCCTGGTAATGGACTGGGGGGTACCCATGCCGTTTGTCTCACTGATTTTCATCCATATTGCCATGACCCGACATTACATTAAACCCGCAAGCAGTTTTAAATGAGATTTTTTCCTTTAAAAATGACATTTGGTGCAGGGACTGTTCTAAACATGGGAAACACGCGTCACTTTACAGGCATACTATAGAAACCCCCCAGGTACGATATTTAAAGGAATATTTCACTTTTTTTTTTTTTACTTTAAGCATCATTAAAATCACTGCTCCCGAAAAAACGGCCGTTTTTAAAAGTTTTTTTTGCATTGATACATGTCCCCTGGGATAGGACCCGGGTCCCCAAACCCTTTTTAGGACAATACCATGCAAATTAGCCTTTAAAATTAGCACTTTTGATTTCGAACGTTCGAGTCCCATAGACGTCAATGGGGTTCTAACGTTCGTGCGAACTTTCGGTCCGTTCGCAGGTTCTGGTGCGAACCGAACCGGGGGGTGTTCGGCTCATCCCTAGTTCTGTGTCTAGCAATGTGAAACAGCCTATTCCGTCCCTACGCGTGTCATCACCGATCACATGACTTCTTCAGGGGTTGAGCAAAATAGGTTTATTGTGGTCTTAAATAGTCTCTCCCATAGTGATTAATGGGCGGCCATTTTCTCGTAGCCACGCCGGCCATTACTGGGTCTCACATGGGCGTGGCCATTTTGTAGGTTAGAAACGACACATGGGTCTCACATGGGCGCGGCCATTTTGTAGGTTAGAAACGACTACCTGATCTTAACCAAGCTAATAACTAGGTGTGTGATGGGGGAATAGCTCCTTACGTCTCCCCCCTCCTTTTCCCCCTCCCTGAGAGGCATGGTGAGTATTTTGCAGCTCCCATTTGTTTTTGAAAATGAAGAAAGACAAGAAAAATGTATTTTTTTTTCTTTTTTCAAATTTCAAAAGTTTGTGACAAAAAGTGAGGTCTGCAAAATACTCACTATACCTCTCAGCAAATAGCTTGGGGTGTCTATTTTCCAAAATGGGGTCATTTGGGGGGGGGGGGGGGTTGTGCCATCTGGGCTTTCCATGGCCTCTGAAACTGTGATAGGCAGTGAAGAGTGAAATAAAAAATGTACGCCCTTAGAAAGCCTGAAGGCGGTGCTTGGTTTTCGGGGTCCCGTACGCGGCTAGGCTCCCAAAAAGTCTCACACATGTGGTATCCCCATACTCAGGAGAAGCAACAGAATTTATTTTGGGGTGTAATTTCACATATCCCCATGGCATGTTTGAGCAATATATCATTTAGTGACAACTTTGTGCATAAAAAAAAAAATGTTCTTTTTCCCGCAACTTGTGTCACAATATAAAATATTCCCTGGACTCGATATGCCTCTCAGCAAATAGCTTGGGGTGTCTACTTTCCAAAATGGGGTCATTTGGGGGGGTTTTGAACTGTCCTGGCATTTTATGCACAACATCTAGAAGCTTATGTCACACATCACCCACTCTTCTAACCACTTGAAGACAAAACCCTTTCTGACACTTTTTGTTTACATGAAAAAATCTTTTTTTTTTGCAAGAAAATTACTTTGAATCCCCAAACATTATATATTTTTTTAAAGCAAATGCCCTACAGATTAAAATGGTGGGTGTTTCATTTTTTTTTTCACACTGTAATTGCGCAGCGATTTTTCAAACGCATTTTTTGCTGAAAAAAACACACTTTTTAAAATTTTAATGCACTAAAACACACTATATTGCCCAAATGTTTGATGAAATAAAAAAGATGATCTTAGGCCGAGTACATGGATACCAAACATGACATGCTTTAAAATTGCGCACAAACGTGCAGTGGCAACAAACTAAATACATTTTTAAAAGCCTTTAAAAGCCTTTACAGGTTACCACTTTAGATTTACAGAGGAGGTCTACTGCTAAAATTACTGCCCTCGATCTGACCTTCGCGGTGATACCTCACATGCATGGTGCAATTGCTGTTTACATTTGACGCCAGACCGACGCTTGCGTTCGCCTTTGCGCGAGAACAGGGGGGACAGGGGTGGTTTTTTTTTTTCTTTATTTTTTTTAAATTTTGTATCTTATTTTTAAACTGTTCCTTTCATTTTTATGTTTTTTAATCATTTTTATTGTTATCTCAGGGAATGTAAATATCCCCTATGATAGCAATAGGTAGTGACAAGTACTCTTTTTTAAAAAAAAATGGGGTCTATTAGACCCTAGATCTCTCCTCTGCCCTCAAAGCATCTGACCACACCAAGATCGGTGTGATAAAATGCTTTCCCAATTTCCCAATGGCGCTGTTTACACCTGGCGAAATCTAAGTCATGAAATGCTCGTAGCTTCCGGTTTCTTAGGCCATAGAGATGTTTGGAGCCATTCTGGTCTCTGATCAGCTCTATGGTCAGCTGGCTGAATCACCGGCTGCATTTTCAGGTTCCCTGTTGGGACAGGAGAGCCAGAGAAAAACATGGAAGACGGCGGGGGGGGGGCATTCCCTCCCACTGCTTGCAAAAGCAGTCTAGAGGCTAATTAGCCACTAGGATTGCTTTTACATGAAAGTTGACCGCTGGCTGAAAAGAATGATACCAAGATAATACCTAAACCTGCAGGCATCATTCTGGTATAACCACTCAAAGTCCAGCAACATACCAGTACGTTGCTGGTCCTTGTTGGGCATATATTGTAAACTTTTTTTTCATGCAGCCTGTGGGCTGAACGAAAAAAAGATATTGATCGGTGGGTATGCCCACCATTAGAATACCTCCCTTCATCCACCCACTTCTAATGATGGGCATACATGCACCATTTATATATGCCGAAGCATGGGGGCATCCTCCCGCAAAAGGCAGGAGCAAATCGCTCCTCCACCCACTGCTGCCCCCACGCTTCGGCATATATGCTGAAGTATGTAACTGTGGTGGTGAAATCACCTCCGACAGCGCTGGAGTCACGGCTTTATATATCTTGGGAGCAAACGCTGTTGCTGTCAAGATAAATAAATCCGCGCTGCAACTGAATGGCATACCTGCTAAGCAAATGATGGTTAACAATAAAACAAAGTAACATTACAGTATAACAGTAAGACTTACCATACCTGCAAAGCAAATACAAAAAAAAACATAGTAAAAAATAAAACATTTAACGCAACCTGTGCCTAAAATATATATATGCCGAAGCATGGGGGCATCCTCCCGCAAAAGGCAGGAGCAAATCGCTCCTCCACCCACTGCTGCCTCCACGCTTTGGCATATATGCTGAAGTATGTAACTGTGGTGGTGAAATCACCTCCGACAGTGCTGGAGTCACGGCTTTATTTATCGTGGGAGCAAACGCTGTTGCTGTCAAGATAAATAAATCCGCGCTGCAACTGAATGGCGTACCTGAAAACAATAAAATGGTTACCAACAAAACACTGTAAACAGTAAAGTATAAAAAAATTGCATATCTGAAAAGCAAACATGGTAAAACATAATAACAATAAAACATTGCAGAATAGAATACAGTAAAAAAGAGCAGAACAATAGAGAGAGAATAGAGAGAGAACAATAAAACAACAACTATTTTTGTTTTTTTTATTTTATATTTTTTTGTGTTTTTATTTTATTTTATTTTTTTATTTATTTATTTATTTTTTTTACACTTTTTTTTAGTAACGTTTAACTTTTGTAACTGGTTCCAGGTTTGGGTCTCTCAAAATGCAATGGCATCTTGGGAGACCCTGTGAAAGTGTGTCCTAGTCTGTGCAGTGCTGTACCCTACGCTAATACTCAACTAGTGTTTGGTAGCTTTCAAAACATTCACCCATGCAAAGACCAGGATTGCCAGGACAGGAGGGACAATAACACCGGGTGTCACGCCTAAATCCGTGCTTGCTGCAGACACGACATCTTTTTGGGGGGCTCGTTGGGTAGGGGTACTCAGGAGGGCATAAGGAAAATGCCTCTCATGCAGCTGGCTTACTGCATTTGGTTGGGGAAGGTGAGGTAGAGCACCGTCTGGAAACAGAAGGGCTCTGACGATCTCTTCCTGGAATTTAAGGAAGGATCCAGTCCATCCTGAAGCTCTGTATAGCACATGAGCGTTCAGCAAAGCCAATTGAAATAAATAAACAGACACTTTTTTGTTCCAGCATCTGGCCTTACGGGCAACTAGGTACGGTGCCAACAACTTGTCGTTAAGGTCCACCCCTCCCATATTAAGGTTATATTCATGGACACAGAGGGGTTTCTCCACAATACCAGTCGCCGTAGTAATTTGGGTCGTCGTGTCTGCATGAAGGGAGGTGAGAACGAAAACATTCTTCTTATCCCTCCACTTCATAGTGAGCAAGTTATTATACTTCAAGCAGGCTCTCTCCCCCAGCCTAAGACGGGAATCTACAAGCCGCTGGGGAAAGCCCCGGCGATTAGGTCGCACATTGCCACATGCTCCAATCTAATGATCAAACAAGTGACTAAAAAGTGGCACGCTCGTATAATAATTGTCCACGTAGAAGTGGTACCCCTTTCCGAATAAGGGTGACACCAAGTCCCACACTATCTTGCCAGCGCTTCCTATGTAGTCAGGGCAGTTTGTCGGCTCTACGTGACTATCTTTGCCCTCGTAAACCATAAATCTACATGTATAGCCTGTGGCCCTGTCACAGAGCTTATACATCTTGACCCCGTATCTGGCACGCTTGCTGGGAAGGTACTGTTTGAATGACAAGCGGCCAGAAAATTTAATCAGGGACTCATCAACGCAGACAACTTGATGGGGGGTAAACAAGTCTGCAAAACATTGGTTGAAGTGGTTTACGAGGGGCCGAATTTTGTAGAGCCGATCGTATGCAGGGTCTCCACGAGGACGACAGAGTTAATTGTCGTTGAAGTGCATGAACCGCAAAATCTGCTCGTATCGTACCCTGGCCATGGAAGCAGAGAACAAGGGCGAATGATAAATTGGGTCAGTGGACCAATATGACTGCAACTTACTCTTTTTATTCAAGTCCATGAGGAGGGAAAGGCCCAGAAAGATCTTAAATTCGGAGACCGTAATTGGTCTCCAATCTCTGGCAAGGGAGGACTGGGGAATAGTGGCGATGTGTTGACCAGTGTACAAATTGCTTTGGTCCACAATAGATCTTTAGAGATCTTCAGTGAAAAACAGTGAATAAAAATCCAGTGGCGTAAAGTCAACTGTTTCCACCTGAATTCCGGGTTGGCCAGTGAAAGGGGGAAGTACGGGTTCTGCAGAAGTGGTGGGTTCCCAATTCGGATTGGCGAATGCAGCAGGAAGGGCACTATGGGTACGACGGGCCTGTCTTTGTCTTCTTGGTGGCAGCGGGACACTACTAGTGCTTGCCACCTCACCAGCTTGAACTGCACTTATGGGACTCGCCACGTCACCACGTGATACTGCAGTGCTGGATGTACGACCAGGGTGTACTAGGCCGCTGGTGCTTGCCAGTTCACCAGAAGGAATAGCGGCGCTAGTACTGCTCTGCTCCATACGAAGGACCTGCGGTTCTTGCACTTCAAGGACAGAAGAAGTTCGGGGTCTGGTACGCTTGACCCTAGCAGGGACCACAACTCTGTCATCAGAGCTATCTGTCATGGAGCCGCTGTCCTCTACAGGATCGTATTCTGAGCCTGAACTTGACAGATGAGTGACTTCCTCTTCACTATCTGTCATGCTCAGAAACGTGTAGGCCTCTTCACTAGTGTACCTTTTATTTGCCATTTTGGGCTCTAAATTTAGGGGTACACTAGTGAGACTCACAGGCAAAAAAGCTCCTGACTGTCAGCGACTGTATCAAAACGCTACCAAAAAACTGTTAGCGATCGCAGGGATCGGGCCTGACTCTGCGAACGCTGCAGTTATGTGTGCTTAGTGTTTTGTAAGTGTCAGTTATCGATCGATACTGCACTTGGGTGGGCTGGGCAGGGCTGGGCCGAGGGGCAAAACGCAGGTGCTAGCAGGTATCTGGGCTGATCCCGCTAACACTGTGTTTATGGGAACCCTAAACTGCTGGGGAGTATAGATCTGATCGGATCAGATATTGATCCGTTCAGATACTATAGCACTAAGGGAGGTGTATGCTGCGTGCGTGGGTTTTAGCAGTGCTCGCGCTAACCAGACACTGCCTGGGGCGACGCAGACCTTATCTGACCCTCAAAACTTAATTTATATCACCGCCGGGCAATTAGGGGGTTAAACCTTTATAAGGTAATAAACGGCGGGTGCCCTAAAACTGTAATAAACTATAATAAACTACAAAAAACAAACTAGCTAACCAGCGTCACCCGTAACACTTATACGGTGATCGCTGGTGAAAGGGTTAACTAGGGGGCAATCAGGGGGTTAAAACCTTTAGCAGGTAGTATATGGGGGTCCCTGTCGCTATAAAACACTGACAACGAACCTATATACTTACCTCCCTAACTAGCGTCACCTGTGTCACTAATACAGCGATCAGAAAAACGATCGCTTAGTGACACTGGTGACGGGGGGTGATCACGGGGTTAACCTATATTAGGGGGGGTTAGGGGGGTACCCTGGACCTAAGGGGGGGTACCCTAGAACTAAAGGGGGCTAACCTAACTACCCTAACACTTATAACTGTCACAAACTGACACCAATGCAAAAAAAAAAAAAAACTGCTATTGGTGTCAGTGTGACAGGGGGTACAGGGGGGTGATGGGGGGTGACAAGTGTGCCTGGCGTGTTCTACTGGAAGTGTAGTGTTGTGCAGACTTACTTGATGTCCTCGGCTCCGGATCGAAAAGACCGTCTCGAGGAGGGATGACATCACTTCTTCTCCCTCTGTTTACATTACAGAGGGAAAGGAAGCGTTTTCATTCACCGGGAGCGATCGGGAGGGGGTGGCCAACAATGGATGGCCTCCCCTTGACCTCTCATCGCCCGGGAAGACATGGCGACCGCCTCGGGCACCGGGGGGGTCCGATCGGACCCATCACCCGCGGAAGGCAGATCACGTAGATGTACATGATTTTGCCTGTCCGTGCCACCTTGCCGACGTACATCGGCGTGAGGCGGTCGTCAAGTGGTTAAGGATCTGAAGCATGCTCACATTTACTTCAATGTTAAAAAAAGTGTTAAAAAGCTTAATATTTTAAAAAGTATAAATATTCGAATGGTTTTAATAGCTGAAAGTATGCAGAAGTTACGCAGAGCCAAAAAACGTATGGAATACAATTAGAATTAAAACTAGAAAATGCATTTCCTGGGGAAAAATGCGTGGGAATGCTGAATAGCTGAATTGCTAAAACGGCCCCCAGCAAAACTGCCCCCATCATGCTGCCATCAAAACTGCCCCATCAGAATCGCCCCATCAAAATTGTCCCCATCAAAACTGCCCCATCATTATGCCACCATCAAAACTGCCCCATCAGAATTGCCCCATCAAATTGCCACCATCAGAATTGCCCCATCAAAACTGCCCCATCATATTGCCACCATCAGAATTGCCCCCATCAGAATTGCCCCATCAAAACTGCCCCATCATATTGCCACCATCAAAACTGCCCCATCATAATTGCCCCATCAAAACTGCCCCATCATATTCCTCTATTATAAATCAGTACATGGTGTGTCTGTCCCCTCCCCCGAGCTCTGTAATCAGAGCTGAGATGCTCCAGCCACCTCCCCCCTGTGTATAACAGAAGCTTTGGTAACCATGGCAACAAAAGCAACACAGTACACTCTGATTAATGGCTAAAATTTCCAGAAATGACCTCTAAACAAAAAGCTTTTTCACAAAAACTGTAAAAGATATCAAACTGAAAAGATATAGCCAGACAGCTGAATATTTTGTGAACATTTTAAAGTTTGTTTGGCGTCTGTAGGTGAAAGTATGAAGGAGCTGAAACTTTTGGGAGCGGAAGAAGATTTTAAGGATCTGAAGCATGCTCCTATTGACTTCACTGTTAAAAAAAGTGATAAAAAGCCTAATATTTTAAAAAGTATAAATGGCAGAAAAAAGTTGAAAAAGTCCCATCATCAGCAGAAAGAGACAAACATTTTAATAGTTGAATGGTTTTAATAGCTAAAAGTATGCAGAAGTTACGCAGAGCCAAAAAACGTACGGAATAATAAATAAATAAAATTAAAAATAAATAAAAAAAACGAATAACAATAGTGAGATTGCTAAAGCATTCCCACTAATAAATAAAATCGAATAACAATAGTGGGACTGCTAAAGCACTCCCACTAATAATAACAATAAATAAAATCGAATAACAATAGTGGGACTGCTAAAGCATTCTCATTAACTAAAAAATGCATTTCCTGGGGAAAATGCGTGGGAATGCTGAATAGCTGAATTGCTAAAACGGCCCCCAGCAAAACTGCCCCCATCATATTGCCATCAAAACTGCCCCATCAGAATTGCTTATCAAAATTGTCCCCATCAAAACTGCCCCATCATATTGCCACCATCAAAACTGCCCCATCAGAATTGCCCCATCAAAACTTCCCCATCATATTCCTCTATTATAAATCAGTACATGTTGTGTCTGTCCCCTCCCCCGGGCTCTGTAATCAGAGCTGAGATGCTCCCGCCACCTCCCCCCTGTGTATAACAGAAGCTTTGGTAACCATGGCAACAAAAGCAACACAATACACTCTGTTTAATGGCTAAAATTTCCTGAAATGACCACTAAACAAACAGCTTTTTCACAAAAACTGTAAAAGATATCAAACTGAAAAGATATAGCTAGATAGCTGAATATTTTGTGAACATTTTAAAGTTTGTTTGGCGTCTGTAGGTGAAAGTATGAAGGAGCTGAAACTTTTGGGAGCGGAAGAAGATTTTAAGGATCTGAAGCATGCTCCCATTGACTTCAATGTTAAAAAAAACTGTTAAAAAGCTTAATATTTTAAAAAGTATAAATAGTAGAAAAAAAGTTGAAAAGGTCCCATCATCAGCTGAAAGAGACAAATATTTTAATAGTTGAATGGTTTTAATAGCTGAAAGTATGCAGAAGTTACGCAGAGCCAAAAAGGTATGGAATAATAAAGAAATAACTAGAAAATGCATTTCCTGGGGAAAATGAGTGGGAATGCTGAATAGCTGAATTGCTAAAACGGCCCCCAGCAAAACTGCCCTCATCATATTGCCATCAAAACTGCCCCATCAGAATTGCCACATAAAAATTGTCCCCAACAAAACTGCCCCATCATATTGCCACCATCAAAACTGCCCCCATCAAAACTGCCCCATCATATTGCCACCTTTAAAACTGCTCCATTAAAATTGTCTCCATCAAAACTGCCCCATCTTATTGCCACCATCAAAACTGCCCCATCAAAATTGCCCCATCAAACCTGCCCCATCATATTGCCACCATCAAAACTGCCCCATCAGAATTGCTCCATCAGAATTGCCCCATCAAAACTGCCCCATCAGAATTGCCCTATCAAAACTGCCCCAACATATTGCTACAATCAAAACTGCCCCATCAGAATTGTCCCATCAAAACTGCCCCATCATATTGCCACCATCAAAACTGCCCCATCATAATTGCCCCATCATATTCCTCTATTATAAATCAGTACATGGTGCGTCTGTCCCCTCCCCCGAGCTCTGTAATCAGAGCTGAGATGCTCCAGCCACCCCCCCCTGTGTATAACAGAAGCTTTGGTAACCATGGCAACAAAAGCAACACAGTACACTCTGATTAATGGCTAAAATTTCCTGAAATGACCTCTAAACAAAAAGCTTTTTCACAAAAACTGTAAAAGATATTAAACTGAAATGATATAGCCAGAAAGCTGAATAATTTGTGAACATTTTAAAGTTTGTTTGGCGTCTGGTAGAAAAAAAGTCGAAAAAGTCCCATCATCAGCTGAAAGAGATGAACATTTTAATAGTTGAATGGTTTTAATAGCTGAAAGTGTGCAGAAGTTACGCAGAGCCAAAAAACGTACGGAATAATAAAGAAATAAAAATAAATAAAATCGAATAATAATAGTGGGACTGCTAATGCATTCCCACTAATAATAAAAACTAGAAAATGCATTTGCTGGGGAAAATCATCAGAATTGCCCCATCTGAATTGCCCCATCATATTGCCACCATCAAAACTGCCCCATCAGAATTGCCCCATCAAAACTGCCCCATCAGAATTGCCCCATCAAAACTGCCCCATCAGAATTGCCCAGTCAAAACTGCCCCATCATATTGCCACCATCAAAACTGCCCCCATCGGGGGGGCGTGGCCATCCGGGAACAGAGATGGCAGTGTGAGAGCTGAGCTCCTCTTCCCATGAATCTTCAGCGGTTCTAATCGGCTTTCCAGAGGGGGATTTCTCCCCACAAATAGAGCGATCTACACCCTACAGCACCAGGGACCATGACAAGGAAGAGAAAGGAGAAGAGGGGACCCCAGAAACTGACGGACTTTGTATCCTGGCAAGCACATGGAGGTAGGCAAGATGGCGCCGGCAGCACATCTACCCCAGCCCAGAACCCACACTCCAGCCAAGCTAAACAGGCATCAAATAGCTTCAATAGTGGGTCTCCCTGAAGCCCGCAGTCATGTCCTAATACCCCACAATCTGCAAGCCCAGCTAAAGCCAGATTTAAGATGGATGGCTCTGGATGCAATTCAGCAGCCAGTTCCAGCAGTGATTCAGGGGAAGACACTAGAGAACTGCCAGATAGTATAGAAGTGTTCCCAACAAATAACATGCCTGTTAAGGACACTGTCTTAAAAGACATGTTACTATCACTAAGAAGTTCAATTCAAACTGATATGATGTCCTGCATGCAAAAATTCAATACAGACATCCAAGCAGTGGAATCGAGGGTGGAACACATTGAAAGCAAGATGGGGGAATTTGCATCCACCATAAATGATTTGGTGGATGTTCATGACGAGAAAGAGGAGGTAATAGAAGGGCTCAAATCCAAAATGGCTGACATGGAAGACAGAAGCAGAAGAAACAACTTAAAAATTAGAGGGATCCCAGAATAAGTGCAGCAGAATGACCTGTGTGCATATACTACCACCCTGTTTAAAGATATCCTCCCTGAACTCACAGATCTTGATGTAACCATAGACAGGATCCATCGCTTACCCAAACCTACCTATCTCCCTGATCAAGTTCCAAGGGATGTAATATTAAGGCTACACTTTTTTCATTTGAAGGAAAAATTAATGTCTGCAATGCGTTCCAAGGAGCATGTTCCCTTACAACATCAAAACCTGCAATTCTTTGCAGATCTGTCACAAGTACACCCTCCAAAAGAGACGGAACTTAGCTACAATTACTAAGGCCCTCAGGAACCATCAGATCAACTATAGATGGGGCTTCCCCACAAAAATCACAATCACCAAGGATGGACGCACTTTGTAGATACCTTGGAAAAAGGATTGTCTTTGCTAAAAGAATGGAAGATCATTCTAGAGCCTGATAATAATCCTTCTCTTCCTAAGAGTACCTCACGTGTAAACCCTGAATGGCAAAAGGTCACAGCCAAAAATGCTAAAAAGCACTGACCATCTGGAAAGCATATACATGCTATACACTGTTCTGGGGAGGAACAGCCTCTCTCGGCTCACGAACTCTCCCCTCTGACTACTCTTGAGCAGCAAAATGCTGCATTCGGGTATACAATACCCATACTTGATTCAAAAAGTTCAGTTATCACACTTACGAAGTACGTTTACTTCTCTGACTTTTCTGTTCATAATCAGTTATGTTTTTCTTTATAACATATTTCTCCAATACAGTCGGAACTTACAGATTCCTTTACAGCCTTTTGATGACTTCAGGTATGTCTCCTCCGAGATAACATCTCTGCGAAAACTCCTCCAACTCCATATGCAAAACCATAACGAAAAGCAAGATGCAAAATCTTCAATGTGAGTACAAACCATTTTAAATCAATATTAGCTTTTCCAAATATATTCTATACTGGTCCTGACCACAAGAGGGAGCCATTCTCCCACAAAAGAACACTTATGCAAGTAAATTATCACATGCTTGTATTTCTGCAGTACAAATGGGGGTAACTTTCCTCTCCATCCAATGTGAAGGGCCTTAACCACCCTGTCAAGCGCAAATCAATGTGGAATGAAGCTATACAATTTAAAAGTGACGTCCTTTGTGCACGAGACGCACTTCAGCAGTATATCCCCACCAAAATGCTCAAACAGGCAGTTCCCCCATATTTTTACTGCTAATACAGACTAAAAAAAAAGAGGGGTTCTTATTGCAATACGAGACATGGTATCTTTCCAATCTTACAAGGCAATCACAGATCCACAGGGAAGGTTTATAATACTCATCTGCAGCATAAACTCCTCACCATACACCATTGTGAATATATATTCTCCAAACGCTCATCAGATACGTTTTGTCAACAGACTTTTTCGAAAGATTCGAGCCCATCAAAAAGGGGCCTTGGTGGTGTGTGGGGACTTTAACATAATCCCAGATCCACACCTCGACTCTACGTCGCACACTACCAGAAAGCCCCCAACACTCCAAGAATCCATACACCGCCAAAACGTATTTGATGCATGGAGATGCCTCCATGCAGGAGAGAAGGATTTTACTTTTTTTTCTAACCCGCATGGTACTTATACAAGGATAGACCTATTCCTCATTGACCAGTGGACATTATCCAGAACAATCTCAGCATCCATCAACGAGATTACATGGTCAGACCACGCATCAGTGACTCTTTTTCTTCCAACCCTGTTCCAATTTGGAGAGCTAACCCACTTCTAATCCACTTCTCTTACAGGAAGCTGATACCAAAAGTATATTAGAACAACATTTAGTGAATTACTTTAGTGAAAATGAGCATTCAGTAACAGATAAATGTATTCTTTGGAATGCCCATAAGGCATTAATGAGGGGTATATTTATCAAACTGGGAGCAAGGAGGAGGAAGCAGCGCCAACAGAGAATTTTAGATCTCACGACTAAAATTCATGACTTAGAACAATTAAATTAACAAATCCCTACACCTACTACATCTAAACAAATATCTCAATTAAGATACGATCTTCGTTTACTTTTACTAGAGAAATTTGAAAAATCAGCCAGGAGATCAAACATGAACTATTATGTAAATGGCAACAGAGCAGGAAAACTCCTAGCACAACGCATTAAGGGATGCAGGTACAAATCCAAAATACCATACATAACACACGCAGTAACTAAAGAAAAACATTATCACCCACAAGATATTGCTGACACATTTAGTCATTATTATAGTTCTCTATACAACTTAGTGGATGACCCACATACCATACAACCAACCTCTGATGCTATAAACAATTTTCTGGAGAAAGTATCTCTACCACATTTAAATACAGATCAACTACTATATCTCAATTCACCCTTTACAACCCAAGAGATTTCCAAGACCATTGATACACTACCTTTAAATAAATCCCCAGGTCCCGATGGATATATAGGAGAATACTATAAAACATTAAAACACATTCTCTCGCCATACTTAACCACTATATTTAATGCTGCAGCCGCTTCCTCCTCCTTCCCATCAGAAATGTTAAAGGCGCTTATAATCACACTGCCTAAACCTGGTAAAGAACCATCTATTCCACAGAACTTCAGACCAATATCATTGTTAAATAACGATGTAAAATTGTATGCTAAGTTAATTGCACTAAGACTAATTGATATAATGCCACAACTTATACATATGGATCAATCTGGTTTTACGAAGGGACGTCAAACAACTGACGCCACCAGGCGCCTAATTAATGTAATACATCATGCAAATTCTGGGAAAACGCCTTCTCTGCTCCTAGCTTTGGATGCAGAGAAGGCGTTTGATAGAATACATTGGGGGTATCTTGCAAAGGTGTTGTATAGGTTTTGATTTCACGGCACCATATTCTCAGCCATTATGGCTTTATATTCCAAGCCATCTGCCCAGGTGTACACATCAGGAGTACTATCCACCCCATTTACCATTACAAATGGAACTCGCCAGGGTTGCCCGCTCTCACCGTTAATATTTAATCTTCTTATGGAACCCTTGGCGAGTTACATCCGCAATCATCCTCAAATCACAGGATTTAAGTTTGGCAACTCAGAACACGCCATTAGTTTATTTGCTGATGATGTCATACTCATGGTTACAGATGTGGAGACATCCTTGGATTCAATCCACCAAACACTTAAAATATTTAACAGTATATCATACTACAAGGTCAACGATACTAAATCCTACATCTTAGGAATTAATATTCCTCCTAGCATTAGAAATAGGATGGAACACCTATACCCATATATATGGTGCACCTCTGGTGTAAAATATTTAGGCATCACACTAACACCCAAAACAAAAGAATTGTTTAAAGCCAATTACATACCCTTCTTAGATAAACTACAATCCAAACTCCAAGACTTAGCTAAAACTGAACTATCCTGGTCTGGAACACTAGCCGCCTTTAAAATGGTACTCCTACCGCAGTTCCTATATTTATTCAGGACTATTCCCATTCCAGTACCTAACACTTTCTTTATTAAAGCACAATCTATGGTTAATCAATATATATGGCAGGGGAAGAGAGCTAGATGCGCATTTTCCAAGCTAACTGCCACAAGGAAAGCAGGGGGGTGGGAATGGTAGTTCTAAAAGATTATTATACTGCCTCGATTCTGGCACAAATTAAAGCTTGGTTCCCCCACCACCCCAACACCAGATGGAAAGAACTGGAAAGAATACAAATTATAGGGGGCAATCTCTATCATTTCCTTCTAGCCAGCTCGCAACATAACCTCCAACACCTAGGCATCTCTCCCACTATAGTAGCATTGTTGCATGCATGGGTAGCACTATCAAAGAT